>JASAOG010000023.1:2065000-3265000 GCA_030265305.1 Biomphalaria pfeifferi | reverse complement strand
TCTACAAGCCTAGCTCTAAGTCTCTACTAGCCTAGCTCTAAGTCTCTACCAGCCTAGCTCTAAGTCTCTAGTAGCCTAGCTCTAAGTCTCTACTAGCCTAACTCTAAGTCTCTACTAGCCTAGCTCTGTCTCTACTAGCCTAACTCTAAGTCTCTACTAGCCTAGCTCTAAGTCTCAAGTAGCCTAACTCTAAGTCTCTACTAGCCTAGCTTTAGGTCTCTACTAGGCTAACTCTAAGTCTCTACTAGCCTAGATCTAGGTCTCTACTAGCCTAGATCTAGGTCTCTACTAGCCTAGATCTAAATCTCTACTAGCCTAACTCTAGCTCTCTAAGTCTCTACTAGCCTAGATCTAGGTCTCTACTAGCCTAACTCTAAGTCTCTACTAGCCTAGCTCTAAGTCTCTAGTAGCCTAGCTCTAAGTCTCTACCAGCCTAGCTCTAAGTCTCTACTAGCCTAGCTCTAAGTCTCTACCAGCCTAGCTCTAAGTCTCTACTAGCCTAGCTTTAAGTCTCTACTAGCCTAGCTCTCTCTACCAGCCTAGCTCTAAGTCTCAAGTAGCCTAGCTCTAAGTCTCTACTAGCCTAACTCTAAGTCTCTACTAGCCTAACTAAGTCTCTACTAGCCTAACTCTAACTCTCTACCAGCCTAACTCTAAGTCTCTACTAGCCAGCTCTATGTCTCTACAATGGTTCAAGATTTATTCACGAATGTTTAGAGTTCATATGCTAGAAGACCATTGTTTATTCCTTTTGGGGAAATGTCGAAACTTTATTTCTAGTCTGGTGAGCATGGATCGTCCATGAAGTACATTCATGCTAGCGGTGCTATATGAATTTTATTTAAGTTTCCATTAAGGTATAGGACGGTTTATAATCGATTGCACGTTTTTTTGTATCTTATTTTTTTGTCTTCTATTTCATTTGGGGCCACCCTTTTCACTTCTCCTAGGGCCTTCAATTGCCTAAGGCCGGCCCTGAGATGGCGCATGAAGTGCGGAAGTGTTCAACTAATTAGCTGCAGTGAAACACATCGTAGAACTTTTTTTTTGTTGTCATTCTTGAAATACCAATCCTTCTGTGTCTGTCATAAAACTATTGGGCAGTTTTGAAATGTGACAAAGACAAGACTTAAATGTTGATTACTACAAATGCTGATTAGTAAACAAGGTTAAAATATGTTGAGAATTAATTAAAAAAAATATTATTATGAAAATACAAACTTTTGGAACGTAATGAGGTTTGAAAGCAATGTAATTTCGCAAGCCTCCAGCCTATTGCTAGTAGCCCCAAGGTCACAACCATTTGCTCATAGCCGATAGCTAGTTGCCTCTCGCTTACAGATACTTTCCAATATATTATACTCTCATAGCTAGTAATTATTTCTTTTAAAACTTCTTAAATGTACAACGAAGTGGTAAAAGAATGAACTCTTCATTAAACTATGAGCAAGGTTTTGTTCAGCATGGATACATTAAAAACTCGTGTATGAGTGTATGATAAGAGGCTCTTGCCCATAACTGGCTATCGGAGATTGATGAGGATAAAAGGGTTGGTCACTCAGATGGTCAGTGGGAGATAGCAGTGGGCAGGCTTCAACGCCAACGTCCAAGATGTGTCCATTGGATTCTCACCAATTTAAGACTCGTCTTTTGCCGCGTGCGCCTATTTCGTCCTGGTCGTATTATCAGTGATTCATCTTCATCAGGCTCTCCGGCTATTAACGATAGTGGTCAGCTTCACTCCCTTGGTTGCTGGTCACTTTTTAGTCTCTTAGCTACCGGCTACATTCTGTTCATTGGTTACAAATATTTACTTTGACTTGATGACTTTTTTTTTTGTTCTTTAATTTTAGTTTACGGCATTTTTTTTTCATTATTGCCATGTTTAACATAATTAATTTATGTTCGATTAATTTGAAATGTTAAACATTTCTTAATGAAAGATTAAAGTTTAGTGTCTTTTTAAAAAATAACAAACAAACAGAGAAGATAAAATTTTAAAATATATTTATTTGTGTACACCCTTCATATCAATCCAAATCCCAAAATGTCTTCGAAATTATTAAACGCTTATTTCTATGTCAGTATATTAATAATAGAAACACAATTTGAAATATATACATTATCAGATTTACACTTTTTATTTTGTACTCAAATCTACTTGTCATCATAAATATCCAAACATGTTTTCTCTTTCTTCAACCTGGTCGTGCGACTGAGGACTCCAGAACGTGAAACTGAATAAAAGTGTAAGCTAGACTTTGTTTAGAATACCATTTTATTTCATTACTTAAGTCCTAATACATTGATTTCATTTGATCTCGAGTTGAATTTGTTTATATTGTAATAAAAGTTCTATTTAGTTTTGTTCACAAAAGAAGTTATTTAAGTTATTTCCAGTTTTACAAGTTAAAATATAATACGCCACAGTGGTTTAGTTGTCTACCAGCAGTTTGGTGCTACAAGTCAACGGTCGTCAACAACATTGACCATTAACTAAAAAAAGTATCTTCATTCATACGATTACAAAATTCTATACACACTCCAAAACCAGTTTATAAAAATGTTTCAAACTGTACTACAGTAAGAGCAATGTCGATGAGGGTGGTGCTGTGTTGTGACTCTACACATCAACATCCAAACTACTCTATAGGCGTATTTATTTATTTGACGCACATATTTGAATAACAACCTGAAATCCTTCTTCACAGCCAAATAGACTCAATTTTTATTCACAAGTATCTAGAGTTTTTTTTTTTTCAATATCAATATAGAGAAATATATAAAATACAAATTTAATCACTACATACACAGCACAGAGGCGCAATTCTCACTAGCTTAAAAGAGAGAAACAACTTTTTCTCATGTAGCCTGCATGTGTCTTCTCCTCCAGCCACCCTTCTCTTTTGAAACACACATGCAGTTCAATCTAAAATTAGATTCCTTATCATAGCGCGTGCATTAAAATACACACACACACCTCTCATAACAGCTGGCATATGCTTAATATTTCTCTAAGAGATGCAGGAACAAATGCAGGAAGAACACACAAAAAAAAAACAACACTACATGAGTGTCTCCATTAGGCACTTCCATTTTAGTCATCACAGACCAATGGAGCTACCAAATGGAGCTTGCCATATACAGTGATCAGACGTGAAGCCTGGAAATTACAGCCGGAAATAAACTTCCCATTTCATTTATCTCTAGTGCACACAGACAGTTTTTGGACTGACGTCCTGCTCACACGATGCTGTCTTTAACACATGCACATTGGAAATGTGAGCAAACCTTTTTTTTTTTCTGAGTTACAACCACAGGACATTTTAACTTTTACTTTTCTTGCAGTGCTCTAGGAATTCGTCATCTAACACATACGCCTAAAAAACCCGTCCTTGTTTTCTCATTGTCAAACCAAAAAAAAAGTTGCTTATAGTTATATGGTTCGCTCTTAAAAATCTGGTACGTAGTTGGCCTAACCTTGAAATTTGATTTGACGTGAGTGACGTCATAGATTCGTGTTTTCTAGTTACTGCTAACAAGGGAAAGATAGGTTACGACGTCATTTATTAATGTGTAAACAAAAAAATGAAAACTAAGCTACAACTAGATTTGAGTCGGAAAAAAAATTCGGGAAGTTCGGGACTCTTAAATTAGTGCATAAAGAAACGCAAACATATTGTCGGAGTTATGTCATTTAGTTTAATTCCAATAATTAGTATGGTTTCATATTATAAATATAATGTATCTCAATTCAGTATTATGATTCGGGGATATAATTATTAGAATTGAATTTATTTAACTATATGTTTTGGAATTTCAAGTTGTGGACTGGTTTCTGCGCTTTGTTTATTTTGAAGTTTTGTTATGTTTAAATGAAGACAAAGAATTCACTACATCTATCATTACGACTGCTCTAATGGCACTTTTACGAATTAGTCCTGGCAAATGGAATAAGAAAATTACTTAAATTGAACGTTTATGCTGACGCACGTTTGGTCAGTGTTCATTCTACACTATTCCCTCGTATTTTAAATCAGTCTAGTAGTATCTAGAGACATATTCAGGTTTGCAATGGTTTATCGACACATATTATCATGACAAAACACTGATAACAACCATGCCTATATATTCTCAAATATCTTCCATTTTATCCACCCTGTAGATTTAAGGGAATGACAAAAGAATTAAACTTCTATGATAATTCTGGAAGCATACAACATACGTTTCTGTGTGCGTGCGTGATTGTATTAGTTATGATGTGTGTGTGTGTGTGTGTTGGGGTGTGCCAGAAGGAAGAGTCTGAGTGTGTGGTGATTCTGTGGCTTTCTAAACCCAAGTTAATGTCGTCAGTGTCGGTGCTAGCTATCAGGAAGCCTAATCAATGCTCCCACCCAAGAACAGTGGACCTAGTCATGACTCACTAATCCTATCAAGTGTTCCGGCCTGCGGACAAATCACCGTACATGACCAAAAAAAAACCCAACCCCACAATAACTTCAAGAAAGAGAAAAAACAAAACAGACTCTCTTCTCATCTGTTTTTCTTCTTTTTGACTTCCGTTTTCTACTTTCTACCAAAGTCAAAAGTCAGCTGTTTATTTTCAACGTTGGAACCCGTATTCTAAGAGTCTTGAGCAGGTCTCCATAGCCAACAAGAAAAGAAGGGGCGCCTCACTAGATGGCGTGGCTGTGTTTGGAGGGTATCTCGTTTAAGTGGGCGCCCGGTAATGCCATTTCTGTGTACGGTTAAGCAAACTGGACCGGAGGTTCTCAGCACTGGATGGACCACGGTTCCGCTCTGATACATTCATCTCATTCTGGACATCGAAGAGAGAGGATGGGGATGTACCCAAACCACTTAACTTAAGGTCTATCCGAGTCGTAGTTATAGCAAGGGAGAAAATCGATACTTGCTCTGGAAATAATACCAGCTCCTTGAATTTCCTCCCCTTGTCTACACTTTGGAGGGCCTTTGTTCCGATAAACAAGTCCAATTAACACCAACAAGTAACTAATTGAACTAATAATAATAAAGGCCGAAACTTTGCTAAATAGAATATAGAAAGATGATAAACATTTCAGCCATGACTTTTACTTAGTGAATTTTCTTTATTTGCTGTAATTCGTTAAAATTAAAAAAAAACAAAACAACAACAACAACAACAACAACAACAACAACAACAATATGTTATTTGTCCTGTCGCCCTTCTTGCATGATGAAGATAGTCACTAATAGTCACTTTTGTTCAGGAGCTACACAGGTGGTAATATTCAATCTCTGAACATTTTAATTTTCTTTCTGTTGTTAAGCAGAAAATGAGTATATACTTTAGCTGTGGATTCCATCTAGAGATAGCTTTTTTTTTTTCTTTGGTGTATCGATACTATTTGGTATACAGAATACAGGAAGTGTTAATGAGTTATGTCTTTTAAAAGGTTAACTCACAGACATGTATATATAGATGTCTATGGACTCTATATTTTTCTAAATCTCTTCCAATTCTTGTTGCTATATTGGCTTACGTTTTTTTAGGCCTACCTTATATTGCCTCAATACTTTCCCATATTGCTTACAGAATGTAAGGCAATGCGAACAAAGAGCAGATTACTGTATTTAATAATAATAATAATAATTACTCTTTCATATATATAACGGTACCGTACTTGTGACTCATCGGACAAAAAAAAACAACAACAAAAAACAAACTGTAACTCAAAGTTTTGTTGTTTTGTTTTTCTTGTAATCCATTAAGTTTCTCAAGTAAACATGGCACACCATTGTCCCAGCCGAAGCTGTTTCCCAGCTATGAGAAAATTGGCAAGGCGGACAGAATCAATCTTACTCACGGAACATTAGCCAATGTTTTTAAGGCTGACCAGGTGTAAATAGTGTCAGACGACAGAGAGATGAGTTCATGCGCTCAGGTCACGTGAGAACAGACAAGGATTACACACTTTTAGAACGATGCGTTCTGGTTTCCAACCCCTCCCCCTCTCCCCGTCGATGTTTTAGTTTAGAGATTAAATGCATCATTTTCGTAATAGAAAAATTGTACAAGAAAAATGCGCCGTGCTCTTCTTGACTCTACGTCATAATTTTGTATGACGTCATTGACACTTATTTTATTTCCTAGGCGCCATGTCATAGTTTATTGTGACGTCAGTTGACACTATATTTTTGGATGTTTGTCGCAATATGAGCTTATTGCAATAAGCTGTGTTTTTGGTCCGGAAAGATTCTTGGTTTTTAAGCTAGTGGACAGACTCAGTCTTATTGCCTTGGACCTTTTGGCAGGACTCTTTGACCCCTGTTTGGGATAAGTTTGATCTCTGACATTTTCTATGTGGATTCCTTTCATATTTCTATTTTATGATTAGACGTTTATCTATTATTTATACAGGGTGCCAGTGTTGACGTTTCAGTGTCAGCCCTTGAGTATCATTCCCAGTATTGGCGTTTCATTGTCGGTTCAGAAGTCTCGATGTCAGTTCTGAGTAACCATTGTCAGTTTTGACATTTCATTGCCGATGTTGTGTCGTTATTACCATTGCCAACGAAGGGATGAATGATGTTGTTAATCTTTGTATATGAATCAACGCATTAAATTCTTTGTTTTATTTGAAATCTTCATCTACATAATTCTTTTCTTTATGTACGACAGTGTGTGTGCATGGGCGTGTCTGTCAGGCTGAAGTAAGGGCTAGATTAATTTAATATTTAAAAAACAAACACAACAGAACAACATTTAAAAGGAAAATAACAAATTAACTTTTTAAAACAAAACCTCGCTTATATTGCATGAAATTGAATCTATTATTTTGAATCAATCATGTAATTAATTTTTTAACGATTCAAAATTTAACCAAATATATTATGCATGCAATGTCATAGAGCCAAGATATTTTCTGTCCAAAATGGATAAAGCCTTTGCTAACATCAATCGTAGTTTGGGTTATGGTTGAAGTGAAATTGAAGTGGGAAGTATTTTGTTTAAATTGTTCCAGATATTTTTTAACTTATATTTTTACATTCATTGACATTGAAGTTGAAAGTTGTGTATTAATAGAAGTTAGCATCGTTTTTGTTGTCAAGTTCATTTTTTGGTGTTCAAACTCGGCATTTAGTTGGGCTAACTTTTGGAGGTACAACCCAATGACGGTGTATCAACAAGCCTCCAACATAATGAGGGCAATAGTTTGTATTTTAAGGCTACGTTTTAAATAGCGAGAGTATCACATGTATTATAAGTTATCATACACAAAGTGTCTTTCAGTAGACGGACGTCATTAATAAGCTTCATTAATTTTATTTCTTCTGTCGAGTTCTGGGGGAAAAAATGTTTTTCTAAAGCATTTTGATGAATCATAAAAGTGAAAAATATTTTTTTTTCTTGCTTTCTTTTTAACGACACTTAATTTGGACTTTGAACAGAGTCTGATGGTCATGTACTACAACAATGACTTATTGGCTACTCCTTAGGTCCCTAACGTGTGCTGACCCCAGGCAGACTGACATTTTGCCAAACATCCGTCAGGTAATGAAGTAAAGGCCAATTAAATACACGCTAGTCCCGGCCTGAAGGTCATCTGAGAATCTGTAGTCTGCCCTGAAGATACAATAAGACCTAGTATGAGTCACTTCGACCTCCAATTAAAATTGTGTTGTGGTGTTTCTTAGCTCGAGTTCCCTGTGTGTGGGGGCTGGGAATTCTTTTGTTTTGCAGTGATGAAACATCTTAAAGGAGGAAGTGGTCGTTGAAGGAGCGATGTCTGCTTGAGGATAGTGTTTGCGTGATCCGATTTTAAAGCAGGGCCGGTTGAGGCTACTGCCCATAGTACTCCACAAGAGAAGGGCCACCACAACTGAATTTTGACGACTCAAAAACCTTTTATTTTATTTTTTTTTCGAGTTTTTACCGAGAATATTTTAAATCTTACGTTTGACAACACTGTCGTGGCTAAGAAGTGTGTCCGCTTGTTGCGTGCTCGTAATATAGAAATGTTGCTCCGGATCTACGTCAGCGCGTGAACCAAAGGCCTTCTACCCTCCACTAACAAAAAAATATACACTTTTTTAAATGACTAATAATGCTTATTGAATATTTCACCAAAAGAAGGAGAATGAGATTGCGTGTACAAGTACTCTATTTCATACTGTTAAAATATGGCATGCTTTAAGATATAAGTAGTATTATTGATAAGTGTATTTTTAAGGCTTTTGAAAAAGTGTAGGGCCTCCACACTAATTCTTCACCAGGGCCACGACTTACTTAAATCAGGCCCTGCTTTTAAACTTTGGGAATATATGACTTTAAAGTGTCTGACTTTAAAGCTATCTTCACGATTTGAAAAAAAAAAAGTCTGTCATGTCACTTGAAACAACACTGTGGTGACCTGTATGTAACCAAAAAAACAAATAAAAATAAAATAGAGAATCTTTGTTGTCGCGTATCGATGAGGCATGCACCATGTCAATGTGCCTTTGAACATTTGATGGAATTTCGACATTCTGATTTTGTCATGCTTTAATTTCACACGGACTCGAGAAAATTGTTTCTTAGTCAAAAATACGCATGCATGATTTTATCCTTTACTTATAAACTCGATTTTACTACCCAATTGAATATTCGTGGTTAAAACATTGTACAGCTTTAGGTTAGGCGTAGTGCGAAGCCCAAGTTATCAAAACATTTTTCACTATCTGCGTTTTTTTTTTTCGGTCAATCTCGATTCTCAAATTGGTACCTTCGGGGTGTCAAGACACAAAATCTATTAATCCCTGGTCTCACGCGGCACCATACGCCACATGTCTCACGGAAAGGGTTCTACCCTGGTCATCGTGTTCACGTCAGCGCACACAATTATCTAAGCTAACTGACCACTATCCCCCACTCCAAGAGTTGACAAACGAAACATGAAATATGTTCTTAACAGGTTATAACCACCGATCCACCATACACGAAGGAAGAATCCTTTTTTGCTTTCCCCCCCCCCCTCCAAAAAGAGTCCATACTCTCATCAAGACGTCCCTGATGGCCCCCGGTGGGAGGGTAGTTTGGGGGGAGAAGGCTCGTGATGGCTAACTCACTTCTCGGCGCAGCCTGGAAGAAAATGGCCGATAATAAAGTCAGAAAATTCAATAACGAACAAAGGGGACTCTACTCGCCTCTATTAAAGCCCGTGATTTACCGTCTGGCTAATGAGCCCGACATTTCATTAGTTGTTGATGGCGTACAGGGGCCCACGGCCAAATCCTGGAGTATGAACACAGAAGCACTGGCCCGTCCGGCATAAAGTAGAGAGGGGTGGGGGAGGGGGGGGGGGTCTCATGCTGCCAGCCTTTTAATGCGCGATTACGTTTAATTTCTAAGAGCCGTCTGGCACCTATCTTCTGCCCCTCAAGCCGTCATTTGCTAGTTTTGGGAGAAGAGGGTAGAGAAAGGGGAAGGGGGGAAAAGGAACAAAATGCCGTCGGCAAGGTGAAGAACTCGCGCTTGCTTCGTGTGTCAGGGGACATCATTTAGATATTAATAAGGGCCTCCAGAAGGTCTTCGGAAGAGTTTTGTAGATGTCCTTCTGAAAATTGAGCTAATTAGTATCTGTTGGACTGGAATGTGTTGTTAGCGTTCTTGTTTCTCTCTTCTTTTCGTTGTTGTTGATTTCAGAGAAAATTCGATGTTGTTTTTTAAAAATGTATCACACTACAATTCACTACATAATTACGGTGAGTTGAGTTTCTAACCAATGATCCATTAAACATGTCTCTAAAATAAATATTGCAGTAGGTACATTTCTTTGGTGTTATATGAACATAATTCAATGTAAATAAAATAGCCCATGACAGGAAATATCGGCTTTGTAAGTTGTAGCTAAATAAACATTATTGTGCTTTAGTTGTACGTACGTCCACTCTTGAACTGATCTAATGACTTGCCTTAATAAATCCTAACATTAATGATAACATGTAATATCAAAAAAACTAAGTCGGCTAAGAAGTCGACCACTTCGTCCACCACATAGGCTGCCTGGTCGTGTGATAAGCGCTCTGGACTGTCTCGATGGCCGGGGTACGAAGCCTGCACGCTGCTATCCCGCGTCGTCCTGTGAGAGGCTTGGGCTAGGATGTAATTATGTTTAAATCTGAAGACACGTCCGAAACATGTAAAACCAACAAACATTCTAGTCCTCTATGTCCACTAAGAGTCCACCTTATAGTTCACTACTTAGCCATTGGCCAGATTACAAGAAAAATTAAAAAATCAATTGACAAATCGCTACTATAAATAAATTAATTAATATTCTTCGGCTAGTCTACTATTCTTTCTAAAGAGTGCAAGATTAAAAGATTATGTATGATTCCAGAGACTATCTAAAAGAAAAAACACAAGAAAAAGAAAAAAAGATTTCTTTTTTAAAACAAAGCTTATTTTTAAGGGAAAGAAAAGCCAATTACTGCCATTTATCTCCCTTTCTGCCCTATAAAACAAAAATAATTAATTAGTATTAATAAATTATCTAATTGTGTTTTTTTTAAATTGATTTGTGTATTGTAATCGACTATGAATAATTATACAAAATTTCAACTTAATCTGAGAATGGAAAGTGTGTGTATAAACGGGTCAAAACGTAATAAAGGGATTAAATCCATATATACACTCACATCTTTCATTAAGAAGCAATTGTTCCCCTTATTTCGATATCAAACAAAATAATTAATCACCAACAATTAATTAACTAATTGCTTATTTTTATTTATTGATTCATGTCTTTGTCAGGTACAATGAATATCTTCCCATAGAGTATAACTTGATCCGGGAATGGGAAAGGGGAGGAAAAATATGTTCAAACTTTTGACCAGACAGACAGACAGACAGACAGAGTTGATAGAAACGTTATACAAAATATAAACGTAATAAGTACCAATGGATAGTTTTAGTCCAAATTCTCTCTCTCCTTCTCTCTCTCTCTCTCTCTCTCTGAATTAGTGCTTCTATTCGTATGCCAATGTCTCAGTCCATAAGCCAAGAAATGCGAATTCTCTTATACTAGGTGATCTATTAAGAAGGATGTTATGTAGCCGGCTCAATGACCTATCATGTTTACTTTGCCTAACAGAAGCTCAGTAGCTGTATAGATTTGGGTTAACTCAGACATCTCAGTTCAGATCTCAGTTCAGAGTACAAATCACGAGTGCTTCTACAAGGTAAATCCAAAAACTTTCAACTAAAAGCAAACCTTGCCGAAACCTTAAGTAAAGCCTGGAAATTATTTTGTGTTAAATGTTTTTCATGACAAATATCTTGCTGTAAAATTATATCCTAACATTGCCAAATGAATCCTATTATTATATAAACAATACAATAAATGTGAACTGAACATATTTAAGACGCTTTGCCATTGTAGACTAAATCTGTGTTCTCCTCTCACCGTGTCCCCAACTCTTGGGGTGAAAGTTTACCCAAGCTAATGAAAGCTATCATCAACTTTTTTTTTCTAACTTTGCCTTTCACCGACATTGGTCAGTTCTATCGAGATACCAACACGGCCTGTCATCAATCATATGTCAGGAAGGTTTTCACGAAGACTGAACACACATACACCACACACACACACACCAAACACACCACACAATTTTTTTCTTGTTTTCGACTCCCATACATCATCACTGTGAAATTTAAAAGTGTTGTTGCCATGGAGATTAGTCTCAGATTTCAGAAAGGGGGAAAAATATAGAATCACTTACAAATTAAATAAAAACATGGCAACTTATCTGCCTGTTACATTTATATTTGTATTTATGTTTATGTATATTGTGTGTGTGTTTGTTTTCATGTAGTCTCCCTTGTTCTACTGTTCAATATGTTCACGTGTTCACGGTTTACTGTTAAGTGTGTATTCACTGTGTATTAGTCTCTGCTGCTTGGTCTCTCCTTGTTTCACGTTAATAAAAAATGGAGTGTAACTTTTAAACATCAATATTGTTAGTGTATAACATGGTGGCAGCTTTCTAAAAGTTCTAAAATGGAAACTGTAAGTAAAACTAACTTTAAACCAAGAATAAACCCTCCACCTCCTTTAAATGTGAAGAAAGGGTGTGAGGAATGGAAGCTTTTCAAGCAAATGTGGCTGAACTATTGCACTATTGACTTAATCGAGAGAATAAACGATATAGATGAAGAGTATGCCAAAGCACTGTTCTTGCACACTATTGGCCCAGAGGCGTTGGCAGTATACAACAGTATCACCTTCAAACCAAAGCACAATGTTCAAGACATAATATGTGCATTTGATGAGCACTTCATTGGTTTAAAAAATGAAACTAATGAAAGATATGTTTTCAACAACAGACAGCAGAAGCCACAAGAAACCGTCGAGGATTACTTACTTGCTCTACGCACACTCGCGAAAACCTGCAATTTTTGCGACCATATGGAAGAGTCATTAATAAAAGACCGAATGGTAGTTGGCATCAGAGACACAAGGACAAAGAAAGAATTCTTACAAGAACATAAACTAACACTCAAGACTTGTATAGAAATATGCAAGGCAAATGAAGCTGCTGACTTGCAACTACAGGTACTAGAGACAGGTACATCTGATGCCTCACCACCTCAGGATGAGGCGTTCGCTGTTTCGTCTCGCAAAAATATTCTACAACAAAATGCTGCTCATAAACAGCGCAAATGTACATTTTGTGGACAAAACCACCCATTTAAAAAGGAACTGTGTCCTGCGTGGGGTGAAATATGTAATATCTGTAAAAAAAAAAACATCATTTCGGCATTCAATGCAACCAAAAGAAACTGCAATGTGTACAGGACGACAGTGATGATTGTTATTCGTTATCTTCTAATGATGAGGCTGTGCTTGCTGTACAAGGTGGACCAAACAATAAAATCATAAAAGCTGAAATGATCATAGCTGGTGAGAAGATTGTGTGTCAGATTGACTCGGGTGCCAGCGTTAATGTCATCCCTAAGAATCTTATTAAATCTGCACAAATCTGTCCCACTCAAAGCAAGCTACGTGTGTATGACGGTAGCACACTCATACCTATCGGAAAGGTACAACTTGTAGTACAAAATCCAAGGACCAACAAGAGATATCGTGTTGATTTCGTGGTTATGAGAGATGACTTAACTCCCCTGTTAGGGAAGAAAACGTCAGAAAAAATGGGACTAATTACAATGAACTATCATACTTTTGAAAGTGTTGACAAGGTTGAAAGTGTTGATAAGCCTCTACCAAGGTTATCGACAAAAATATTTGAACAGTTCTCTGATGTATTTGATGATCAGCAGGGTGAATTACCTAATGTTGTACACTTAGAAGTGAATCCTGACATAACACCAGTTACATGTCCATCTGGTCGTGTACCTTTAGCTATGCAGGCTAAAGTACAGTTTGAGTTAGAACTGCTAACAGAAAAAGGATACATTGAGCCTGTTGATAAACCTACTGACTGGGTCAGTCGAATGGTGATTGCAACTAAAAAATCTGTAAAACTCAGTATCTGTTTAGATCCTCGTCCTCTCAACAAGGCACTTAAAAGAGAACGTTTTCCCCTTCCAGTAATGGAAGACTTGCTTCCTAGATTATCGAATGCAAAAGTGTTTTCAAAACTGGACCTTGCAAATGCATATTGGCATGTGCATCTGAATGAAGCATCGAGTTTGCTAACAACTTTTCAGACACCCTTTGGACGTTACAAGTGGAGAAGATTACCATTTGGAACATCTATGAGCTCAGAACTGTTTCAGAAACATTTAAATGCTGCTCTTGAAGGTCTTAATGGTGTGATTGGTGTAGCTGATGATATTATAGTTTAAGGTTCCGGAGACACATGGGAAACAGCTTCCCATCACCATGACAAGAATATTACAGCATTATTTGAGAGATGTCGCTCTGTGGGAATTAAACTGAACAAAGAAAAAGCTGAGATTAAAATGAAAGAAATTACATTTCTGGGACATCTAATTACAAGTGATGGTTTAAAGATTGATTCTAAAAAAGGAAAAGGCTGTTAAAGAAATGAACAAACCAACAAACGTTGAGGAAGTTCGGCGCCATTGTGGGTTTGTGAACTATCTTGCTAAATTCCTACCCAAACTATCCGACGTCATTGCACCAATTCGGCAGCTACTTCATACAGATATCCCTTGGTCATGGTCGAGAAAACATGACAGTGCATTCTGTGACATACAATCTATGGTGACTCAAGCTCCTGTGCTAGCATTCTACAATCCACTTAAAGAATTGACCATACAGTGTGATTCCAGCCAAAATGGTCTTGGCGCTGTCTTAATGCAGGAAAGTAAACCCATAGCTTACGCAAGTCGATCTTTGACTGATACTTAAACTAGATACGCACAGATCGAGAAAGAAAGGCTAGCAGTTGTATTTGCACTGGAAAAGTTCCACCAATACACATTTGGTTGACATATAACCATTGAAAGTGACCACAAACCTCTTGAAGCAATAATGGCTAAACCTCTCTCAGCTGCTCCTCGAAGATTGCAGGGAATGGTGTTGCGCATACAAAACTATGACATAACTGTAATTTATAAAAAGGGAAAAGAAATGTATCTTGCCGATGCACTTTCAAGAGCTCATATCAAGTCATCAGCAAACAGTCAAGGGGAGCTTAAGCTCATAAATATGGCCAGCTTCCTAGCAATTGGGGAAGAAAGACTACAGAAACTAAAGGAAGAAACCGAGAAAGATAGGACGCTTCAAAAACTTCTAATCACAATTAATCAAGGTTGGCCAGAAGGCAAGCATCTTCTACCATATCAGCTAACGCCTTATTATAATTTCAGAGACGAAATGTCAGTTCAAGAGGGGCTTATATTCAAAGGTGAAAGAGTAGTAGTGCCCAAGTCACTACAATTAGAAATGAAAAGAGAATTCATTCTACACACTCAGGCATTGAAGGATGTCTAAAAAGAGCTCGTGAGAGTTTATTCTGACCAGGAATGGCTGGTGATATAAAGCATTATAGTTCAACTTGTGAAATATGTCAAGCTTTTCAACCCAATCAACAGAAAGAGACTTTAATGAATCATGAAGTTCCCACACACCCCTGGGAAAGGGTTGGTGTTGATCTATTCACACTTGACGGCAAAGACTATCTACTACAGTAACTTCTGCGAAGTTGATCGTCTAGAGAACACTAGTTCAGAAACTGTCATAAGAAAACTTAAAGCCCATTTCGCTAGATATGGCATCCCATCCACGGTGGTCTCTGAAAATGAACCTCAGCTATCTTCGGACAGCTTCGCAAAATTCGCCAACGATTGGAGTTTCAACCATTTGACAAGCAGACCCCACTATCCCAGATCAAACAGGAAAGCTGAATCAGCCGTGAAGACTGTAAAGACATTATTTCTTAAAAATAAAGATCAGTTCATGGCTTTACTTAATCATAGAAGCACCCCGAATAAAACTGGTACTAGCCCATCACAGGCATTCTTTAACAGAAGAATCAGAACCTTGCTGCCTATAGCTAAAAGCCTGTTGAAACCTCAAGTTCTGGATCCTCAGAAACATAGAAAAGCGCTGAAAGAAAACCAGAGGAGATCAGCGATTTACTACAACTCCCACGCTAAAGATTTACCTCCCCTTGCTAAGGGTGAAGAGGTGAGACTAAAGTCAAGGTCGCGTGGCTATGAGCGTTGGCAAAAGGGAGTTACAATTCGTCAGTTACAACAACGGTCGTATGATGTTGAATCGGGCGGAGGAGTTTATCGCCGAAATAGACTTCACTTACGAAGAATCCCACTGCCTGCTGAAACGAATGCGCCTACACCAACAGGTACGACCGAGCCCGACAACCCCGCACCTGTGGATGCCCCCAACGCAGATGAAAGTAGGCCTAATGCTCAGAGACCTGAGAGCCATTTAGAAGACGGGTCTCACAGGTCGACAACCTATACAACTAGGTCAGGCCGAGTGGTCAAATCCACAAGAACCAGTGACTATGTATATGACTAACCTCAAACACCGGAGGATGTTACATTTATGTGTTTTTATGTTTATGTATATTGTGTGTGTGTTTGTTTTCATGTAGTCTCCCTTGTTCTACTGTTCAGTATGTTCACGTGTTCACGGTTTACTGTTAAGTGTGTCAGTAGTGTGTATTCACTGTGTATTAGTCTCTGCTGCTTGGTCTCTCCTTGTTTCACGTTAATAAAAAATGGAGTGTAACTTTTAAACATCAATATTGTTAGTGTATTGTGATAATATAACACTGCCCATTTTCCTTTTCTTTTTTTTTTTTTTTTGTTTCAATATATTAACCCAGTTGGGGCTTGTACACACCAGACACATCGAGGAGACTTCCGACTTGCTAGTATTGACATTGTTAAGGAAAACTACAAGAAAATGTAAAGCTAACTTTAGACTATTGAACTATGTTCTACTCTTTTTAAAAGTAGTATTAAAAAGTAAAAGTTCCCCTTTCAGACCTTGAGGTCTATAGGGCAGATGATGTGAATGTTATCCGTTTCTGTGGCTTAAGGTGTCATGTAGCCAGCACAACGACCAACCGCCTTTACTTTTCCTCAAGTAATGTCAGGTACCCAGAGCTGGGTGGACTTACCGCTCAGCCACCGCGCCCTCCTGTACTCTTTTTAGTCGATTTGTATTTGGTTTGTTCAATCTTTAGCAATTCTTTTCTCACTACCAATGACGAGGAAAACTCTTTAGTTCCATTCAGCTACAAGCATTGTGCCAAGTTCAGGTGCCAGCCCTGGACTCAACTCAGCTACTAGCTTTATATGCCCAACACAGCTACCAGCTTTATACCCAACACAACTACCAGCTTTATGCCCAAAACAGCTACCAGCTTTGTCCCCAGCTCAGGTTTTACTGGGTAAAACTTAATGTTCTAAAAGCATGTTTCATATGTATTTTTATTACAATGATTTCCTACTAGCGTTGCTAATTGAAAAAAATTTTTTTAGAATATTTAACGATAACATCCCTAAAGGTCAAACATGTTATCAAAAACTGGAACCAGAAATTTTTATCCATTCGATTTCAATGCTCTTTACAGGCGACGTTAATCTTATTTCAACTTGCCGGTACTTATACAGACAGAAAAAAAGGCTAAATTAAAAAAAACAAAACTTTTCGTACTAAGTAGGGCACTCAGAGAACAGAGGAGCGAAAATTGTATACCAGCAAAAACCAAAAGGCAGGCGACTCAAAGGAAGACCCCGAATGCAGTGGATTGATGATGTGGACGCAGATGTACAACAATTTGAGGTTCGGGCGTGGAGACGAAAGGCTCAGGAGAGATCTGAATGGAAAAATGTGTAGAAGCAGGCCAGATTCCGCCATGGGCTGTAGCGCCACTGCGATAGATGGATAAACTAAGCAGGGAATGGCCCTATCATGTGTATCAGCAAATATTACTGAACGGTGGTAAAAAAGTTTATTAGTAATGCTCATTAATAAAATGTAAATATATATATACATATATTCGTTAAGAAATATATTATCAGTTAAAACATGCACATAAACAATACGTATACAATCTGAGTGAAATATCAAGTAGTTCGATATGCTAGTTGCCTGGAGGGTAAGATGTTCCCTATAGTTAGTGCTAGTTATCTTAACACCAGGCGCCTTGCAATTTCCCACAATGCATTTCAATGTCTAACCTCTATATTTAGCCTCGTAGGGCTTTCACTTCCTCCAATTCACCCCCCATATTGAGTTCGTCTCCCCTCGCGAGCTCTTAACGCTTCTTACACTCATTTGTCCACTTTCTCCATGACACTCTGTTTGACCCCATGAGATCAGGCACTGATTGGAAGTGGTCAGCAGAGGTCACTCTGTTGACAGACATGCACGAGGCTCCCCCGCCCTAAACGACATATCGATGACCACTCGCACGTCACTCAGGTAATTACCAGTCTCTGGAGATAACACACTTCTTGACCGGAAGCTCAAATTTGAACTAAGGAATGCTGGACGCTGTGATGTCATCCATCAGTGTAAGATGGCGTTGAGCAGACCGAGCGCTCCATTCATGGCTAAATTGTGTTTTAAAAGGTTGGGTGCGAACTGTTTGAATAATAGTTAGAAGCAGATTGTTTATTAAAATAATGTAGAAGAAAGAACTATTGAACAAACAGAGGACAAGGCGTGGGCTCAAACGATGTGGGCCTTTGAAACATTAAAAGAAAACATTAAGGTAATAACAAGGTGCAGACACACACACACACACACAAATAATATTTTCAAAAAAAGAGTGAAAAGAGAAATAGAGAAAACGAAAGGGACGTAGAGACAGAGTGAGAGAGAGAGACTGGTGGAAAGAGAGAGACTGGTGGAAAGAGAGAGACTGGTGGAAAGAGAGAGACTGGTGGAAAGAGAGAGACTGGTGTAAAGAGAGAGACAGAGTAAGAGAGAGACTGGTGTAAAGAGAGAGACTAGTGGAAAGAGAGAGACTGGTGGAAAGAGAGAGACTGGTGGAAAGAGAGAGCAAGAGAAAGAGTTTGGCGGGGAAAGAGACAAGGCTAAAGAGAGAAGCAGAGAGGCAAACAGAAAAAGAAAGAGGCGTTGAAAAAGAGGGAGAACGAATGAGACAAAAAGATAATGAGGGGAGGCAGAGTGACACGTGGAAAGAGAGATACCGAGAGAAAGAGACAGAGAGAAAAGAGAAACACAAGAATAGATGATAGAAATTAGATATTAGATTATTATAGTAGGTGGAAATAGGAGAAGACGCAAGTAGAAATTAAATACGAATAACAGAAAAATATTTTAAGGATATAAGAGACATTTAATTTTAAACAATTATATATTTTAAATTGCAATTAATCACACCACTAAAATGACCCATAACAACATCTAGGTATAATAGAACCCCACAGTTTCTCCCCCTCGGTCGAGTCTCTACCTCTGCCATCTATTTGTGTATTGTTTGAGTGACAACACCAAGCTGAAATCTCCGGTTCCTTTTCTGAAAATATGATCCTGAACGATTCTGTCAACAATCAACGTCGCCAACATAATCACTTTTTGTCAGGCGATGTTACCCTACAGACTTTCAAAACAAAATTATCCCATCTTGTTTCACCCACAGGCTAAATCGAAAGGCGAGTTTGTTTGTTTTTTTTTGTTTTCTTTTTCAAAATACTTGTTTGTACGATTTTTCCACCCTATAACGCCTCAACCTGGAACACACGTCCTTTGTGTCAAGATTATTTCCAAACTGCATGTGAATCACGGAGATCTGGTCTACGTTTTAAGCAGCAAACTTTTGTAAGAAAGACAAACAAAGAAAAAGCGATATGGGGTAATGTAGTGGTGGTATAATGGAACCTAAAATCTCAAGAAAACGAAGAGGAAGATTGCGCGAGAGTTCAAAATAATAAGGAAAACGAAAACAATGTCAAGGACGCTAGTGTTAAAAGGTCACTGCTGCCAACTAAATAATAAAAAGACTTTACTATAAGCTTGTTTAGAAATTTGAGTCTATGATCTAAAAGTGCACAAAATATATTGCATGATTTTTAAAATACATAGCTTATTAATATTTCGTATTTTGTAAATGCATTAAAAAATGTTCATTCAGGTTTCAAGAGTCCTCAAGGGAACTAATTCAACTTGTACCACCACATATGTAAACTACGATTTCTTTCTATTGTTAAAGTTACCAAACAAAATAATTAGTTACCAGTAGTTAATTAACTAATTGGTTATTCTTTTTATTGATTCTCGTGTGGTCAGGTAAAAGAAATAATTGTGCACAATTTCGGCTTAAATCCGAGACTGGGTGTGGTAGAAATAACGTGTAGAAACTTTTTGCAAGACAGACAGACAAACTGACAGACGGAGTGAGCTTTGTAAAAATGAACGTTTCAATGTTGCGTTTCTTTTCATTGGTGAGTAAACACCGAAATTTATTTTACGCGATTTCAAAGTCTGAGAAGTGATGAGCTTTTGGATAGAACAGTCATGTGATGATTAAAACAAAAATCTTTTAGAAAGCAAAAAGGGAAAGAAATGAAACAGCTACAACCGAAAATGATTTTCACGCGTATATTTTAGATTTGATATTGACTTTTGGTGCCTTGGTAAGTGTCCAATTGGTTTATTGAACTTCTGAAACTTGGTGGTTAAGTAAAAGCTGAGTGTCGCCGTGATGCATTAAATTAAATTTATAGCTTTTATATAGCGCTACTTTCATGCTTATAGCATGCTCAGAGCGCTTTTGGTCCAATCTCATTTGTGGACCGGTGGGGGGGAGGAGGTATCTAGGATTTGGTTTTCCGTGCTGCCTTTAGGCGCTCAGTAAACACAACTCTGCTCGATTCGGGTGTCGAACCTCGAGCCCCCTTCATAGGTAGCCAAGCCAAGCCAAGTTCAAGCGTACTTGGCCTCTCGACCACGTTTCCCTCAATACATCTCTCCCCTCTTCCCTCTCTATTGACTGAGAACTTACAACTAATATATCTATATTGTATCTAACCTACTGCTTCTTAGTCCTAATCTCTCTCACGCTCTGTCTCTCTCTTCTTTCTCTTTAATTCTCTCTATCTTTCGTTCTCTTTATCAATCTGTCTCTTTTCCACTCTCTCTTTCTCTCCCTTTCCATCTCTCTCTCTCTCTTAGTCTTTATTCTTTTAATCTCTTTTAATTTCATCTTCGACATTCTCTCCATCTTTCTTCCCCTTTGTCTCTATTTAATCTCGGTGCTGTGTCCTTACGGTTCCTGCCTCTCGACATCCAGTGAGACCTGTGTCTCAATGAAAACATAACAATACCAACACAAGACGCAGGTAAAAGTCATTACAGTCAAGAGCTAAGGTTTTTTTTTTCTCCCTTTTACTAAACACGTTATCACGACCTTTCAAACCCCAGGGGAAATCCTTCCGATGCTGTACTGAGATAAAACAAAATATAAAAAGAGGAGTCTTGGATCACTCTGGCCCTTAATCGCCAAAGGATGACACACCGCCCTCTTTCCTGGTTCACCGGGGCTAGCGCTAAAGTCACCTATTTGCGAGAAACGGAGATAGGGAGTTGGCACCTTGTGGCACCGTGAGCGGGGTGGGAGAAAAGGGGCGCCGACCTGACAGATTTGTCTCCCATTGACAGCCTTCGCGTTATTAGCTTTTGTTGTCGGGGGGGCCCGACCATCACGGCAGGGACAATGAAGACCGCGCTGGAAACAACGGTGTTCTTGGCCCACGGATGATGTCGGCCCCTTGGGGTCAGCCTGTGATGAATGATCAAGGCTAAGAGTTACCTGTCAAGGTAAAGAAGATTGTGTCCAGTCCTGGTGATGGACAAAGTGAAAGGCCAGGAAGCTGAGGATAACGGAAGTCATGTTTTTTGTCTCTCTCACTAAGATCCGGGGGGGGGGGGGGAGATCAAAAGAAGGAAAATAATATTCATCTTACATTCTGTTATTTTTTAATAACCAGTTTGTTAGATCTCTCTCCCTCCCTGTTTTCTGTCCGTCTGTCTGTCTGTCCATTTTCTGTTTGTCTTTCTATCTACCTGCCTTCCCGTCTGTCAGTCTCTCAGTCTGCCTGTTTTCTGTCTGTCTGTTGTTCTATCTGCCTGCCTTCCTGTCTATCTATCTGTTAGTCTGTCTATTTGTCCGTTCGCTTATCTGTCACTCTATCTGCCTCTCTCTTTTTATTTACATAGGTGAATACGGGGTTGAGCGAGTGAGAACTAGAGCTAACTTTTCATATTTTTTTCCACATGAATTGTGTTACCAGTCAACACAACTCTAGTTCAAAGCTTTGCATCCAAATTCGGATTTCTTTCTTTAGTAAAAAAAAATAAAATAATACTGTTTATTAACAAAAAAGAAGAATCCACTTCCTTCATTGACATTGCCGTACCACTATCCCACAGTAAAAAAGAAAGCTGGAATGGGAGAAAAATATTGGAACTTAAGTTTATACATATAGGGATTATAGAAGTTGCCTAAAATAGCAATACATTCTATTGTTCTATCAACCGAGGGAATAATGACAACTGATCTTATATACATCTTCAAGACCCTTAACATTCCTAAGAAGATTTTCGTTGCCTGTCAGAGGGTGGTACTGCTTCAGACCTGCCACATCACCAGAAAATGTTTCAGAGGACACTGTTAAAGGGGCTACAATGAATTTTGTTTCTCTGTTACGAAGCTCGACCCTGGAAGTGCAAAAGATGAACTATTATTTTCTGTCTAACATTAGAATTATAAAACATTTCCATTCCATACTTCCGTACACCTGCCATAGCAAATGACAGAAGGAAACTTTGTAGTTGACATTGTTAAGGGTAAAGTTTTCTTTACACTGTGGGATAATGAAATGCTTTCGTTTTTGTTTCAAAGTTTGTTTCATCTCACCCTATGACTGAGTTGGAATCTTGTACACACCTTGTTTTCTCCCACTTACCACCCTGTGACTGAGTTGAAACTTTGTGTTTACGTGTACATGTATCACTAAAAAAAATTAACCAATTAATTAATCAATTAGTCGTAATTAGTTAATGGTGTTTTATATAGAAAATGTACTAGGTTAAGGGGCCTTGTGTAGAAAATTATGTCATTTTGGTAATATTTTGATCTATAGACTTTTGTGGACTATAAAACCTTCTACTTTTATATAGGTTACTTGAATAGCTAGGCGGCAAACAAGTCAGCCTTCCGTCGTTGATGCTAACGACTTCAAGTTCGAATTTAGACTTTAAAAACAGTTGTTTTAAATAGTTTTTGAAAAGGCAGCATGAAATAGTTCTCCCAGATACCCTCCTTTCTCCCAACTTGTCCACAAAAGTGATTGGACCAAAGCGCACTGAGCGTGCTACATGCATGAAAGTTGCGCTAAATAACAACAAAAATTAACAAGATTTCAAAAAGAGTTTGCGTTATAACACAAACTCAGAAGCGGCCCGCGTCGAAGTCGGATCCCTGCCGGATCCACTTATTCGCAAGGAATATTCAAGACGTGATTTTATTTTGATGATCAAAAGTAATAATGTTTCAAAATTGATTTGCCATTGTAAAAAAAAAATGTTTTTTGTTCTTTTGTACATATTTCGGGTGTTCCTTCTGAGTTAAAAATAATTAACTTCTCGCTGGACGACGGAGGATGATAGCGAGCAGGGTATGAACCAGGGACCCTCGAGATAATCAGTTCATTTTTTGTGCGCTTTGTCTGTCAGTCTGTCTGTCCGTAATGTTAATAAAAAAAACATCAACAACTAAAAGCTATTGAAAATTTGATTAACCTTTAATTTTCCTTCCGAAAAATTGCAATAGTTTTAAGTATCTATAATAGCTTGCTCAGGCCTGGACAGCCTCCACCACGCGGAATTGCGGTCAGGGCACCTCATGCGCTCCCAGACTCCACTGGCTTTTTGGGACTTGTCCCAGTACTCAAACCACTTTTCCAAAAACTTTTCCGAAAATTAGGATGGTTGTGATGGTAAATGATTATGTGATGCTAAATGATGGTGTTGGTTTTACAATTGTGAATTACCACATAACAATACATTATTAGAGCAAACAATTTATACCAAAGCACACAAGCTTTTCAGTTTCTCTTTTACATTGGGTGTTAAATTGACAACATTAAGTTACAGCTTGTTTACTGGTTTAATAGCCGAAGTAGCAAAAGAGTTCTTGTGTCTAATTGTTCTTCTGATCGATGTCTACATTCTCCCCTTTGTGATAGTAAAATGTTAAAATCCTGGACCAGATTTTGTTTTTTTTTATGCTTATAGCTTTCTTAGTATTTTTTTTAGTCAAATATATGTCCAACTGCGATTAATTTTTGCCGTTGATTTTACTTGCAGCATTTAGGATTTTATCTTTTTTTTTTTTTCTTTTTTTGAAACAAGTAGAAATTTTGGAACTGACAAGTCACACTTAGTCTCTTTCTTGTCTACACTTCGCCTTTCTTTCTGTTATAATCATTATTCTTGTAGGATTCGCATAATTCTTTTTTAATTATTCAATATATAATAATAAATAAATAATATATATATATATATCCGTGTAAAAGCAACGCCATTTAATTTAATAAATTGTCGATTCAATAACACTTACTCTGCAAATCAAATTTTTCACTTTCGATATCCTTAGTTTCTTCCCTTTGCATTCACTTTTATGGCAGCCCCTGTCGGGCTATCCTGAAATATAACACAAGTCAAGAAGCTACGGTGATGAGCAATTCTAGCCTTCATTTTACGTGAATTAAGTTCTCAATTGACGTTCATTCTTCAAGGATAAAAATCTATTTAAACAATAACTAATACAGAATAGTGTATTTGAATCTATTTTAAACAATAACAAAATACAGAATAGTGTATTTGAATCTATTTTAAACAATAACAAAATACAGAATAGTGTATTTGAATCTATTTTAAACAATAACTAATACAGAATAGTGTATTTGAATCTATTTTAAACAATAACTAATACAGAATAGTGTATTTGAATCTATTTTAAACAATAACAAAATACAGAATAGTGTATTTGAATCTATTTTAAACAATAACTAATACAGAATAGTGTATTTGAATCTATTTTAAACAATAACTAATACAGAATAGTGTATTTGAATCTATTTTAAACAATAACTAATACAGAATAGTGTATTTGAATCTGGAAAAAAAAAGATAATCTTTATATGAAGATCTAGTAAATTGGTTTATATAAGTATTATTAGCAAGAAAATTAATTCATTACTGTATAACACTAGTGCTGATATGTTCTATCTGTAGAGACCTAAATCCTACCACTGTTTGATACATTGAATATTGTCCTAAGTACAACGCCAGAGATCAGAGGTAAATGGACAAAAAAGTCTTCAGTGTTACAGATGAATGGAATGTTCTAGTTCAACTATTTAGATCTTAGTTAAATGACAACAATAGAAGTGTCACACACTAAAACGAGACGCATCACTTTTTTATTTAAATTGACATTTATTGAATACATCCAATAGTTGGGATCTTTCGAGACCTCCTGCACTGTTCTCCATCAACTTGTCTCTCGCTGCTGTAGCCGCCATGTCAATGAACATTCCGATGAGCCGACGCCGTAGTCACCTTGAAGTCTTTAGTTCTGCCTGAGTGACCACATCCACTTCCACCCCCATCCACATGCACCGCGTCACCTCTTGCGTGTTTCTGACAATGAACTTTCGACCGTGACCTTTCACCATTCTAAGTGATAGCCCCACCCCTTGTTTTCCTACTTTAGCCTGAAGTATTGAGCTCTTCCCTCGTGAAATATTCAAGGATACCATTAAGAACTAAGCTCAAGAAAAACAACAACCCGAAAACACGACTATGCTGAAGGCGTAGTTAGTAATGGGGAACCCCTCTCACCTCTTAGCACCTTAACCTCGCTCCACACCTCTGCTATTCAGATTCCGTATTAATGTGAGTAAAAAAAAAAAGACTCGCAAATCGTGAGCGCCTATGGGGAAAAAAATCTCTTCGCCAGCGCGCGTGCGTGCCATTGCTCGCCATAGATTACAGAGTGACGCAGGGGACGAGAGAGAGAGAGAGAGTGAGTGAGAGTGGAGACAGAGTACATAGCACGAATGGGGGTAGAAAGGTGGACTCTAAGGACCGGAATTTTTCTTGTATGATTTTTTTTTTCAACCTAAGCGCCGTGTGCGAGAGAAAGAAGACGAATCAAAAGAAGACGAAGCAGGTCGTGAGTAGCGGTGCTCATTACGGACGTGTTGTGTGTGAAGGTACCCCCCATCACCCTACTCCGCTCTACCAACCCCCATCCTTTTATACCCCCCTCCCGTCGTCATAAATACTGTCAACTAGCGAGTCATTTCACTTACGGTCGACCAGGAGAAAAGGCGGTGTATGCGCGCACGTCGAGGGAAGGCCTTTACGTGTGAACCGTTAGCTTGTCCTCTTGTTGACAAGTTGGACATACAACAAATTCCAACACAATTCAGTTCTAGATCACTTCCATGTGTTAGTAGTCCTAACTGGATGGTCTACGGAGACTTTTGTGTCATTCTTTCCTACTGTGGATATAATCCTACAATGTATTGTATGAACGTATAGTGAACTGTGAATTGGAATATAAAAATCTTGTGTTTATTTTCATTTTTGGATATATTGAAACTTTATTTGGAATTTTAAACATTTCTTGCAATAAAGGTAAGACCAGTTTAAGTGTAAAGTTTGTTGTTTTAATAGAATTAATCAAACAAGAATGGTTTTAGTGCATAATGATTAATGAATGATAGATTCTACTTCTTTGTGCTTAAAACACTTTTACAAAAAAAAAACATTTCTAGACTAGATCTAGATCTTACTGTAACTATTGAAGGTGCTACAAATTAAACGTTGTCGGCTACTTGATAGGAAGTCTTTGAGTCATTTCATCAACATTAGAACTAGATTTTCTAGCTTTGTTCTTCAAGACAATATTTTAAAAACAGATCTGTAAATGGAGCTAGAGTTTTAAACTCCAAGATCTTTAAATGGAGCTAAAGTTTTAAACTCCCAGATCTGTAAATGAAGCGAGAGTTTGGTGAACAAGTTTTCAACCTTGTCCTTGTATAAAGTTGGAGATGACGGACAGCAAGAATCGAACTCAGGATCATCATGGCGATACTCCGAAGCTCATACCACACGACCAGGCTGTCATAAAATATTTTGATATTATACAGATACAAATTCAACTCTTTTCATGATAAATGAATAATGATGAGCATTTGTTGGCCTAGAATATTCACATAGTTTTCATTTGATTAAAAATGTTTTACAGTGAATCATCTGCGTGAAGTGATATGTGCCAACTACAACACGGAACATCTTTCTATCTTAAACCAATGTTGATGATTAATCTAGATCAACATTTGTTGATATAGCAATCCTTCAGCCAAACACTTTCAACAAACGATTTATTAATTGTGATATATTTTAAATAAAAACAAACAAACACACTATCTTTTTCACAATAGCGACATTGTATCTCAATAATATCTTTAAAAAAAATTGAACTAATCTGAATTGAGCGACTTCACTGCCGTTATCACCATTACTGAGCCAATCTCCGTTGACGGGTTTTTGAATTATTAATAAGTATGACATTTAGTTTGAAAATAAATCTTGTCCTGGGATCATGGTATAAGAGAGTTCAGTTTCTTCTCGTGTGTTATTGAACGGAGCAGTTTTAGTCAAATGAACTTTGATATCTAGCGACATAGTTGGTGAAGTTGTATATACAACATGCGACTTTGTACTCTCCGTGAGTACTGCGGTGCTTTACAGGATATGAGTTTTCAGTTTAAACTTTCACGTGAATGTGTCGCTCGACTTCTACTGCTTGCTTTGGCACTTTGTTTACGTCTGCGTCCAAAGGCAGCCTCTATTTCCCTATAATGTTTTCAATGTGGCGTAACACCAGTGCCAACTCTATATTTCATATAGATCTAGGTAATGATGAAACACTGCTATGTTTAAGTCTCGATTTTAAACCTTTTTGAGGGCGAGGAATATTTTAATTCGGCATTTATATTGTGTTTCCAGTGCGCCTTAAGACAGCTCACTAATGTTTTAAAAGCGACAGGGAAAGATCTCACTAGCTATTCTATCGTAGAGTGTTTTAAATACGACTGTAACAGATCTCACTAGCTATTCTTTCGTAGAGTGTTTTAAATGCGACAGGGTCTGATCGCACTAGCTATTCTATCGTAGAAATCTGAGAGTAACGAGCGAAGCGCGATAGCATGGTGCGGCAGTAACCAGAATAAATAGTAAATAAATCGATAGTTTCAGGACGTAGGGCTGGCGTAAAAATAAACATCGCTCTTTGACTCGCTGACAGAAAATCAGCAGCAATTAAACCTGTGCTCACGTCATGCTTATCAAGTTTCCCAGGACTAGATTTAGCAGTAACTACTTCCTGTCCGAGAGATTTTTTAAAGTGGTGCTGTATGACAAGGGTATTGAAAGTATAGATGGATGGATAGACGTACGGACGAGATGACTATAAGTTTGGATAATAAAAAAAAAAAGTGTTACCATAGAGACAAACTTCTGTGTGTGTCTACTTTCACTTTCAGCAACATGAACATTTAGTCTGACAGTCTCGGAGAATGTTCAGAAAGGTTGGAGAGTCTTTAGAACCAACAGAATGACAATCTTTGGCGAGTGATGCCACGAAGATCTTTTTCCTTTTAAATGGGCATACGATATAGCCAAGCCAATAATTACTCATTAAGTTATTGAAGGCAAAAAAAAACACTACTTCTGTAAGAGTCTAATCTGGGCTTAAGTCTCTACACTAAAAAAATAAAAACACTCACACACAAAACAAAAAAAAAACAACACCATTACATTATCAAATAAATTTGTTGTAAAGAAAACTTTAGAAAAATAAATGTCTGAAACTAAAAATATTAGTTTCAACGTTTAACTAATGAAAATCAAATTAGTGCATTTCATGTTTTTAAAAATCTCCTCGTTTACTCGTTTAGTTCAAAATGTGAGAATCCCTGTGGTTCAAGGCACCAGTTAGTCTCGTAGTATAATAACATTGTCTTCGAGAAACCCCATGTCCAATATTTTTTGTGTGATTCTCGGAAATGAGAAGACAGGAGACGCTAGAATACTCTCTGTTGCAGGCCCGGTGTTCATGACCTCCCCCCCCCCCCCTTCCCAAGCCTAAATCTCAATCTTCCTTCTCTCGTTTCTTCCATGTCCCAAATCCTTGTCCGCGATGATCAATCAATCATTCCCACGACAATCGTTCAGATAGAACGAGCGCAGGGCGAGGGGGAGGGGGGGAAAGATGAGCGGGGCCTAATGCATACGCATGGCAAAAAATAAAAAAATTCATGACATCTTCAGAGCAACACATTAAGACATGTTTGAAACAGGAGACATTTTCTGACACCAATGTAACATTTGTTTCTAGTTGCATGAAATAGCGATTAAAGTTTATAAATTTACAGTTTACATGTAATATGTGATTATAAAGTCTATATAGTTCGTTTATAGAAATACGATGATGACCACTTTGTACGGCGCAATATACCTTTTTTTTTCTATAACTAGTATAAAAAACCTAATCTTTTAAATTTATAAATATATTTAATATGGATTAGAAAAAGAATCTTAGTGTGTTAACAGTGCCATCAACCGTTTCTAACCGTCTATTGTTAATAAGTGATTCCTAATAAAACACAAACGCGCATCAGTTTAAGGAAAAAAAATGACTATAAGTTAATTATTTTTTTTTTAGTATTTTTTTTTGACTATTTGTTTGCTCCCCCCCCCCCCTCCCTTTTACAATGCCGTTCGTAAGTATAAGAGATTTTCATACTTGTGGAAAACAAACTGTAAGCAAGCTTTTTGGTGTATTCGTGTGCAAGATAAAAGAAAGTTGATAAATTGTTTTTAAAAAAAAATTGTTGATAACACAGGCCTACAATGAAAAAATTGTTTAAAAACTAAATGCTGAATCTTATGTAACTTTGGTCGCTGATTTCAGTAAAAATAAGTAAAAAATTCCATCACCCTCAGATTTTTGCCAAAATCAGCATTTGTCTTCTAAAAGGAGAAAATTGTCTTATACCGCTTCGCTAAAAAAAAATATTTTTTTTGCATGCCATTATATCATATTCATTATTTTTCATTTTATTATTATAATTTAAAAATATATTAAAAAGTTAAAAATCCATGCGAAAAAATTTGCCAAGTTGACATTGAACTCAATGTATTACATCATGCATAACACAATTTTGATGTTGTACATTTTTCAAGTCGGATATCATCTGAGTCTGATGTCATCTTAGTTGATGATATCATACTTGTAATAAGTATTTAAAAGACAGCTTATAAACAAATCTAAGTTAATATAAGTTTAGCAAAAGTCTGAAGTACATATCGAGGAATAGTTTTTAAATTTCTTAGTCAAAATGGCTGCTAGAGGTTGTCGTGTTTCGCCTGATAGTTTCTGCTATATATGTGGCAGTTTTGTAGTGAAAAGACAACAGCGAAATATTACAGATTTTGTAAAGAAAGTATATTTTGCTTATTTTGGTGTTAAATTAGGTGACCAAGACAAGTCATGGGCACCGCATAGAGTGTGTTCTATTTGTGTAGAAGAACTTCGTCAATGGTTTCAAGGTAAAAAGAAATTTTTTCGTTTTGGTATTCCTATGATCTGGAGAGAAGCACGAAATCATTCTGATGATTGTTATTTTTGTACATGCAATGTGGATGGTTACAATTTAAAAAACAAAAAAGAAATTTTCTATCCAAGTCTTCCAAGTGCTATTCGTCCTGTGCCTCATGGTCCAGATGTTCCTATACCTTCTGTTCCTGAATCACTAGACAACATTGTCATATCAGATGAAGAAAATAATATATCTGAAGAAGAGTTTAGTATTCCTAGCAATGAGCCTCAACAATTTTCACAACAGGAGTTAAATGATTTAGTCAGGGATTTAAATTTATCAAAAGAATCTGCCGAGTTGCTGGGTTCTAGACTGAAAGAGAAAAATCTTCTGGCTGCAAACACATCTTTCTGTTGGTACAGAAACCGCGAAAAAGACTTCACTTCATTTTTTAGTCAGGATGAGGAATTAGTTTACTGTAACGATGTAGCAAAGTTGATGAACATGTTTAATATTGAATATGATTGCAGCATCTGGCGGTTGTTTATTGATGCATCAAAAAGGAGTTTGAAGGGAGTGCTTCTTCATAATGGTAACAAGTTTGCATCACTACCAGTTGCCCACTCAGTCCGCTTAAAAGAGCGTTATGAAAATTTGGAAATGATATTGTCTAAAATCAAATACAATGAACATCAATGGACCGTTTGCGAAGATTTGAAAGTAATATCAATGCTATTAGGGCAACAAGGAGGGTATACAAAATATCCATGTTTTTTATGTGAGTGGGACAGTAGAGATAAAAACCAACATTGGGTTAAAAAAGAATGGCCAAGAAGAGAACTAGTGCCTGGTGTAAAAAATATTCTAAATGTAAATCTCATAGATCCGAAAAAAGTTCTTTTACCTCCACTTCACATTAAACTTGGAATTATGAAGCAGTTTGTTAAGGCATTGCCAAAAGATGGTCCTTGTTTTCAATACTTGGTAAAAAACTTCCCTAACTTATCTGAAGCAAAATTGAAAGAAGGAGTTTTTGTAGGTCCAGATATTCGCAAGATGATGAAAGATACTACATTTGAAGCTACAATGAATGTTGCAGAAAAAGAGGCTTGGTTATCATTTAAAGAAGTGGTAGCAAAATTTCTTGGGAATTATAAGGATCCAAATTTCAAAGACATTGTTGAAAACATGATCAGAAAACTAAAAACATTGGGTTGCTCAATGAGTTTGAAACTCCATTTTCTCAGCTCCCACATTGATTTCTTTCCAGAAAACCTCGGAGCAGTAAGTGAAGAACAAGGTGAAAGGTTTCACCAGGATGTCAAGGAAATGGAAAGAAGATATCAAGGGCGTTGGAATGTCAACATGATTGCTGACTACTGCTGGATGTTGAAAAGGGAATTAACAGAAAAAGTTTATAAACGGAAATGTCAAAAAAGAAGTTTTGAAAAAAAGAGAACAAGACATAATGGAATAGAATAAAATAAATTTAAATTTTATTACATTTATTAATTGTTAAATCTATATTATGTGATTTTTATACACATTGAATGACGTGAAAACTATGATAAAACGCAAATATTTTTCATGACAATTTTTTAAATTTCTCATTTTCGTATCATTTTTTTTTCTTGTTTTGCTAAAAAATCTTACGTGATAGAAAAAAACGGGTTTCAATTTTGAAATCAGCACATTAAACTACATAATATTCAGCATTCAAAATTAAAACAATTTTCCAAAAGTTAAAAAATGCAGGCCTGTGTAATTTGTGTGCACTTCTTAGTACTGTAGAGTTACATTTGCTAAGCTGTAGAGTTACATTTGCTAAGCTGTAGAGTTACATTTGCTAAGCTGTAGAGTTACATTTGCTAAGCTGTAGAGTTACATTTGCTAAGCTGTAGAGTTACATTTGCTAAGCTGTAGAGTTACATTTGCTAAGCTGTAGAGTTACATTTGCTAAGCTGTAGAGTTACATTTGCTAAGCTGTAGAGTTACATTTGCTAAGCTGTAGAGTTACATTTGCTAAGCATAGAGTTTCCTTTGCTAAGCTGTTACGATTGTTACTTTTATTTAGTTGGCAGTTTTGAAGCTCAATTTCGAGTCTTTGCTATTGTTTACTTTAGTGTGAACATCTCAAATATTTTGTGGTTCATTTGATTCTAAACTTCATCTTATTACGCAATCCTATTACGTCACCTGGGATACGGCGATGCGGAACCTTGACCAGTTGTCTAGGTGTTATAATTCAATCTGTCTTCTTTCACTCACGGCCACTTCCGGTGCTGTTACAAATACATTTGAAATCGATGTAACACATTTGATAATGTTTCAGTTAGAATTCCATGTTAGGAACACAAAATAAGAATATCAATACTTATTAATAAAGAGATTACGAGAAAATAACAAATCTAAGCTACATCGATTTGGACATTTGTTAAATAACCTGCTAATTTTAACCAAAGTAGATCTAGATATTATAGATGTAGCCTAAAGTCAAATAAAGTAATTTTTTTTCTTCGCCTCTCTCTCTCTCCCTCCCTCTCTGTCTCTCTCTCCTTCCCCCTCCATCTCTCTCTACCTCTCTACTTCTTCCGCATTTGTTTTATCCCCTCTCTAGGATATTGTAAATAAAAGTAGAGGTCTAGGTAGAAATATTTAAGAACTAGAGTAAAATAAAATAAAAGATATTTAATATCTCTTCCTCTCTCTCTCTTTCTTTCTCTCTCTATCTGTCTCTCTTTGTCCTTTAAGTATTATTTCGTGCTATCACATTTTTCTTATCCCCCCCCTCTCTCTCTCTCTTCTCTCTATCTCTCTCAAAAGAGTGATAATTAAAGGCATACAGCAAAAGCACGCTATTAATTTGAAGAATAAATGTTAACAGTTACTTGTGTTTCATTTATACCTTGTTTTAACCTAGTGCAAAGCGATAAATTAGCTTCTGGTCAAGTGTACATCTATATCCCAAGCTCCTGAAACTTTCTATGACTGTCTTACAAGTAGTGACTGTCTTACAAGCAGTGACTGTGTTACAAGTAGTGACTGTGTTTTAGACGATGCTATCCCCGTGGGAGGGAAAGCAGTAGCAATACAAGACTGTTAAGGCGATGTCTCTGATTTAGTGATAAGCCAATTGAGTCGCTACTCTTTGTTCGTATGTCACACCAATCGATAGTCGTACATATTTGCTTACTAGCGGTTCAATATAGGTAGGACTCAGTCAAACCACTCGCTCGCTGTCTCGGTGGCTGTACTGCACTAGTAACACAGGAGTGGGGGAGTAGAGAGCAGTTCGAGGCAGACAATCTACATGCAAGTGACAACAAACTAAACAACAGAAAATTGCCGTTGGTAGTAATAACTATAAAATACTGACACAGATATAGTGTATATGTGTGTAAGAGAGAGTGAGAGAGAGAGACAGCTATGATATATAGGCCTTACTTCTACAGCGACGGACAAGCAACTAGCACCAGAAGACTAATGGATGACGTTTAAACGATTGATACACACAATTCTAGCCAGAGATCAACACTTTAATATGTACCTAGTTCTGCCAATACATACGTTGATTGGCGATAGATATTTAACCTTTTGCATAGACCAACAATGAAGAAGAATCGATACACATAGATTTATTATAAATTCATTAAGCCGCCATTCTAGCGTTCACGCAGAAATGGGCTTATCTATCGATCTATCTATCTATCTATCTATCTATCTATCTATCTATCTATCTATCTATCTATCTATCTATCTATCTATCTATCTATCTATCTATCTATCTATCTATCTATCTATCTATCTATCTACCTATCTATCTATCTTTATCTATATATCTATCTATAATCTATCTTTTTATATGTACAAATGTACAAATAAAAATTATATATGTAAAGAGAGAGAGAGAGATTGTTACCTAACCAGTAACCTTTCACTGAACACTATTGTATGACCTCTACCATTAAATCTAAGTCCCACATCTACATTGTCCAGTGTTCGGCGGATCCTGTGCTAGCCACCAGAAACTATAGATTGTCTGAGAGGAAGATTATGTCCCCTTCATTAAAGGCTTGTAGGGTTTAACCGATGTCCTCTAGACACGCAAGGGACACAACACACCGCCCTGGACAAGACTGGACTTATTAGGTCAGCTCATTCCCCCCCCCCTCCTTTTTCCCTTTTTTTTTTCACATCCTCAAAGTGTTCCAGATCGAAGCTCAAAATGTAAAGATTGTTTGAACGCTGAGACGTTACAATGTTCTCATTATCTCGTTCTCAATTTATATATTTTTACTTCACTCAAAACAATGTAGTTCTTCTTCCATTGATACAAACCTTTATGTGGTTTGAGAAGACGTAGAAACAATAAGGAGGAATTCTGATAGGACAAATGTGTACAAAGGCTGCTTCTTCCCAAGTGCTATTAAAGCATAGAATGGGTTGCCCAAAAAAAAACAAAAACAATTTCTTCTTCGTTCTCATTTTACACGTCGGAGAGTTCAGTAATCCTATATCTGAGATGAACTGCGCAGTGGTTTCCAGATCAGGCAGTTCTCCGTATGACTTGACAGAGTTTAAGTCATTGGTTAACCTTGCATGACTTGATTTATATAGGGGCACGCGAAGAATGTAATCATCTTTCTTTTTGAAGCAACCTCTGTATTTGATAAGATAAGATAAGATTAAATATAATTTTTGAGTAAAGTTCCTTGCGAAACAAAAATAAAAACATTGAAACAAGTTTTCTTCTTGTTTTCTTCTTTATTTGCAACTAAGTTCTCAATAAAATTTTGTAAAAACTATAATTCCGGAATATTTTATTTTGTTTCGTATTCGCGTATTTTTGTAATGCTCATTTTTAATATACATAAGTGTATCTAGGCGTGTAAAAGCCCAGCCCTATACTTAATTACTTCTACTCTCATTTCTAGTTTTCCCACTTTGTCACTAGGTTCCCTCATCCTGTCACTGGAATAATTTATTAAGCACTTTCCACGTTCATGCTCCCACTTAGAGTTTATTTTTCAATGCCTGCGCCAGTTTTTTAAATCGCGCGTACAACTTTTGTTTCCGTGAAACCAAATCTAAAAAAATTAAAATTCTCCAGTGTGGTGAAATGCGGGCTTCATAAAGAGCTTGCCAATATTTTGAAGTGAACTTTAACAGATATATACTACACACATACATAGGTATATTTTATCTAAACTGGACACCATAGGCGTAATGAGAAATATGTGCGCCCCGGGCAGTTTTATTGGCGCCCCCCTCATTTTCCATGAACATCACATAGAAATATAGGCTTAAAAATAAAAAGGTTTTAATAATAATATAACACAATTAACCTTAGAATGTATTACCTAACTAAAATATCTACATTAATTAATTTTCTTTAGCCTCTGTGTGTGGCGCGCCCAGGGCGTCGTGCCCCCTCTCACTACATGTCCCAGTTGTGTGATTTACACACTGTATATCTAGATGTTCAATGTAAAAACATTGAGATTTAAGGGTGCAATGTAAAATAGGTACACGTTTCAGATGTTGTTAAGCGTTCCTATCTGTCTAGACCAGCCCGAAATGTCAGTTATCTTTGCACTGTGCACCTATATCTAAGCGTAATTATTTAATCATTACTAAATATAAACAGATCCGACTACTTTGACTTATCATCATTTCACAAATAATCTTCTCACAATGTGTACACTCTTCCAACCATACTGAACCTTTCAATATATCCCTGTCTTCCAATTCTGCATTCAGGCTAGAGAATGATAAGGTTAGAGTATTTTATTTCTTGTATGCTTAGAACTGGTTCAATACATTTAGCATCAATTCGAAAACATCCCCAATACTTCTAGAGGACTCTAGCTCATGGATCTAATAAGCCAAGCCAGTGCATCGAATCACTCCATACCGAAACACATTGTATAGCAAGTTAACCCAGGAAGGAAGATTAAAGATTAAAACAAAACAACAAAATTCGACAAGCAATTAAAAGAATCAGAGATTATAAAAGCAGGGGCATTAACTGCACGCAACATGTAGCAGCCTAGAGACTCACATGGAAACATGCTTGCTCACAAAACATCATTGACTCACACGCAGAACAACATCATTCACTCAAACACAAATCATTGACTCACACACGGAACAACATTTTTTAACACGGCTCATGCAATATGGCATCGTCACTTTATTACAACTCACCAACAATAGCAGCAACATAATCGTTGAAAGACAAAAAGACAACAAAGTCCTAGCAAATGTCACCCACAGTCTTTTGGTTCGATAAACCTCTCCAGTGGTCTGATGTTTCAGTGTTCTGATGTTTCAGTGTTCTGATGTTTCAGTGTTCTGATGTTTCAGTTTTCCACTGTATCTTGTTACTTGCTTAATAAATACAACCATTTTCAGGTCTTGTTCTATTTGTTTGTATGTGTTAAGGTTTGCAATGTGGATAAGAGGGTTTCTACATAATTGAAATAAACCATTAGTGTTTTTAATTCAAGTCAAAGCATACACACATTTCAATGATGTAATCTAAAAATCATACACAAATACTCTTATTGACAATATTAAAAAAGAAAGCTCAACCTTTTAGCGCTATTGATTCGGATATGTTTCTTGATAAATTATGGTGCACTTTGTTAAGATTAAATAGAATTTTTTTTCAAAGTTCCGCTTTAAGATCTTGCGATGTATAAGGCAGATAATGCAAAGCTCATCTGTTGCTATGAGTTTAGGTTTACGATTGTGTCATGTGGTCTGCACAACGACCAACTGCCTTTACTTTCCCCAACTATTATTATTATTATTATTATAGCTTTTATATAGCGCTACTTTCATGCTTATAGCATGCTCAGAGCGCTTTTGGTCCAATCTCATTTGTGGACCGGTGGGGCGGAGGGGGTATCTAGGATTTGGTTCCGTAAACTCAGTAAACACAACTCTGCCCGAGTCGGGTGTCGAACCTCGAGCCAAGCCAAGCCAAGTTCAAGCGCACTTGGCCTCTCGACCACTCTCGATGTATAAGGCAGATAATGCAAAGCTCATCTGTTGCTATGAGTTTAGGTTTACGATTGTGTCATGTGGTCTGCACAACGACCAACTGCCTTTACTTTCCCCAACTATTATTATTATTATTATTATAGCTTTTATATAGCGCTACTTTCATGCTTATAGCATGCTAAGGTCAAGGTACCCATTAGTGTTGGGATGACTCTTAGGCGTATTAAAAATTTCGAAAACTCAAAATCCCAGTTTTCTGTGAGATTCGAAGATGAGACCCCTAGATTTGAGAGCTATGCGCCTCACCACTCAGCCACCACGAGCCTCTGGAAGTGTGGCTTCATTATCAATAATATGAACATGTTTTTTTTAAATTTCTTTTTTTATATTCAACAACTTTAATTGCTTTTTAGATATAATCTAGATCTAGAACCTAAACCTTAAAGCTGGCTAAAAGAAGTGTAAAGACACAAGCTTTAAGTTGGCAACATATTAAGCAGGTTTTTATTTGGTATTGTCACGCTTAAAGCTAACTACAGTAATCAGCTCTTTGCTTAAAGGGACAGAACAATGTTTATGGTTGGAGTTATCAATATTTATTATTACAATACCACGATTTATCTCGTTGCATCGTGGAACCTTTCGGGTGGGGCCATGCCGCATGTAGGCCCAATGCTTTGAAGAGTTTTAATACATTAATATACAGGAACATTGCGCGCACCGTCTTCTATGTTTAGATCTAAAGGCCTTTCATTGGAATTGAACTTCTAGTAGATGTACACTTTCTCTCAACCTGTTCACCAGTGATTCTTTCTCCCGGTAAGGGGAAATGGGGCGGTGAACAATATTTTTTTTTCTTCTTTTGTAATTAAGAGCAAAATAATCACTCTATAATGTGTATAAAGGAAGTATTGTGTTGTTGTCTTTAAGTATTTTTAAAAATGTCTTTATTGCTTTTGGGTAAATGTTGACATATTCTAAAACAATAAGGAAAAACTGTTAAATACTTTAAGTCTCTTATTTTGAGACCCAACCATTTAATCAACCATCCGACCCACCATCTTAACCACCCAAAGTAACTCCCATTTCAATTAGTTAATGACTTTAAAAGAATAAACTGTCACTTGAACTTGAAACAAATAAATCTTCTGCAAGATGTAAGACCACCCCATGTTTTTAGTGGGTGGGGATGGTAGGGGGTATGGACATGAGCGGTCATTGGCTGGACTGTAAAGAGATTAGATTGCTTTGATTCATCTGTCTGTCATGCTATGGAAGCATTGATAACGTAATTTCGTATCTCCGTGATATAAAAGGCAGGATTGTATTAAAGAAGTGAAGGAAGGAATTCACTCTTCGGATGCAGGCTATCTAATAACAGAGCCAGTGGCCAGCTTTTAGATAGATGGTGTAGACATACCAGGTCCAGATCAATAACTTGGACTTCATCTCATATAGTTGTCTAGCGTAGACACTTTTATATCATATAGTTGTCTAACGTAGACACTTTTGTCTCTTATAGTTGTCTAGCGTAGACACTTTTATATCATATAGTTGTCTAGCGTAGACACTTTTAAATCATATAGTTGTCTAACGTAGACATTTTTGTATCATATAGTTGCCTAGCGTAGACACTTTTGTATGATAATCGTTAAGAAGGACACACATTTGTGATAAGTCTGGAAAAAAAAGAGGGGGGGGGGAAGTCATTTTATCCAAGTAATAACTGCCCAAATTTGTTGGTTGGAATTATCCAACCACTCTTTATACAATACACTATTTGCAGAGATCAGTTCATATACATTGAAAGTCCTATGTAGGAAATATATTCAAAAAGAATGTGGCCTAAGTCTATTTTTTGTGAGTAAATTCATTAGTTTGGCTACTTATTTAAAAAAAAATTCAAACGTATACATGATAGAAGCAACATTGACTTTGTGTTTCGTTGTTTCGACACTAGACATCATTCCAATCCCTAGATCACTGACTGGTTTTACTAAACATTTGGTTAATCCTCCTATCTTGTGTTCATATCATCACATGTAGACAATGTCATTGGCGGATCCTGCATCCACTATCACTCAGAAGGTTTTGATCCTCTCTTGGACTATTTGCGCCTCACTCAGGCACTCCAAGGTCCGCTTTATTAGTCCATCAGTAAGACAAAATTACAGTCCGGGACTGCCCCAAATGGATGTCTGTATTAGTGTCAGTGAAAGTTTAGTTTTCGGCCAGTTATTTCCCCTGGACGTCTTGTCAGTGATGTATGTGACACGGCTTTCCTCTGGGCAGTGTAACCTGACCTTGGCAGGTGGTATTGTTACCAAAGGTACATTCCTAGAGCGGAGAGAGAGGGGTATACATTTCAAACTAGGTGGTGGTGGGGGTATACATGTGGCATGGACTTGATGGGAGCCCGGAAAAGAGATCACCGCTGTCTACATCATTCTTTACCTCCCTGTCCAGAAATAGCCACCCGTGGACTGAAATTGTTTGATGTTTTATAGGGCGGTCAGCCCAAGGTGAGTAAGTCACTCTTTCCTCTCCCCACCCTCCTCTCTTTCCCTCAGCCTGGTGCTAGAAGACTTCAGGACAGTTCCAACGTGTGAGTGTGAGTTGATAAACACATTTCCATCCGCGTTGAAAGCATGGCCAATCGGTGTCAAGGTATTAACGCTACACGTGCCCACACTATGTAAACAGACTTTTAAAAACGATTTAAACAATTACTAACACATTTTTTTCTATAATTAAACATTTACATATTTGTGTGTGTGTGAGAGAGAGAGAGAGAGAGAGTGAAGACCACCTAAGTTCAAAGGTTAGGTATGTTTTAAATAAAACTAAACAGATCCTCTGATCCGCGGGCTCGATCTGTATGGAATTCACATTGACTTAGGCCTGATTCATGAGATTAGGAAACCTATATGGATATCACGTAATTAAAATTCAAATAAACAACATGTTTACATTTCCAGAAACAACAGTAAAATTCAAATAAACAACATGTTTACATTTCCAGAAACAACAGTAAAATTCAAATAAACAACATGTTTACATTTCTAGAAACAACAGTAAAATTCAAATAAACAACATGTTTACATTTCCAGAAACAACAGTAAAATTTAAATAGTTCTAAAAATTGCCAAGGGAATAAGCATAAATCTTACAAATCGTATCAAGTTTAAAGAGGGAAGACAATAAGATTCAAGTTTACGTTTGTGAATGTATTATTGAAATTAAGTTATATTTTGCGTTAATAGTATGTGTTCATTATTTTCTCTCATGATGTTTACTTGGAGAATTAAAGTATTTTGTTTCGTAAAGAGTAAATCTGTTGTGTCTTCATCTACACTAAGAGTCTCTAGCTTACATTGGACTTTGGATCATTTGATTTAACTTATGGAAATACCGAAATGTTTTAACCTGTTATAACAACGGGCATTTCCCAGTTTGTAGCAACTTTTAGATATCGCCTATTTTGGTTGTTTGTAGTGATGGACAAAAGTTAACTAAAAAGTTAGAAACTTTTAGTTTTAAAAAAGTTAGTTAAGGCCATTGTTTAACTAGAAAAAAAAGTTTAGTTAAAATCGTAGTTTAATTAATTTTTTAAAAGTTACTAACTAAAAAATTGAAAATTGTAAAACTTTTCAACATGTGGTCAGCGTTGAAACGCACATCCCTGTTTTTTGGTCATGTAATATCAATAACTTTGATTATCAAAAAAATGATGCAGTTAACAACTATTTGGTCAGTCTGGATTTTGAAGATGTTAAAGTAAGATGCAGGTAGAAGTCATGGGATTAAATATTTACAACTGAAAGTAGCAGCATTATAAAATTTTGTTCAACATTTTTTGCTAAAAGCTTCTATGCAGTATTATGTATGGGATTGTTCCGACTTGGTGATGATTAATTTCTGTTTCTAGTGGGAATCTGATTAATGAGTTAGGTCAATATTTGGTGGTTTTCATCAATTCATTGCGGTAAACAATAATTTTTTAATTGCAGGAACATCAAGTACCCCCTTTTTATAGTCTTAAGACTTATTATTGAAATCTAAGAATCGACAGTTAGGCCTATATAGATCTTAAAGCATTAGGATAACCAACTCTAGAAAAAAAAATCTTAATCCACACCCTCTCTTGACCATAAAGTAAATAGACTGTGTCCAACTGATTTTAACAACCTGGTCATCTAGACATACTATGTATGCCTAGTGTACTGTACGTGTGTAGTCGATGATACTACAAGACTACCCTGCATTTTTTCATTATGCGTTATGCAATAGTGTTTGCTTAAGGCTATAAAGGGTTAGAATTGGAGTGGTCAGACGAGGCATGGCTAGTCAAGCATGTTCTTTACTCTAAAATAGTTACACACCCTCCCAGCCCAGAAAGTAAATAGACGTGTGTCCGACTAATTTTAACAACCTGGCCAGATAGACGTGTAGGCCTATATAGTGTACTGAGTGTGCACTCCATAATGACTAGACCACCCTGATTTTTCTTTCCCTTGCGCGTTTAACGGTTATGCAGTAGTGTTAGTTGTATTTTGAGTGGCCAGACAAAAACAAAATAGCACATCGGCTAGGTTAGTCAAGCATGTATTTTACACTATAAAATAGTTATACAGGTACAATGTTTCCAGCAATTTTGTTTCTATTTTATTGGTTACTAGATCTAATTTTTAAACTCTAATTTAGTGTTATGTAATGAGATTTTAAACTTTACTGGTATAAGTAATTAAAAATTTCATTCTATAATAAGTTAATATAATTTTTAAAAAAATTACCATTCTTTTCTAAAGGTTTTAATTGAAGGCGAAAATACAAGCGCACAAATTTATTTAGACATCTTTTTTTTTTTTAAATTATTGTGCCTGAACGTTTACTTAAGAAACATATTCCTTAGTAACTGATTTTATTGTGGATAAATATTTCTAGTTCAACCCCGCCCCCCACCCCCCCCCCCCCAAAAAAGTTATGAAAAGTTTGTTATAGTTTAATAAATTTTCTTTAGTTTAGTTTAACTATATTTTCAAATTCATGATAAACTTTTAGTTTAACTACTTTATTTTAGTTGAAAACTAGTTTTAGTTTAACTTTTAAAAGTTAGTTTAGTTCCCATCACTAGTCGTTTGTGATGTTTAAATACACCTCTAAGTAGTCTCTATTTCAGTTGGGCTACAGATGTATCTAACCTTGTTTGATCTAATTTGCATTTCCGACACTGGTCAACGCCGCATCATGTATACAAAAATGATCAATGGAACTCGGCTTCTGTGACTTCATTATTCCTAGTGGACAGGAGTTTTGACTGGCCAAATGTGTCCCACGAGCCTTTGTTCGAACATCAATCTTCTTAAAAGTCTCTAAATTCTTTCTTTAATCTACACGTTTCAAAATATTTCCCTGTCCTTTTCTTCACCTTCTAACAGCTCCTAGTTCCCCCCTTCTCTCTTCTTACTCCTAATGATTAATTAATTGACAGCCTTGTATACTTCTATTCATCGCGCGTTACTCTAATGGCCAGACACCCCAAACGCCTGTCTGAGCATAGCTCTGACAAGAACCTGCAATACCTAGAAATAGAATTTCTTTAACAAAATGTTCTCCCTGTGGCAAACCTTTATACTATTTTTTTTTTCTTCTTAAAAACTAAGCCCAGGTTCCACTTCAGGGCGAACCGTTTGATTGCCTACGAGATGGTGTATAAATAATCTGTATGTCTGCCTTTAGACAAACCCTATCGACTCGGACCTCTTTGATCTTTCCCTGTTAATTCTTCTTTTGTTGTAGTTCTATGGTGCAGTGGATATAAGAGGGGAGGGGGTGCTTAATAGATTTTGGACCACGTGACCGTTTACGTCACGATTTCTAATATTCATTCAGTTTGTATGTTTTTGATCGTATGTTTGGAGGTCGATGTGTATTAGGGAAACAAGATGCTATGGATTACTTTAGAAAGATCCGACAAAGACTTCACCTCAAATGAAGAAATTCGAAACAGGAATTAGGCCCCATAATGACCTGATGACCACAGTCAGAAAACTTTAAAAAATTGAACTGTATGGCCATATCACAAAAACCTTTCTTCAAGGTCGAGAGGCCAAGTGCGCTTGAACTTGGCTTGGCTTGGCTACCTAGAAGAGGGCTCGAGGTTCGACACCCGACTCGGGCAGCACGGAAAACCAACAAGATACACCCTCTCTCCCCCCCCCCCCCCCACACTGGTCCACAAATGAGATTGGACCAAAAGCGCTCTGAGCATGCTATAAGCATGAAAGTAGCGCTATATAAAAGCTATAATAATATAATAATAATCAGTACCAGGGACAACAAACAACAACAGAACAGGCAGAGAGAAAGCGATGAGAAAACACCATTGTCATTGAAAGAGATTCTGGTCAAGACGAAAGACAGAGAGGGATGGAGAAGGACGGTTATCATGAGAGGATCATGAGAGGTGCCTCAGCGGTCCACCAAACTAAAGTATGTGAAAGAGAATTATATAATTCAGAAATGACAATCTAACGTAAAGATGCCAATATTGATGACACAACAATTCGTCATTAATAACGTGACCACCAGCTACCACTTAGGTGTAGAAAATACTATTACAGGTAAAAGAATATTAAATCAAAACACCAGTGAATGGTATAGAATACAGATTTGTAACAATAATTCTGTCCAGATGTTATAGAAGTTGTTTTTTTTCAAGTTACAACTAGATCAAAATGTTTAGAAACTTGTCAAGCAAGGGAAGGCACTCGCCCTGATTTTTTTTTAAAGTTTTATTTTTGGACATACCAGGCCTTATGGAAACCAAGCTTTGCCTAGTTTGTTCCTTAATTATACAGGCATCTTTTTACACCTGGTACGTACACCTGGGACACCTAGTGGAACGCAGGCTGACCTTTTGTGTTTTGCCGCCACGTGCTAACACAATGACATTACTGACACTCGTGACATCTGGTGTCTAAGGGAAAATTATTCGGGGTCAATACAACCTGCAATAATAATTGTAATAACTAATTAAAAAGAGCAAACAAACAAACCGACATCTCGACTAGATTAGATGTTTTCTTTAATGTCATGTCCTTTATGTGTAAGCGAAATGTCAGTCCAACTTCTATTGGACCACGTGATGTGTAGACCCCAAATGTCACCTGCAAGATATCAAATGCTAACGACACGCACGGGCATTGCTCGTCTCACTACAACAGCTTCACGTGCTTGACGTAGTAGCCCACAGACGCACGCGATGGCACACATATGTGGGGGGGGGGGGGGGGGGGGAAACGTTCTTAACGGCTCTACTTTAAAGTCAGGATGACACTCTAGGCTCAGTGAAGACATTTCCAAACGTTTTGATGCAGGGTCAAGGCTACTCACGTCGATACTAGAGTGACAAATCTTCTTGTCTTTCTAAGCACCCAGGCAAATAGATGCCACTGGCAGGTGTTGACAAAGTCGCTTTTTTCCTAGTCTAACTTTATGACGACAAACTGAAATCTAACGTTACTGCATGATGAAACACCATGTACACATTTTTGTATGGCAACAAACCCATTGTAACTTTACCGTATGACAACAAACCTAGTGTAACTTTACCGTATGGCAACAAACCTAGTGTAACTTTACCGTATGGCAACAAACCTAGTGTAACTTTACCGTATGGCAACAAACCTAGTGTAACTTTACCGTATGACAACAAACCTAGTGTAACTTTACCGTATGGCAACAAACCTAGTGTAACTTTACCGTATGGCAACAAACCTAGTGTAGCTTTTCCGTATGGCAACAAACCTAGTGCAACTTTACCGTATGGCAACAAACCTAGTGTAACTTTACCGTATGGCAACAAACCTAGTGTAACTTTACCATATGACAACAAACCTAGTGTAACTTTACCGTATGGCAACAAACCTAGTGTAGCTTTTCCGTATGGCAACAAACCTAGTGCAACTTTACCGTATGGCAACAAACCTAGTGTAACTTTACCATATGATAACAAAGCTAGTGTAACTTTACCGTATGACAACAAACCTAGTGTAACTTTACTATATGGCAACAGACCTAGTGTAACTTTACTGTATGACAACAAACCTAGTGTAATTTTACTGTATGACAACAAACCTAGGGTAACTTTATCCTAAAAAGAGACACTTAGTGTAATTAAAAATCGATTTCAATAAATCTTAGTCTCAATTTTATTCTCCCCCAAAAATAAGTAAACTTTTCGTTGTTTTTATAAAAATAATATTAATGGAGTTATGTTTTTTTTTCCAAACATGGCTGCTTTTTATAAGGAAAATTGATACAAGTCACAAGAGAATCAATTTTTTAAGATTTAGGTTCAATTCTGAAGATAGATCTGCATACATTTGATCGCTAACAGAAGTGAAAACATTTTGAAAACTTGTCTCCTTGATAATTTGAAACATAAACCAAAGCAATACACATCCCTCACACACAAACGCACACACACATAGTCATTACATTGATCATCTGTAGGATCTCACATCCACACATACACCTCCAGACCTACTCACACATCTCAGTAGACTTCCTCACACCTGCACCCCTAACACAGCAGCGGGCTGGATTCACTTACTGCTTACTAAAGACAAAGTGACGGCACTGCCATCTGGAGGTAGAAAACGCGAGCTAAAAAAAAAAAACAGCCATTGGGCGCCATTTTTTTTTTGGCTGCTTGCTTTAGAAATAGGTCATGTCGCCAGATATTCTTGCAGTACTGTCTGGTTAGATCTCAGGTCATTTGTGGTTCTAGTGACCAGACTGTGGCTACTTTAAGCCTAAACTTAGAGAGGGGGTTGGGGGGAGTAATAATCAGGCGAGAATAAAAAAATTTAAGAGAGTTGTGAGTTATTAAGGCTTATAGACTGCAAAATGGCGAAAAATAGTTATCAGGGCAGGTATGGTGCCCCTGAGGTCTACCATTCTATGAAAAGGTGAAAATGAAGAAATTATAATATTTCAATTTACTCAGAATGGGGCATGTGAAAATGTATTTACAACATTCTTTTGAAATGGGGGGGGGGGAGGGTCTGCTTGTACGTACGTACATATGATGGTAGATTACATAGGTAACAGGTGCTCTAGTTTTATTAGTTGACTTTACATTTTACACTTGGTTAGAATAAGATCTAAATACTACCGCACATGGTAGTAGTTTTATTTCGGCCAAGCATCCAATCTTGTCATAGCCTCGGAGTGTTTTAATAACAACTTTGCAGATCAAAATCCTGCTTTCCGCAAAGTTCAGGAAGCAGGTCTGGGAGGTCACTTGAACTTGATATGAAGCAATGCAGAGAACTATTTGACATTGGACTTCTTCTATCGCCCATGTTGGACTGTTGGGACACCTCACGTTACACTCAAAGTGTTCTGTTAAATGTTTTACTTAACTCTGTTATCATTGATGTCTCATCCCATATCAAGTCTATTGTTTCGTTTCTTATAAACTTTCAGCTTTTAAAACTAAAAAAAAACGGAACTTTTTCTTTAATGTCTATTTAGATTTTTTGTATAGTATAATGCACTTTTTGACCTTTCTAAAATGCAATAAGAAATATTAAATAGTAGAAAGGGAACTTCACTCAAATAAATGTATTCAAGACCTAATTAAAAGGCATGATTTAAGATGTAAAAACCAGATTTGTTTTTAATGAGTCCTAGAAAAGACAAAAATAGTGCATTGTGGTATAGTTAGTGAGGCTGACGTCGGCTATTAGGACAGCCATGTTTGTCTTGTAGATGAGTTGCACTTTGAAATCCTATGACATCTTGAGAGTATGCTAATATTTTGTGAAAGTAGATTACACCTAGTGTTTACTAAATATGTCTACAACTATATTCATATTTCTGTCTACAACTATTTCATATTTCTGTCTACAACTATTTCATATTTCTGTCTACAACTATTTCATATTTCTGTCTACAACTATTTCATATTTCTGTCTACAACTATTTCATATTTCTGGATTTATGCATGTGTGATGAAGGAGTAGGTCTATATTTTATTAAATGCGGAAAGATATGCAGGTCGCAACTGGGTTGGCGTATGAATCACTACACTCCCTATTTCTCTTCGGCATTGTCGTTATTACGTGCAGGAAAGTTGTTCGTTTTTTCACTGAAGGACTAAATGTGATGCACAACTAGAAACAATAAATATTTTATTAATAAATTAACATATATAATAAACAATTACTAATTATTATTCTATGCAGACAGACACCTAACACTGTGTTTTACAAGCCCGATATATTTAAGCTGTATAGCATTCACGAAGGTCTCGGGGCACACTATTTGAGACCCAAATAAAAGCGCAGAAGACATGGCTTTGCCAGCACCAATTGTTGAAAAATGTTCCTGTCGCAACTGGGTTTGCGTGATCTCGTGAAATACTGCACTCGTTCTTAAACCTCGGAATCAAAGACAATCGCATTTGGTATTTAAACTAAAGAGTTTACATTTTCCCGTAGTAAAAGACTGTCAGAGTACAGAATCATCAAAAAGGAGACACTAGTGTAACTTTGAAGTAAGTGAAAGATTATCGCCTGAGAGAATCACAGAATCAAGGAGTTGTAACTCGTGCCCTACTTTATTCTTTAGATTACGCCATTAGGTGCTCTTTTAAGTAGGTTGTGAAGGTCACTGAACTCGTTTAGAGGTCAATGGGGATTGTGTCGAAGACAACCGTGAGGCCATGTTTTTTTCTCAACGGTTGTGTAGCGAACTCCAAGAATGATAACACACCTTCTTTGCCGTTACTTAAAGGGGAAACAACTTAATAAAGACTACTTGGTAGCCACAGACTTAATGGATCACTTAATGCGATTGTGTCCAGTCAACCTGAATGCACTTGTCCTGCTTTCATTCAAACCCTCGACTGCACGAAGAGTATGGGAGGGGGGGGGGAGTAAGTAGAAGGAGAGGGAGGGAGAGGCAGAACAGTGAAAGACTCTTTGAGTGAGCAAAGTGGAGAAGGGGGGGGGGGAAGGAGAAAATTGTAATTTACTTCCATTATGAGCAATTTACCAAGTGGATGAGTTTAACTGAACGAGAGGGCTGCAACTCGTGAACGAGGGGGCCACAGCTCAGGAACATCAATGTTTAACTGATGGGAAACAAAGGTGAGAAAAAGGGCAAACTTCCTTCAGTCTCGCCACCTCTCTCCTGTTCCCAATTTTCAGCTACCCCACTCACGCCGCGCACAACACTACCACAGTATCAACGCACTGACGCACCGAGCAACCCCCCAACCAAATGACGTGACTGTCCCACATGACTACTGGACCTGGCCTTTCATGTTACTCATACCACGTGATACGCAATGCATTATGCACACAAATGATAATTGATAATGCATGCGAAAAATCAATGGTCCGTGAAAAGAGTGATTTGTAAAATATCACTAGAACGCAGGTATTGATTTCGTGTTAAGAGCATGAAGTCTAGTGGAGTAGCAGAAAGCGGGTTATGTCCCTTACTTGGTGTAACTGTAACAAGTCTTTTTTAAAATTTTATTTAGATAAACCCTTATAAACAGAAGAACAAAACTTAAGTCTAACCTAGAAAATGGAGTCCATCACCCTAGTCCTGTGGCTGGAGTAGTGAAACATTTTCACAATGTAACTGTGTGAGTCAAACATGTATCTGACAAGATTTGCATGCAAGATTTTCATTTTCCCACTATGTCTTTTGTATTACCACGGGTAGGGCGTTGTAGCCGAGGGATAAAGCGCTTGACTTTTGAACGAAAGGTTCTCGACTTCAAATCAAGTAAGGACTTTGGGATTGATTCTTGAGTTTTAGGACGCCCCTGAATCCGCCCAACTCTAATAGGAAGTAAAGGCGATTGGTCGTTGTGAGCTGACCACATGAGATCCTTGTTAGCTGTCGGGCAAAGTAGCTGATGAGCTTTACATCCTGTCCCCCGTAGATCTCAAGGAGTGAAATGGTTAGCTCTACCGTTTATATTTTTGTTTATAACAGAGAGGGAAAATGTCCTCAGCTCTATTTTGGAGGCGTACTGGGTTTGTGAAATACTAATTCACCGGTGTCTTTCTCTTAAATGGTGTCAGCGGCTACTTATTATCATCTTAAACCGTACAGATACAATTAAACAACGCTTACAGCTGATCATTGCCCTTACCCAAGCGCTTAAATGTTGGTGCCTTTTTTTGAAATGTTTTTTTTTAATACGACATACTCGTGTGTGTGTGAAGTTCTCAAATGGAGCTTATCAATCTATTAATAGATATTTCTAGGTGTATTAGGCTCCTGTTTCTCTCCCTAACCCCCCTGTTTCCCAAATGCGCCCTTTATTTAATTGCTCACACCTTTCGCATGGATGGACACGACATGAAACGACCCCCCCCCAACCCAACACAACACGAAACGACACACCCCATAAAACACATACACATTCATCACCATATCCTATGTGTATCTCCCCCCCCCCCCCACACACACACCCCGCGTCCCTTTACGGAGTTCAACTCTCCCGCTCTGTCGTGATGAGGATGTAATGTCATTGGTGATGACAACTAGATCAACTCCACGTTGTCATTTACAAATGTCAAACGGATCTGAGAGCCTGTGAGCAAACAGCGTGCGATATTTTCGTTCCGATATTAAGTATGACCGTTTGCATAATCGATACCGTCCCGCTGGTGGATAGTTTCGAACGAAAAAAAAAGAGGATGTTTGATTTGATTTAATGATAAATAATGTATCGATCCCGCTACCGATTGGGGGATCGATGTGGCCGTGATGATTCAGACTTGAGATAAAATGTTCATTCAACAGTGATGTGTAAGTCTTTTGTTTCCCTGACACACCAGCTACAACAGAAAACAATTCCTGAATCTTTGCATCAAGTGTTGATATTTGTTTAAAGTACACCCCTATTTCATTCCGCAAAGTTTTACACAAATATATTGAAATAAGAACGATAAACCAATTGATTATTCTGATCTTGAGAAAGTTGCATCATTCACTTAGAGCTGCTGTAGTTGCCCAATTTTTTACATTTACTATAGTTGCTCAATTTTTTTTAGATCGGCTGTAGTTTCCTCATTCGTTCAGAACTTCTGTAGTTGTCCCTTTCATTTAAATGTTTTTGCTAGATAAAATCAGGAATGGTTCGCGAATCTTTGCAGCTAGAATTTTTTTCCCCATTGCTTTTGTATTACGCATCCTTCATTCTATGACATGGGAGAAGGTTTCAGTGCTGCCTATAGGCCGCTCAGCAAACACAACTCCAAGAGTTACCTACTTCGTTGATAGGAAGTCAAGCAGCTTATGACACTCGGCCATACAGTGTCTGTATTTGTACAGTGAGAAATAGTTGCATCTGTGTAAAGAGAAATAGTTGTATCAGTGTAAAGAGAAATAGTTGTATCAGTGTAAAGAGAAATAGTTGTATCTGTGTAAAGACAAATGGTTGTATCTGTGTAAAAAGAAAAAGAAATGGTTGTATCTGTGTAAAGAGAGTTGATTGTATCTGTGTAGAAAGAAATGGTTGTATCTGTGTAAAGAGAAAAGGTTGTATCTATGCAATGAGAAATGGTGAATGCTGTCAGGAATGTAAATGTTTAGTTCCTATTCGAGATGCTCTATATGTGTCTGCAATCCTCGACTTGTTCTTCTAAAACAATATAACGTTGATGGTTGACAATCTTTCTAGAACAGCAACTGCTAATTCTCTTTTGAAAAAAAAAATCTTATCTTTATATTTTTACTAAAAGATTTAAAATAAAACCGCGAAGATGATTCTCTTTTTATATTTAAACCGAATAGTACGCGCTCTGTTTAAATTTTAATTCCATCGCATTTTATAATTCAATCTCCAATTTTTGTTTTAACTAATTAAAATCCGACTCATCTTTCCGTTTAATTAAAATATAATCATTGCTGAAATTAATTAAAAACTAAAGTTTCATTTTGATTCTGATCGAAATTTAATTTACAATTCTTTTAGCTCAAATGATGAAGGCATATTTGATTTTGACCTAGACTTCTCTTTGTCCGGTTTTAATCTAGTCATTAAATTTACATTGGCTGGACGTTAGGATAGATGTATGATGGAAATCTGAATAGTGGAAATAAAACTAGTCAAAAAACAAACAAACCCCATAATAATTATAAAAAGGGAGATAAAAAACACCAACTCATTTCCGTTTCTCGCGTCTGCTTGGGAACTTTTTGGTTTGGCTAATTTGAATTTAGTTTTAGGATTTGTAAAAATAAAACCAAGTCTGGAGCCTTAAAAAAAAAAAAAAAAAGAAGCATGAATGGGTGGGTAGGATAATCTATATAACAAATGTTTCCATCTCCAACCTTTGAACTTCAACCTAGTAATTAACTTTGTAACTAGACGTCTGAGCTAGATGAATAATATTCTTCTTCAGCAACATTACAAATAAGCAAATATAAAAATTCATATACTATATTCATATATACTCTCCTGTCAGCGGCTTGGATTCCCTCTTAACCTGTGGGGTACTTAAACATTTACATGGATTTGTGTACCCTCAGCATTTTGTGAACCACTGAACCCCCCGTACTTTGTGACCCCGCCTCCCCAGTACTTTACCAATGTACCACCATTGCTTTGTGAACCACTTAATCACCAGTGCTTTGTGAACCACTGAATCACCAGTGCTTTGTGAACCACTGAATCACCAGTGCTTTGTGAACCACTGAATCACCAGTGCTTTGTGAACCACTGAATCACCAGTGCTTTGTGAACCGCTGAATCACCAGTGCTTTGTGAACCACTGAATCACCAGTGCTTTGTGAACCACTGAATCACCAGTGCTTTGTGAACCACTGAATCACCAGTGCTTTGTGAACCACTGAATCACCAGTGCTTTGTGAACCACTGAATCACCAGTGCTTTGTGAACCACTGAATCACCAGTGCTTTGTGAACCACTGAATCACCAGTGCTTTGTTAAGTAACAAACAGTAACCAAGCAAAATACAAAAAAAAAAGATGAATACTTTTTTAAAACAAATAATAATAAAGCATATATGAAGTGTAGTTGTCTAAATTTGTTTGGATCAGTCATGTAGCAAAAGATTTAGACCATCAATAATATAGAAATGCTTTTAACAATTTTTTTTTTTAGCACAATTTCATGCTTTTAGCTTTCTCAATACGCTATGATCCTGTCACTTGTCTGGGCCAGTTGGAAAGGGGTAGGGGGAGAAAGAAGGGGGTATCTGCATGATCGCTTTTTAAATGTATTAAACAGAAAAGTGAGCGACGTGATTTCGAACTTGGGGACTACGGCCTTCTCAGCCTTCTTGAGTCAATACGGTAACCACCTAACCAGGGAACTGCTTATGTAAACAGGCTTTATAGTTCTTTGTAGCTATTAACAACTTTTCATTCTACAAACAATAAAGGGGACTAATTCAACTTATCACCTTATCAGCAAAGTAAAATTTCTTTCCCTTGTTTGAGATACTAAACAATATAATTAATCCCCAATAGATAATTAACTAAATAGTCTTTTTTTTTTTTTTATTGATTCTTGTGTTGTCAGGTACAAGAAATAATTGTGCAAATTTTCAGCTTAATCCGAGATTGGGTGTGGGAGAAATAACGTGTACAAACATTTTACCAGACAGACAGAGTGAGTTGATAGAAGCTTTGCACAAAAACCTTTCGTTCAGTGTATCTACAACTAAAAAAGCGATGTGACCTTTTCTCTTTACATATTCATAAATGAGCTTTCAATTTTTTTTTTGTTTCACTGCCAGTCAAGACCCGCGTGTGGCATTGAAGTGTGCGGTTGAAGGATAGAAGAGGGGCGGCGTTACCCATCCCATCAGACCACTGGTCATTGCGCTAGTTTCAACAATCATTTCATGTCCAGCCGCTGGCCTACACCGCTATGGACCTTCACGCGGTTTCTAGCATTGACCCGTGTTGACCAGAGAACTTTTCACGCTGACCTCCCGTGAATAGAGCACGGGGAAGCTAATCTAGTGAGTAAGACAGACGTAGGCTAATATTGACAGCCCTTGTTTTCACGCTCAAAATAAAAATGTGCCGGCCTGCATGTAAAAGCATTTGGGACTTCCAATGTTGTAGTTCAAATATTGACTGGTACCAGGAGTTACATTGATACAATTCATTACCTCTAACGTTTTAGACATTACCCATGTTGCCATAGAGTTGTTCTTTGAAGTATAGAAGCTAGTAACCAAGAATAAGGAAACAGAATATATTACCAAAATGTAATAGACACAAGGTTTAAAATATGAATAACTATATCAATATAGTAGCTAATATAACTTATATTTACGGTCAGATAGTTTTACAGAAATTTATTGTCCTATCAGAGTTAGTGCAATTTGGCCACTCTATGCTGAATGATTGTGAAGCCACCAAAATGAAGAACTGCTTAAAATGGGGATGATATTATTTAATTACTTTTTTCTATTTACATCATAGTCAACACAGTGCTTCAATCTTTTTGTGGCACGCTCACGCAATACATTATAGGATGTCAAGAGTATTGTCCGCTTCCACCTGTTGACGTCTTATTTTAGTCTAGGACGTAATAATCTATTCCGAGGTAACGTCCAAAATGTATAAAACAAAACAAAAAATAGATAGAAACGAGGAACTGGCTTGGTATCCATGGCTCTAAATTTTCAAGGGGAGAAACTCTAGCAAATTTGTTTATTCCTTCCCTCTCCCCCAAATTTTTTGTTTTAAGAATCAATAAAGTGTCATCTCTTAAGTTAACATGGTTGAACTCTAGGCCATTCACGTAAGGAACTGTCAACTCTATCTCTGCGCCATTTGAAACTAAGCTGAACTTATCACGTCCTTTGCGTAGATGTACAACAATGCAATAAGTCTTTCAAATACGAATAAAATACTCTGAAAGACACAAAGATAAAGGCACATTCCTCATTCCATATGCTAGGACTAATTTGTACAAATGCTCTTTCTTCCCTAATGCCATTAAAGCATGGAATGGGTTGCCTGAGCCAGAGAGGTAAACCAATGACTTGTCAGAATTTAAGTCATTGATTAACTTGCATGACTAGATTGAACACGCTTAGGACGTAATCATCCTTTCTTTTTTTTTGAAGTAACGTCTGTATTATTATAAGATAAGATAAAATTACACAATGTCATGTTACCCGAATTGCCCTTTGTAGTTATCTGAAGTAAATACAATATTATGGTAACCATTGTGAGCGCCTTCGAGTCCTAGTCCTAGACCTAGTTACAACTGTAAGCTATTTGAGTCTCTACAGAGTGAAAGCGACAATTGAGCATGATGTCACTTTGGTGTTTTAAAACATGTTTCTCTAGTCAGACACTGTTATAAAAACATTATTACATGCCATGATTCTGTTTCAACTTAAAAACATAACGTGTCTATTCACGGACGCTGCTCCGTACATACAAAATTGTTGTATTATATGCCAGACACTTGAACAAAGTAAGTTAAACAGCCCTGTACGGGAAATGTTTTAACAGACAAATACGAAGATGGCCCACGGAGTCATGCCAGCCTCGCTGTAAGTGGGCCAGAACAAAACGGAATAAAAACTGGCCAGGCCTGAAAACGTTGGCCGTGGACAAACAACCACTTATAGATTTCTCTATGGGAGCGCTGGTCAATATGCTATAGCGCTGCGTGCATGCGACAGGGAATTGTGGGTTTTTTTTTTCGTGCACATTATTCAGAGATGTAGTTGGTGAGCTAGACGCTCATATGTTTTACGGACCCGTTACAAAATGCTAATCAGATCCGCAATACAAGGCTGCCGGTAGTTAAAATATTAGTTACCCGAGCGACACGTCGAGATGGAGGGGCCAAGGTGATAAATATCGTAGTCATAACACCGGGAGGGGGGGGGGCTCTGGGCCTTAAGTGCAAATATCAATTTCCTAACCTTGGCGATATCCTTTGGAAGTTGTAAAAAAATTTTTAACCATTTGGTTTATTGTCGATTTGAGCCAACAACAAAAGGGATCAACCATATACATGGAATGAAGTCAGTTTAATACAAATGTAGATCTGGATCTGGTGGCTAAAGGAATAGAGCTGACGTTTGGAAATTATGAGTTTGACTCCTGGTATACCTTCTACACAATATATCATTATAACAGCATTTAAGGACGCTGAAGTCATATGTTTGATTACAATATAACAGCAATTTGATGACGCTGAAGTCAATGTTTTGATGACGTTTGACATTTTTTTATGACGTCCACCTCAATATTTGAGGACATTTCTCTCAATATTTGATGACGTTCACCTCAATATTTGATGACGTTTCTCTCAACATTTGATGGCGTTAACTACAATATTAGATAAAGTTCAGCTGAGTAACTTATAACATTCAACCTATTACTTTCAACATTAAGCTTGACGACGTCCACGTGTTTGTAATAAGCAGCTGACAAAGGTTAAAGCTATCGCAAAGTTCTTAAACATATTCACTGGACCGGCTAAAAGACAGTCTAAAAAAATTTAAAAGAACATAAAATGACAGGATATACAGCAACTGCAAATATGTTAAACATATTTTCACCCCCCATTTTGTAATTATTTATATTCCGCCACTGCAGCAAAGAAAACAATCAATCAAAATTGTCAGAATTTTTGTTATGCATTTTACAAAACAGCAAAACCTGATATTAGAATGTCCCCAGTATTAACTGGAAAGTTTAAAGTTATTAGCTTAGGTTATTAACAGAAAGAACATTACTATACTGTATACTCCTAATTTCAAAAGGTCAGACAAAATGCCAAAGCTAATAAACTCACAATAGACTAACCCGATTACACATATTCTTAATAAACCCCGAGTCTGAATACACTAATTACATTACATACCTCACAGACTTGCAGCATATAATCTAAAGAAGCATCTTAGATGTATATATATCAAACAAAACATAACAAATAAATGGCCATCTCGGTCTTGCATCTCTCACGTGATTCAACGTGGACTCTCGTAGTAAATTCTGTGATTTGAACCTGGGACATCAGCACTGTGTGATGCAACTGGGTGTTGCCAAGTAATTCTGATTAATAATAGAAGTCAAGGTAGAAAATAAGATAGCAAACGTAGGCGGCGCCTATGGATTCCTTTTTATTAGCGGCTCCCGAAAGGGGAAAAGAATTTTTTTTGTACATTTGTATTGCTAAATTAAGTAAGTTCTGTCATACTAACTATTAGATTTAGAGAAAAAATCTATTTAGCATGCATGTAAGTTGGACATAATTTAAAACAGCAATTAATAAGTAATTTTTCATATTATCGCGTGAACTACAGTTTAATTACACAGTTATAGAACACTTAACTAAGGGAATAATTGTTTTTTTACATTTGCAAAGAAATTGCCCTATCCTTTGGTTTGCTGGACCGCTGGGGCACCACACAAGATCTGTCTCTTTCTCCATTTTTCTCTGTCATTTGTCTTTGATCGAATTTAATTCTGATGTTCTTTCTGAAAATATTGAAACCTGCCTTTTTACCTGCCTGGGTGGACCACTTCGGGGGCTGATTTTGAGTTTGTGTTTCCACACAAACTGTCTTTGTAACCTTGTTTATATTTATTTGGTTCGCAATTTATCCTTAGCACACGAAATGAAAAGGGAAATTAGTTCATAGCGGCGCTTTTTTAAAATATAGATCTAGTAAAGCTAAGGCACTTAACAATTCCTAGGAAACTTTCATGTATGAATATCATAAACTATGAGCTACATACTATCAAGAACTATTATACTATCATATCTATATCTTGTAGTGTTTCTATCACAAAGTTTTCTTTACTATTGACGAAACGTATAAATGACAGAGAGGCTAAATAAGATATTGCATTCTGCAATTAGTGTTCTCATTCGCTGCAAGTAATAGAAGTAAACATGAGACTTTTTGTTAATTTGTTTGACTTGAAGACATATTGACTACATTTAGCTCTAGTAACTTAGCACTTCTGTGAGTGAAGCGAAACGATTATTTTTGTTTTGAAAGTGATTTTGTCTGAAACCATATTACTCCCCTCCCCCCTAAAGTCGCCTCTGAAATTGAGTTTGTCCAAAACGTATGCGATATGCAGTTCCTCAGAGGAAGGGAATCGATGTAATAAAATATTCTGGCAATGTCCTGGTCGGCAATGTGAGAATCCCAGAGCGTGCCTGCGTCATTTCGAAACCAATGATGGTGCTCTGTTACAGATCAGGGCATCTCAAACTAGGGTTAGGGGCTAGGACTTTATGACCTCCCCTTGATCCTGATTATGTACTTTGTTTTGATTTTTTTTGTTTCTATTCTAATAGCTGTCGTCTCTTGTTTCGATTCTCTCTCTCTCTCTCTCTCTGTCTCCGCCTCTCTTTCTCTCTCTCTCTCTGTCTCTCTTTCTCTCTCTCTCTGTCTGTCTCTGTCTCTCTGTCTCTGTCTCTCTTTCTCTCTCTCTGTCTGTCCGTCTCTCTTTCTCCGTCTCTCTTTCTCTCTCTCTGTCTCCATCTCTCTTTCTCTCTCTCTCTCTCTGTCTCCGTCTCTCTTTCTCTCTCTCTCTCTCTGTCTCCGTCTCTCTTTCTCTCTCTGTCTCCGTCTCTCTTTCTCTCTCTCTGTCTCCATCTCTCTCTCTGTCTCTGTCTCTCTTTCTCTCTCTCTGTCTCCATCTCTCTTTCTCTCTCTCTCTCTCTGTCTCCGTCTCTCTCTCTCTCTCTTTCTCCATCTCTCTTTCTCTCTCTCTCTCTCTGTCTCCGTCTCTCTTTCTCTCTCTCTGTCTCCGTCTCTCTCTCTCTGTCTCTCTGTCTCTCTTTCTCTCTCTCTGTCTCCATCTCTCTCTCTGTCTCTGTCTCTCTTTCTCTCTCTCTGTCTCCATCTCTCTTTCTCTCTCTCTCTCTCTGTCTCCGTCTCTCTCTCTCTCTCTCTCTCTCCATCTCTCTTTCTCTCTCTCTCTCTGTCTCCGTCTCTCTTTCTCTCTCTCTGTCTCCGTCTCTCTCTCTCTGTCTCTCTGTCTCTCTTTCTCTCTCTCTCTGTCTCCGTCTCTCTTTCTCTCTCTCTCCGTCTCTCTTTCTCTCTGTCTCTGTCTCCGTCTCTCTTTTTCTCTCTCTCTGTCTCCGTCTCTCTTTTTCTCTCTCTCTGTCTCCGTCTCTCTTTCTCTCTCTGTCTCCATCTCTCTTTCTCTCTCTCTCTCTTTCTCTCTCTCTCCATCTCTCTTTCTCTCTCTGTCTCCATCTCTCTTTCTCTCTCTCTCTCTCTGTCTCCGTCTCTCTTTCTCTCTCTCTCTCTCTCTGTCTCCATCTCTCTTTCTCTCTCTCTCTGTCTCCGTCTCTCTCTCTCTGTCTCCGTCTCTCTCTCTCTCTGTCTCCGTATCTCTCTCTGTCTGTCTCCGTCTCTCTTTCTCTCTCTCTCTGTCTGTCTCCATCTCTTTCTCTCACGACATTATCTGGCTTGTTCTTTCTTCCACTTCACTTAATATAAATATAAATATAAAAAGCATAAAACAATAGAAAAATAAAACTGTTAATATTCTTTACAATATCAACTTAATTATTACTTGATGATCTTATATTCTAAATGTAAGCCTCGAATGTGCAAGAAATAGATCGAGCTAATAATAATCTTCTCTTATTTCCAATGAAAGTGTTCCTGCTTAACGTCTTAAGAGTCCAATCTAGAGTTCCACAATGAGATATGGTGTTTGAAAGTCCCACACGAACGAACTCGGATCTAATACAGTTACAAAGACGCACGTCGGACAATCTTTCTGAACACTTGCAAGAACTCACGAGTCATGATTGAAGAAACAAAGAGCCATAGGCAACTCTAGAAGTACACGCATCTCTAATAACGTAAATGTTAGTGGTGGTTTTAGTATTTGATCTAATGGACCTAGCAGTGAACGAAAATATACCCCCCCTCCCGTTCAAAACACAATAATAAGATATCTAAAACACTATGTCTAAGTGTGTGCGTGCGTGGGTGTGTAGTGTACACAAATCTTTGAAATCAATGTCTCTTCATTAAACTGAGGCCAAACTAAAACCTAAATTACATAGAATTTTGTCTCTCAGGTTACGTCACAGTTGGGGCTAGATTGAGACTCCCTGCTTTTAAAGTACACAACATAATCCACGGAACGTATCTGATGCTGAAGCACCCTCTCTTATCTCCCTTTGTATCTGGGTGCCGGTTGTTGAAAAAAGGGTTGTGCGTTTCGGGGAGCGGTCAGGCGTATGGCTTATCTGGGCGCCGCAGTCATTCTGTGAACAACTAGCATTAACCCCCCCCCCCCCGCGCGCCCCATCCCCTTCAGCCAACACCCGGTGCTTACATTGTTCAGAGTACTGCTGGGAACAAAACAAAACGAATTACAAACGGTTTGTGTGTAATAACTTATCAGAACACCTCATTTGGTGAGTGAGCGCTGGTGAGTGAGTCTACCGTGTGTGCACGTGAGTGAATGGCTCGTTTAATTCAATTTCCTTGTCACAGTTATCTGAACATATCTCGTCAAGTGGCTGGCCAGGAGTCTACACTTTTAAGTTCTGCTACCAAACGCTTCAGTTTGTGTGTGTGTGTGTGTGTGTGTGTGTGATCTTTTGTAAGACGTCATTTCCCAGACACTATCTTCTTAACACCGGGAGACTCTTTAAATACACCGACACAATCTACAGGACACAGACACACTTTTAAATATAATGATGCTATCTTTAGTAAGAGACACACTTTTGAATTCAGCGACACATTTCCTATATACACAGTAACAGATCTGAAATCTGAAAAGTTGTTTTCAACATATTTTTTTTGTTCTGTGTATACACACACGCACACACACACACACTAACTTTATACTTACGATATTTGTATAATTCATTAAAATACTTTCTTTATTCTAGTGTAAAATAAAGCACCAAAACATCAGACTACATCTGCAAGCCAATCAACCTGCCTTTATATCTTCTCATAGCTTATCGTAAGGGGGAAATGTGGGTGAGGGTAGGTGAAGCTTTATGAAAAATGACGAACCAATTCAGTGATAAATAGATGGTAATGACGTCATGGAACACGTGGTCAAGATGGCGGATGGGTTATAAAGCGGAAGACGCGCCATGTTAGATAACAGTTATCTCTTAAAAGCTTTTTATTTGCTGCAAGTTTTTTTTCATGTTCTATCAGGCGATGTGTAATGTAATGTAGATCAATGCACCCATGTAGATACACAATATGCATGCATTTTTTTTCCCTTGTTGATAACACTAGCTTATAATTTATTCCCTCCTTTCCTCATATTTTTGAATGTGCGCTTCAAGGTTAAAAAAACAACTTGAAAACAGCTAATATATTCTCTAAAACATCTGCTAGACTTTGTTCTGTATCTGCCTAGAAAGAACGATGTCCATTTGTGAAGTCTACATGACTAGCACGACCGTTCTAATTGAGATACAAAAGTATCTTTTTAAGTCATGTCTAGAAGTCATAAGGACTTTTAAAATAAGACCTAAAGAACTTTTACATTAATTCTTACTGACTTTACTAAACAAGTTTCTGTAAAGATCAATGGCATAAAACATGTGGATACTCCGAATAGCTCGTTTTATGCACTACAGAATATTACAAATTTAATTACATGACTATCCTCCTGCTTTTGTTCCATTCAAAATTTTTTTTTTTTTTTTTTTTTTTTTTTTTTTTTGATTTTGTTTGTTTTTACATCTTCCTAAAAATAGTTTATATGTATGGGAATACTTTATATTTAAACAAAGAAAATAAAGGGCACGATTTGAAAAGACCTAAAGTGACCCTTGAACTTATTCTCAACAAGATAAAAACGATAGTAAAATCAGATTTTCAATAAACACTTTTCGTTGTACTGATAACATAATTTCCATTAAAGCGACTTCTAAAATTCTTTTCTCTGATATAATGACCATCTGTTTAAATTAACTTTTCGAACTCTTCATTGATATCACATATCAAACATTCTAAATATACAACACGCTTGTAGAAAACGATGAACTATTTTTTGTAACCATTTTAATTTTGTTCTCATTTTGTCAGTTAAGAAATCCAAAATTTGGAAACACCAGTTCTAGATCTCCAGTGTTCTCTACACACAGCTAAAGCCTCCAGCTTATTGCAAAGTTTTGCTCCAGAAAATAAAAAAACTGCACACACTGAGAGATAAAATTCACTTTATTGTTTCGTGAGTGTTGCTGTTCCTTCTTTTTATATTTCTTCATTATCGAGAACCAGGACGGGAGCAGACGATAAAAATATTAGCGGACGGACGTTATGGTTTATATCTGCTGCTAACAGATGACAATCTTTTCGTAAACCTGGGCGCCATCAAACAGTTCTAGACTACGTCATAGTCGACTCCTGAGAGCTTTAGACTTGTTTACGTTTTTGGTAGAGATCGGTGCGTGTACGATATCAGAGTCGATTATATGACTAACATAGCTAAGTTATGATAATAGCGAATATGTTACTTCGAGTACAATTCACCTTGCTCACTTGTAAAAAAAAATAATTTTGTATTAATTGATAATTTTAATTACTTTAACAGTTTTTTTAAACTGCTGACTTGAAGCAAAATTGAATCCAAAGCAATCGTCAAAATCAGTGTCTATTAGCTCCAACTTTCGCTATTAGAATTTTTTTTTTTATGTTCAGGGACTTGAAACGATACCAATCCTTGTAGAAGACCTGAACACTAACGTACAACGTCGCAACTTATGGGCAGTTTAGAGATTAGACCAATAGCTCATTGCCACTAAAGATGGACGCAAGTATAACCCGTGCCAAAGTGGTGTGAAAGGAAAGATTTGGCGCCTTAACTATCTTGGCAGGGGTCACATTTTATCATTCGCCATTACGTCTTGCACCCATCCCACACTATCGCCTCCTCCCTGGCCTTGTTACCAGAGCTAATGGTACCATTATCTACCAGAGACGTGTGTTTTGGCTTTAGTTTAATCTTAAAGCCGAGATTGTGACCCCCCCTCCTTATTGGGACCAATGTGAAACTGAAAGTAAACCTGTCGTCATGGACTTTTTACAAGATAACATTCACACAAAAAAAAACACACAAAAAAAAACCACAGGATAACGTGTGATGTTATTTATCTTCAAAAACAATTACGAAAGAAAATAAAAAAAACACCAGACTTAAGTTGAAACACCTAACCAGAAATGAATTATTAATAATGAAAACGCCACCAATGGAACAACGCATAGGTATACTTAGCAAAGCTAAATACTATTATCCAAATACCTTTTTTTTTTTTTTACAATATCTCTATTCAAGTCACTCCTTCGTGGAAACTGGGGTGAGCGAAGCTGATCTCAAAAATGGTGCTGATGATTTTCCTAGAAATTTAACAGTTGATGTATCTCGCTGAGGAATGAATTACTAGCTCGTTAGCCACATGGGGAAAACTCTAGTTTGACCGTTATAATTTTTCAGAGTAAAAATTAAATAAATGTAAATTTGGCTTACATTTCGGAGAGATAGGTATAAATAAAAAGTTCATTCTTTCAAATAAGCTTTTTTTTAAAATATTATTTTTATATTTGGTTTGTTAAAAAAAAATTTTTTTAAGCCCTCTTTTCACATTGAGCCTACATTATGTTTGTTAACAGCGCTATGCAAATTAATTTTTTAAATATCATTTTAGAAATGAACTTATAATCATTCTCATATTATTATTAATCTAAAATGTGTTTCAACTTCTCTGGCTGCCTGAACTGAGATACAGTAATAAGGATCCATTAAGAGAAAAAACAACTCATTGTAGTCCACTTCACAATCTCCACTGACAAATTAACTATATTAAGGGTTATAAAAAGCAGACTTTAAAGAAAAGAAACTCCTGATCTGCCTCTGCATCCTACCATCTCCTCCGCCTATGAGCATTGCACTAAAACTGTAATCTAGAAACTGGTGTTGAGCTATTCCTGGATTCCCGTAAAAAAAAAAAGGACTGTCAACTGCTCAAATCACTACGCTGCACAATTTGTTTCTTCTTTCGGTGAAGCAATTTCCGTCCCGGGTGGAAGTTTTACCGCCTGGGGGCCAATGGAGGCGGGGACGAGAGCTGTTTCAATACATGGCGATAACGCAGGTAGCTTTGGAATACCTTTTTTAGTTCAGACCCGGAGTGAAGGTATTTCACCGCTATCTCATGTTTGTCCTCGCCTGCTATTGTGTTGGGGATGGGGGGAGGGGCGTTTAACATCTGTGTTGTGTCTGTGTGTGTGAAAATTTTCTGATGTTGACATCATTGTATTCATTCAAGTAGGAATGTTTGAATGTAGCATTCAGGAAAACATAATGTCTGAGCACTTTACCCTCACACGAAGACATAATGTCTGGGCACTTTACTTTCACACGAAGGCATAACATAATGCCTTGGCGCTTTAGTCCCTCTAATGAAGCCGTGAAACATTTATTCCGAAGCTGCTTTATGCAACACTTTTCTGTTTCGCTCGGTTCAATGCAAGAGAAGTAAATCTTTATGAATGCAAGGAAACTTTTAAATCTCAAATGTAGATGCAAGGGCATTCCATCGAGACCAACCGTTCTAGAAGTCACGAGTTCTAACCCCTGACGTGGCAACGCGCTATTGGTCTAAACTGCCCACAGTTAGCGACGTCGCAGTTCGGTGTTCTAAATTGTAACAACGATTGGTCTCGATTGAATAGAGATGTCAATGAAAGTCAGTCACATCTAATTTTAGGTGGCTATGGATGCGATGGACGGGAAGGGAGCATTCTAGAAATCTAAATGAATGCAAGGGGTTCCAAGACCGGATTTAACTGAATAAAAACCATAAGCTATTTTGTTAAAATAATTTCAGATATGCTCAAAAGACCATAGTTATACGACAAAAGTATATATAGATATTGAAATATTACATCTTTCATATGCGAGTATTACTATTCATAACATATTGGGGTGGGGGGGGGGGCGATCAGCTAAAGATTGTCTATGCAAATCTTGTATCGAAGAGAAATAAATAGTAATAAAAATGAATGCTAGCGCATGAATTGAAATGACAGCAGAGGAATGAACTGATCGTCTTTAAAGGTATGAAAAGAAATGATAGAAATATATTTGAGATCGATATATCAATACATCTGAAGACTGGCGAACAATAACCTGAACATTAAAAGGAAGTCGATGCTGGTACATAAAAACATATGGACTTTACATTGACCTAATTACGCAAAGAAAGAGATGTCGGAGGTCAGATGAGTCAGATAAAGAAGTTTATCAAACAACAACATTCCACGTTTCTTCAACACTCTTTTTTTTCCCCATTCTTTGTATTTCTTTTCCTCTTTGTTCACTTCTTCCTTATCTCAAAGTTTTTTTGTTATTTCATGATAAAAAGAAGAAGTAGAAAAAAAAATGTTACGTCTGCTGTGTTTTCTGGAGGGTGTGGGAGTTGGGGGGAGGGTCATCAAGGGATTTCGTGGTGGTTTAGGGCGGAGAGGAGGCTGGAGTGGCGCTCAGTGTGGTAGATAAAACACATCCCGAGTCCGTGTTATTTTTGTAAACACGGTATCTTTACTGACAACATGGCGAGGGTCTGACTTCACCGCCCCCCCCCCCCCCAGTGCCAGTGCAACAATCAGTCATCGGGTGACGCTCGCTTTTTTTTTCTTTCCCAAACATCAACAATGGGGGGGGGGGGGGGCGATGGGGGGCTCAGGTGACTTGACACTTGACTGTTAGAACGTTTTATGTTCTGCGACCCGCCCCCTTTCTGTTCTGGGTCTCCATGGAAAAATAAATCGTTCTTAAAATCAGATTAATCTCCATCGTGGACTTTGTGGACATTTAGCCCTTTAAAAGCCTTCACGACGATACCTGAAACTGTACCTTAAAACTTAAGAGGGGCGCCGAAATCGTGTCTTATTGAAAGAAAAAGCGTGAAATAAAAAGACACCTGTCTCTATCGCAGCACCCCCCCCCCCCCGCCCTTCTCAATCATTCTCTTTAAACATCCATGTTTCTTCTCCTCTCTCTCTCTATTAGCCCAATACAGCGCCAACACCAGATTTGGATGAAAATAAGAAAAGTGGAGCCAGGCTTGACAATCAAAGAAAACGGAAAGAAGGGGAAATGGGGAGGAAAATAATAGAAGAAAATCAGGTCATCGCGTGCGACTGATTCCCCCCCTCCCCCCTTCCAAATGAAACTGGAGAAAACCGATTAGGAAATGACGGGCAAGATAGGGTGAATTGGACAAGCTGGTGGGAAGGGCGGCGCGGGGCTAGGGCGGGAGGCAAACGCCCTGATTCCCAGATACCAGTTTGATGGGCCAATTTAAAATTTCGATTTCTCACATCAATCTGCTTCATTACTTCTTAACAGATAATTGCGTGGGAAAATTTCCCCCCCCCCCCCCAAACTTTCTTTTTACTCCGCTATCAAATAAGTTTTGTTTTCTCTCTCTCTTTCCCGTTTCCTTTTATGCCCGACGTGTTGCCATGGCTACAGGAAACGTATCGGCATCTGGCGGGTAACTCAATCTCAAGCAACTATTTGGGTTTCACTTTTGCACCAATGCAGTCAAACTATGACCCTCGTACTAATAACACCTGGCCTTCGAATTATTCCTGTACTACACGATGCGTGTGTGTGATCTTAAGTTAGCCAATGTCTAGGTATTTTTGTCTAGGAGAAATATTTCGGCAGAAGACTTCCACATGCTGTTTTAGGACGGCGTGAGGGCCGTTTTCAATGTTGTTAATAACTTATGTTTATTTTACAAACCTAAACAAGAATCCAAATATTTCTAATGAAAAGAAAAATAAAATAAAATGTAACATTCGCATACGGACAAATGATGATAAATAAATCACAATGGCTTTTTTAAGGATTTAAATAAAGGAATCTCAGATCGACAATACACTCAACCCTTCTTTCATTAAGTCCCCGTGTCATTAACACAGCTGTAAAAATTAACAAAATGATGCCAATACGTCTGACGTCGATTCTCCAAGTTTCAGACAGGGTCAGAGTTTGAGGGACTGAACTGAAACATGTCACCAATGCAATTGGATGTCTTCCTAATAGCCTCATCAAATGTATCTACTGTAATCATATGCATCACAACGAGGACCATATAGTTCATATACATAGATGTCAACATTTAAAAAAAGGGCCCCTCATTTGGCACCTTCGACATAGAGGTCACGCCTCATTCGACATCTCCTCCCCCCCCCCCCCCCCCCAAGTTCCCGCTCACTTACCACCTTGACGCCGCGTCACGTAACTGGACGCTAACAATTCTATGATGACGCCGGACTTGCATCATGAGAGTCTTCATGTCGCGAGCGGAGTTTGCTTTCGTGCCGTACAGAGCAGATCAGTCACGAAGTCAGACGCTTTCCCACCATACCATTGAATCTGATCTTTGGGGGGGGGGGGGGGGGGAGGGGACCGGCATGGACAAGGACGAGTAACTCGTTATAGACGAAAACTTTCTAAGTGCTCACGGGGGCACAAGCAATACGATTCCATAAAGCTCTATATCCGTACACTAGGATTGTGTTTGCAGTAGAACTAAATGCCTTGCGAACATGTCATCCGCTTCTGTATGTATCTTCTCCCGCAGTTTAACATTTATTTATAATAATAATGCGAATTCCTTCGAGTCCGCAAATTAAAGATGAGTGCAGCGTTTCACGTGATTGCGTAGACCCAGTTGAGACCGGCATAGTTAGTCACTTTTGACGCGTACAAGGCTGTTAGGGTTTACGCTTAAAGAAAAGTAACAGACAATAAATGACTTCAGAGACAAATGAAAAACTCTTTAAATTTAAAAGGTCGCAGACGCACATTTCAGACCCAAAGGCTATTGCCAAAGACAGGCTCAGACTGCTTACAATTTATTCCTGTACTTTTATTTTTTTTTACTTTTTATAAAGTTTATATCAGTTCACTCTGGTACACATTTTGTACACGCTATTTCCAGGATCGAGTTGAAACTTTGCACAATTATTCATTGTTCCTTAAGAAATATGAATCAATTTTTTTAAAAGCCAATTTATTAATTAATCAGTGTTAACTAATTAATTTAATTTGAAATTGATTGATTTAGGGAAATAACTCTTACAGCATCGGTACATACGGCTATAAGTACACAGTTCTTCTCATTATATAATCTTTCTCCTATCATGCGAGTCCCCCTCGTTCAAGGACATTATCTCCTTTTCATCTCATTTCATTAAAAAATAAACCAACACACACACACCAACCATGAAAAGCATGTAGAATACTCCCCCCCCCCCCCCCCCCCCCCAGTGTTTGCTTCTGTCCAACACAATACCAGATGATCAAAGCAAATCTGCTGAGATGAGAGAAAGCTTCCACCTGTCTTGATACGGGTGATTGATCAGCCATAGATTATGGCCAACAATGGTTGATCTGTTGGAGCAGTAATAGCGGCAAACAGTATCGACTCTCATTGGCCACTTTTTTGAGTTTCTACGGTATCAGCTATAGTGACATACAAGTAGTGGAGATGTGTACTCAACGCAGCATACAGCGAAAGGAGAAATATCGGCTTCCTAAAGCGCGTGCGCTGTACTCACCATTTCTGGGTAGCGATCCGTTCCGACCCCAACCTCACCAACAAGTTTTTCTTTTCATTTTTGGGAAAATGCAGACGGACTTTACTGAGATGTAATAAACTATATATATATATATATATATATGACTTACGCCATTCCGTAAAGTAACAAAATCATTTTAAATCCATTTCAGTTTAAGAGCTGTGGATTTTTAAATGTTGAAGTTAATAGCTGGGTTGTGTGGAACATGATCATGTGACCGGAAGATGGGACAATATAATGTTTTGAACTATCTAGTCTTTGTTCGAACATAGCCTCCAGTAGGCTACCACAGTTGTGCTCTAGTGAGCGTACGCACGTGATGAGGATGGAAAAAGGGCTTACTAACCCTGTCCGACCTTTCCACAGCTTGGACCATACAAGCGGTGATGGGTCCTCCGCGGAACCCGATGGTTTAATGTAGAATATTGAAGTTTGTCCCCTTGTGGACTCTGCTTCCGGCCTCGCATGGGATGGGGGAACTCATTGTATTGGCTCAAGTGACCTAGACCGATGAACAAACGAACGTGATGAATTGACCATCTAGAATCTAGTTGATGGGGGGCCTCCAGACAGAATGGTCGGTATTGAGCAAATCCTTCATTCCGACCACCGGATAAGGGCCCTCCCCGGGTCAAATAATCATAAAAGGAATTTATCTCCAGCCTTTTTTCCAGACATTGTTCAGTGTCCATTGTTTTTAAAGGAAACCTCAGAATTTGCGCTATTCAATTTTAGCTTTATCATCATAGGAATCCTTGGGCCTTAGGCCTCTTTTCTTTGCCTCTTTTTTGGGCTTAATGTGCCTCTTGTATGGGCCATCTTGCCTCTTTTGTGGGCTTTTTTTAAGTCTATAACTTATCTCTCTAGCTTTTGGTGGGATATGTTTGCTGTGTAGGTTTATGAATGTGTCCTTGAATTCTGTCACCCCAAGAACTCTCCCCCACTTAATCTTATTCACTAGACTTTCATGTAATAGCTTTTTAAGTGTTGTGTATGATTCTTTGATTTTGTAGCTCTTAAATATAAACATACCATACAACTGGAATGACATAAAAGATGCATTTGTTAATTTCTCTTAACGTTTTATGTTTGGTTCTTGTTTAGGTTATTAAAATTTAAATTCAATTTTTCTCTTTTAAAAGCTTTTATTCAATTTTGTGCTATTTTTATCGATCCAAAAGGCGCCGAATAAGGCTATTGTATCTTATATTTAATTTGTGATCATATGTTTTAATGTATTTTGTAACTTCTTTAGAGACCTATGCACCACGTTGTAGTGTCTATTAGATCTATAAGTTGGATCTATGCCTGCTTTGTCAGGGTCGAATGAGACATTCCTGAATACAATTTTAAGTCGTCATAGACCAGTTGTTGTTTTTTTTTCGAGATAATCAAAACTGTACAAATACAACAGAGCTGCAAAGTGGCCTTCAGATGAATAAAATTTTGGTTGCTGACAAACTTTTTTATTATCAGTGCTGGTGTAGGTCTTCAAGGTTCTTTTTTTTTTTTTTCTGATATACATAACCAGGCCACTGGATTGAGGCCTTCGTTTCTATTGGCAGAATGAAATCTTAGAGTTGGTATTTATAAACAAAACTTAAACCCATTTCTTTAAAAAAAAAATTTAAATTAGTTGAATAATCGATATTCACTTAATTCCCTTTACATCGAAGAGATCAAATCAGGTCACTGTAACTCATTCATGCCAATCACAACTCACTCAAACAATGTAGAGATTTACATATTTAGTATTTCAAAATTTGTTATTGAAAGTGAGATGAAATTATTATATTATATTCAAATTATACAGACCTAAAACATTTAAAACAAATGAAGGCATTGTTGAGGCAGTGGCGTAGCTAGGGTACAGTGCATGAATGGGAGAATATAAAAATCCCACCGGTCCCCACTTGAGGAGACCCCAATGAGTGATTTTTACATTACAATTTAATATTACGCAAAATGCAGGGGCCCTAAAGAGGTCAAGCCCCCGGGCCCCCAAACGATGGAAAATTCCTAGCTACGCCCCTGTGTTGAGGTGGTTGTTAGATTTAGTTGAGTATAGAAGAAGAATTGTGATCATTTGTAGTTCTAATTTTATACGCTAGTTCTTAAACCAACGTCCAACAGAACACCAAAACAGGATGTAATGAAGTAATCCAGCTTTTAAATCAAACAACAGTTTATTAATAATGGCACAGTCTATGTCGTATATCTTTGATACAAGCTGGTCTCCGTCGTCGTCGTTTGTCCGTTAATTCTTTCTCTTCTTATTGTCGAGACCTTCGTTGATTTGGCCTCATTAAATTAAATAATTTTTATATTATAAACTTTATTTTGTGTTACATAAAAAGAGCAGGCATTCCCCTTTAATTCTATACCAAATAAAACATTTTCTGATAAGAAACGACAAAGCAATTGAAGCCCAATCATAACAGGGGTAGTGGAATAGTCATGAGCAAAATGAAGAATTCTGTGGAAACGTGGAAAAATAATTACGGAGAGAAAGAGTTAATCGTTTCTAACCTATTTCAGTTCTAACTTTTAAAATGCATTATGGAAATACCCAATTAAACCCAACTAAGACCAAGACTAAAACTGCTTGATAGATCCTTATGTCCTTTTCATGTTTCCTGCTCAAGAGTCTTACTGTTGTGTCATTACAGGCCTACCAGAATTCCAAATACGCGAGCACATGTGTTTAGACACACAAGTACTATGAATTATAGGCAAGCACGCGAGCGCGCGCACTCTTACTACATACGAAACAGTGGCATTAACATGTCGACAAAACATAACAGGATAGAGAGACAGTATTTCTGAGACAGAACTATAGGACTTGTTCATGTCAATTAATGCACCGTCTCCTAGGTCTCGTTGGGTTTTTGGGGTAGGAGTGAACTTTGAAAGTGTCGGCCATGTTTTCTCACGTGAGCTCAGTGCCAGAATTTACTGCCGAAATCAGTCTGCTATTACGGGCCATGAGATCGAAAAGAATTCCACCCAACCCCCCCCCTTTGCCTCGTAATGGCAGTGAATTCTGGAAACAATTAGTCTTTGGTCGGGGAAGACGTGAGCCCGAATAGGTGTAATGTGTGTCCAGAACGTGCCGGAGAACGCGCCGCCTTACTGTGGGTCCGACATTATCTCTGGACATTCAGGGGAGGTAACAGGGCTGGAGACTTGATTTAATGCGGATTGATGTCGCTTATCAAGTTTTGTCTCTGGGATGTTTTTGTGGAAATAGCAACCCCCATTTTTGTACCTTATTCTTTCACACATACACGCACACAATCGCACACACCTTCACACCCACTAAAGGTAAGAAAATGTCCACCTGTGGGGAGTCTGGTATTATCTTTACGTTGCAGTTTCCCCAGAGACCTACAGATATGAATAACAGCGTAACTGCTCACACAAATAAATAAGCAGAACAAAACTGGCCTCCTTGAGTCATGCATAACAAGAAACTAGTAAATAAACAAGACTGACCAGCTATCATTGGCTTGTTGGCTAGATAGCTAGACTTAGATATATAACTGACCTAGTATCATTGGCTTGTTGGCTAGGTAATTAGACTTTGATATATGACTGACCAGGTATCATTGGCTTGTAGACAAGATAGCCTGACCATTTGTTTGACTCTGTCTGTCTCTTGTAAGATATTTACACAACTTTCAACGCCTTCGTTTTTTTTTCTTTTTAAACTGTTCTCTCTTTCACGTTCTCAGATTCTTTTCTGTCTCTCTCTTTCCCCCTCCTTCTCTCCCTCTCTCCTCCCTTTTTCTCCAAAACCTTATATCCTCTCCCCCCCTTCTCTCTCATTGTCTCTCTCTTGATGTCATCTCTTCCTCCCTATCTCCCACCTTTCATTCTATTTCGTACACTCCCTCATTCCCACATCTTTCTCTCTCTCCCTCCCTCTCCCTCCCTCTCCCTCCCATTCTGTATTTGTCATTTTCTTTTTCTCATTATTTCACATCAACACTAGGCATTCGAACTAACATGAACTCCAGACACTTTTGTATTGTAGTCCTTCATTAGCATTCAATTAGACAAGCGCCATCAAATATTCCTGTTCATTCTTCTATTTGAATATTTATTATGTTGAAGAAGGTTATCCATCCCTCCCTGTTTACCGTGTATACCATTTCTTTAGCGGTCACAACAGTTTAGTCTACAGTCCCCCCAGCCCCCCCCCCCCCCAGCCCCCGTCCTAGTAGTAAATCAATTACATTCTTCTTCACTGTAACAATGTTTCACAACCTATGGCGCGCGAGGGTATTCGCCAAAGCATTTAGTGATACTATCTTTGCGAATGTACGTCATGGCTTACCATTATATCAAGTAACAAAAACACTGTTTAAAAAAAAAAAGTAGATAGCAAGAAAGGAGATAATAAGTAAAATTGAGAAGTACATTTTGTTGAAAAAGGGGAAAAAAGAGAGGGGGGGTGACACGGTACTCTAAGATCAAAGTTTGAGAAGCGTTGTACTATATGTTTTATAAGACACCCTGAGCTCTGTGTTGGTGAGTCCAGTGTATTGAGGAACTCTTCAAGTTCTATGCATCTCTTTTCTTCTCTGTGTCTAGCTTAATACTAAGTGAAACTTGGGTGTAATAGAATTATACACAACACAATATTTTTTGACATATACGGCTTCCTAGCAGAAGTCTTTTAGTCTCAGAGTGCTGCTAGCTAATGATAGCTGTGTAGATAGCTGTCTATTGTCCAAAACGTAGTCTAGATAGTACTAATAATAGTGATACTATTTAAAAAAAAAAAATTTATTTGTCTTACGATTTGTGCTTTAAAACTACATTCTAAATATAGAAACAAAATATACGTAGTGTAGAGAGTTGTCAATGAATAGTAAAACAAAGTAGTAGGCTTTTCCTTGTACTGACCACCCAATCATCTCGTGTGTGTGTTTTGGGGTGAAATAAAAATGCATTATTTATGTTTCCCTATAAACTAGCATGCCTAAACGTGTTTAACTTATTTTTGTGTTTAATAATGTATGATGCCATAGTGTAAAAAACAAAACAACAACAAACATATATATATATATATACTAAGATAGGGCAGTGTACATATTGTTTGGTGTTTATGTCTCAAAAGATCCTAGTTACCACGTCCCTGTGAGCCCACTCCAAGGAGAGGGTCTCAAAATGTTGAGAATGACATCAAGCAAGGGTCGAACTCAGGCCCATGTGTCGACAATTAGAAGCCCTAACCATATTGTACTAAGAATTTGAGGAGAGGAGGAAAACCAAGTCAGGGAGTAGCTGTGCCCTCTTGCTAGAAGCATTGAGTGATAATTTGATCCATGTACCGACACATGAATTGATGTTGTAAACACATCGATATAGTACACACACATACCACAAAGGTCACCAGACAGCCAGTCCTTCTTACAGTGTTATCCCAAGTAAAGTACAATTCGGACGAGAACCAATTGAGTGCGAACCTCTTGACTAGTAATTACATACGCTCTTCAATAGCGCACAAAATACTCTCCTACCCAACTCTCTACCCTCAGTTTATGTGCAGCGATGCAGACTGATAATCAAAATTGTTTTCCCTCACATCTCCGCGTCGCCATGGCAACACAGTTGCGGTTTAGAAAAAATTAGGTCAGGAATTTTGACATCAAATTTTATCATACGCAAGGTGAGAACGGAAAGGGTTTTTATTTCTTTTTTTTATTTTTTTTTATTTTCTCGAAACGCTGTAACGGACTTGTGCCTGGTGTTTCTAGAGTTATCTAAGAGCTGGTACCTGGGCAACCATTAGTACCTGGGCAACCATTGTCCGACATACTTCCAATCGTGTGTGGTGCAGAACCTGTTCTCCTCACATCGTCGTTTACGCTGAGAAACGTTTGGATTCTGTGGTTGTCTTGTCTTTCGGTGATAAGAGTCAGGTCCCAGCGTTCCGTCCCCCTCTCCCCCTTAATCTCATGTGGGTTTGGCAAAGGTTGGGAGTGAGCAGATGGCATAACATCTTAGCTCCCTTACATCAGAGATAGGATCGCGCGGTCTTGTAGTAACATCAATGCCCCCTGAAACGAAGGTATCTCTGGTACCTTTTTTTTTCCCCCAGGTTTTCCCGCTTTCTCGTAAGGCTCAGAACTCACTAATCAGAGTAAGACTTTGGGGCGCCACAACCTAATTACGTCTGAAGGCACTCACGGAAGTTATTAATGTAAACATACAGGACTGTACAACTGGCACAAGCAATACATTACTGTCAAAGAAAGACATTTTTAAATAACGAAATAACCTAAACTGTTTAAAGTATTTTTTAATGAAAAAAACAACAACACTTTCATTGAGTGCCTTTGTCTCTGACTGGTAGCCCCATTTAGAGTTACGAAAACAAAAAAACAAGAAAGCAATAGGACGTACTCAATGACCAAAGATTTGTAACATTTAGTTATACCGTATAACCAACAGACTTGATGAAAGCGTAGTGGATTGACCACTATAAAACAAGTAACTACAGCTCAGCACGAAGAAGCTGGCCAGAGAAAGACGCAGTAGTGTAGAATGCCTATACAAGCCTTTCCTTCAACTCCCAGTGACCAAACATTTTAAAGATCTAAGTTTTTGTTTTGTTTTAAAGTTTTTATATTTTTTTATGTTTAAGCATTAAAAAAATGAAAAGGCAGTTTGTGTTTAATCCGCAACTTTTTTTAAGAATCCAAGGCGTGAGATGTAATGCGTGAGTACGCCTGACTAGCAGGCCCCCCCTTACGAGTTTGTGTAACACAAACCTCCATTTATCCTGATTCCACTTGATTGTATATTCTTAGCTTAAATCATAACATTCGAAAGATGCCTGTCTATTGCTATAACCTGATTAAAACTTGATGTCCACCTTGTACATTGTTCTGCGTACATTTGTATAATAAATGTGCTCTGGGCATTCATCTCACGTGGCGTTGCCATGATAAACATGAGATCATGTAACTAGATGAATTATTGATGGGGGATCTCTTTTAATTTTAATACAAATCATGTTTGGTTCAAAAGCGAAGTGAATATAGAGGAAGAATAATTCAACTAGAAGTACGGCTGTAGCTACAACGGAAATAAGAAAGAAAGATACTGATATGTGATAAGAAAGATACAGATATGTGATAAGACAGATACAGATATGTGATAAGACAGATACAGATATGTGATAAGACAGATACAGATATGTGATAAGACAGATACAGATATGTGATAAGAAAGTTGCATATATGTGATAAGACAGATACAGATAGGTGATAAGACAGATACAGATAGGTGATAAGAAAGATACATATATGTGATTTAAAAATAACGATAAGATATGTGATAAAGAAAGAAAGATATAGATATGTATTGGGAAGAAGAATTTTAAAGAATTAAACTGGTAGATGGATGGTCATGTGGTTTGAACTTCGCATTGCTGACACGACTGTCTGTGTTCGAATCCTGCCGTAACTTTCATCAAGGTGGGGGGGGGGGGGGACTATTTTTGTTTTGAATAAGAATGTCTCGAAAAGAGGATTTAAAAAGAGCAATCTTATACATATGTAAACTTTTTTTTATTATTGTTTTGTATGGAGCAATCTGTCATTAAATTGAGTTTCATACTAAAAAGTATATAAACACATTTTGAAAGTTTTGTTATTCTCCAGAATCTCATCTGCCACACACACACACACACACCTTTACTTGCGTCAACAACCGCCTCACTAGCTTCCACTTCCCAGGCGAATGTTTGAAATGAATGACCCCTCAGTTTAGTTATGACGTTTGAATATACAGACAAATCTCTGTGGATTTCTTTTTTTTTTTTTTTTTTGTTTCACGCACACATTTAAGCATCTAGTCCCATCTAGTCCCAGGCTTGAGAGCTGGCTTGACGTGTTTATAAACCTCAGGCAATGATCCGCACTACTAAGTTGCTCTACTCAACCAGATAGTTGACAGCCACGTTATAACTTACTGAATGTGATGCTACACTTGGAGAGACTTAAAAAAAGGTGGGGGTTGGTGGGTGGCTTATACTTTCTAGCAGTTGAACAAACTATTTACTAAAGCCTTAAATTAGAAATGAAAAAGGAATCTCTACAAAGAAAAAGGGGCGACGACTACTCATGTGCATAATGGAGTGTTCTTGACATATAAGTACTATTTATTTTTAAATCTGATGTATAGTAAGGCAATTAATCAACCCAAGCACCAATGCATGTACTACAAAAACAAAACAAAAAGCAATATATATATTTTATACGATTTTTTTTTTTTTTTTTTTTTTTTTGTGTAAATGAATTCCTTCTCTTTATGTTATACGATTGTCTATTATTTCTCAATTCATTATTATTCAAGGAAACTGAAATATAACATTTCTATTGTTGAATAGACATTTCAGCCAATATATAAGGGCATTAGAACTGTAACTAGAAGTCTAGACAAAACAGAGTTCCCAAAATATTCATGATCGTTTATTGATTTGTTCAACTCTTTATTAAATACTAAGAAACATATGAGATGAGTACGGGAATTCCCGCTGAAGCCGTTTTAAAAAAAAATTTCTGTGAAGTCATTCGGAACAACTTCATTGATAAAAAGACGCAAGCCAAATGTCATTTTAAAATGACTTAAAAATGTTTAAATAATTCTTAACAATTAAAACGGCAAAACAAGAGTTTTCACTGTGTGGCCAATTAGCGCGAGATTTTTTTTTTTCCAAAGATATACACAAATTGTCAAATTTCTAGGAAATTAGTTGGAGCTGCTTTCGTATTACAAGAACAGCTTCAACATTGATCTTTGAAAAAAGTGATAATAAAGTGATAGTTCATTTTATGTTCACAAAGCGCCTCTTCTTTTATCAATCTATTACTTTGTGAACAAATTGACGGGATACTTGTTTGGTTTATGTTCAGTACAAAATACATTTCTAGATTGGTATTATATATATACATATATATATAGAGAGACAGACACCCATCAGACTGACAGTTTGAAAGAGTATATATATATTTAATGCCAGGCAGAGCACTGTGGTAGGAGCAGACGGCTACGGTCTCTCATAACATAATGTTATCTCTTGCTTTAGGGCATCGGTACAAACTTCTGCCAACCAGTTCACGTCTTGAAAACGTTGTGTACAATATGTGGAGGGATTTAGAGGAGAGACACTGAGAGAGAGAGAGAGAGACGAGTGAGCAGCAGGTTGATTTGAAGGAAGTAATCTTTAAAGAATTGAGGTACGCACCTCCCTCTCCCCCACCTAAGATTTCCACCCTATACACGCGCACACAATCCAACACATCCTATTTTTTTAGAGACATCTGCAAGCCTCCATCTTTCTCTCCCCAAGTTTGAACCAGTCGTAAAAGTTAATTTCACAACTGTCGCGAGTCTTGTGTCACAAACACTCAGTCCGTTTTGCGCCTCCCTCCCCCCAATCTCGCTTTGGCCACAGTGCAGACAAGTTACCAGTGGTCCATTCATTAAATATGTAACAATAGGACGAGTCCTAGGCCACAACGTGACACACACATAAATAATAAAAAAATGGGTTGGGATGGAGGGGTTTCTTATCAATTCGTGAAAAAAGGAGGGGGGTGGGGTTAAAAAATGATTAAAACTGGGTATAATGTAGAGTGTAGAAAGAACGAAATGATAAATCGTATATCTCTTGCTTCCAATGGCATTCACTTTCGAAGAATCACCTCTTCAGGATATATCTCGCAATGTGTAATAAGGTTGTTACTATTATAGTGTTGTTGTTTTTTAAAATCATCTCCATGTTGGTTGTTGGTGGTGGAATAAGAGATTGGTTTACTTTTTGGATGTTTCTTCAAAATGAAAGATTAAAGAGGACAACATCCTAGCCTAAACCTCCTGCATGAGGGCTGTGGGTGGTAGGGTAGTGATGTGATTCATTGAGGCTGTGCGTGTGTGTGGTGGGGGGTTGACTCAACCAACGACACCATCTGCATCCTCATACATGTGTGACAGCCCTTGGATTGGATTTACGAAAGAATGGGATGAAACACGCTGTAGCTAATAATAATTATACAGCAGTGCCAATCTTGTTTACTTCATTTACTACGGTACCGCTAAGTCTCTAATGTTGGATTCTGTTCTCAGGGCCGGCCTTAGGCATTGACGAACTGAAGGAAGGTCTTTGCAAGCCCTGAAGACCTTGTGATAGTGTGATATGGCCATTAAGTTGTAGTTTGCGTTTTTGGACAGTGGTCAGCTCGTCATCGTGAGACCCGCTTGCCATAGTGATACTGTTTCGAATCTCCCCGTTTGTGCTGCGGTCTTTGTAGGTGACGCCTAGTACCCTCCCTTCTATAGCTAATCAATTCCATTTCTAGGATTCTCCATTCTGCAGTTAGCGTCCAACATTTGCAAACATACAAGAATGTGGCTATGACCAAAGATCTCATCAGTAGGATTTTGTTGCCGACAGCTATTGTTTTGTCTTTAAAGATTGTTTTAAGCTTTGCAGGGGGCTGTTAAGGAAAGTAGTTCAGTTTCAGTTTGGTTCTTTTATCTGAAACGATAGTTCCGAAGTATCTAAAAGTTCTGCAGCTTTTTGCCTTGAATACTGATGTTTATTTTAACGCCCTTTTGGCTAATTGTCATAATTTGTGGGGGTTTTTCGACATTGATTTGGATATACATTACTGAGTACAGCGTGAGACGACAGAATCGTTACCAGCATATAAAGTGTTATGAAGACTTTCGGCGGTTAAGGGATTTTTGTCTGAATCAGTGTAGCGAAATATGCAGGCTGCAACTGGGTCTGTTCTCATCATTGATCTTCGTAATTGAAGAGAATGTCTACATTACAAATACAGTACGTAGTAATTGAAGAGAATGTCTACATTACAAATACAGTACGTAGTCATTGAAGAGAATGTCTACATTACAAATACAGTACGTAGTAATTGAAGAGAACGTCAACATTACAAATACAGTACGTAGTAATTGAAGAGAATGTCTACATTACAAATACAGTACGTAGTAATTGAAGAGAATGTCTACATTACAAATACAGTACGTAGTAATTGAAGAGAATGTCTACATTACAAATACAGTACGTAGTAATTGAAGAGAATGTCTACATTACAAATACAGTACGTAGTAATTGAAGAGAATGTCTACATTACAAATACAGTACGTAGTAATTGTAGAGAATGTCTACATTACAAATACAGTACGTAGTAATTGTAGAGAATGTCTACATTACAAATACAGTACGTAGTAATTGAAGAGAATGTCTACATTACAAATACAGTACGTATTAATTGAAGAGAATGTCTACATTACAAATACAGTACGTAGTAATTGAAAAAAATGTAAGATAGAAGTAAGAATATAAGACTTTTCATGGCTGAGAGTATAGAGTTGCTTGCCCTTCCAAGTACAAAAATACAATTGCTATTGATCTATTTGAATGAATCTTATCATTCCTATGTAGGAATTGTGGTTTCCGAGGAGTTCAAACATAACTGTTTATAAAATGAATGTATTTACCACCCTAGTACTGAATTACACGATAATATAAACAGGCCGTCTTCCTCTCCCCCAGAGCACTTGTGCTAAGTATAGGGAATGGGAAAGGTAAACACTGACACACACACACACACGCATGTACACGCAAGTATATTCACTCACCAAAGCCCTCGATTTAGACTCCCTCACCTTTTCTACAATCACGTGAGTCTAGCCTCACTCTGCATGCGATCCATTCAACCCGAAGTTTTAAACTGCAACAAACGTTCTGGCCCTGGGCTAATATTAAAGGCTTTTTTTTTTTTTGTTGTTACTTTTGGGCCACCATTATGTTTTCTCTCCGTCCGTTAGATAACTACAATCACTTTGACCTCGGCGTACATAATTTGTAGGGCTTTTTATATTAGGTACGGATGGCAAGTTTCTAACAATCGAAGCATTTAGCCCCTTGCCATCTCTCTCTCTCTCTCTCTCTCTCTTTCTCTCTCATCGTGTTCAAACGTCTCTATTAAGACATGTACAAGCAGAGTTATTGATTTTGGTTTTTATTTATTACACAACTATTAACAAGTGCGATAATAGAGTTCGTTCTAAAGTCTTGATTTACTTTCCATAAGATGTCCAATCAATTTGTCCAATTTTACGCAGTTTGGTAATTTGAGCTATGTTAGGTATGGGGCCCTTAGAAGTCCAGATATAATGTTTTTATTTATGTCAGTAATAATCTGATTTTCGGATGCCTATAGGGTTAAATTGATATACAATTAAGAACTGAGATAGTGAAACAATATAACCTTAAGTTGAGATTATCATTGATAAAAAATATACCCGGTATTTTTTTTTAAAGGGTTCGGAATGGGGGCCTCCATGACGGTGGGAGCCTTAGGTTTTAGCTTGTGTGCTCTTATATAAATCCTGCACAGGGTAATTCATCCTGTAATTCTGGTCATTTCGAAGCTAACAATGAATCTAGTCTTACCATTACCGTCTACAGGAACTGGATGGCCTCCTCTATTGTAGAATGACTATGGTTCACCTCATAGAATATCTCGTAGAACACTCTTTCATGAGACTGTGTAGCCTTATTTTGTAGAGACACTCCCGTCCACATTCACCGCAGGCTAAGGTGGCTTTCTCTTTGGTGACAGAGGAGTCAGCCATTTTTCATTTGGGACGCTTTTCTTCCTGAGCTTGGTCCAACACTCTTTCGCTGTCCACAGCTTTCTTGGTCACCATCTCTCTCTACATAGTGCTGTCTTGAGCTACATCTTCCGAATAATCAACATTGATGTCAAATGCTTCGAGGTCTCGTTTGATTACATCCACATATCGGAGGTTTTTTCGTGAGTCAGTCGCGATTTGTCCAAAAAGAATGACTTTCAGGATGCGATTGTCCTTTATCCGGCGAATATGACCTAGCCAGCGCATGCGTCGTTGCCTGATGATTGTGTAGATTATTGTAGATGCTGGGAAGGCTCATTTATTTCCAAGCTAACAATAAATCAATTCTTACCATAACTATTACCGTCTACAGGAACTATTTATACTTTTAAAGAATGATAGATACAATTGAAAGAACTGACTTAGTTTGCACGCGTATTAATACTTTATATTAGCTCCTAATTTTAGTTGCTATTATAAACACACACACACACATACAAACAAGACAGGCAGAAAAAAAAATTGGGGTTGCTTTCTTATTAATTTCTCTGGTAATAAAAGATGCTGACAGGTATTGTACGAAAGACACTATGGGCCAGAATTAATGAGAGAGAGTTTCTAATCCCGGAATGATGTGTAAAAATAGGCCATAAATAAAACACATCTTGGAATACGGATCGATGGCCTGTCCTGCACTGATGATGCAAAAAGGGAAGTGGGGGGGGGGGGGATTGGGAAAGAGAGGTTGGGGGTGGGGGGATGAAAGGCGGCACGATGTATCTGCACGCCCAGTCAGCCAGCTGATCAACTTTACGTGTTGTAGAAGGGGGACTAGTGTAAATAAGGGATTTACCCCTGTGTAAACGATGCGAGTTACAGCATGAGGCGCTCACGTAGATCAGAAACTTGTCACGATTGATGGTCGATCTATTTACAGAAGCGAGAGCACAAAACCTTTTTTAGCTTTGCGATCAAGTTAACTTATTCGTATTACAATTGTTGGAGGGGGGAGGTCCACCACACCACAGAATGACCCACTTCTGACACCGCTCTTAATAAAAGTGACCATATTCTGTATATGCCAATTTGTAAGCGAGTATAACTTTCGTTTTCGCTCAACTTTGCAGAGACTTTTAGTAACACAAAGGATTAGAGAAAGTCACAAGTTAGACATCACTGCACGCTCATAAACCATATCTAAAATTTGTGTACATTTGTGTATTTGTTTGAATCAATGGATTATATTTTTTGTATATTAGTTAGTGTTAGGGTAGGTGTGTGTGTGTGTGTGATAGCATGGATGAGTTAAATGCGTCTATGTTTAACTCTTTGGGATAGTATTATGATGTCTTATCAGAGCTATATAAGTGTTAACATTGGATCGAAGGCTAGGTCGAATATTGAATAATACAGAGGAAAAATAGTTTTATTTTCACACACACAAATAAACACACATATAAAATAATAATAACCTGGAGCTCTATACCAAAAGTTGTGGTATTTGTCCTATGGATGTACTGACAAATAAATAATAAATGATGGGTATGTGATGGTAAGTGCAACATCTAATCACTTTCTTTTGATGGCATGCGCTTTTGTTGTTTTTTTTTAAACTAAGCTGTCCAAACCATTTATCTTGACCATGATCACTTGGTCATGTAAACTAGAAAATGTATTAATTGTTGTACTGCCCTCTCCGATCAAGTCTTCACAAATATTTCATCGGGAATCGTAGGGGAAGAAACTCAACGTGCAAGTGGATCAGTGTTGTGGTGTAGACTGTCAAACCTACTACCATTAGTCATTAGCTTGACATTTCGATAAAGATGGAAGTTATCACTTTTAAACAAATTAAACTTGATTTTGTTTTATTAATGACAGATTTCAATCTCTGTAGTGAAGGACTACATAAACAACGAAGGTGAACAAGTTGTCATTGTTTTTTTTTATATCTCTCTCTCTCTTTCTCTCTCTCAATTCACTTCAAACTTTACTGGTCTCATAACGACACGTCTTTTCATCTCCGTCCCCCTTTTATCAGCTGGCAATTCTTGTATACACTTCACATGAGGTAATCCATCTCAAAATTACATCAGACAATTGATATATATGCCCGGACACACACCGTAAGAAAAACATAGCAAGATAAAGAGAAAGAGAGAGAGAGGGAGAGAGAGAGAAAAAAAATATGAAAAGAACATTGAATGTAAAAATACTTTTATTTTGTGGCATCTCACACAAGACTAAATAGGATCAAACCGAGACCAATCGGTATGGCCTGAGCATTGAGCTGCTACGTCGCAACTTGTGGGCAGTTTATACCAATAGCTCGTTGACGCGTCGCAGGCCTGTACGACGTGTCAACATGCAATTGTTCTCCACGGCCTACAGGTTGTGACGTCATAGGTCAGTGTTGAGGTCTTCTTTAACGAATGGTCTAGATCAAACTCAACCTCGGCACCACTCACACACACCACACACACACACACCACACACACCTTCCACAGAAATAAAAAGCTTTTTCATAAACACGTTCATGTCCCTTCCACATCCTCATTTTCAGCTTTTTGCCTGGTGACAGGGAATGACCTAATCAATTAGGATTCTCCCATTACATCTTCTCGACCTCCATTCCCTAATCCCTTTCAAAACCTATCATACGGCATTAGCCCACTGAAGATGCGGCGACATCAGGTTCGAGAATTCGAACTGATCTTCTTTGTTCGACTTAGCGCCCCTGGTAAAGCCGTAGTGATATTTGTTTTTAATAAGTGGTCCACATAGGAAGTGGTTGAAGAAGTGAGAGGGACAGACAGACAGACAGAAACAGAGGCAGGAAAAAAAAAACAAGCACGAGAAATACTCAGACTGGAAACCGTTTTGACCCCAGTGTCATCCTGACACTCCATCATCATTGGTCAGTCTTGGAGCATTAGTGTTGTTGATGTGGACGAACTGGACGCCGTAAGTGCTGATGACGTGGCTCTTACGTCCGAGTAGGACTCTACTCATAAGATTCCACTTAAGCTGACGTATCTGGAAGGTCCTTTTATTGGGGAAGTTTCTTAATTAGACTAATAAATATTCTGAATACTATTCACCTTTTTCTTGTATCAAATTTTGCAATCAAGTAATTAAATAAATAATATTTAACCCTACATGGAATCTTAAACACTGTGTAACGAAAAATAAAATTCGGTCACTGTGTAAGAGTCTGAAGAATGTAACGAGGCTGATTTGGGTTAATTTGACCGGGGCGTTATGATATACTTGTAACAAATCATCAAAGTATACGACCGAAATGTACATTTTAATTTATATTTATATTTAGATAATTTATTGGGCTCGTTCTTACAAACTACCAGTTCTGTAGATTTCACTGTGAATAAACACAATAGGTCAACTTAATTCAATGACCTAATAACTTTATGAAAAATGAAACGGCCTAATGACTTAACGCAAGGATCTAATGGGTTAATGCAAAGACATATTGACTTACGAAACGGCCTAATGACCTAATGAAACCACATAACTCTTTGATTAAAAAAAAAATTATCGGACTTATTCGTCTCTAGAAAAAAATGGCCTATTCAATCTCGCTAACATCTCTACCTGTCCCATGTTATATGATTAGTCAGGGAATATGTTGAAAAAATATGCTGCAGTGATGGAGGTCCTCTATAAACAAAACATTGGTTGACAAAGTCTTTTTGGTCTCTTGTATCTGTTTTGATTAGTGAACAGCCCAGAGTGAAAACTAAAGATTACAGTCAGACCGAGAGACAAGATTTTAGCAATAGTTAACTATAACAATGGTAATAAGACGTCATCAATAGATCATGAGACGGACAGTGGCGCTAAGACTTTTGACTCGCGGCGTCAGCTGCGGCCTGGAGACAGATGGAGTTATGCAATATATAAAATCACGTGGCAACTCTAGACAGGTATTACATCGCCTTCCCACTCCGCACGCGCATTCCTTCCCGTGGTTCAGTAAACGTGAAGCATGAAACCAATGGAAAAAAAAGTGCATGTCAGAGCTCCTCTATCTCCATATGAAGTAGGCTCTATGAAGTAATAGATCTTAGAAGATATTCTCTAAGTGTTAAGTTATCTTTATAGACAATGTTTCTATTTATGTTGGAAATGAAAGTTGTCTGTTGGAAAGTCTTTATTTATAAATCGTGTCGTGCCATTAAGATGTTTTAAACAATAAATCTTTTGGTCAATTATAATACACACTTGGGTTCATAGCTTTAAACCAACGAATCAAATCTATGACTAATAGATTGCTCGTAAAAAGATAATTTTCAAACTATACAAAGAATTTTTTCCCAACCTAGAATCTAGAATTCACGAAATCATTTACAGAACGAGGCAACAATTCAAACCAAAATGTCCTCACAAGGTCCAGAATAGCATTGACCGTTATTAAGAATTACATCAAATTTCATCGATCACGTGGTACAATTATTAGATGGATACAATGACAACGATTGATTGAAATTTGTTTCGGTTGAGTGACGTTGATAAGATATTATTTCGTAGGGATAATCATGTTCCAATTTTGTAGACTCCCGTTAAAGGACAGAACAATCGAAAAATTATATTCTATTTGTTTGAATACACTTTGGTTGCTTCTGATTCATTAATTTTACAGCGAAGTTTCAAAATAATTTGAAATGGTTACACAATACAACGGATTTACTAATTGTAAGTGAATTTTTATTTATATAATAATGTACTCTGATATACTTTCATATCCAAACGTTCACACTATGTAGACACATATGTGGACACATTTTTCTGTTCCGTTTTGGTACATTTTAAAAAATTTCGTTTGGAGTTGGCATCATTTTGGTCGTGTGTCATATTTTTATTTTACTCGATCGTCCTGCCAGGTTGAGGATGGATCAATCTCTATCATATTTCATGATTACATACAGGTAAGCTTTATGGCGATACTACTGGTGTATGGCTGATGGCCATCGTTACCGGAAGTGTCAGACCCTCCCACAACAGCTGCACGAGATCTCGTTACATTGAAGTCACGTGACGTGATTCTAATCACGTTACCAGACCGTCCAAAACTGTGTCTTCTTCCAAGTCTAAATATTTATGAACCTAGTGATGTGAGACAGAAATACAGGCTTCAATAATATCTATCTATCTATCTATCTATCTATCTATCTATCTATCTATCTATCTATCTATCTATCTATCTATCTATCTATCTATCTGTCTGTCTGTCTGTCTGTCTGTCTGTCTGTCTGTCTGTCTGTCTGTCTGTCTGTCTGTCTGTCTGTCTGTCTGTCTGTCTGTCTGTCTGTCTGTCTGTCTGTCTGTCTGTCTGTCTGTCTGTCTGTCTGTCTGTCTGTCTGTCTGTCTGTCTGTCTGTCTGTCTGTCTGTCTGTTTATCTGCCTGCCTGTATGTCTGTCTTTTTTGTGTGTGTTTGTTTAAAACTGTAAATGGGCTCTTTACTAAAGAGTCTGTACTCCCAAAGACTATCCATTCAGACTATTACTATTAGCACTTACTGAAACTAATTTAATTTAACGAAGCATTCGAACGTCATGACAAACGTAAAAGACGCCAATCAGTGACTCCAGCCATCACCTATGAATATGATTAGACATGTTTATAAAATATTGTCCAGTAAATTCTGAGCCACAAATTATTTGACTACCAATCCATTGCCTCCAGCCGTTGGGGCTAACATGATGGAGTCTTCTCCAGCCTGTTTTGTGAATGCTATGCAGAAATGCAATAAATAAAAAAAATATCATTACATCCAATGTGCGTCGCTCTGAACATTAATTAGCTCGCCATCGTTTCGCCATGTAAGCCATTCAGGCTTTTAATTATTCATAAAATCTGAGACGACAAGGAGGCTTTGCATGAATAGCCTTACGTTGTTAAGATTAATACTATTATCTCTTGCCTAAGGCTCCCTGATGATAACAAAGCTATTGCAGAATAGGAGCCTCCCTCTCTTTAGGAGTTGTTACAAAGCTTATAGTAACTCATTCCGTCCGTCTGTCTGTCTGTCTGTCTGGTACAAATTTTGTACACGTTTTTTCTCCCACTTCCCATTCTCGGATCAAGTTTGAAATTTTGTAAAACTTTTCGTAGTCGATGACAATACACCAATCCATATAAAATATACCAATAAGTTGATCAATTAGTGGTAATTAATTAATTATAATTTATGTAGAAAAAGGAAGTTAAACCTTGCAGTACTGAGAGTTATGGCAGTGATTTTTGCGATTCATTTCCTCAGATAGGCTTTAGTGGGTTTTTTTATAGCATTAAAAAAATCTTTTGCTAGATTCGCTGTATTGCTAGATTTGTTGTATTGCTGTATTGCTGTATTGCTTGTTTTAAATGATACGTTTTCAAACACGTACTTGAAGAGAAACAGTTTGTAGCGACTGAAATAGTAGAAAGAGTTTCCAAATAGTAGAAAGAGTTTCCAAATAGTAGAAAGAGTTTCCAAATAGTAGAAAGGGTTTCCAAATAGTAGAAAGAGTTTCCAAATAGTAGAAAGAGTTTCCAAATAGTAGAAAGAGTTTCCAAATAGTAGAAAGAGTAAGTTTTGAACAGTCAAAACAAAATGATTTGTTGAAATCCTCTTATTTCATTTGTCGACTTTTACCGCCATTGCAAAACTTGTAGACCGACATCACATAGATTATCATCACATAGATTATCATCACATAGATTATCATCACATAGATTATCATCACATAGATTATCATCACATAGATTATCATCACATAGATTATCATCACATAGATTATCATCACATAGATTATCATCACATAGATTATCATCACATAGATTATCATCGACATTTTATCTAGTGTCATCACATACACTGTCATCACATAAATGTATAGGTTCTCCCCGCATGTTTGTTTATCATATAAATTGTTATCATTTACATTGTTATCATATTATTACCAATGTTGCAGTTATCACGTAATATGTTCTCAAATGTTATCAAATTATCACCACTTATATTATCATCACTTATATTGTCATCACTAATTAAATTTTTTAAAAAGCCCTGAATCTAATGAAGGATAAATGAAATCGGTTACACACAAAAATATTTTTATTATCTTAACCATCACCTTAACCTATTCCTTTTGGACCTTAAGGCACCACACAAGATCTGTTGACCGTCTTTCTCCATTCCTCTCTGTCTTTTTGCCATGAAAAGAATCTCTTCTCTTCTCGCACAATACGTAATAGAACATCAGGATATTTATGTTCAATGAACAGGGCGGAGTGGAGAAATAATTACAATACCTTTTGGAAGCAGCTTAGTAATGGTTGTTGCGACTAGCTGGTCACGATTGACCTTTGAACGACCTTGTCGTATTGACACGCATTGAAATTAATGTGTATAAAATCTTTCTAACATAGCAACACAATGTCGCACTTAGAATTATCGTGAATCTGGGGATGAGAGTAAAATATCAAGTCGTCCATATAAGTGTCACTTCATTTTGAACAAGCGACAGCAATGTCATTCATTGAACAAGCGACAGCAATGTCATTTATTTGAACAAGAGACAGCAATGTCATTCATTGAACAAGCTACAGCAATGTCATTCATTGAACAAACACAGCAATGTCATTCATTGAACAAACACAGCAATGTCATTCATTGAAAAAAAACAGCAATGTCATTCATTGAACAAGCTACAGCAATGTCATTCATTGAACAAGCCACAGCAATGTCATTCATTGAACAAACACAGCAATGTCATTCATTGAACAAGCCATAGCAATGTCATTCATATCATTCATTGAACAAACACAGCAATGTAATTTTTCTGTCATTTTTACAAGAGAAGAAGAAGAACATAATACCCCTCTCCGTTATACACAACTTAAAATAGAATAACATTTTTAAAAAAGTGAAATGCCTGTGTTTACCAATTCAGCCAGCGAGAGTTCATACTTTTGTGATTATCCATAGACATCTACATCTAATACTAGAGACTTTTGATTTAAAAATTGAAAGATATAGTCTAGTCTAGATCTCCCTCTATATCTTGAATCTAGATGTAATTTATATTAGACGAGCCGACCCGCGGCGTAGCATACGCCCCCCCCCCCCTTTTTTTTTCTGAGCCTCGCTCTCTGTCCCCGCAAATGTTACGTGGGGTAACTCTAGCCCGACTTGCAGAAATGACTTTTTCATCGTGGTGTTCCGCATGGTTGGGCCACGTAGATAATTATATAAACAGTTTTACGTAAAAACAATATTAATGAGAACACACTTTAGACACCCACAAGATAACGACGCCATTTATCCAGCAATTTTTTTAGTTAAAATAAGACACGATAATTAGTTTCAGTATGACACTTGTGTGCTGGATGTCCAGAGTACAAACAATGTGAATAAAACAATAAGATTGACGTTGAACAACGACGGACTAATTCATTTAACTTGGACTCAAAAGGCTTCTTAAAGTACTTTTATTTTCACTTTATTTTCACTAGCACATTCCATTTACTTAGAATAATTTAGTAACAGTTAAGACTATATAATACACAGTGGCGTAGCTAGGAATTTACCATCATTTGGGGGCCCGGGGGGCTTGACCTCTTTTGGGGGCCCTTGCAGTTTGTGTAATATTTAATATTTAATGTAAATTTAAAAGTTTGGGGGCCCCCCCCTCAAGCTGGGGGGCCGGGGAATTTTTAAATTCTCTACCCCCCTCACCCCACCCTAGTTACGCCTCTGATAATTATTTATATACTGATATATGCATATACTCATATAATTTTGTTCTTGTCTCTCTTCTCTGTTCCACAGTGTGGACAATGGTAGTCTGTCTCAGGAGAGTGTAAGGAAGCTTTAGTACTTGAGTATATTTTTGTTGGTCATTCTGGACCAAGCACAACACATAACACGTGACAGGCTGACAGAGACTTTCGGTCAAATGTTGTGGTGAGTTCTTCATCTGACCTTTTTTTTTTTAATCTCTGGACATAAGAGATCCTTCTGAAATCAGGAACAACAATCAGGCTCCAGCCATCGCCATGGATTCCTTGATCAGGATCGTATTATGGATATATTGTCTCGCAGCCTTGGGCTCCATCATGGCGGTGTCGTCTGGTGAGTTCATCACTTCCGTCTTGTAGTGTCCTCCATTTTAGTTGGTCTTGCTGTTCTAATCCGTCTGCCGCTGGCTGCATACGTCTTCTGTTTCTTAGAGACTTTTGTCTATCATTACTTGTATTAACTTTTCTTTCACCTTTCTCTTATCTCTTCACATGTCTCTTATCTCTTTCTTTATCACCCACCCATTTTTTTAATGATATCCCTTAAATTTTATACTCTTTATCTTGTATTATCTCTCTTATTTCTTCCCTTATCTGATACACATTTTTTATTCTTTCACTTTCTTTCCAGTCTCTTCTCTTATAGGTTTTAATCATTTCTCTTGTCATTTTTTTGTTCCCAATGCTCTGCTCTTACACGTCTAATCCGTTCTCACCTCCTTGAATAATAAAACAATAACAACAGCAGAACAACAACAGCAACCACAACAACAATAACAAACAAAAGCAACAACTACAACAAACAAACTACAACAAGTAAACAAGAACAACTACAACAATAACAACAGCAACAACAACAACAGCAACAAGCAAAAACAACAACTACAACAAACAAACAACAGCTACAACAATAACAGTAACAACAGCAACAACAACAACAAACAAAAACAACAACTACAACAAACAAACAACAGCTACAACAATAACAGTAACAACAGCAACAACAACAACAAACAAAAACAACAACTACAACAAACAAACAACAACTACAACAATAACAGTAACAACAGCAGCAACAACAGCTACTACTACTACTACCACTACAACGGTAACATTGCCTTCATTTATTTGCTCATTGACATTCATAGCGTCTAGTAATTAAATATTTCTGAAATATCTTTGTGTCTTATATTCTTATTATATTGTAACTGCAGTGTATATCTGTTGTCTGTGTTGCTGTAACTGTGGTGTATATCTGTTGTCTGTGTTGCTGTAACTGTGGTGTATATCTGTTGTCTGTGTTGCTGTAACTGTGGTGTATATCTGTTGTCTGTGTTGCTGTAATCATTTATGTACAACAAGAATGTAATTTAATTGAGAGAAGTATTTATGAATGAGGTACATGAGATACTCCTCTGAAACGAAATACCCACACACCACACTAAGACCACTGAACGAGACTAATTGAACAGTTTTGGAAACCCTCGGGTTGAGGTCCACACAGTCGGGCGTTAAAACGATCAGAGGGTTTTTAATACTGGCCTCCCTCACTCCTTAAAACATTTGCAAGTCTGACAGGAAACACCTCAAGATAAATGACCGCTAACACGCGGGTCTCCGAGAAAATCAGAATTGCAAATGGTTGACCATCTAGTGCCGGAAACAGTAGACTAGGACATATGTAGAATGGCGCCCTAGTTCACCTTGCCTCCTATTCCTCCTGAGCCCCCCCCCCCCCTCTCTCTCTTAAACTATCTCTGTTTCGTCACGAATTTATTTCCAATTCATTACGTGAGAACTGCTTTCTGTGAAATGAAACGGACCTTGCCATCATAGATTGAAATGATTTGGTCTCCTTGTTTTATGTCTTGGAACGACTTGATTGAATTAGCACGACGTCTGAACATACTTAAGTGACTCAAAGAAGTCATATTTACTCCTGCTGCTACATTCAATCCAAATAGTTGATGTAACAAAGCTATTATACAATAACTTTGAATTTTTCTTACCTTTTTCTTTGCCTCGCTTGAGACATCGTACATCTTTATTATAAACTAAGACAATATGAGAAAGATTATGAACAAAGTGAATAAGAGAAAGGTATTTACAGATAATGAAAAAGGAAATGGGGGCATCCTGTTGAATATTTCAACTAATAATTTATACCTTTACCTGATTATAAAATTGAACTTAAAAATCAATCAATGTTAACATAGATTTATATATGAAAATGAAGTAATGTGTTTTTAGAAGTCATTTATATATTTTATAATAATAATACAATGAGCTTTCCATTCTCCCCACTCCAATCTCTTTCTCTCTCTCTCTCTCTCTCTCACTTGCCAACTTTCAGTATGTTTACAAACACTAAATGAGGTTGACTCCTCTTAGAGCCTTACCCGAAGGTTATGAATGTATTGTGTATGTTGAAATGTATTTTACCATGTGGAGTATATACATTTTATTTCCACGTCTCCCTTCCAAAGTCCCCAGTATTTCTTTTTTTTTTTCCGTTTAATTTGCATCATGAAGATTCAGAGAAACCTGGCCAAGTCTGCTGTTGAAAATTTTCATTACAACTTTGACGCATCATGCACTTCTTCTGTGCTGCCCCGCGCGATTTCGTTCTAAACGCCCAGACACTCCATCAGTGGCACTTGGCCCTGTCTGCTCCACTGCAGATTCTCTTACTTAAACTTGGCCTCTTGAACATATTAGTGTGCAATGTTACTTTCTAAACATCATGGGGTAGCCAGGATTTTTTTCGGGGGGGGGGGGGGGGGAGGGGGAATTTTTCTCCCCCACCCCCTTGCAAATAAATAAATATATATGTGTGTGTGTTTGAATGTGTGTACACACACACATAATTAATCTTTATTACATTCTGACCCTTCAGTCTTTCGAAATACGTTTACTGTGGACTAGAATGGGTTCTTCCTAGAGTTAGTTACCAGCAAAGGGGTCTGGGGGAGCTCACCGCCCACCCCCAAACCCTCCCCCCTGGCTACGCCCATGCTAAACATTAAAACATGCATACTTATGTTTCATTTTAATTTGAACTAAAGAAAACAGTAAAGTTCCCTTTTCAGACCTTGCGATCTATAGGGCAGATGAACTTATAAGGTCATCTGTTTCTGTGGCTCACGGTTAACGAGGGTGTCATGTGGCCAGCATAACGACCAACTGCCTTTACTTTTACCCAACTAATGTCTGGTACCAAAGATCCCGAAATTAAAAATCCTAATCTTTACCAGGACGAAGAAGAATCAACAAATGTTTATCATAAATGCTGATAGTCTTACAGTAGAAAGACTTTGCCAACCTAGACCTATTCTCTTACCAATAACAACTTCCCATACATCTTCTTAAAGACGACCTTGACCCCAGTACTTTATCCAACAAACAAAAACAACCAGTAAAACACAGTTTTTATAATTCTTTTATAAAGCTCAAATTTGGGACAAAAAAACAACTAACTTATATTGCTAAATTGCTGTATTGATTGAAGTCAAATCATCGATTGCCTTGATTACGAATTCTGAAGACGATGAAGCAATCAGCTGGAATAGATAGTAGCATCGATTTAAGAACATTCTAGATTCTGAGTGAAAACATTTAAACATGTTTATTTTGAGAAATCTTTCAGTAAAAAAAAATAATTGCATTAAAATTGTTGACAGCAGAAAAGCTCGAGACAATAAACATCTTATGTCTACTTATGTTCACCCCCCTTTCTGACTTGGTCAAAGGCACAGCGGCCCCCGGCCAGTGCGAGTCTGGACAAGTTCACGCCCTTCGTGTGACAGATCGGCGCCAACCTTGTCTCCCCCCAGAGACAGTTCATATGAATTTGCAAAGTTTTTTTCTTCTTTACCTCGAGTTTCTCTTATACCGATTTATGACGAGGTAGTGTTCTCTCCCTTAATGCAATCAATGTTTCCCTTTGATTGATTAAGTGAAAGGGCAATAATCAGATTCAATAATATAAGAGATTTGTTATTCAATAGTATAAAAGATTTGTTAAGTCCAAAATGAGACTTACATAAATATTGCGGTTTTCTTTCATTCTAAATGTTTAAATACTAGTTTGTTCTATGTCCCATTGGGCTATTGAAATAAGTCTTATTCCCCTCAGTTTACAAATTATCTTGCAGAAATGTGCGCAGACGACTTTTCAGTTCTTTGTAATTGTAGTGAGTTATATCCTTGAGAAAAAAATCCGATCCACAGATAAAAGTTTCTATCTATCTATCTATCTATCTATCTATCTATCTACTTATGTCGAATAATTGACTTCAGAAGAGTGTTTGTAGTATTATTCTATGAAGAAGTCGAATATTCCTGAAATATCGTAACAAAAGCACTATCATAACAATAAAGCCTCTATGTCTCTATAAAGCGACGGGTTGTGTTCTGCGACCAATCGATACAAGCTTGTCGAAAGATCTTTTATGGATCGAATACATCATCTGTGAAATTAATGGCCGTATTAGACTTAGACTCAATCAGCCTTTCCCCCCATTCTTCTCCGCCCTCCTCCAATCAACCTCTTCTCGCGTCACTCCCTCTGTTTGTTCCGAGCGTACCGCCATTGTGTAAGTCTATCGCGAGCTAGAGACGGATACAGAACAATAGATTGCAATAGTCGAGGTCAGTCGGGGTTACAGGAAGTCAGGACCACGTGATGTTGAAAGCCGTAATTGTCCGTTTACTATTGGTTGGTTTTAAGGCCGTGCTGTTTATTTTGTGATTATTTTTGTGATGTCGAGGCTATCTTTTTTCTTTATCTTCATTCAATTTATATTTTTGCGGGATTAGGGTCAAGATAAATTGTTTTCTTTCCTTTCAAAGAAACTGAACTGTAACGTTTTAGATTTTTTTAGAGTTGTCCCCGCTCCTGTTTTTGTTTTTAATTTTTCTTGATTTATGTGGCTTTCTGGATATGAGGTAGATCGCTTGATTTTAAAACCATGTGTTCCAGCAACGAGTAGTTATTTGTTTAGAAGTTTGTGATTTTATCTATCAATCTTAAGTGCATTATTACATTCTAATCGATCGTTAATGTTCGCATTTGATGATCACTAGAATAATACCTTAAAGTGAGTTAAAGTTCAGATTTGATGATTTCACCAGAGTCTAATCGTCTGGTAATAAAAGTCGATAAATAAATAACTATAACTTATTATTAGTTGGATTTGATGGCTTAGTTCAGTGGTTCCCAAACCTTTTCAATAAAGGAACATTTCACACATTCAGAATATTAAGCGGAACACGATGCTTAATTTTTAGAGAGATTAATACAAGTGATGACCTACTAGATTATTGTTCCAGTAGTTCGTGGAGCACAGTTTGGGAAACACTGGCTTTGTCGATATTCACTTGATCACGTGGTAAGAGCTCACATCTGCTGATTGAGAAGGATAATTGTTATACATAATTTGTAATGGGACAGATACCAAAAAATGTTCCTTATAAGTGGTTTGATTATGTTCGTTTTAGGGGTTTAGTGGCATGCTTCATTTAGGGTTCTATGAGTTGGTCATAACTAGAATGCCGGGTTTGATATTATCAAGCTAAAGTCTAGACTAGCCTTCCATTGCGCGCTTACGTTTCGTCATGTCTTGTCCTCCATTATGATCCACCATCTGAAAATCTACATTCTCCTCATTCTATCATCATCAGAAGCCAACCCCTTCCCTTTCCCCCAGTCTTCATACACCCTCAAACACAATGACTTTTACGCGTTGGTTTGAAGAGTACGTGGATGGGATATGAAGGGCCCTCGCCGGGGCCCCGTGTAACTCTAGACCCAGAGAAAAAAAATCTCGTACAGCTTTACTATCTTTCTTTTATCCTCTTAATTCAAGAGCGCGCCTCATCGCGTCCGCTGAGGATGCAATATCGATTTTTGCTCCTCCTATTTTACCATCTCTCACTCTTTTTGTCTCTCCATCTTCATGCTCGATTCTCTCTCTCCTCCCCCCTCCGCTCTCTCTTTCCTCTCATTTCACTCGAACGAGGATCTTGGAGGATGTGTACTGTCTGATTACTCAGGAGGAAAACCCAAAAGAATACTATACCGAGGAATAGCGTAAGAAAGAGAAGATACAAAGAAAGAAAAAAGGAAAGATTTCTAGCCTTAAGATTGACGCCCATGAGAAGAGACTGAAAAAAAGTTTCTTTTTTTTTTTTGTTATTGTTGTTGTTCATTGAAAACGTTATAAGAGGGAACTAGGGGCGGAGCGTGTTTGCCGTTGTGGTGGGGGTGATTCGGTCGCTACAAAGGGTCAAATCTTTGCAAATATTTTACTTGCGACAGGTTCCGATGAGCAGCGTGCATTATGCACTAAACTGATGGAACAAGAGTGAGCAAGATGACGAGGATAAAGCTCTATGTTAGGGCTAGGGTTCAAATCTAGACGGTAAATAGCTGGCTTCCAGAAAGTGCTTTTCTATTTCGTTTGCCGCTTTTATAACACCAAAACCGTTTTTCTTCTTCCCAGAAGTTCATTCAAGGTCTGAATATATTGGCACGACAAATGTCCTCTTGGTTATATAAGTTGGCTTTTTAACTTGAATGAATGGATGCCTTGGAAGATCTATGGATGGAATTATTGGATAATTAACGATGGACCTCATTGCTATAAAGTGCACAGATTATTGTACTTCCCGAGAAATGTACTTTATAATATAAATAATTAAATAATTTTTTTCCAGCACGAACTGTCAGTGGCGCGTTGTCAGAAAGGTGGATAATGAAAAAAAATTAAATTGCAAAGATCTGGCATGTTGTTTTAGGAAGGTTTATTTAATATACACTTGTCAGAGTTACTGTTGTGTTGTTGTATAGCATTTAGCGATGTACTGTAATGAGTTGCACTCTTTTCTTTTGCATGGTGTTGCTTGGCGCGAATGCTTTCAAGATAGTCATTTCTGCAAAAGGGGGGGGGGGTGGCTCAATGGAATACCTCATTGATCAGTACAGACACAAGTGTATAGTGCGCTGTTGTGTCTATTGTATTAACAGTAAATAGAACTTAATCCGTAGACTATTTAGTCACAGTTTGTGTTGGTCAGTATGTTCTGGTACTTTTAGGAAACATTATTCGCTGGCTAACGTTTGCGTGTCTCAGGATGCCCACCCGCTGGACCACAATTAGGTCATTAACCGCGCTGAGTGCTATTTTTAGAGCAGCACTTTAACGGACAATTTCTTCTACGATGGCAAAATTAATAAGGAAGGCCTAAATGGAAAAAGAAAAGCTGAGGGTGTAGGAAAAAGGGGGGGGGGGGTATCGGTCTTTTTTTTTCTAGACACAGTGCATAAATTGTTTTATTGAGTTGGTGCGACCCCCCCCCCCCCTCCATATGGTCATCGGCCTTGTTTGGGACGATAGTCCCAGACATCGAAACATGCTCGCGGTAGTGGTCTTCTAAAGAGGCTTCCGTGCTCACGTCTTGAGAAGAAGCCCACCAGCTCCCCTGGGTCATCAATAATAGTACCATGTTAGCAGATGAAAACGCTAGTCATAGTCCGGCACAGCGGATTATTAAAGGGTTTACTCTGGGCGATGGACGGGAAGAACAGTTTAGAAAGATTGGGGGGTGTTTGGTGTCAGAAGTGAGCGAGGAGAAGAGATTGTGGGCATGTTTGTATGTGCTATTCTTATCGTTACGAGTCTGGTGTACACTAACTGTAAGAAAGAGGGAGGGAGAAAGGTCTGAAAAAGATGGCGGAGAAATAATACATTCAAGATTTTTTTGTAGGTCCCGACGCGAAGCAATAATTACCAAGTGTGACGGATAGACATCCAGACCGACAGACTGTTGGACATTAGATCAGATAGGACACGACAGTTCATCTAATAGGATGCCTCGTCGAAGCTAAAGTGAATAAAAACTTTTACTAACCGCACTGATTGATTACTTTATTTTCTTTGACTATCTTTAGTCGGAAGCGGAAAGCAATCGAAAACTAGAACAAAGGGTTTACTGAGATGATTGTGTTGGACAAAATGGTAATTGTATAATAATGACATCATCATTTGATCTTCTTCACGTGGACTTTTAGTGCTGCTGGTGAAGGTCTTGATTGAAAATAACGAATCCAAATCTCGTGCTGTGAGACATGTCAATAGGTTTTGGTTTGAGTCTGACAGCTGGCGAAGCATTAAGTTAAGACTCAAATCAGTTAAACTGTCACTAGAGGTGTTTGTCCATGTCTAAATGTGTTTGTGTGTGTGTATATCTACATGCCTGTATTTATGTCTAAATGTATGTGCGCATGTCTACATGTATGTGTCCATGCATTCAAATGGTGAAGCCTTTCTGAACAGCTATATTAATGTAGATGGCGCCGTTATTATCTGATCCATCTCAGCCTGTGCCGTGATCATAATCTCAGAGGTTCTAGACTTGTTAAGTCTGGTTCATATGTATGCTTCAATTTTGTTTCGAAATTTTGAATTGACCGAAAAGAACAAAATAAAGTCAGTGTCTCTGATTTAACTTCCATGAACAAATATGACGACAAAATGGAAAGCAATGATTCGATCTTAAAGATGAATGAAATGGTTTTACCTATCTTGACAAAGTAGTGAGAACCTCTGCGCTAGTATTGACATCTAACCTGGCATGGCTCTTTTAAGTAGCAGGGTATTATGTTTGAGCATGTAAGAAATGCCACCAGACTTGCTTCGGCTTGAAGTGGCGTCGAAGATGGCAGGGGGTAGCCAAATAATCATCTTAAAGTAATATCAAGCCACAACACCCTGTCGCCCCTAACAAATAACTTGTCAGATAAGTTATAAACTTGGGAAAGGGGGGGGGGGGATTGTCTCCGTAAGTTCATCGCTCTATAGACTTGCGTCACTATTATTTTCAATATCAACATCCACACACAGACCTATACACACACGCATGTGAATCTTATTACACTCATACGCATACCTTCACAGCCTCAAACACACCTACATCAGTACATGCAAACACACATGCTATTCTAAAAGTTTTGACCCACAACGTAGGTTACGAATAATACTCTTTTCTCTTATTTCTTCCTCCTCCACCTCTCTCTCTCTTTCTATCATTATCTTATTCTCACTCTAAATACTCACTCAGTTTTTCTCTTTTATTTTCCTTTCATTTATCCATTCTTAGGCGTTGAGACTTCTGCTATCAGTTACGTTGAAATATCTGTTACAATAAATTTGGTGTCAGAATCACATTGTCCATCATCTGATGTCTGCAAAACGAAGAGATCAAGAATCATTGAATAATCTCACATAATGGGAAGTAATGCTAAGGGCAAAGTAAAAAAAAAAAAAAATCACACACACAAAATGTATCGTTTAGCTGTACACAATTATTGAAGCAATTTTTTTAAATGTCTATAATGTTAGCATTCGAGTCATAAAAAATGCAATATAAGCCTACATCCCCTTTTAAAATATAATTAGCTGCACCGCATTTACCTTTGACCTATACTAAAAATATTTCTGCCTCGCTTGCGCGTTTGTTTAAAAAAAAAAAGAAATCCAAACAATTCAAATACCAAATGTCTTAATGACTTTACAATTTTTCAGAAATTCATAATTCGTTCCATTGTTTCACTCAACCTTCCTTAACTCAAGTGTTTGTTCCCTTTCAATTATTCTCCCTTATCCACGCCCCTGACACAAGACAACAATATGACCCGGTGCCCTCTTTCATTTATTATTGAGTACCGACTTCCAGCAACATGGGGTGACGCTGGTGACTCCCCGTTGAACAATGAAACTTTTAGTTATTGATGCGTATGCGTGATCATTCAAGCGGATCAGCAGAAGTGACGGACTTTTTTTTTCCTCCTAATTGTAACAAACAAAATGGAGTAAGCTGGCTTAACTTTTTAAAGAGATTTTCTATGTTCTTTTCAATTGGCATTTTACGCTCGCTTCTGCTATGCCAATTTCAGGCAATCGTGAATGCGTGGAGCGCCATACGCCACAACTCGTTTGTCTCTTCCATCCTCGATGGCCCCACTGCCTTCCAGAAGGCACACCAGTGACGGCGGTCTGCACCATAACTTGTCAATCAACACGTTTAAAGTCCAGCCTGGTAACGGCTCCATTGCCCAGTGGGCGCCCCCTCTGCTCATCTTCTCTGCCTGAAAGCAATCAACTTACCCGAACTAATGTGTGAGAATGCCTGATGTCCGTTCTGGGAAATTCAAAGTCGCCCTCATCCTTTTGTCGTAATTGTGTGTGACCTTCGCCCCCACCCTGCTCACACCCACGCGCACCATCCACATCGAAGTGAATGCAGCCTCAACAAGTACGTATGTCTACTAGTGGTAATACCACATCAATTTAATTTTACCGATAATAGCTTTCCCAAAATTAACATCAAATCTAAGAATATAATTGCTAAGCCCAAAATTTGGCCCAGGCTATCTAAACCTAACCTTTAACCTCTGACTCCAACTCGAAAGTGATCCATCATTCATTGCGAATGGTGTACAAAATACAATAAGATTAACAAACACTAAGTTTTTGAAATCCATGTCCGCATTGATCTTCATTAAAACTATATAGAGTCATTCACATGATATGTGCTTCCCACTGAAGTCCCGCCTGTACTGCTACTGTTAAGGAAGAGATGGTTTCATTTGGTCTCATTTTGTGCTACCAGTGTTGAGAGATGGTTTCATTTTGTCTCATTCTGTGCTGTTACTGTTAAAAGTTGGTTTCATTTTGTCTCATTCTGTGCTGTTACTGTTAAAAGTTGGTTTCATTTTGTCTCATTCTGTGCTGCTAGTGTTGAGAGATATTTCATTTTGTCCTATTCTTTACTGCTAGTGTTGAGAGATGGTTTCAATTTATTTTATAATCTTAATAGAAGCTCTTTCATACATTATTAATAAAAAGACTTTTTAAACTAACTCCGCATTTTAATATATGAATTCATTCCTATCTTATCTTTTAAAACACACACACTTCCTGCAAGTTGAAACTCCAAGTTAAATCTGTGAAAGTCTCTTCCCCAGACAAACTCCGCTCACCGAATCTTTATGTTTCCATTTCCGTTGCTAACCTATATATATTCTCCGGCGTCTTCATTGAACCTCATTTTGTTTCGTTTTTTCTTCTCTTTCTGTGTTTTATTTCTTTTTTTTTATTCTCTCTCTCTCCGCAGCCTCCCAGCATACAAGTCAGAACACCAAGGGGTTGCGCGCGGAATGACGTAATTAAGTCTAGGCCGTTTCATAAATCACGTGAACAAATCTCCGGGATGATTCCTGATGTTCAGCAGGCGAAGATGGAACGTCAACTCGTGAAAAATTGCAACAACTAGGCTCGATCTCTTTCTCAGCCGGGGCCGAGCTCTAAATTGCTTTCTTTACCGAGACCATAGACGGACTGGGATAGAGAGAGAGAGAGAGAAAGAGAGAGAGTGAGTGAATTAAACAGAAAAAAAAAGAGAGAACTTGGTGATAACTGAATTAGTTTGTCTCCGCCATCGTTAACATTGGACACTCAGTACAGCAACTGCATTTTATTTTACCCCCTGCGATATTCCTTTTTTTTTATCACCGTAAACTTCTGAACCCAGGAGAGCGTTGATTCTATAAATAAAGTTGGCCGCCATTTTATTATCTTTTTTTTTTTGATGCATCATGTCAATTAAAATAATAACTGGTGCGTAAGGTCATTCAGTGCGTGTAATACACTGCCCCTGAATAAGTTTACTTAAATCTCATTTAGCTACAGATGATACATTTAAAAAATAAAACCACTATAATATCATTTCTCTTCAAACCCTCTCCTGATCCTCGAGTAATGAGCAATGGTAACCCAACATTGTTGAGTCACCGCCCTTGCTTGTGCATCTATCTTTATTACAGAGAAGGTCTCGCGGGGAGTTGACGGTCGGTTACAAGATGTGATGTCTGGTGGACTGTGAAAATTTTCCGATTGGACTAAAGTCTGTTATGTCCCGCTTTGGTTAGTCTTACATTTGCACGTGGTGTTATGTCTCTTCACCCCCTATCGAAACCTCCTCCCCCCTCCACCACACACACATATAATGCTCTACTTAGTGACATGTTCAAGAAGATTGCTAGACACGTAATCTCCAATCAGTCGTCACTTCGTCCTCCAGTGAGACTCCACCTCGCCCCTGGCCACTAATGACAGTCAGTTGTACGTCCCTGTGATTAGTGAGACCTTGATTAAAAGGCTGGGCTCTCACTTCTGCGTTAGGTGAACCGTGACAGACTCTGGGTATTAACTCTGTGTACGCTACACACACGGTATGAAAAAAAAAAAACCATACCGTATCAAAATCAATTGCTCTAAATCATACGTACATACATACTCAAACATGCACTTTTACGTACACACACATTGACATACACACATATAGACCTGGGTACACATACATACATGCGTGTAGAATGACAAAGAAATTCACCCTTTGATGTGGACGTTTATAAAGAAGACGTCAGCATCAGTTGAGAACTACTTTTGCAGACACACCAATGGCTTCCTGGTTCTGTGGTATGCGCTTTGGGCTGTTGATTCGATGGTCCCGGTTTCCAACTTAGCCGGCCGCCACACCTCGCTGCCATTAGGAAAGTTTCCATTTGGGCTTAATAATCTTCAATTCTGAAGGAGCATTCGAAATATGGCAAACAAACAGGAAACCCATAGGTTGAGAACCACGTGGCCCACAATGACTGCGTCACGAGCTGATCTATCAGGTGACCAACTCAACGACTAATTACAGACTTCATTTTCTTGGTGAACGTTGAAATTTACGAAGTTAAGAAACGTACATGACCAGGGGGGAATGTGGGGGTGATCATTCCTTCCCAGCCCGCCCTCTACCCATTACATTTGACATGACTGTTTCATGATTTGAGTTACCTAGAATGACATCACCTCTTTGAATGAAGATTTGAAGATTTGTCTGTACTTAGACATTAAATGTTTCTTTATTTCACAATCCCCGTGTGATTATTCACGAGAACTTTATGTTGATTTGTGTGAAACCTAATTAGGGTCAGCATGTAAGGAAGTAGGACGTAATCATCTTCTTTTTGAAAGTAACGTCTGTATTATATAAGATTAAGTAAACCTTCTCTTTCTCTTTGGCTCTCTTTCTCCGCAGGCAGGTCATTAGTATTGGGGGAAAAAAAAGAACTCTTCCTTTACGCAAAAAGGTTTTTACTATAATACTATCAGTCTAAACAAATGACTTATCTTCCAGAGTGCCGTTAGAGCATGGAATGGGTTGCCTGAATCAGCCATGAAAACCAACGACTTGGCAGAGTTTATGTCACTGATTACCATGCATGACTAGATTGACACATGCATAGGACTTAATGATCTCTTTTTAAATTAACACCTGTAAGATACAAATAAAACGTGTATTGATCTATTTACTAGTAACGTCGAATCTCGTGTTATTCTACTTCGGGCAAAGGCTGGTATGTTAAGCCTCTGGCTTTGTGTAACTCCCCTGAGCCCACAGAACTGTAATGGATACTTAAATCTTTTACCATTTAAACAGAAACATCGTCCATTTTTTGGAAGGTCTGAAAGGAGAACTTTCTCTCTCTCTCTCTCCCTATCTCTCTTATCTGTTTCTGTCTCTCCCTCTCTCATTAAATATATACACATTATAACTCCCTTCTCTTATCTGGCACTGTTAGATGAACTTGAACTGAACGAGCCTTAAGAGTACGTCTGCCAATAAGTCTCTACGTTGTCTGACATTTTGCACCGAGCGTTCTGCCCCTGGTTCTGTACGTTTATTGACATCTGCTGTTATTACCACCATGCCTTCCTGTCTGACTTCAAATTAACTCACCCACACTCACGTGTCATCTCGCTGTCATCTGGCCATGACATTACCCTTAGCTGTCATTGGGAATGACATGTCGGCCTTCAAACTCGGCTCACGGAAGCTCTGGCTTGGCTCCATGGTAATCAAGCCGCTATTTTTTTTTAAGCTTCTCTCTCTATGTCTCTCTCTATGTCTCTCTCTATGTCTCTCTCTATGTCTCTCTCTATGTCTCTCTCTATGTCTCTCTCTATGTCTCTCTATGTCTCTCTCTATGTCTCTCTCTATGTCTCTCTCTATGTCTCTCTCTATGTCTCTCTCTATGTCTCTCTCTATGTCTCTCTCTATGTCTCTCTCTATGTCTCTCTCTGTCTCTCTCTATGTCTCTCTCTCTGTCTCTCTCTATGTCTCTCTCTATGTCTCTCTCTATGTCTCTCTCTATGTCTCTCTCTATGTCTCTCTCTATGTCTCTCTCTATGTCTCTCTCTATGTCTCTCTCTATGTCTCTCTCTATGTCTCTCTCTATGTCTCTCTCTATGTCTCTCTCTATGTCTCTCTCTATGTCTCTCTCTATGTCTCTCTCTATGTCTCTCTCTATGTCTCTCTCTATGTCTCTCTCTATGTCTCTCTCTATGTCTCTTTTCAGTCTCTTTGCCTGTCACTCTTCTTTTTCTTCTCTTTTATTTTTTGATCATTCTCTAATCCTTCTTTCTTTTTATCTTTAATCTTTACCTCTCTTTTTTTTTATAGGATCTCTCTCTCTCTGTGTCTCTGTCCCTGTCTGTCTCTCTCTCTGTCTCTGTCTGTCTGTCTGTCTCTCTCTCTCTCTATGTCCCTGTCTGTCTGTCTCTCTCTCTGTTCCTGTCTGCCTGTTTGTCTCTCTCTCTCTGTTCCTGTCTGTCTGTTCGTCTCTCTCTCTCTGTCCCTGTCTGTCTGTCTCTTATTGGTCCCTTTCACTTGCCTTAAATCTAGTCGATATACAGTGAGTTAGGATCTTATTTCAGACCAACTTCCGGTTATAATTATCGAATGAGAAATAAAAATCTTTAAAACAAAGTTGTATCTAATCTAACAAAATCAACCCAACATAATAAGTTTAATATAAAAAACCTAGATAATGTCCTTTTTCTTTTTCTATTCTTCATTATTCTATAAAATTACACAGAAACCTAAAATAACACAGAAACATAAAAAAAAAAAGAAAGCTAATTTACATTTTCAATTACAAAGATAGCGATTTTTTTCCAAGTTTAATCTATTTTTAAAAAATTGTCTCGTGAATAGAATTCTCAGATAAACTCGTTCGCTGTAAATTCATCCACTACTATCTTATCATCGGGATGGTCGATCTTGTTTCTTTTGTTTGTTCTTAAAGATTTTTTTTTAAGGTTTATTTATTTTAATGATAGCATTTTCTTCCGAAGGGGCTAGGCCATTGGTTATCATCTTCATCAACTTCGTTTCGCCTCAGAGAATCTTTTACTCACTCTGACTCACAACCCCCCTTCCCCCATATCCGTTGATTTCAACTGTAGGCCTCCCCCCACCGGCTTAGTCTTCCCTAGGTGACCACCCACCCCTTTCTACATTGATCCCTGGCTACGCCGCTGGATGTTCAATTAGCTAATCAGACAATCCTTACGTGTGTCCGATTCAGTCCGTCTATGTTAGCATAGCTCTGTGGCCGCGCGGGACAACAACAAAAAACCTCATATAGCTCTGATACATTAAGAGCTTCCAGCTGTTTTTGTGAGCACAAAGGCTGGGGTTTAAATCCGTTTGTTCCTAACATGTTAACAAGGATTGCATAATTACTTCAGAAATTATTTGTTGATTTTTGTTTGTATCGATTCGGGAGCTTTTGAAATTCAATCTTGGAGTATTTTAGGCATGGAGGGAATATGCGACTCTTTTGTTACAGAGAATACGGGGCGCCTGCTTTGTTTGATAAGAAACGGGGCGCCTATTTTGTTGAAGAAATAGGATGGGGGGAGGCTGAATCGGAAAATAAACATTCAATGTTGTCAATAGTTCGATTAAGAAAACATCATTGTCATCATCGGATGTGACATTCCCTGACTCATAATACCGAGATGAAAATTTGAAGTCATTTTTGTGCTAGTAAAGTTGGTTGTTTTTTAGGCTAATATTTCTAGTTGTTTCTAGTATGTGGTTGGCCCGTGGGGAGGGGGCTGTACTACTCATAAAAATAATAATAATAATAATAATAATTGTATTTATAAAGCGCTGTTAACAAACCAAATGTAGGCTCAAGGCGCTGTAACAACATCACAAACACAGTCACGACAACAGAAATAAAAAACTAATCTAAAAAAAATTGAAAGTTTTATTTTGATACCAAGTTCAGAAAACGAGCTAACGTTGTAACCGGGTTTGGGGTTTAAAGAAATATAAAGTCGAGTCGGGTTTAAAATAACTCTTGTCACTCGTAGGCTAGTTTATGGCACGAAACAAGCAGCGCTGCTTGCAAAGGGATGTAACCATTGGTGCTTAGCCTTAGGCACATTCACTGTGTCCATGCTGGCATTTGACAGATTAGTAAGCTAGCTGCCAAAATGACATGAACACATTGACTATATTTACACTACCAGGTGTCACGTGACTCTACATCTAATCATCTCACTTTTTTTGTCTGTCTCTCTTTCTGCCTTTCTCAGTCTGTCGCATGTTTGACTGTCCTACTTTTGCTTCTATTTCACTACACTGCAGCCAAAATGACTCTCTCTTCTATCCATCCATCCATCCATCCATCCATCCATCTATCTATCTATCTATCTATCTATCTATCTATCTATCTATCTATCTATCTATCTATCTATCTATCTATCTATCTATCTATCTATCTATCTATCTGTCTGTCTGTCTGTCTGTCTATCTGTCTCTCTCTCTCTCTCTCTCTCTCTCTCTCTCTCTCTCTCTATATATATATATATATATATATATATATATATATATTATATATATATAAATATATATCATATGTAAAATAAAATAGTAAAATGTACAGTTAAATTTAACTCAAAATCACGAGTTTAACGTTTCAATGTATCATAACAACCGTTCTCCTATTGGCTGCTGTCACCCTAGTCAAATATCACTCTGTTAGTTCTTTCCTCTAGCACCCATTTATTAATTTATTTTTTATTCAGTTTCTATTTCAAATACAAAGAACAAAATAAAATTATATCAATGATCTTTCAATTTCACCTTTATGAATTGTGTTTTCCTTTCCTTTATGCGGTTCATATACGTCAATAAGATTCTAACAATTTATTTTTTTATAGAAGTATTTTTCATTTCCTGCCAACTTCATTTCTGCAGTTTCTCAAATGACTCTCGTCTGCTCAAGTCGGCTATAAATAATTCAGTGGAAAAGAAAGTTGATGATGTCTGTTTAAATTAAAACCTTGTACTTTCTTTTTATGATATAAGAATGTAAAATATGAATGCTGGCTTGAAGCCTACACATCTCTGACAGAAGGGTTTGATATGAATGATGGCAACACAATCACAACATCATAATATATTGTATGATTGTATGTACATCTTTTTTTATGGTTAAACTGTACTAGATCAAGATATGACAGAATATTGTACCAGGTTATAGAAGTCATTGTTCTTCCGCCATGTTTACTTACTTTCAAGGTAAAAGTAAAGTTCCACTTTCAGACTTTGTGGTCTATAGGGCAGATAATGTAAAGGTAATCTATTTCTGTGGCCAAAGGGTTAACAAGGGTGTCATGTGGCCAGCACAACGACCAACCGCCTTTACTTTTCTCCAACTATTGTCTGGTAGTCAGAGGTGGGTGGACTCACAGGCGCCAAAAGATACCGAAATTAAAAATCCCAGTCTTTCCCAGGAATCAAATCCGGGATCCCCCGGTTCGGAAGCCAAGCGCTTTACCGCTCAGCCACTACCCCCACTTTCAAGGTTAGGGACAGCCCAATAAGTCACATGACATTGAACCGGTTCAGTTTTTCTACGTATTCAAACCAAAATCCAATGTCAGTATTTTGTTTGTTACTGAAGCATAAGTAAAACAAAAAAATGTAGAGTTGGCAGATATTTAGAGACATTTTGTTTCATTTTTTATTTCATATGATCCAATTTTCCATATCCAACACCACGTCACTGCTTGTTTTGTGAGTCCATCGTAACTTTCATAGAACTGCATTCCAGAAGATTAAAAACATACACACACACACACCCACACACACAAAGATACACTGTACACATATGCACACACATTTTTTTTCGTGTCTTTCACCAAACCTAATTTCCCGAGAGTGACACACGCCGCACGTGAAGAGCTCGTGCAGACATGGTAATAACTTACTTCATTGATACCTAAAAATAAAGAAAAAAGAAGAAAAAAAGAAGAGGATTTTTTTTTCGAAACAAATACAACTTTTCAATCACACTCCCTCTTATATAAACATTTCTTTCTGGTAGCTTTTGGCGCACCAATGTGCGCGGCTCTGTTTACAGGAATGGTGTCAGAAGTGGGAGGTGTGCACAATCTCTTTCTAATAAAGACTGGAACGTGTATTTAGGGGTGAGTGAATGTGTGTTAAAAGATGAGTTTATGCGTGCCGTTGAAGTCTACAGCCTGTAATATCACTTAACATAAATGTCATTTATTGTCATGACTCGAAGAAAGAGTGTCGCTATTCATAAATTAAAATTTACCGAATCCATCTAAGAATGAGGCGAAGCGTATAAATTAATAATTAATTCTATTAAATAATGCTATAATTTCAAGTGATGAAAAAAAAAACAGAAATTAAGAGCTCTTGCTTAATGAATGATTGTAATTAATCCGTTGTTGTCATGACGACGAGATGTCAAATTAAATCTCAGTGGATACATAATTTATAAACTGAATACTTTTTTTGGACCCCCTTTTTTGTGTGTTATTGACCCGTTCTTGACCCCCGTCCTCGTGGGATACCCGGACCCCCCCCACCCGTTTTAATTAATATATTTAGCCCTCATGTTTTCAAACTTCGACCTCTTGCCTCGCGTCTGCTCTTCTGGCTTCCGGTTCCGAGGATTGCGCAAGATGGTGAACAGGCAGCGCGCGCCATGACGACATGCTCTTTCGGTGAGTTGAGGGTAGGAGACACGACGACCCACTTCTATTTGACCACGTGACCGACACAAAGAACATCTTGGTGCTCTGTCACTTTTTGTCTGCTCCCCTCCCCCCTCTCCCATTTCCATGTTGCAGACACTGTTGTCCACAGCGGACATCTTTCTTTATGGACGTCTTGAAGTGATTGATATTGTTTCAATGACAGCCATTTTGAATTCCAGACATTGTCCGACACAGTTATATTTCATCTATGTCGTTAAGGTCTGAAAGAATTTATCTTTTACCTTTTGGCGTTTCTTGAGATCCATTATTCGTTATAATATTAAAACAATGCAGTGTTACCTATTGTGAGTGACTTGTGTTATTTCATGTCTCGAGAGACGAGTTTTTCCATTACATATGACTACAACCACACAAGATATGTTAATTGTCCATTACTCTGTCTTATGCTTGGCATTGAATCTTTTATTTTTTCAAGGTATTTTTTTCCCCGCCCCGAAGGAAGGAAAGTTTTTTATGTCAATTGGAAAAGAGGGTGGGGGTGGGATATAATAAGAAGGGGAAGAAGAGTCACGTGGGCTTATTTATCCCATTAGTTATGAGGAGTCAAGGTCATAGCTGATGACATCATCAACCGTCAGACATAATTGATGTGATTTAATTTACCGCGTTTGAACTATGATACCGAACCAAAAGTCACATGGCTTTCTTTAAATAATTAATTATCTTGATTCGGTTTTCACATTAACAAAGCGTATATTATTATTAATTGTTATTATTATTATTATTAATACTGTTATTATTATTATTATAAAAAGTTGGCCATCCCCTCGAAGGGGATGTAACTAATGACGTGCTGTCCCAGAGTTGTTACTTCTAACGCTATAATATCTTTTAAAATATTGACTTTGTGCCTTGCCGTGCATATAATTTTTACACACACGCGCACACACAAACACACACTTAATAAAATAAACCTCTGGGCTGGTCAAATATTAAATTCCCTAACTGATTCCGGGTAAAATATTTACTCGCCTGGGGGTGAATTAACCGATCTGTAAATAGAACATCCTCAATTAGGATGTAATCACGTGGTTACGTGTATGTAGAGTGCATAGGTAATTACCGCCACCCCACCCCTTTCCAATGAGCCACCCTTTGTATTTCCTTCTGTAACATTGCACATGCCAGGGTCTTCCGTTCGTCTTTCATTTAGTTGTATCTTACAAACATTGAAACAAAATATCCTTTAAAAAAACAAAGTGCTGCTTCTTGTTTCACATCCAACGTGAAGTCTATGAAGCGGTAATGAAACGAGGCAATAAGACCACGAGGCAATAAGGCAGTGAGGCAATGAGGCAGTAAGGCAATGAGGCAGTAAGGCAATGAGGCAAGGTTCCTCGCACTTGATGGCCACACTCCAACAGCCTCGCCATCTATCGTTTGATTTATCTCCTGGATAACCAAATACGTTTGTCGTCCCGAGACTTCTCCACCTTAGTCCGACGCCCTTCCTCCCTTGTCTTTCTACCATAGGGTGCCAATTTACCGGTACTTGACAAAGGGGGAGATTTTTCACGGGCATGTTCTTAGCCAGTAAAGAGGAAAACGTGTTTCTAATGAGAACGTATGTCGGTGGCTTGTTGCTTTTTTTTTTTATTTCGGAAAGCATTCATCTTGGACGAGCCTCCTGGCCCACTTGTAGGCTTAGACGAGGGAGGTCTTCAACAAACATAACAAAAATAGTTGAGTATAACTAACAGGCAAAAGGGGGGGGGGAGATTGCATTCAGATGTTAGTAACAGGGACTTAGTGCTTCAACGTAAGCAAAGAAAACTTGCAGAAAACGACAACAAGAGAGAGAGAGAGACAGAGAGAGAGAGAGGAAGAGACAGAGAGAGAGAAGAAGTTACCCTTGAAATATATATTTAATTAGGTTCTACACCTGCTTTGTAAATCTGTGCAGGTAAACAAAAGTAAAACACAAATCTAAGAGAAGAGAGTTTTAAAAAGAATTTATTAAAATAAATAAATATAGATTTTTTTTTATAACTTGTATTTTTAGCGATACAGGAGTTTGACATACTAGACAAATTGATTCCTGAAGTGGGAGGTTGTGTTAAATATATATATATATATATACATATAGCCATGTTTATGGGGGTGATAACTTCAGACTGTTCAAAGTTTGTTTTTTGTTTGGTTCTCGTCTTGCAGCAATGTTTGATTGGCGTCATGTCAAACTCTAAGTAGATGTCTACATGAACTAGAAATGTGTTACAATGTGATGCTACGCCACCATCAATGTCTTACAGCGTCTTTAAATTTTTAATGACTGTGGGTCGTGCACTAGTGAAATCACCGGGACTGACTTCTGAAACAAGAACAGTTAAGGAAACAAACAACTTTATGTAGACAACTTAACCAAGGGTTACTTTTATTGTAGATAAGCTTACCAAGAGTTACTCCTGTTCAAGACAACCTAATCAAGGGTTATTTCTGCTGTAGAGCTTGATGAACTGAAGTCCGAACTTGTCACTATTATTACCTGCTAGAACTATGTAGGTAGCAGTTCACATTCTTGTAATGACCACATGAACAACTTTAATATGCGCTCTGTATTCTTCCTTGGACACTGCAATACTGAAATATAAATAAATTGAGTGCGGTGGAAAAGCACGAAACCTTCAAAGGACAACATCTGTTTTGTAATGCTGTTACACTTCAATGAAATAAAAAAGTTCGTGAATTTGACTATTAGATTTATGATTCAACTCTTTACATGATACAGGATGTCTCCGTGCTGCAGTCAATAGGCCAACTCAAACTTTTATATGATCCACTCTCTCCTTGCTATAGTCACCACTCAAATGTTTATATGATCCACTTTCTCCTTGCTAAAGTCACCACTCAAACGTTTATATGATCCACTCTCTCCTTGCTATAGTCACCACTCATAACTTTTATACCCTCGCATCAGTCCCTCGTTACAATTGTATATTCGTAAAAGACCATCTCATAAGTGCGGAGCGCTCCCTCCAGACAGTAGATAATTCTGGAGATGGAAAAAAAAGGGGGGGGGGGGGTTTCTCTACTCACCAATGACTCTTCTATCCCCCTCTCCCCTCCCTAAACGTTGCCAGCGGTAATTCTCCTCCTTGGTCCGGGAATAAATAGAGCCAAATTGTTTTTGTAATTAAATATATTTATCTCCCGCCTCACGCACGCGTCCACACACTTTTACTTCCACACACTTTTACTTCCACACACTTTTACTTCCACACACTTTTACTTCCACACACTTTTACTTCCACACACTTTCACTTCCACACACTTTTACTTCTACACACTTTTACTTCCACACACTTTTACTTCCACACACTTTTACTTCCACACACTTTTACTTCCACACACTTTCACTTCCACGCACTTTTACTTCCACGCACTTTTACTTCCACGCACTTTTACTTCCACGCACTTTTACTTCCACACACTTTTACTTCCACACACTTTTACTTCCACACACAAAAGTATACTAGTCACTACTCAACTGTCCGCAGAAACACTCACATACTCATACACACACACACACACTTACGTTCTCAAACCGGATGCAATAAGGAGTAACAGTGTCGGGGTAGCTGAGATCGTCTGCTCCTATCGTGTTAAATAGTAACATGCGAAGGGTAGCGAGGGTCTCTGTTAAGTTCTTGCAGAAACGAGGTCCTGTGGGGCGTGAATGAACTTTTAGAGTCACTTGACGAGGTAAAGAGCTTAGCTGGTCAAAAAAACAACAAATTGAATTAGAATAACCTTCACCTTCACATATAACCTTCATTTTCACACTATTCCCTGAACCATATAATTTTATAGGAAATATCGTCTGTATCTGTGTTTAAGCACTTTCCCTATCATTTCCTCAGTCCAGGGTTTGTTATATCAGAGTCAGAAAGTCACGAATTCAGTGAGAGCACCTTCCCTCCCCACCCCCCCGATATCCATTGATGTTTACAACAAGGCCGTGCCAAGACATGGCCTAAATTGTGCCGATGTGCCAAAAACTCAAACTCAACAAGGCCGTGAACCTTGTCTTTGATATCATAAACAACTAAACAAAGTCTAGTCTTTTGATTTAAGAGACAACTATATGCAGTCTAGTCAATGACATCTTAAACATCTGAACAAAGTCTTGTTAGTGACATCTTAAACATGTGAACTATAATTTTGTTTTGCCTTTTCTATTTCTCTTTTTTTTTTTTTACAATAAACTCCCCCTCATCCCCCAAAGAATTGATTTGTCTATCACATACACACACACACACACATATATACACACTCATGCATATAAATGCGTTGTTATTCGTAATATCGTCTGATTAATCTGTTCTATTCTCTAGCCTGCTCCATATTCCAAGATGTAACTCTACGCTAAGATTTATATTGTTTTGTTAAATCCCAGAAATAATTGGACAAGAAACGTTTGCAATGCAGCCTTAATTGTCTTCCCAACGTTATTGTTTTTTATCTACCCATAATGCATTACAACTTCCCGTGAGACATTTAAAAGCTTTTTTTTTTATATAAAAAAAAAGAATAAAAACATTTTCTCCATTCCATTGACGAAAAAAAAAAAAGTAAATAAATGACATCACTGGACAGGAAGATAAGTGTCAGCCATGTTGATGTTCCATACATGCAGCAGATGTCCAAGCGAGTGCAGACATGATTATATTCCCGCCATTATTTTTCCATGTCGTGTGAATGAAGCAGATTTGATCTAGATCGGGAATTCCCACAGAGTTAACGTGTGTAAATTATTTCCTATTCCTAACCCCATCAACTAATTTTTCGACATAACCACAAGACCCCCCCCCCCCCCTCCTAAGAGAAACCCATTCTTTTATAGAAAATTTCGCAAATTTCACAATTGGCCTATTCAAAGATAACATAATTAAGATGTCTCCCGTATCTGTAAATAATAATTTAAAAAAAAACAACAAATAATTATTTCTTTTTTTTTTTTTGTAGTGCTATTTGAAATTTCCTTTTTTTTAACCGGTTAATTTCTAGCAACTCAAAGAAATACAAAACTGGAAAACTGGTAGTGCATTTTACTGCCACAAACATTTCATAGCATTTGTCTAAGTAAAGACATTAACCCCATAGAAACCGCGTACACATACAAATGCAAATTTGATAAGATTTTTTGTTTTGTTTTTGTTTTAGCAAAACCTTAAAAAGATATTTGAAAATCATCAATAAATAAAAGTATGGTTAGGATTTTGAGATACTTATGGTCTAACAATAACGTAAGAATCCTTTTCGTTCAAGCCGTCTTAACCAGTGGCTACCCAAGACAACCAATCATCTTAAATTTTGACTTTATGCTATTCCCCCGCCCCCCACCAAAAAAAAAAAAAAACCAGATCAATTTGTTTATCCATCAGCAAGGAATCTTTGCCGAAGTGTGTTTGTCGGCATTTAAGACGCGATAAGACATACTGTCTTATCCTATGAAGTGACATCGCAATTTGGTGCGAAAGGCGATCCTATTTCGCACGTGCGGATTTATGAGGTGCGCACGGCGCTTCGCATCTGCTCGATGCCAGTGCTTCATCATTGTTCCAGGTCGCAGGACGTCACGTGGAACGCGGACTGACTTCCTATCAATAGAACCAATCGCCACTTACGCGGAGTACTTTAATAGAGGGTTAGAATGATTGTAGAAGTCATTGCAATAAAAAGAAGTATTTATTTATTCACGCACCGAGTTAAAAATAGCACTAAATTGGTCCTCGCGTAATTGGGTCAATTAAGTTGGGACAAGGGAAGTAACTCAAAAGAAGCGAAATAACTAGATCTCAACTAAATGAAGGCAGAACAAATCTGCGGGTTTTCTTCACTGCTAACAACGTGCTGACATGACGTCATGCAGTGGCGGTCATTTTTTTTTTGCCGCAGATGTTACATGTCGTTATATTTAACTTAGATGTAAGAATATGACTTAACCCCCCCCCCCCCCCCCGCCCCGCCCCCCTCCCATTTCGACCAACTCTATCGCCTAATCGTTAACATAAATTCAAAGCAAACAAGATTACAAAGAGAGGTTATGTTCTCACCCAAACTCAGAGGCGTCCACCGAAGCCTCTACATATGCGTCCAAAGCAAATAAAAATCACCGGACAATCAGCACTTTTGTATTTCTAATTGCTTTTAAAATATAAAAAAAAAACGACAATACCCTACCATCACTCACGCTTTGATCTGCTTTTGCCAACGCCTCCTTGTTCCACTCCAATGTATTTAAAACCACATATATATCAAATAACGTCTTGTCAACATAGCTGCAAGACTGTCGCTATACATCAGCTCAATGCGTTATTTGAGATAAAATAGTGGAAGCAATCATATGAGATTTTCATACTTACACTAATCACAGTAATCTCCTCTTTCTGGATTGTTAATTGCCGATTTAGGTTTTTATAAACAATAAAATACAGTAAGAGAGAAAAATAAAAGATTGTAATATACAGAAATGTGGGGGCGATGTAATTCAATCTAAACAACTTTTGAAAATGGGGGGGGGGGGAACTGTAAGACATTATGAAATAAAAGGACAAGATAAACAATGTCTTCCTGGACAGTAAATCTCTAATTCTCTATTAAAAGAAATCTGTTGCCAACTAAAACAATATAAATTAATTTAAATTACCAGCAACGAGCTTACAAATCAGATCCTGCTTTTCTCAACACTGCACACAGTTTATTATATGCGTTGTAAAATGAATAGCTCATCAACACGTTCGTGTTTTGTTCACCGGAGACTCAGAAGACTGTGTTTATGAAAATCCGCCATATCGCTCCAGCGAGAGAGAAATTATTTTGTTTCAAAAATGATGATTACATTCTGTTGCTGACCTCAAGAGTACGCTATTGGAAAATGTATATGTCTGACTGAATGTGCGTTTCTTAAATACTTATTGAAATAGCTTCCTTACTGAAACATTTCGGAAACAGTACATCGCCTGGTCTTGTCGTTTTTTTCTGTCTCTTCCATGGCTCCGGGTTTGAACCCTGCCCGCTGACTTCCGGCTGACATTTCCACCATTCCGGTGGAAAGTTTGATGTAATATTCTTCAATTCTGAAAGAATGTAAAATTTAAAAAAGTCGAAAATTTCGTAATTTCACGTGTTCCAAGGGTACCAGGGGTGCAATGCATTTTTCCCCAAACGCCCTCCGCACCTATTTCAGAAACGTTCTGTAATCTTTTTTGCCTTACGTTTGAAAAGAACTGTTTCCAAAGAGAGGAAATAAGATCCAATGCCAGCCATGCTAGGAATGTCCGTAACTAGGCGAGCCAGAGGTCGTGTTTCATGGACATTGCATCCCAATCGTACTTCTTACTAGATCCACTGGGAGGCTGACTCGGTGCCTCTCCGGGCGCGCACCAACAAACAATGATGCACAAAGAGAGATAAGGATTATATAGATACAGGAAAAGTATAGATCGGGTTTAAGTATGTATAAATATATGTATATATGCAACAGAGAGAAAGTGAGAGAGAGAGAGAGAGAAAGATAAAGATGGTGGCTGAGGTGGCCTCGGTTGACGTGGCGTCTCAAAAATTAGTTCAATTGTCAGCCAACAATATCTCTTAACTTTGTCGCCATTTAGGATGGTATATAAAATAAGTGTCATTTATCGGGTTGGGTCGAGTTCGGAGTGAGAAAGGAGGGGTCGTTAAGGCAAGAGGGCTTCTAGGCGGAGGTTGTTTTTTTTTTTTTGCTTTATCATCACATGTAATCGCCTTAAGTATGTGTTAATAGAGCGTCGTTGTTGTCACTGACATTTACTGACATTTGTGACATCTGTGTTAGGGAAATGTGCAACGTCATTACTTAATAGTTTAAAAGTATTGCGCTGTGTAAATTAGTGCAAACCAGCCTTAGTAAAGTCACTGTTAGCGCACATCAGAGTTGGAAAGTTAGGTGGGATGTCCAGGGAGGGGTCAGAACTGTACCTTATAAAAGTAGGACTATACGTTCTTTGTATGTTTCCAACATCGTTGACCAACTTAACGTCAGTGGAATCAAATCACCAGGGATTATTGCAGGTTTTTATCCAACAAAATAGTCTGGTCATTGGGAGGAAATGGGCTGAAGCGAAAAATATTGATTTTGTTCTGGAAAAAAACAACGAACCAAAAAAAAAATGGCGTTCTAAAATTAATGACGTAAAATTAAACGAAACGAACAAAGTGGTTAAGGCGCAAGTTAAAACATATAATTATTTGGACCTTGGAGGCTTGAGCGTTATGTTGGTGGAGGCTCCAATCGACTTAAATTTTTTTTGTCTATTTTAGATAGGGTTAAAAAAGAGGTTATAACATTTGTCAATCGCTTCATCCCCCATCGCAAGCGAACACACATACACACGCAAACACACACACAGAAAATACATTTATATATGTATATATATATATATACATGCTCATTGGAAACAAGAAGAAAAGTAAATGTAATTAGACGTACAACTTTGTCTGCATTATATGTGAAAAAAAATATGAAGGTCGCAACAGGGTTTAGGGTTGTCACGTGAAACACTGTACTCATCTTTAATCCTCAGTATCAAAAACATTGCTATTACTATTATTTTAAAAAGACTCTAGTATTGTGTGGCTGGCCCAGTGGCCCAACATCTAGCTTGCCAGGTAGTATTCTGGGGTATATTAAAAAATGTTTAGGACCATTTCCATAGAAAAACAAAATGGCGTCTATTTCCATTTAGTCAACGTGCTTCTTAGAGCAGTTCCATATTCCAAGGAGTCCAGGGGAAGATAATTCAGACACGCCAAAGCAGAAAGAAAAATGTAGATAATATTATAGGCTTTTCTTTCTTTCTTTCTTTCTGTATCCACATCCGCCATGGTAAACCGTGGTTGGGATTAAGTGTGATTAAGTGTGATGAATGCTGTACGTATAAACCATATGAGCCTATCTCATGGACATAATAAAAGGCAGCATTAATTGTGCCCCGGTATAATGAAGCCCCTCATAATGGCTCACCGGAGAAGCCATCCAGGACGCGGCGGGCCATTAAACCGGACCGCAACTGGGCCAATCGATGTCCTCAGCTCACCCATGAGGCTGGCACGGAGCACACCGCTAATTTGTTCGATAAACCGCTACGTACAAATAGTTCGGCTCTTTTTTTTTTTTAACTAAGGCACCCCCACCTCCCCCTCACCTCCCGTTGGGCCCCCACCAGTCTAAATTCTCTCTCAACCCGTCCCTTTTTTTTTTTTTTTTTTTTAAAGACTTGTGTACGGCGATGGCATTAGAATGAAATGAAGTCTAGGAAGGATTAAAGGGAGAGGGCAAAGGAGAGGGGCGGTGTTGGGGGCGAGTTGTGAGGATGTTGGTGGGGAGTTAGGCACCCTGTAATGACCTTCACAAAAGTTGATACATTAGTGTACTACGGTGTCTAAAAGCGAACGGGGCGAAAGTTACCGATAGGCTGCAAAGACAGAGAGGTAGAGGGTGATCGACCTTGTTGAGTATGAGTCTGTGTGCATTTGTGTGAGTGCGTGTGTGGGTGAGTGTACGCATGTGTGTGAGTGTCAATGTGTATGCATGTGTGTATGTATTGCTTTGTATGAATGTGAAAGTAGAATATTTTTCACTATACCGTGAGCCGAGTTTGAATGTGTGAGCAAGTATTCATGAAAATGTGTGTGTGTGTGAGTGAATCTCTATGCAATTACGTGAGAGAGGATAAAGTAATTATCAATCTTCAAATACGGTGCTAATACATGTAGGCAGTGACCTTTAGGGAAGTAGCCCTCTACGACATTGGCCTTAGTTTGAATCCAGGATAAAGTCAATTCCTATTTCGTTCATTTATTCACTATTGCTAAACCCTTAAAAGACAATTTTGTAGTTGAAGTTTACTATGTGTCTAATCTAGCTTGGATTTAGTGTGTACAAAGTCAAAAACACAATTTGTACATACCGGTACTCAATAGAACCAGAGTCAGTGTTTATATCATTGACAATGGACCTTGGTGACCTTGATGGGCTCAAAGTGCATGCATAATAAGCCAAAGTCGTACATAATTGAGACAATGGACCGACTAGTTTGATTGTTAGAATGAAGTTCAAAGGCGGCGTTTCGATTTTTTTTGTATGGGGAAGAAAGTTCAAGAAAGATGAGGCCTATGAGGTGTGTGTGTGCGTGTCTGCGTGTGTAGGTCAACGAAATCGACCTTCAATTATCTTCTTAAGATTTGAGGGTGAGTGTTTGTTTTTAAATGAATTGTTTTATTTTGGCCATAAATTTACACGTACAAATAACCTAACCAGCAAGGAAATTTAATTTCTTGGACATGAACTCTTGTAGACATATACACACTTTGGCACAGCACGCATAGTGCAATCTCACGGCTTCTTGCAAAATCTCGCGATATCTCACATTGCACTGTTCTGTGCTGTTCGTTATTTGAGTTTCTCGTCTGTCGCCTGAGCTTTTTTTTTTCTTTTAAAATGTAAGAAAAAAATGCAATGATGTTTTGATTGAGAGCTGAGCACTTCTGGTGTAAAAAAAAAAGATCTCTCAATGAAGCAGGAAAAATACACCTAAAGAAAGAAAAAATAGGCCATTTTTGTTGTGATTTTACTTACAAGTTGTATAATAGAATCCATAACATTTGATGTAGATTAAAAAAAACACGTAATTTTGTTGACGTTATATGATGGTCGGTGATAAGGCGAGCCTCATCGATTAGATTGTGACTTAAAGAAGACAGTGGAGAGCTCCTCACTTTATGAACATAACGAGGCTAGATTGGGGGGGGGGGATTTGTTTGTATTTCCAAGAGCCATAATGAGCATCCTGATATGTAACATTATACGTATCTTGATAAACTAACATGATGAATATTTGATAAACTAACATGATGAATATTTGATAAACTAACATGATGAATATTTGATAAACTAACATGATGAATATTTGATAAACTAACATGATGAATATTTGATAAACTAACATGATGAATATTTTGAAAGAATATTTTGAAAGTTACCGCAAGTATCACAAGTGTTACTGCTGTCTATTATATCAAAGTCTAGGTTCCCCTTTCAGACTTTACCATCTTATAGAGCATATGATGTAAAGGTCATCGGTTTCTTAGATCCACGGTTAACGAGGGTGTTATCTGGCCAGCACAACGACCAACCGCCTTTACTTTCCCCAACTAATGTCAAGTACCCATTACAGCTGGGTGGAATCAGACGCGCTCAAAATATTACAGAATTAAGAATCTCAGTCTTCACCAGGATTCGAACCCGGGACCTCAGTTCGGAAGCCAAGCGCTTTACCGTTATTAAAGTCTAGGTGTAATTACAAAACACTAAATAACTGAGCCAAGACGAACACAAAACTTTATCATTCTTGATAGCCTATATCTCACACTGGCTTCTGTCCTTGTCTTAACTCGCACACTTCCAGTCATTCGCTAATACATTCCAACTGGCCTATACAAATAACTATGGTATTTCTAAATATGTACATATTCAACCGTGAAACTAAGACGCTATCTCAAAAGCTCCTGTAACATTCCGCTTCTAGAAAATGGCTAGCAATAGCTGAGGAACGATTGTTCCCTGTTAAGTAATAACGATATGGTTAGAGTAACATAAACTAAAGTGTATTCTAGAACGACTAACAATCAATATAAAGAATAATATACGTTTTTATAGAGTGGCGTATATAGTGCGAGCTGATGCTATAAACAATTTACAAGATACATCTCATTTCAGCTGACAGGGGTGTATAGAATGTACATCTCTATATTTCCGAGACTTCAGCGAGTGTTCCATGAAGTCTGCTACAGCGAGCTGTAGCAAACGTTCCACTGTCACTTCCTGGTTTTATGGTTACTTCCAGAATGCAATCTCCTCCACGCCGGGCATTAGGGTTGGTCCACTAGTCTAATGTCTCTAACCTAATGACCGGAGCTGGAATCTTGAATGTGCACTAGAGATTGACGATCCTTTCCGGAATAGCACTTTTTTTTTCTTTCACGGAAATGGGCGATCCGTTCGAGAATGGCCTTCTAGATTTAACAGGGGGAGTCCGCGATCCATTCCTGAATGACTCCTTTCATTTTTGGCTTTAAGACTTAATCTACATCAGGACGCAATATAGCTCTTTAGGTTTTCGGTCGTTAGTTTCATCATCTGCATTTTGGACTTATTACGGTTATCTTCCCTTGTGAAGCTGCTAGGGGGACATCACCCAACTAGTTGCAAGCAAAAAGAAACTTTTTATTTTCTAAAGGGCAGAAACGAGTCTCAGAAGAGTCACAAACAGCGCTGTCTAAGATTAAACGTAATAATGGTGTATTACGGAAGATGGGGGTTGGGAAGCCATTCAGATGGACAAAGCGTCTGGACATTGGGCGATCAATGAGTCGTTGGTTGAATGCTTCCTTTTTTTATGTTGCGATAGATGAATACTAGGTTAGTTAGATGGGCCATTCCTTTGACCAACTGAGGTGTGTTCGAAAACTGAAAATTCAACAAGACACTTTATGCAGGAAATTAGAAGAGCAACAGAATAATGTTTAAAACAATAGGAAATTGAACTGTTGTTTAAAGTATGTTATATTGAATACGTTTTTGTAGCGTCCTCTGTCTCTCCTTTCTCTCTCTCTCTCTGTCTCTTAAAGTGCCCCTTTCAGACCTTGCGATCCTTAGGGCAGATGGTGTTAAGGTCATCTGTTTCTTTGGCCAACGGTTAACGAGCAGAGTGTCATCTGGCCAGCACAACGACCAACCGTATTTACTTTCCCCAACTAAAGTCAGGTACCCATTAGAGTTGGTTGGACTAAGGGGCACCCTAAGAATCCGAAATTCAAAATCCTAGTCTTCACCGAGATTTGAACGCTGGACCCCTCTCTTTCTCTTACCACTTTCTTTCTCTCTATTCTATTTTTTTCTCTTCCCTCCCATCTGTCTCTTACAACTTTCTTTTCTCTTTCTGTCTCCCTTTTGTTTTTTCTTTCATTTTCGTTCTTCTGTCTGTCTGTCTGTCTGTCTCTCTCTCACTCTCTCACTCTCTCTCCCTCTCTCACTCTCTCTCTCACTCTCTCTCTCCCCCTCTCTCTCTCTCCCTCTCTCTCTCTCTCTCTCTCTCTCTCTCACTCTCACTCTCTCTCACTCTCTCTCTCTCTCTACCTCTTTCTCTCTCTCTTCTCTCTCTCTCTCTTGCCTTTTATTGCTCTCTCATACTTTTGTGGTGTCTTATTTTATTTCACTCTATCTTTATTTTTTTTTCTCTCTCTCTCACTCACTCACTCTCTTACTATTTCTATACTACCATATCCCAAGTACAATTCCATATTCACAAGAATAATTCTCCTCATTCACGTTGTGGTCAGTTAACGTCGGATTCGCGCTGACCTTGGTTTGTGGCATCTTAATGGAAGCCTTCATGTCCGTTGATTCCCACCGGAGAGTGACCAGGCCCATCAACATGGAATTCTTATCCCAGATCTTTCCCACACTTCTTTCCGTCGTCACTCCCCCCATCCCCTCTCTTCCTGTCTCAACCCAAAGGCATAATTTTTGGAAAACTTCTTCATCAGAGACCTCCATTTTGTTTTCTTGCCTTCACGCTTAAACATATTCTGACACATACGTAGAAAAATGCCGATAGCAGATTGAATGTAACTTTAACTCGGTACAAAATTTTGGGTTGAGGTTTTTTAGCGACATAAGTAGCTAGATCTAAATGGTTGAACGTAAACACTAGTGTGTCGCTGGTATCAAGATGTTAGTGCTTTGTCCAGTTCTTTGAATACGTAATAGTTTTTATTTTGAAAAAACGTCTTAAAGATAAGACACTGGAATAACGGAATTGGGAGCTTAGTAGTCAATGTATTTTCAGAAAGCATGTCTTATGACCCAAAGTCCAACGAGTTGCCCAGAGACTTATATAGCTGGACAAATAACATAGTTCACTTTAAGAATAAAAATAAAATAAGATGAAATCTTGACCAGATTGAACATAGGCTATAACCACACAATATATCACTTCATTTGAATACAAAAAATTACACAAAATTGAAACTATTTTGACCGACCACTCTTAATATCATACTAAAATAAGGTTCTGACATTAAAGAAGGAAGAGGAACTCTATTTTTAATTTTCTTAGCTATTATAAGCACAAATGGAAATTCCCCGAAGATTCGAGAAACTAAGTTAACATCCTGTTTACACATCTCTTGATACCTTGGCGCATACATTACGTAACAGACGCTTCGGCTATAAACTGCTTTGTACTACACTATCTGAGCTACTTAGTGACTCAACACACATTCAGCTCAAAACGAAACGTTAATTCAATTTAAGAAAATAAAATACATGGTACCAGCATTTGAAAAATGTGAGAGTCCTTCTCCCTTCTGACTTAATGTCATTATTATCAGTAATATATGGTCATAAAAACACAGTGCAAGCAATATTGGCCACCCCATCCCCCTCTTATTCTCATCTCATGTTCAAATATTTCTGATTATGATCCTAGAATGTCCCTTTCCCTGTCCCTGCTAACATCCTCGGACCAGGGTGCCTTGAAGAAGAGAAGTCGACCCTGACTGACCTTAGGGCATTGTTCGCTGCCTGCGACTCTGTGGAAGCTTCGATATGCCCCGGAAATGAAATCAAAGGACCCGCTTCCTCCTCCAGGAACCAAGATTAAGGGAAAGGAGGGGTTAAAAGAAGTTTTTGTGCGACGCCTATGGTCGGTGTCAGTGACTAGCGACTTGATGAGGAGGATAAATTAGGAAGGAAAGGGGGAAAAGGAGGAGGGCGCTATACTCCCAAGACTCTGTAATGCTATCCAAGTCTCTTTCCTTCCCGGCTGTAGGCGTATAACGTATGTTAAAATGAGCACTGTCCTAATGGATTCCATAGCGTCGTGAGTATATCTTGTGGGGGATGGGGATGTGGAAAATAGTGGAAGGGAGAGAGGCGCCCTGTTAGAGAAATATGGAAGGGAGGAAACAATATTGTTGCGCCTATTACTGGTGGAGGAGGATAACCGCATGAGATAATGGCTACTCATATTGTATGTTACGAACTTGTAGTATGCGGCATGGAAATGTAAGTATCATTTAGCGTCTTTGTCCTTGACAGAAAATTTTGTCCTTTTAGTCTTGCTGGTTTGTACCATGCAAACTTCATCGTTTGCAACTTAGACTTTGCTTGTATCAGATATACAATGGTCTACAATACAGTATACAATGGTCTACAATACAGTATACAATGGTCTACAATACAGTATACAATGGTCTACAATACAGTATACAATGGTCTACAATACAGTATACAATGGAGACCAACGAGATACAAGTTTTCAACTCATTTAGGAAAATGTGTTTGTTTAAACAAAACATATTTACTTGTTCCTGATAAAACGTGTTTTATGTACAATGGCTCCTTATCAATTTCAAACTTTGCTTTTTATACGCACAGACTCACGTTGAAACACACTCTCCAAAACACACCCCACTCCCAAAGACTAATCATCGAGTTTCATTCTAAAGCTGCAATAATGCTCCCTCCACCAGTTTTTTTTATTTCAGATTACCTCCCCTCGAGGTGAACGTCATCCTTCCCCCACACAGAATCATACACAAATACACCATCAAGCAAACACACTCACACACTGACCTTCCAAATTTTAAAGAGCTCATTCGTGCAACCTTAAATTGGACCCAGAGTTGCCCGAAACCATGAGTTGCCCGGGACCATGAGTTGCCCGGGACCATGAGTTGCCGGGGCCATGAGTTGCCCGAGACCATGAGTTGCCCGGGACCATGAGTTGCCCGGGACCATGAGTTGCCCGGGACCATGAGTTGCCCGGGACCATGAGTTGCCCGGGACCATGAGTTTCCCGGGACCCAAAGTTGCCCGGACTAAACGTTGCCCTGTTCATATGCTTTTCAGCCTTCTCTGAAGTTCGATGTAACAAATGTTCTGTGGATATTTGTCGCCACACGATTGGTAAGCTGGTTATGTTCACTGACGACCAAATTAGTACTAGCATCTGGCCCGGAGTCTCTCTGAAACATTCTCTGTCCCAGCTCTCTGCTAAACATTTTTCATGACCTTGAATTTAGGACTCACGAGACAATTTAAACATTCTATTTGCCAGAGAAGGGGGGGGGTATGCATGTATAAGAGGGAGAATGATGGGGAGTGGTCCGTTAGAGAGTCATAGAAATGGAAATGAGAAGGCAAGGAAGGGGAGGGCTACTCGGGGGTAAAGATGTTATAAGCCGGCCCCTTGTTTGGACTGAAAATAACAATCCGTACAATTAGGTTCTCACTTATTTTACAGTGTGCCATCAGGCTGTCGTTGACAGAGAGATGAGAGGTGGATAAGATCGCATTGTGACCTGCTTCTGTCAACAATTTAAGTTTTGTATACGTAACTATTCAAAGAATGTATATAAACAGATTTAAGGCCCCGCTACAAGCCTTAAAGACTTCATCTCGAGTGACTGAAGATTACAGCATTCTTGTCATACCCCAGTAAATCAATTTTCGTCTCTGAAGAGCATTTGAAACTGAGATTTTAAAGGTCCTAGAGCCATTAAAATTGTGTCTCTAAGACCAGCTGAAAACACATATATCTATTGCTATCTCCAGGTGAAGTGAGACTCACCACCTCCCCTCACTGGAGATAATTTGACTCTAATTCAAACTTAAAAATCCCAGGATTCCAATCAAGACTTGAACTCGAGGCCTTTAGGTTGACATTCGAACGCTTGACCAATAGGCTCAGCCGTACCGTCCCCTAAATCAATATCTTGATTTATCTTGACAAGTATCGATGTACTAATATCTTGACAAGTATCGATGTACTAATATGTTGACAAGTATCGCTGTACTAATACCTTGACAAGTATCGGTGTACTAGTATCTGAGGAGCATTTCAAACCATCACTAATTATTGATTGAGTAATCATTGTTGCGATCGGTTATTTACACTATGATGACGACTGTTTCCGGTGGTTTCGTTAAAATTGTCAATATCAGAGGGAGAAGAATACGGTCTGGCGTCATGATCCAGATTTAGGTCACAGGCGGTGGTGTTTAGAGGTCAGTGGCGCAGGCACAGTGGTCACTTCTGGACGATGAATAAGAAAGTCATTAGGTCGGCAGTGTTAGAATGATGTAAGGCATTGGTAGAAATATAACCCCATTTTTTTTCTCTATTTTCTCTCTCTCTCTCTCTTTTCTCTTATAGAAATGTTGCGTTTATCTGCACTGACCTTAATATCACAATCAATTGGCAATTCAAATAATTTTTAAAAGCCACTGTAATCAGTTGTCAATCGTCATGTGAAAAAAAAATAGTTGGAAAGTTGAAAAAAGAAACCAACTTTGGCCAGCTTTCAATGGTACCGGTGATTAGGTCACCCATAGGTCAGTAACGTAGTCAGTGAGTGTTAGATCCCATGGTTCCGTCATCTTGTCTGACTGCTCATAGCGAGGTCAATCTGGCGTGTAAGCTTGGGGTCACCGTCGCTCGATGACGGAATAACCCTGGAAGTGTGGTTCGCCGTCAAACGGACGAATGTAAAGTCTCGCCCACTGAGTTACATCGAGTGTTAAGTAACTCGTGTGACCGCTATTAATGTCCTGTATTGATTAACTCTAAACTCCTGGAATCTAAAACGTCTTACGGACACAGAAGTGACAGATTGATTTACATCAATGGTAGTATTTGTAAATCTTTATCATCTTGCTGTGCACCAACATTTTAAAAGTGTGAGAATCCTTCTTTCTTACTACTAATACAAAATTCATTCATTTATTAATACAGTGTTTCCCAAACTTTGTTCCGTGAGGCCTGAATAAGTCTTTCACAAACTACTGGAATAATTAACTAATAGGCCATCAGGTGAATAAATCTCTCTTTTAAAAAAATAAGCAAAGTGTTCCGCTAAATACTTAGAATGTGCCAAGTGTTCAGTTAGAGAAAAAGTTTGGGAAACATAGAATTAATATTTAAAAAACAGGCGCGTGCTAAATCTTATTTTCGATAAAGAAATTTAATTTTTAATTTTTAAAAAATATTTATAAATACGTTCACTTATTGGAACTTTTGCTTTGACCAGCTCAGCACTATCAGGTGTCTGAACGTAGCTAGTGGTAGGGTCCTCCGCCATTTCAAGTTTGCATCACATCAAAATAATGCTTTTACTAGATCATAATTAGATGCATGATATAAAAATCTACTCATTTAGAGAGAACTTTAAATGTGCATGTCCTGACCTAAACTAAACTGGGTTAGTAATTATAGAAGGATAAGAGTTGGTTTCTGCCTTTACAGTTTCTGATGAGACAGTAGCATAGTTTTCTTGTAAAAAACTGTTACTCATTTCTTTACAATACTCACAAAATAACTTCTCTTTGTAAACATAAAGCTTCCTAAAAATGCATTGATGTTAAGAAGAACAAAACTATATTGTTTCAGCACGCCTCGCTTTTTTGGGTGTATTTTTTTAAAGTGTATCTTTACTTATAGCTTACTTCTCATTCATCAGTATCTCGTGTACAAGAGAGAATCCTAACACTTGACTCTGTACTGGGAATCAGGTAACGGATTTGACATTTTTCAGATTACATTGGCGCAGTGGTCAGACTCGGACAGGCCAACAGAACTTGATGATGGACGCTTATGTCCAGACCGTTTTTCCCCCGTCTATTGTTCGCTATGGGAAGATTGTTGATGCTGTTTTGAAAAAAGGCTCCATCTGCTTCAAGAACTGCCGGAGAAATGAAGAGCGTAACATGACTCCGTGTTGGAGCTGATAAGGAGTCATTTTATGGTTGCTAAATACATTTAAATAAACCGCGCGTGAGTGTGTGTGTGTTTGTATATATATATGTGTGTGTGTGTGTGTGTGCGGGTGTGTGTGTGTAAAAAAAAACCTCATTATTGAAACTCAATGACCTGCCAAGAGTTTATATTTCACTATGCTTGTTTCAAGCAAAAATTGTAACAGCATCTAACACAGTTGCAGATTTGACAACAAATAAACCTTTATTTTCCTTCTGTTTTATATTCTACCGCAATACTACTATGGACAAAGAACACCCTTCACTTTTGTTTTTCAATTTTACTGTCTGGTAATGCTATTTTTAATAAAACTATATTTTCTACTGTGACTGAATGTCAGTATGAAGTAATTGAAAAACTGTTGCCAACTATAATCTATGACTGAATGTCAGTATGAAGTAATTTAAAAACTGTTGCCAACTATAATTGCGTTTTTAAGATATGCTATCGACTTGTATTAAATATAACTTTTTTCTTCTGCTTTTCAGCTAGAAGTAATCGACTAGCTGCAGTCAACTAGAAATAGAATAAAACTATCGAGTGACATATAATCTGTGTGTGTGTATGTCGAAGATTCAAATCTATGTGTTGTTATTCGGCGTATTGATTGACACGAGTCAGACCTATTGAACTAGCTCGTTATCTGATTGATTCATTAGGAATCAAGAAATCTATGCTCTGTTGGGGAGCTAATCAAACCTTTCTGTGGTGTGACTTATGGGCTGATACATTCTCTGGTTTTGTATTTAATCACTATTTGACTGGGCTGTACATTCTAGTTAAAATTATAATTATTTCGTTTCGTTTGTTTATTCGAAACTTCGAATGCTAATTTTAAATATAATTCCTTGCTCACTTCTCGGTGTTTAATTACCGCTGGTCCTTAGTATTACGTACTTATTAAGTTGTAGTTATTCTAGATGACAAGTTCGTGACACAACCTGCAAACGTGGCCTGGGGTCGTAGAATAGTATTTAGAAATGTTTCAACTGTTGGTCTCATGTTTTTATGACGTGATGCTAGATGCCCTAAAATAAATATGCACACAGAATGATCTAGTTAGAAATGCATAAAATACACCAATAAAAATTACACATCCACAGTTAACTTCTTGAAATTATTAAGTACAATATGCAAAGGACTGACAACTGACTTAACCCCCTGGTCTCCCCTTTATATATCTTTTGGGCCCATGTCTTAAAAAGCATATACACAATAAGCAAAAGTCTAAAGTTTATGAAATACGCTTAGAGCAAAATTTCTGTTTTTTGTTTTTTTAGCATCCACGGACTTTATTTGTCTAATTGTAGTTTCCTGGCTAATCAATAAAGATGTCATACTATTCGTGTGCCAGTTTGGTTTGCTATATAATGTCACTAACGAAATTCTGTTGTTATTAGCGACTAGTGAGAAATCATTTGACTGATACAATACACGGAGTGAAGGTTGATACTATCAACATACAAACAATGTCACAAAGGTGAGATACATAGTTTACGTTATAATCCCATTCTTATCTAATCCTTTAGCCATGAAAGGGTTTTACAAAAGCCACATTCTTTAGCTTAATATACGCAAGGTCTCCATTATAATAAACATATATAACAATGATCTAAAACCTCATAACATTTGTGAGTAAAATTTTAACTAGAGAGTTATGGTTGAACACTTATCCTTGATATTACCCCTCATAAAAATGTACACACGACTCAATTTCACTCTAGCCTGATATGCTTGCAATGCTTCAAAAATCTGGCCAGATCTGGTAAATGATGGTAAATTCAATTGATTGGTGAATGTGTTTTCTCGCGTATTATTCAAACTCAGCCTTCTCCCCCCCCCCCCCCCCCCCAATTTTTTTTTTGACAAAACAAAACTTTTTTTTTTTTATTTTATTGATCTTTGTGAATAGAGGCGTCAGCGCGTTGTGGTTGATTCTCTTGAATTTTTTTTTTTTTGAAATGTCAACCACCACAATACCACTTCCGGTTTTCTACACTTGTTCACCGCCCGCGTGGCGTCCTTGACAACAATGGCGGCAACAACAACAAACATACAAACACACAGGCCCACACTGGGCGCCAGCACATCGCCCGATTAAAAAAAAATGCAAATCAATTGTTTGAAACGGAGATTTAGAAACTGATTATGTCATTGATATTTCATTCCGGGACTTGAACAATAGACCGTCAAGAACAACAACCCATTCAAACACACACACACACACATAGATGTTCCAGGATAAAAGCTGTGTGAATCCCCCCCCCCCCAATCTCTTTTTTTTTCTCTCCTTTTATTTACCAATGTTAGTTTGAAGTGACTAGAACATTTTTTTTTAATCATTGATGTCCATCTAAACATTTAATCTACTAAAGCTAAAGTTATACAGTTTATGAAGACTGACCTAAATCTATAGAGCAGATCTGTTGTCCAATTGTAAGTTATGTTAACTATATTATGACATCACTTCTGTTACAAAGTCCCTTTGTTATTCTTAGCTTTTTTCCCCATTTAACTGAAGAGATGTCGTGGCGCAGAGAGGTCTTCTCGATAGGAGGAGTCTTGTCGCTGAAAGATGTCTTGTCGCTGGAAGATGTTTTGTCGCTGGAAGATGTTTTGTCGCTGGAAGATGTCTTGTTGCTGGAAGATGTCTTGTCACTGGAAGATGCCTTGTCATTGGAAGATGTCTTGTCACTGGAAGATGCCTTGTCATTGGAAGATGTCTTGTCATTGGAAGATGTCTTGTAACAATTTGTCGAGTTATACGAAGATGTTTGTCGTTAGAAAATGTCTTGTGTCGCTGGACAATGCTTAATAACAACTTGGCTTGTCACATGGAGATGATGTGTCGCTGGAAGATGTGGCGGGTAGATGAGAGATGATCTTGTGCTGAGTTTGAGAGTTGAGACCTCAACTCATCTTGTAGAATTTATTTTCACTCAGTCAATCCACCTTTGACGTTGCAATCCAGGTATACAAAAAAAAAAACAACAACTAATTATCAGTCATAGCAGTGACTCAGTGATGATTAAAGCAAATACAAAAACTGACCATCATTGGCAGTCGAACCTAAACCTTCTTCCCCTTCGGATTGTACTCTACCTCTTAGTTTATTTCAAAAATCTTTTTTTTTTCCAAATCGTCTTTTTAAAAAAAATAACCACTTGACCGCGATGCAATTATTATGAGTCATCGATATGCCCTCGGTCATTGAGCGTACTGTGATGATTGCCAAACGTGAGACTTCAAAGAGACCAATGAATGTAGGGAGATCATTAGTGAATCCTAATGACCGTGCCATTATCTTTCAGCAGAGAAGGTCTACAGTCTTGGCCCTTCAATAAAACATGGTCCTGTCCTGGGGATGCACCAGTTCATAAACTCCATTCTAATTCACATTTCACAAACCGCTTGTGTTTCACATTCTATGAAATGAAACAGCAATAATTCGATTTCCGTTAGATACAAAAGAGGCGCCAATAATTATTGTACAGTTACGAATGACTTGTAATTTTAGAAATGTGTTAATAGGGGAGAGAAATCAATATATAGTTTTTGAATTAAATTAATACATAATATTACTTTCACTGAAAAAAAAACTAATAAGAGGGGAGCCAAACATATTTCTCCTTGAATGCGCCAACTGACGATGCTTTACTTTTTTCTTCCGCACGTGCATGTCTCTCATCTGTGTTCACACACCTTGTTATATAAATAGAAAAAAAAAAATGACATTTCTCTCCCTTTGAAGTCCAGGGCATGAATGTTTATCGACATGCGGAGACCAGAAGCAGACAAGTTGAGGCAGGTAGATTTAGGCGACAGACGCTTCAGTGGTCATTCCTTAATATGGTTTGTCTTCGCGCTTGCTAGCCAGTTGATACGCCTTGTTAGATGAATATTTAATGTTTAATCACTTCTTCTCTGTGCCCTGACCTTCTTTTTGACATCACGCCCTTTCACCTCTTTTCCGTAGTAGACCTTCACCTTTATGATGTCCACCCTGTTCACCTTTTTCCCGTAGTAGACTATCACTTAAGAGTACTGTTAGTAACAGACATCATGATGGCATGCACTTTTAAAAAAACACGGAGTCAAGATGTCAACAACTATGACATATTTCTTTTGATGCACATATGACGTTTATTTAATTTTTAGCGATGACTTTCTAAGCATTTCATCACCGATGACTTTCAAAGCATTTTATCCAAGATGATTTTCTAAGCATTTTGTCATCGATGATTTTCTAAGCATTTTATCATCGATGATTTTCTAAGCATTTTATCATCGATGATTTTCTAAGCATTTTGTCATCTATGATTTTCTAAGCATTTTGTCATCGATGATTTTCTAAGCATTTTATCATCGATGATTTTCTAAGCATTTTATCATCGATGATTTTCTAAGCATTTTGTCATCGATGATTTTCTAAGCATTTTATCATCGATGATTTTCTAAGCATTATGGATGACATCTCGTCTTGTTTTACTGTCTTCTTAATCTTTTACACAATGTTGTCATCTGGCAGAACAACTTGTTTTTTTTACCAGCATGTGTCATCTGACATGACATCTTGTTCTCGTTGACATGTGTTCACGCCCAGGCGCTCCTTACTGCTGCGATATACCAATATCGAATGTTTCTCATGTCATAGACCCCCCCCCCCCCATCTCATCTATTTCCTCCCCCCTCCTCTTTGACGCGATGCTAATTTATCATGTCTAGCAATTACTCACTACCTTAGAGTTTCCGCTTGACTGAAATGCAAACAAATCGGGAAATTCATGCGTAACCTGGAGACACACACACACACACACACAAAGAAAAAAGTTTTTTCTAGCCACGCAATTATCTTCAATGCCAGTAACCCGCTTCTTTAATAAATCTTCATCTGTTTTTTTTTCATCTGTTCCCCCCCCCCCCTTCTTTCTCTCTCTCTCTGTCTTCATCCACCAAACAATTATTGACCTGTTATAACTGCCTGGTTATTAATATAATTACCCAGTAAATTAAATTTGAACCAATCGATCTAGAGTAGTGCTCATCAAGCGTGAAGACGTTAGATCCTTGCTCACTTCGAGCTAAAACAGAAGTAAGATCTACTCACGCTTGTTTAAATGTATACCTGTGTTCGATTTGCGATACACTCTACGAATTCCTTCTTGGCTACCTGATGACACACACAAACACACTCTTTTGTTTTCACAAACCCACCCTCAACAACTCACACACATCTATCCACACACAGATACTCACACAGATCTATCCACGCACAGCTACTCACACAGATCTATCAATGCACACCTAATCACACAGATCTATCCACGCACAGCTACTCACACAGATCTATCAATGCACACCTAATCACACAGATCTATCCACGCACAGCTACTCACACAGATCAATCCACGCACACCTACTCACACAGATCTATCCACGCACAGCTACTCACACACATCTATCCACGCACACCTACTCACACAGATCTATCCACGCACAGCTACTCACACACATCTATCCACGCACACCTACTCACACAGATCTATTCACGCACAGCTACTCACACAGATCTATCCACGCACAGCTACTCACACAGATCTATCCACGAACAGCTACTCACACACATCTATCCACGCACACCTACTCACACAGATCTATCCACGCACAGCTACTTACACACATCTATCCACGCACAGCTACTCACACACATCTATCCACGCACATCTACTCACACAGATCTATCCACGCACAGCTACTCACACACATCTATCCACACACAGCTACTCACACACATCTATCCACGCACACCTACTCACACAGATCTATCCACGCACAGCTACTTACACACATCTATCCACGCACAGCTACTCACACACATCTATCCACGCACATCTACTCACACAGATCTATCCACGCACAGCTACTCACACACATCTATCCACGCACAGCTACTCACACACATCTATCCACGCACACCTACTCACACAGATCTATTCGTATTTGAATGTAGCGTCGACTAGTGCCAACGTCTTTACAGATCGATATATAGGTCACAATAAAGTGACACAATTTTTTTCTTTGCTAATACAGAGGTTGTGTGTGGGTGTCTTCATTATTTAAATCGGTTTTAACAGTTAAACGCTGTGTTCTGAAAACCACAAAGCTTACCATTGTCAGAAGTATCGAATGTTGATCTATTGTTGATATTTCTTATTTCATACGCTAGAACAAATTCGTACAAGTGCTCCTTCTTCCTAGTGCCAACAGGGAATGAAATAGGTTGCCGGAATCATCCAGGAAAACCAACGATTTAGTAGAGTTTAAGTCATTGATTAACATGTATGACTAGATTGACACATGAAATGCGTCGGACTTATATTCTTTTTTGAAGTAACGTCTGTAATATATAAGATAAGATAATCAAAATTGACGTTTTGTATTTGAAGGAATCTACGTCACCAGACGTATGACTTTTTAATGAGAGTCAAGTTTATAGCAGTTTATAGTGTTAAAATGTAACTATAGGCTCGTACTAAGGAGGACCTGTGCAAATAGGCAAATGGAGATCCCATTATTAGGAATTGAGAGGGTCCCTGTTTGGTTCCCACCCTTGCAGCTATGGGTAGGGGGAAGCTTTGAGCTTTAAGCGATTTCCTTCGTTCAAAGCTACAGAAATGCATTATTTAGGCAGAAGAACAGCGCTGTTTGGGTCAAGAGGCTCCTCCAGCATCGGGGTCCTGGCAGTAGCACACTTAACACATCCTTACGTTTGGGCATGTTAACTTTTTCTGTCAGGAGAAAAAATGTGTGCGCCTAGAGTTTCCTTGTCTAAAGAGATGTTAAGTTACATTATTTCATAAATGTGTAGTAGGGATAAACATGTTTATTTATTTCATAATCCCCTTTAAAAAATGTTAAATCAATATTAAAATACAAATAAGAATTCCCTCATGCATATTTTGGACATTTTTTTTTTTTTTCCACCAAAATGAGCTAATACTTAATGGTACCGAGCACCCCTCCCCATCTTGACACAATTAGACCTCCGCCGCCCCCCTCCTCCCTAAAGTTATGGCTCTCTGTATGATATTTACAACAACAAAAAAAAAAGAATTCAGCACACTCAACATAAAAGCAAGCCTTTTGTTCCAATGGTCTTGACCTATCGTGTCACACAGCCTGAGGAGGCCCGACTGTCACATACACACATAAACACTCGCTCAAAGTTGTCACCACCTTGTAGGGGTGCGGGGGGAAGAAGGCGGTGGCGTAGTAAGAGATTCCATCGATTTACTCGAGATGTCTAAGACCTAGGTGCTGGCTCTAAATGATTTTTTTTTCTCTCTCCCTCTCTGCCAATCTGTAGTTGGCAACAGTCGAAGGCATTTGTTGACGGACCCAAAGGCCCTCCGTTCTACATGACCAATAGTGCGAGCTGTCAAAGTTAACGTTTTTCTTTTTGTTTGCTAAGTAAATGTAGATTTTCTAATGGTGAGAACACATTCATTGCTGTTTCACTAATGTAGTCATTTGCGATTCACTATTAGGTCGACATGAGATATGTATAGAAAACAATAAAAACAACAAAGATAGGCTGGAATTGACGACGGCAGAAAGAATAATACAGACTCTTTGAAATAACTTGTTTTGAAAAAAAAAAACATTCCAGTCCTGTATACAAATGTATCTTGGTTACATGTAGGCACATTCTAAAAAAAAAAGAAAATAAAGTTCTACTTTCAGATCATGTGGTCTATAGGGCAGATGATGTTAAGGTCATCTGTTTCTGTATCCAACGTTTGTCATTTGGCCAGCACAACGACCAACTGCCTTTACTTTCCCCAACTAATGTCAGGTACTCATTAAAGTTGGATGGACTCAGGGAAGCCCTAAAAATCCCAAAATTCAAAAACCCAGTCTTTACCGAGATTCAAACCCAGGTTCCCATTTTCGTAAGCCAAGCGCTTGACCACTCAGCCACCGCGACCCCGTACCGCACATTCTGGGGCGGGGGGGGGGGCTAAATGTCCATAAATCGCATCTGGGACAGATTCAAAATTTGTTTTTTAATTTAGGCTAGGAGCCATATTAAGGCATATGCAAATGAGGCTGGTCGTTGGTCTGGAGACAAATAACCCCACAACAAACAGCAGGAAATATGTCTGGAAAATTTGCAGGAAATATGTCTGGAAAATTTGCAGGAAATAGATCTGGAAAACTTGCAGGAAATATGTCAAGAAAACTTGCAGGAAATAGGTCTGGAAAATTTGCAGGAAATAGATCTGGAAAACTTGCAGGAAATATGTCAAGAAAACTTGCAGGAAATAGATCTGGAAAACTTGCAGGAAATATGTTTGGAAAACTTGCAGGAAATATGTCGGAAAACTTGCAGGAAATATGTCTGGAAAACTTCCGTTAATCTCGTGAGACAGGATTTGCGCCTCCAAGAGGCTACGGTTTGGAGCCAATGCTATTGGTTTACTGTTTGCATAGACTATTAGCTTTAATGCACAACTCTCGCGTCGTCTTCATTCTGCAAGCCATTTATTTGACTGACATCTTCCTAGACGAAGAAAACTGGTTCGGAAGGTAGTCAAAAAGAAAAGTACTGTCCAGACAACACTGTTTGGATGAAGTAAGGTCAACTTAAAGGGGTGCTGAAAATCAAGTCAAAGTTAACTAAAAAAAAAACAAGTCAACATCAAGTCAACATCAAGTCAACATCAACTGCGCTGATTTAAAAAAATGTGTTCTTGGTGTTTTCTCGAAGCTCAGAGACACCGCGAATGTAAATTTAGTACCACACATCTACTTGTTGAAAGTTTTATCTTTATGGTCTAGATAGTTTCTTCAAACCAAGTGTTTAAACTTTCCACACATTCTTTAGACTTTCGACACATTGTTTAGACTTTCGACACATTGTTTAGACTTTCGACACATTGTTTAGACTTTCGACACATTGTTTAGACTTTCGGCAAATTATTTAGACTTGCGACACATTGTTTAGACTTTCGGCACATTGCGTAGGCATTTGGCACAGTGTGTAGGCATTTGGCACAGTGTGTAAGCATGTGGCACACTGTGTAGGCATTTGGCATAGTGTGTAGGCATGTGGCACAGTGTGTAGGCGTGTGGCACATTGTGTAGGCGTGTGGCACATTGTGTAGGCGTGTGGCACATTGTATAGTTATGTATTAAAAGCTCATATCATAGTAAGCCTATAGGAACAATGTATTTCTATCTAAACGTCTCTATAGCGTGTGTCCATATATCAACACGTCTCTATAGCGTGTTCAACACGGCTGGCCAGTCACCCGTCACATAGTTTCTCAGCTAAATTATAGAAATAAAAACGTATGACGTTGTTTTTTTGTCAAGTCTGTTTGACTGCGAGTCAGTCACGGCGCAAGATTGCTGCCCCCTTCCCCCCAGTTGAGCAATCAATGTCGTAGGACAGGCTCTTCACGGTCAATGTCCTTGGAATCTAATCTCCAATGTATTACTTGACCACTGGAAGGCTGAGTGTACTCATCCGTGCTTAATAACACTGATTCACACACAACTTCAGCCCTTTTTTTCATTTCGCTCTTCTCTGTTCCTTCTTTCTTCTCTTCACGACTCTCTCAGCAGTCAGCAGTCAGCTAAAGTTTTTTCCTTTCTTTTTTTTTTTTTGTCATCTATTTATTTTAAATTTACAATTACTTTTTTACATTTAATAAAACCTCTTTTTTTTCCATTACGTGAATAGTAATAATCCGACCAACGGAAACTCAAACTTAATTACTAGATAAAGTAAAGCTTTTATTGTTGATATGAACATAATATAATATGTGTAACAGAAAAAAAAAATCGGCTTTTGTAGGAGAACATTAAAAACACATATCTACCAAACTGAAAAATGATAAAATAAAAACTGAAATGAATACTTATACGACTAAAATTAAAGCTGAATTTAGTGTTGATGAAACTGAAATATAAATCTGAAATTAATACGATAAGACAAATTAAACATTGAAATAATAAAAACTGTTGTTTTGACACATTAAAATAGAAACAAGCCGATAGATAGATATTAGAGACAGAAATTAAATACAATACAAAAACGAGAACTTCTCTATTGCTTACTAGGATAATGATGGTACTATGGTTTGGACAATAGTGATGTACTAATGGTAGTGATGATACCAATGATTTTGATGGTAGTGATTGTACTATCGATGGTGGTAATGTTTCTAATAGTATTGATGGTAGTGATGGTACTAATGGTATAAATGGTAGTGATAGTACCAATGGTATCGATGGTAGTGATGATATTAATACTAGTGATGTTACTAACGGTACTGATGGTACTAATGGTATTGCCTTTGTCTCTAAATCTATAGCACATCTAAGCTTAAACTTGTCATTACTTTCTCAAAAGCTGATCTTACGATGTTTACTGGAGAATGTTCCTGCCTGTTTTAATGAGGATTACAAAGAAATATCTTCAAGTTCCTGTACAGGAATCTCTTCAAAGCTCAACAAATCTCTGTACCTAGACATGCAGTTGTTCTGTTGCTGTAAACAGCAGTCTTCATTTTATTTTTCTGCTTAGTCGACAAGGCAAAACAAAACAGACACTTCCACACACACACACACACACAGACACACACACGCACACGCACACACACACACAGAGACAATGTACGCTAAGTTTTAATTAAAAGATCAAAAGGTAACAGCCAAAGAAAGTTTAACTGAGTTGCAATTGTTGATTTCGGGAAATATTCTTTATCCGCGATCATTTGGTGAGGTAACTGGCTAGACGTTTACTTGTCTCCTCCTTGCAGTTGCTATGTGTTGTTTCCACCCTCTGACGTCATACGTGGGATTCAAGAAACTTTGTTATCCTGCGTCTCAGATGTTCATGGGCCAGTCTATCTATCTGCATTTTATGTTTGTGTTTTTGATACCCTTCGGTCTGCCTGTCTGTCTATCCTGGCACTTGATCATGCCTGCACATCTCCTACGACCGCATGTTTTGTTTGTATGGTAGCTTCTGTGATTATATGGAAATTGAGTCTTTACATTTTCAGATTTTTTAATTACTGTGAAATATTCGTTCTTGATTTACTCTGTACACTGGACGCTGGTCAGTTTTTCGATACTATATTCCTAACTTTAAAAAATAGTCAATAATTCGCTATATTTTTTTAACTGGACACTGGTCATTTGTTGTTTCTACAAACATTTCTACATCTCAAGTGAAATGGTAGAGTACTTGAGCGTCTTCTTCTTTGTTTCTATCACTGAACGTTGTTTTTTTTTTCGTATCTTCTTCAACCTTATACTATGAAGTTATTCTGGGGGCTGCTTATTGAAGTTATTCTGGGGGCTGCTTATTGAAGTTATTCTGGGGGCTGCTTATTGAAGTTATTCTGGGGGGCTGCTTATTGAAGTTATTCTGGGGGCTGCTTATTGAAGTTATTCTGGGGGCTGCTTATTGAAGTTATTCTGGGGCTGCTTATTGAAGTTATTCTGGGGGCTGCTTATTGAAGTGATTCTGGGGGCTGCTTATTTCTAAACTTTCAAGTTGATCTATCTCTACAAAAAATAAAGTTTAACGTCTGCGAGATTATGAATGAATGCTGCTGTCCAGGTGCCAGGTCATCCTGATCGACTCTAGTGTTCACTCTACTGAAACCTACCAAAACCTTCCGCCGACTTGTGGAGCTCGTCCTGCCTACTCAGATGTCACAAATACCAAATTATTCACCAGCGAAGCGTGAAAAAGAAAAATAATATGTTCCAGGACATGGCCGTGAGCAACTTTCTTTGACCGCTCCGCGAACTTCAAGCAACGCGTTGTTTTTTCTGTAAAAGATATGGGGAAAAGGTATAAAAGACACAGACAGATATAGATAGATAGATAGAATAGATAGATAGAATAGATAGATAGAATAGATAGATAGAATAGATAGATAGAATAGATAGATAGAATAGATAGATAGAATAGATAGATAGAATAGATAGATAGAATAGATAGATAAGATAGATAAGATAGATAGATAAGATAGATAGATAAGATAGATAGATAGAGATAGATAGATAAGATAGATAGATAAGATAGATAGATAAGATAGATAGATAAGATAGATAGATAAGATAGATAGATAAGATAGATAGATAAGATAGATAGATAAGATAGATAGATAAGATAGATAGATAAGATAGATAGATAAGATAGATAGATAAGATAGATAGATAAGATAGATAGATAAGATAGATAGATAAGATAGATAGATAAGATAGATAGATAAGATAGATAGATAAGATAGATAGATAAGATAGATAGATAAGATAGATAGATAAGATAGATAGATAAGATAGATAGATAAGATAGATAGATAAGATAGATAGATAAGATAGATAGATAAGATAGATAGATAAGATAGATAGATAAGATAGATAGATAAGATAGATAGATAAGATAGATAGATAAGATAGATAGATAAGATAGATAGATAAGATAGATAGATAAGATAGATAGATAAGATAGATAGAAGATAGATAGATAAGATAGATAGATAAGATAGATAGATAAGATAGATAGATAAGATAGATAGATAAGATAGATAGATAAGATAGATAGATAAGATAGATAGATAAGATAGATAGATAAGATGATAGATAAGATAGATAGATAAGATAGATAGATAAGATAGATAGATAAGATAGATAGATAAGATAGATAGATAAGATAGATAGATAAGATAGATAGATAAGATAGATAGATAAGATAGATAGATAAGATAGATAGATAAGATAGATAGATAAGATAGATAGATAAGATAGATAGATAAGATAGATAGATAAGATAGATAGATAAGATAGATAGATAAGATAGATAGATAAGATAGATAGATAAGATAGATAGATAAGATAGATAGATAAGATAGATAGATAAGATAGATAGATAAGATAGATAGATAAGATAGATAGATAAGATAGATAGATAAGATAGATAGATAAGATAGATAGATAAGATAGATAGATAAGATAGATAGATAAGATAGATAGATAAGATAGATAGATAAGATAGATAGATAAGATAGATAGATAAGATAGATAGATAAGATAGATAGATAGATGAATTAATTGTGTAAAATTATAATACATAACAATACCAATTTCAACAGGCCTGTAAATCTGACACACAAAAATTTAAAAACTAAATAGAAATGAACGATAGAGAGAAAGAAAATGAAGAGAGAGAGTGAAGAAAGAGAAAGAGAGAGAAAGAAAGAGAGAGAAAGAGAGAGAAAGAAAGAAAGAAAGAGGAGAGAAAGAAAGAAAGAGAGAGAAAGAAAAGAGAGAGAAAGAGAGAGAAAGAAAGAGAGAGAAAGAAAGAGAGAGAAAGAAAGAGAGAGAAAGAGAGAGAAAGAAAGAGAGAGAAAGAGAGAAAGAAAGAAAGAGAGAGAAAAGAAAGAAAGAGAGAGAAAGAAAGAAAGAGAGAGAAAGAAGAAAGAGAGAGAAAGAAGAAGAAAGAAAGAGAGAGAAAGAAGAGATAGAAAGAGAGAGAGAGAAAGAAAGAAAGAGAGAGAAAGAAAGAAAGAGAGAGAAAGAAAAGAAAGAGAGAGAAAGAAAGAAAGAGAGAGAGAGAAAGAAAGAAAGAAAGAGAGAGAAAGAAAGAAAGAAGAAAGAGAGAGAAAGAAAGAGAGAGAGAGAAAGACAGAGAGAGAGAGAAAGAAAGAGAGAGAAAGAGAGAGAAAGAGAGAGAAAGAAAGAGAGAGAAAGAGAGAGAAAGAGAGAGAAAGAGAGAGAAAGAGAGAGAAAGAAAGAAAGAGAAGAAAGAACGAGAGAGAGAAAGAAAGAAGAGAGAGAAAGAGAGAGAAAGAGAGAGAAAGAAAGAAAGAGAGAGAAAGAGAGAAAGAGAGAGAAAGAAAGAGAGAGAAAGAAAGAAAGAGAGAGACAGAGAGAAAGAAAGAGAAAGAAAGACAGAGAGAGAGAGAAAGAGAGAGGGAGAGTTTAGTGACGGGGAGACTCCAAAGAATGTTGAAGTTGTCAAGTTGTCCTTCAGCCTCCAACCTGTTCCCACACTTCCGGTGTCCCCCTAATCACTTGTCACGTGTCACTCGACTCACCTTATGGATCGGACCCAACGTAATTTCCAATCCTATCCTTCAAAGAAGTTACCATGGCAACCAAGACTTTTGCTTATCGATTAATAAAGTAGGGGCGATACGCTCAATGATAAAATAGAAATAAGAACTGTCAAGGAAGCACATACAGACTTCGGCATTATGACTCAAACACACACACACACACACACACACAAAGAAAATCTTTCCACAATTGTTTGTTGTTTCTTTGACAACTGCAAGTTTTTATGTGCATTGAGTTGCCACTTTGTTTAGATTTACTGTTCTACCCACTGCTTTATTGTTGATTTGTTGTGGACAAATTAGGGAATCATCTTTTTGTATTAGTGTTGTTGTTTTCTCTGAGCAAACTTTACACGCTAACTTCAAGACAAGAAACAACTCTGAAACTTAAAGCCTTGCCCTATGCATTTAAAATCAGAATATTTCATTTTGGAAGTATTTTTACAAATCCAGTCTAGTCTTTTTACATTTTTTAAAAAATATACCTCTATTCAAGTCACAACGTCATAGGTGAAACCTGGAAACGTATCTTTAAAAAAAAACGGCTCTAATGATTTTCCTAGAAAGTTGTTTTTATATAGCATTCTTTAGTTATAAAGAAAAAGACTATTCCTAGCTGGATCAGAATAGTGTATACAAAAAAGGAATTTATACAATTGAAACGAAAAAAAAGAAGAATGTCTTGACAGTCAGACTGCTGAGACATTCATAAATTCTCGCACTCTGTATAACTGTGACACCTGACTTAAAAAATAAATTTTCTAGAATCTTTTAAATGTTCAGACTATAAATATTGCACACAAGATATTAAGTTCCCAGAATCGATCTCCATGTACTGTGTGTGTGTCTGGGGGGGGGGGGGGGCAGTTGGTTGTGTTTCTGGCGAATTGAACAAACAAGGCAGATCACTCACACTTGGAAACACGACTTTCTATACAATTATAGATTTCTTTTAGGGTTCCTTCCCTTTGAAGTGTGAGCTTTGAATTCTAAGTCCTTAACAGCTGATTGGTTGGGGTTGGTTTCTTTTTACTACCGGTACTGCAAGAGCCTGCTGGGAAATGAATGCGTATGCAAATACTGTAGGGATCAGCTTGAGTTACAAGCAGATACACTGCCTATTGTGATATGTATTTATTGTATCTTAGAATCTAGGGACAGGTTTATAATAATTTTAAATTTCTGTTGAACAGTTTAATACCACTGCCAATTATTTGATGTTTTTATTATTTAATTATTATTAATTTTATTTTAGATTGGAAAAAGTCATATTAAGGGTGCAAGTTTTATAAATGCTGATCTCTAACTCTATACCTTTGATTTGAATGGGAAAATTTATTTTTAAATGCATAGACAAGATAAATAATGACAAGGATGCATTTTGAAATATCACTATTGCCAACTTCCGTTATCTGTACACCAAATCTACCAAAATAACTCGCTATGTATAGATCTATTCCATTTATGGAAATCTCCTATAAAGAGCAATAAGAAACTTTTTTTTTCAGGATTTCACATCAAAAGATTTTGGTAGTCAGTTAGCCCTATGGGTCTGTTTTATTCACTTATTAGGTCAAACCTAAGACATTTACTTTAAGTTAACCAATATGGCATCATTAGTACCACTAAAGGTCTCTGTAGAAGTAAAATAATGATATTTGTTGATCTATTTTTTAATCTTTATGATATTTTTCATGGAGTTCAATCCCTTGCAGCAATGGAATAACACAAAATCCACTTCTTGTTTTACAAAGAGTTCAAACAAATATGCATAAAATACGCAATGCATTTTTTAAATTCTGTTTCGAGCACTCTGAAAATGATGGTAAAATCTAGTTTTGCTATGACATTTTTTTTTTTGAGATCTAAAAGTGACAGACGGACGGACGGAAGAACATATATTTACACCTACATATATAAAAAAAACAAAAAACAATCAGCACAGGCACAAAGTCTTTTCCTTGCGGGCCACTCAAAGAAAAATGTATGTGTTGAATAGCTTATTGTTGGTTTAAACCAATTCATCTACATTCCTAACCAGAGTCTTCTACAAATGACAGAGGAGTATCCTCGAGTATCTTCAAGTGCGATGTAAACTGTTAGTTACGGAAAACACTTCCAGCGTCTCACAAGAGTCTGGCCCTGTAGGGTGACGGGGGAAGGGGGGTGGGCTCTGGAAATCTCACACTTCTAAGCTCCAGGACAGCTCACGAGTCTCTAAGTGGAAACTCACTCTCTGTACACAGCCCTATCGTCTTTCAAATGTAAACATTTTCACGGAGATTCCATTTCCAGCCCCCCTCCCCTCGCCTTTCTTTCTTTAAGGCCTCCTTTTTTTTTATTTTGTTATCATTTAAAACTCCTTTATTAGGCCCTCGTGTCACCTGGTTCACTTGAACTCTAAAAAAACTCCATAAAGAAATACAAAATGGGGCAAAATCTTTTCCTGTTAGTCTTTCGATTGATTTATCTTGTGCTCGTTATTAATTAGTTCTTAAACTGCTGCCGATGTCCAGAAGTCCGTAAATTTAAGAATCGAACCGGCTCAGCGACGTTAATGGTAAGTTAATTACTACTCCAGGGCACCCGGGGACAAGAGAAATGACCAGCCGTCGGCATGAGCTGAGAATGGAATCTGGACACTGTCGTGAGTGGACACTAACAGATGCACGTGCATGTCCAGTGATGGGTCGCCGGGGGGTGGGAGGAAAGGGTTAGACAGCTGTCCGGGATTTATACCGCTCGACAGCTCTTGACCCTAATGTGTGCTATCAATCCGGAGGTAGCTAATTTGTAAGTTGTATTGGTACAACTTTCTTTAGAGGCCGGCGCACATCTGTTGGGCGCATCACAAAGAAAAAAAGGTTTAAATGTGATGTTTACAATTTTGTTCTTACCAGGTATATTACAGCCACGAAAGGAAAACAGAAATTTGTCTTGTCAAGAACTTTTTAAAAACACAATTAAAATTAGTCATCAACGGTGCATTGTCTTTTTCTGGAAATCCGATTTTTTTTTTCTATTTAAAAATATTTTGTTAAAAAAAAATACTTTTTTTGGGTATTTCTTATTTAAGGTCACTAGTTCAAATATTTAAACGGCATTTAAGTTCCCCTTTCAGACCTTGTCATCTATAGTGCAGATGATGTAAAGGTCATATATTTCTGTAGCCTACGGTTATTGAGGGTGTCATGTGGCCACCACAACGACCAACCGAATTTACTTTTTTCCAACTAATGTCAGGTACTCATTAGAGCTGGGCGTACTCAGAGGCGTCCAACGATCCCGAAATTAAAAACTCTATTCGTCACCAGGATTCGAACCCGGGATGCCCGGTTTAGAAGCCTAGTGCTTTACCGCTCAGCCACCGCGCCTTTAACTCGGCTTAAAATGTCATAGGCTCGTTTTGTACAAACCAAATGGATCCAATAATCTTAGTCTGAATTTCAATCAGTTTAATGACTGATAGTTGGTAGGGCAGTGCGTTTAATAGATTCCACAAGAAATATAGAACCAATACAAACCTATGGGCCAAAACCAGATCTACACTTATCCAGACCGAGACATAGTTTGAGTGCTACGTTTAAGTGCTACAAACAAGACTTGTCAATTTCATATACTGACACTTCCAACAAATCACGTATCGGAATGTATTCCAGTCTGTCACTAGCTTGACTTCTGTCATTCTCAATTTTGTCATCAGTTGTCACAAAAGGTCAGACTGAAAGGTTACGTGACATCACAACTTGGCACCGACTCTTCAATAATTCAGGTTTTTTTTTTAAACCTTCTACCTATCGTATTAGAAAATATATATATATACACACACACACACCTGAGACACACATACTTGTATTTAGACACACACATACACAAACAAAAGAAACTTTTTTAAAATAAAAAACGAGAAAATAGGGGGAATGTGAGAGGTGGGGTGGGGGTATGGAAATATTAAGTCTTCAGACGATCAATATTTGATCCCTCTCCCAGGACCTTGGTCACCCAGTTACTTCTCCCTGTCAGTTGACCTACTTATTCTATGGCACATTTTTCTTTGGTCTCTGACGTGAGCAATTTGAAAATGAAATTTAGACCAAATTCTAAACAAAATAAATAAAGGAATAATTAAAGAATATTTAACAAATGAGGAATTTTTTATGCATACCTTTCAAAATCTTACAAAATGCGGAGAACTGGTAGAAAGTGTAGATCTGGTCTCCATTAGCAAGAGACTGGTGCGAAATGTTAATTCTGAAAAGTTTTGTTTTTTTCCGACAGATTCTCCAATCATTCGAACATGTATCTTTGTTTTAATCGAACATGTATCTTTGTTTTAATCAAACATGTATCTTTGTTTTAATCGAACATGTCTCTTTGTTTTAATCGAACATGTCTCTTTGTTTTAATCGAACATGTCTCTTTGTTTTAATCGAACATCTCTCTTTGTTTTAATCGAACATGTCTCTTTGTTTTAATCGAACATGTCTCTTTGTTTTAATCGAACATGTCTCTTTGTTTGTAAACGTAGAAGAAAAACTATGTGTGAATTCTTTCAGAAATTGAATTGTTTGAATTCAAGTCTAATACTGATATCTATTTACCTAAACCTGTCTATTTGTTCATATTTATTTCTTTTGAGAAAGCGCAGTGATGAATAAGATTACGTAGTATTAAAGTTGACAACAAACAAACAAACACTAAAATCCGTGAAACTATTATGTACAACAGAATTAAAATTGGCCTGCAAAAAAAAACAACAACAACTGAAATCTACACATAAAAACAATGGGCGACTTTTCTGCGCTCTCTCTCTCTCTCTCTCTCTCTCTCTCCGCGATGCATTATTTCAACAACAAATGTGCACAAAGAGTTGCAAATTAAAACGAAACTGATGCATTATGTCAGAAACCAATGTATACATTACGGCGATTGCACCATCAACGAACGCTTTCAAAAATCATATAGGGATCAATACTACAGTCATTATATGAGAACAAATTCCAATATTAATAAAAAGCCTAAAAATTCCATTTTATAATATTAGTCGTCTTATAAATTTGGTTTGTATACAAGTTTTTTTTTCCTTTATTAATGTTTTAATGTGTGTCACGTGTTAAGAAGAACCAAGCATCTGTCGGACTGACTTGAAAGAGGTGCCATGCTCGAATAAATGAGATTTTGCAAGTTATTTGTCCCTCACCCAGCAATACCCAGCAATCTACTTGGCATTTCGGCAGAAGCTGTATTCTTCGGTTATTTCACACATCGATACAGCGCCTCGACCAGAGGCTCACTAGTGGATGCACTTGCTCGACGCTAAAAGGTCGCGGCTTTACGAAGCACCAAGTGCTGGGCTTCGATTTCCGTCACTAAACGCGATGGCTAATAACATTTCGCACCAGTCATTGCTAATGGAGACAAGATCTACACTTTCTACCATGAAGTAGACTGTAAGAGAAACGCCTTACAGTAATATCTGCCAAGTGTAATATAGTGTTGCCAAATGACGATTGGTTGGTTGTGGCTTCTAAAAGGTTATTCTTTTCGTACTTCAAAGTTGGAATTTCGTGATTATTTGATTGTAATTGTTTGTTTTTTTAAATTCGTTACCAACGACACAAAAGAGTTTAAACTCAGCTCAAAATATAGTCCTTGGCTGATATATGTAGTTGAAAGATTAGTAATTTAAATTCGACAATATACATACTCAACTTATAAGAAAACACAACACATTATGCAGTTTATTTAACTAGACTAAGCATTGTGTATCACATTAACTATACTGTCAACATATGGATTACATTTTTGGAGTTCGTTTAAATATTCAAGTTAAAGAAACGTTGATCTACAAATAGTTATATTCATTTCTCTGAAATTTCTAGCGAATAATATTTTATCTCGGAAACATATAATCTTATCTCAGAATACATTATCTTATCTCATGCATATTTAGCTGCCTGGTCGTGTGGTTTGCGTGCTGGGCTGTCGTTTGGAATTATCGATGGTACCGGGTTCAAACCCTGCACGCTCCCGTCGTCCTGCATGAGGTTTGGACTAGGAAGTAAATTATCTTCAACTCTGAAGTAACATCCGAAACATGTCAAACATTTTACAAACAAACATAAACGCGATCTTTTCTCAGAAACATTATCATATCGCAGAAACATATTAGTTCGGAAGCATTTTATCTTATCTAAGAAACATATCTTAACCACAGAGAATGTTTATCTTATCTTAGAGATGCTGTTTGATTTTAAAAGTATCTTTTTGGTAAGTAGTAGAATTCCTTCGAGATCTCCAATACTTAAACCTATCATTTAAGTGTTCACATAGTTTAAGAGTATCAAGAACAAAAAAAAACAAAAAAAAAACAAAAACGTCAATGCAATTAATAAAGACATCTCCATATTTAGAGCCAGCACTGATGAACACACACAATCTCGAATTGCACTCTAATGCATTGCATGATGGGGCGCATTACTCCTCGTCTCTTCTCCTCGAGGTGTCTGGTTTTTTTCCCTTCTAGACTCACTCGTGACTGTCTTAATGAATCGCGTTCAAGGAACAGAGCGTCGATATGACAAATAAAATAATGACAGGTGAGAGATGAGTGACATTAGGCACGGAGACAGAGTGGCAGACATATAAAAAAAAGTTGATGACTTCTCTGACTGGAAATGGCGGCTCTCCTTAACGTTAATGTACAAAGACCTGACTAGGTGCTCATTTGCATAAGTTTTACTAAGTATTAAAAATTGTGATATCTATGTAACCAACCCAAGTCATCTACGACCTCTGTGTTTTTCTTTCTCCCCTTCTATCCCTTCTGCTTACTTTCTCTCTTCTCTATATATTACTCTCTCTCTCTCTTCACCTCTCTCTCTTCACCTCTCTCTCTCTCTTCACCTCTCTCTCTCTTCACCTCTCTCTCTCTCTTCACCTCTCTCTCTCTCTCTCTTCACCTCTCTCTCTCTCTCTCTTCACCTCTCTCTCTCTCTCTTCACCTCTCTCTCTCTCTCTTCACCTCTCTCTCTCTCTTCACCTCTCTCTCTCTCTCTCTTCACCTCTCTCTCTCTCTCTCTTCACCTCTCTCTCTCTCTCTCTTCACCTCTCTCTCTCTCTCTTCACCTCTCTCTCTCTCTCTTCACCTCTCTCTCTCTCTTCACCTCTCTCTCTCTTCACCTCTCTCTCTCTCTTCACCTCTCTCTCTCTCTTCACCTCTCTCTCTCTCTCTTCACCTCTCTCTCTCTCTTCACCTCTCTCTCTCTCTTCACCTCTCTCTCTCTTCACCTCTCTCTCTCTCTTCACCTCTCTCTCTCTCTTCACCTCTCTCTCTCTCTCTTCACCTCTCTCTCTTCACCTCTCTCTCTCTCTCTTCACCTCTCTCTCTTCACCTCTCTCTCTCTCTCTTCACCTCTCTCTCTTCACCTCTCTCTCTCTCTCTCTTCACCTCTCTCTCTCTCTCTTCACCTCTCTCTCTCTCTCTCTTCACCTCTCTCTCTCTCTCTTCACCTCTCTCTCTCTTTTTTACGTTCTCTTCTCCCTTTCCCTCTCTGCCACTCTAGAATTTTTCTAGTTTCATCTTTAGTAGGAATTGAGCAGCATCACTAAGAAAGCTTATATTAACTCTGTCTGTCTGTCTTTCTGTCTGTCTGTCTTTCTTGCACAAATTTTGTACACGTTACGTTTTTTTTTTTCATTTCCGATCTCTCAGATCAAGAAACATGAAACTCTACACTATTATCCATTGTCCATAACAACATGATGTTTGATATAGAAAAGGGGAGATAAATCTTACATTATTGAGATATATGTGGATGTAAATGTGATGGTATTTCCTTTTTTTTCTTTTTTTTTAAAGTTTATTATTATATTTTGCTTGTTGACAATGTCATTGTTGGTGGTCTCAGTGAACTATCCAATGAAATGAGTATCTAGATACTATCTCAAGATACTGTGGCTCTCCAATGACATGAGAACAAATGGTTTGAAATGTTTGTTAGAGGAGGTCATTACATCGCCCAAGAATGTAAGCACTTCCTACGTTAATGAAAAAAAAAGTCGCAGACTTGATGAGTTACGACATTCAATGCCTTGAAGAAAAAGGAGAAATTGATAATTCAATGCAAAGTCTAGGTAAACAATCTCACGTAGGAGTTTCTCGGGCTACCTTGATCGATAGGTGGGATGGTGATTCCCTGCCATTACTCATGTATCAGAGCTGCAGTCATCAAAGCTCTTACCTGTTTTAAAACCTTAATTTTTTTCATCAATCTCTTTTTGTCTATCTTATTTTCATCGGTACACGAACGGCAAAACAATTCTCTCTCTCTCTCTCTCTCTCTTCTTGTCCTGACCTGCTACCCATTCATATGGGAACAGAATGTCAATATGTCATTACCCCCCCCCGTACCCCTTCCCGCTATGCTGCTAATAGACCTGTGGGGGTGGAGGGGGTAAGGGAGTAGTGTCAGATCTCATTCACCTGTAGTATTTGTCTCTTCATTGTCGCTTGATAGATGCTTAAATAACTACAAATTATCTTAGGATTCTTTCTCTCTCTATCTTTCCTTCCTTCTATTTTCATCTCCAATGCTCAAATTTTCACCTAGATGACTTCATTTAATAATCGACACCTTTGACCTTTTACTGACCTTTTCTTTTGCTGCCGAGCAACGTCACCAATATGGCGGACCGGAAACACCAACATGTGCACCAAAATCTATGCCTTCCACATCAGAATATAATCTACCAAACTAAAAAATATAAGCCTACCAAACCAAGACACAAGTCTACCAAAATAAGACATATGTCTACAAAATCTAGACATGGGCCTTTCAAAACCAAGACATACATCGATGGAATGTTGACATGAGCTTTCCGAGCCATTCAGTCTGTATCCACTGTAATGTCAGATAACTCTGTCACAGTTGAATATGTATTGCGAACTGTGTATTAAATAAAACCCAAAAAACAACAACATAGAATCACTAAAAAAGTAAGTTCGGGAGAAAAAAATAAAAACAGATACGATCTGACATTATAGATACGAAATAAATAAAAAATAAATTATAGCTTTTATGCTCAGATCGCTATGGTCCAATCTCATTTGTGAACCACCGGTTGGGGGGGGGGGGGGGGGAAGAAGATTTTTCCGTGCTGCCCTTAGACACTCAGTAAACACAACTCTGCTCGAGTCGGATGCCGAACCTCGAGCCCCTTTCATAGCCAAGTCAAGTTCAAGCGTACTTACCCTCTTGACCACGCATATTCGGACATTGTAGTGTCAACTGTACATTGTAGAGTTGAGTAGAAATATCTTTGTGAATGTAAAACTTATATTTTAAAGGTAGATCCTCAGTCCGGTCTAACTCATGGCTATTAATGGTTATGAGGTTCACGGCTAGTTATCATTGTCAAGTTCAAGGCTATTATGAAATTCATGGCTATTTATAATTATAAAATCCACGGCTATTGTGAGAAAAGATTCATGGCTATTTATGATTATTAAAGTTCACTGCTTTTGTGAGATTGAGATTCATTGCTATTAATGATTATAAACTATTGTAAAGATCATTGCCATTTATGATTATGACATTCATGGCTATTTAAGATGATAAAGTTCACGACTATGATATAAAATTCAGGGCTTATTAAGATTATAAAGTTCTCATGTTTACAGCAAGTTGCAGAGTTTCGAAACGCTACACTTTAGTTTCTCATTTATTGGTTGTGGAAAAAAAACAACTTGATTTATAGAAGCGCTGAAGAAGAAAATAATAAAAAGGTCATTACAGTTTTGTGACTTATCTGCACCTTTTTGTGTAGAGTCCTCTCCTTTGTCTGCAATATTCTGCATTGATGATAAGGGGTTTGAATGGATTGGAGGGTATCACCACATCTATGTGTTGGGTTTTTTATTTATGTGACCCCGGGCTGTCAGCCACACAGAGAGCTGGCTCAGCAATCTACATAGGACTCGGTCAATGGCTCGGGGCTTTTGCTTGCTCGTAGAGCAAGGCGTAGATGTATTCCTACATAGATCGATTGTTCATCTGTCAATCCGCGAGAAAGGAGAAGCAGAGAGAGTGTGAGTATGTGACGAGGAGAGAGAGAGAGTGAGAGAGGCACCGTGAGGGAAGAGAGAGGTAAACTTTGGAATTGTCTACATTTATAAATTGAACTTAAGGATGTAGCTGTTTGTATTGGTTCACGGGGAGGGTGTGTTCTATTGAAAGGGGCAGGGAGAAGAATGGATCCCGGAGACGAGGGATCGCCAAGGTTTAGATTTGCTGAGGCTGAGATTTCGTAATCACTTCAACTGAGTTATTGGAATGACTTCCAGTTGGAGTTACAGTTAAACAAATAGGTGACAATAACCAACAAATACATTCTGTCTGTCCTTTTGTCGGTTTTTGTTTACTCAAAAGTTTAATAAAATGTGAATTTTTCTGGGAAAACTTTTTATTCTAGTCAGGATAACCATTACTAGATTTTCAACATGTAAGTTATTGTGAGGGAGACACCTCGATGACCTGCTCAAAGGAATCTATAACAATGAAATAAAACAAAAGCGTTGGTTTGTGCCCCATTTTAGGTAAACAAAACTTGCCCCAGTTTAAACTTTGTAATTGATATATAGCATTTAATGTGCGATCTCTTCCAATTGAATATTTGTTTCGTGCAACTAGATCTAGGTATTAGGGATAATGAATGCGGACTTTTAAGATGGCATTATACATGTGATGTCCCCGATAAGGGGGAAAAAATGGGGGGAGGCAGTCTATGGCATTGTTTACGAGTCAGAATGTACCGTATCTAACTTGACTACGCAGACCTAGTCGTGGCTAGCATATTTTGTTGCTCCTGACACATACAAAGCCGTTATCTGCCCGGGGCAATGTAACAGCTACTTTTTTTTTTTACAATTTTAACTCACAACTCACTTACCGCAATTTTGTACACGCCATTTTCTTTTCGCTTCCCATTCTCGGATCAAGTTGAAACTTAAAACAATTATTTATTGTCGATGATAACACAAGAATCAATTTAAAAAAAAACAACAATCTCTCAATTAGCCAATTAACTATTTATGTTTTATATAGAAATGTACTAAGCTAGGGTTTTAGATGAACCTTGTTTAGAGAATTAGGTCGTTCACTACAAAAATTCAAACAATAAAACCTTCTTTCTTTTTTATAAGTGCTTGAATAGCTCAGTATATATACATATAGTCTACTTCTGTTACACTCTCATAGAGTCTACTTCTGTTACACTCTCATAGAGTCTACTTCTGTTACACTCTCATAGAGTCTACTTCTGTTACACTCTCATAGAGTCTACTTCTGTTACACTCTCATAGAGTCTACTTCTGTTACACTCTCATAGAGTCTACTTCTGTTACACTCTCATAGAGTCTACTTCTGTTACACTCTCATAGAGTCTACTTCTGTTACACATCTCTACTTCGGTTACACTCTCATAGAGTCTTCTTCTGTTACACTCTCATAGAGTCTACTTCTGTTACACTCTCATAGAGTCTACTTCTGTTACACTCTCATAGAGTCTACTTCTCTTACACATCTCTACTTCTGTCTGTATTTTATTGACATTGAATATTTTATGACGTCCCTAAACTGAGCCGCGCCGACGTTAATACCAGCGGTTAGAGCATCTGGGCAGTGCTGTGGTCACGCTCGCCGTTCGGACCATCAAATATTTACCTTGCATGTCTATCTAGTCTCTGTTGTCTATTTCTTGCTGACCTGGAAGCCAGCCGGTCACCGGGATCCTGAATTATTTTTTTTTTCTGTCAGTGGGCACGCCAAGCCTGGGGTATCTCCTCTTTGAAAGCATACGTCTGGTTCACCTCATCAGTCCAGCCTCTCGTCACTCAATGGCCAGTTGTTTTGTTTCAGTGAGACGAGTTCTTAGGGCCAGCTCTAACTAAGTTGTCATGCGCTTTTTTTTTTCTTTCAAGATTATTGTAGTTCAGCTTTAAAAAGGAATCATTTTCATGGTTCCAGAAACTTTAAAATGGCCCGATTAAAAAAAAATTAAAGTACAGTTTCCCTTTCAGACCTTGTCATCTACAGGACAGATGATGTAAAAAAAAATTTTTTTACTGTTGCCCACGGTTAATGAGGGTGTCATGTGGGCAATACAACGACCAACCGCCTTTACTTTTCCTCAACAAATGTCAAGTATCCATTAGAGCTGGGTGGACTCAGAGGCGCCCAAAATTCCCGAAATAAAAAATCCCAGTCTTCACCAGGATTCGAACCCGGGATCCCCGGTTTAGAAGCCAAGCGCTTTAACGCTCAGGCACCACGCCACAAAATGGTCGATTAAGGTCACCATCACAAGGGTAGACTGCATGCACAATCCTGCACACCATCACAAGGGCAGACTGCATGCACAATCCTGCACACCATCACAAGGGCAGACTGCATGCACAATCCAGCACAGCACTTAAACATACTAGTGACTAGAGCCACTCATTTCCGCCCAGGGGTTCAAAGAACACAAGAATAACAGTCGAGCGCTTTCAGGTGTTAATGGTCCGAACTGAGCGAAGGCCATGGTCACCAAGTCACGTCGCTTGGAGGTCTAAAACCTAGAAATATAATTTGGAGGTTTTATTTTATCAAATATATTTTTAAAATTGAAAAAGTTGTTAAGTGGCTTGCTTATATGTCCAACAGTGTTTTTAATCTCTTCAGTTCAGAGTTAGGCCAACACGAAAAAGACACATTTAAATGAAATAAAAAAACGTTCAGGGCTTTTGCCAGTTTAGTCCCTGCGAAAAATCCCAATAGGCAAAAGGACAGAAAGAACTACGAGTCCCCATTTCCTCAGATCCTCCCAGATCACTTTATTTTGGATTCGAACATTGCAATTGCTGGGTAGCTAGGTCATAGGCAACACTTCAAAAGGCATTATTGAGTCAGGTGCAAGATATGATTTCAACCTCCAGTGGCCACGCGCGAGCTTTGCTGTTAGAGTTTATCAGCCGTCAATTAGAATAATGAGAACAATTTGGACGGAGTAATTCGTTGGGTCTGGGAAAGAGATGAGAGCGGTCAACCGGCTGACCATATCATTGTCCATAATATACAAAGCCCAAGAGTGTCCATAAGCTTTGCGCAACAAAAGCTGATTGCCCCGACTAGAGCAGCACAAACAAACATACGATTGCTGACCATCCAAGGGGAGATTATGCATCATAACCACCCGTATAATGTACCCTCCCCTGTTTGTGCGTTGTCTTCCCCTCCCTCCATTTATAATTCAGTTTGTACATGGCAATGGCGCGAATTGTTATTTCCATTTGTCATTGTTCTGTCACGTCTGACTATTCTTCGAGCCCTTACATTTTATGATAGAGGCAGTTTGCTGGTGTGCGTAAGTGTGACGCGAGTAATGTGTGTCAGTAGTGCGTGTGTGTGTGTTTGTGTAAGTGAGAAGTGTGTGCGAGAGTAGTAAGTATATGGGTTTATGTGTGAATGGTTTAAAAACATCATCTTCAACATTTTGATATATATTTCTGCTAAAAAGTAATTCAGAGATAAACGTGTGTTGTTTGATTTAACTGGTTCGGTTAAATTCATGACTTACTCGATAATATATTTTAAAATGCTTCCTTTGTTTTTTTACTCTTTTCCATGAAAAATTGTGAAACAATGGTGGGGGGGGGGGGGAGTGATCGAATTTGAACACGACACCATTGTGTTGAGCCCAAATATTCATACACCACTTGGGACATGCACAGAATGGATAAAGGAGCGTCTACACTTTTATGAATATCCCTTGAAGTTTGTTTTTTAAATAGGATACTTTATTAAATACAATGAAAAGACTTCTCGAGTAGTTCTACGTCTGCTCCTATGCCAGGAAGGGTGGGGGGATGGAAAGTGAATGTTATTCAACACTCAAACTATTAACGAAATATATATAGGCTTACATCAGCACTGACCAAGCGAACACGAACACACACCACAATACACTGCGTTATAACCACACATCCACGTGCCAATCATCTAAAAATATGCTCCAATACTTTCTGCTCCCCCCCCCCCCCCTTTTGCAGTACACACTTCTCCGACCCTATGGTTCACATCCTGAGACTTCGTATTGATTCCACCCGGCGTACCTCACGTCCATGCGCACCCCCTCCACCCACCAAATTACATTATCTTATACAGTTTCTGCCCATAAACTCTGTTTCCCCCCAAAATGGCGGTCATATGTTCCGGAAGTGCCCTCACTGTAAATCACTGCCGTTACCCTCAGAGCGCCATTTTTGTCGATAATGGAATTTCATCAGCAGACAAATATTTATATTTGGCGAAGACAGGACCTTTTACACTAAGGAAGATGGAATTACGCGCACACGGGCTCTGTGCTGTTTGGGACTAAAAGTATTTCCGTAATTCTAAGCCAGACTTAAGTTTCCAGCCTCTGACATTTTCCTATCAGGCAAGATGGCCGTCCTTTGAGATCATATAATTGGAGGCATAGTTTGTTGGATCTGTGGAAAGCCAATTCAGTAAAGTGGTTACGGTTTAGTGTGGTTGATACGGCCTGGTGTGGTTAAGAGGGCCTGCTATGGTTAATACGGCTTAATACGGCCTAATGTGGTTAAAACGGCCTGGTGTGGTTAATACAGCTTGATGTAGTTAATACGGGTTGATGTAGTTAATACGGCCTGGTGTGGTTAATACGGCCTGGTGTGGTTAATACGGCCTGGTGTGGTTAGTACTTATACTTTGTAAACTACACGCGTATCAAGCGTGTATCTGACACAGCCTCTTAACAGGTTCATTGAGTTATCGCTTGTTTATATCATCATTATCATCACTGGTGATGTAAAGTTGTAACGTTTGATAAAGCTGTAAATCTATAAATCTTATTGTAATTTTGTTAATGTTTATCTAGTAAACCTTTGTAGAGTTATAAATTTGTCCATCGGCGTTGCAGCCATATTCATGTCCATTAGCCTTAAAGCCATAGAATGTACATCGGCCATAGAGTCATATATATGTCTATCGGCCTTTTGTCATAGATATGTCTATCGGCATTGGAGTCATGTACATAACCCTCGGTCTTATTATGCCATATACTTGTCCATCGGCCTTGGAGTCATATATTTGTCTGCCATGTTTATATCCATCGGAGCCATATAATATCCCTTGGCCTTGGAGTCATATATATGTCCATCGTCATTTCAGCCGTAGTCATGTTCGCACAAGAGTGTCACGGATCGCATCGCAGAAATTTCAAGTAACAGTATAGCACCACATCACTGACCGGATATGCTCTATCCTTTGGTAGTTTTTATATTAAGTTTTAATTTCCCTCAGAGTTTCTCAGCAAACTATTTCTATTAGTATTTGTACTAAATAATATCATGATTTGTGAAGATCATTACCTTATCTTCTTATCTCGTATATTACAGACGTTACTTCAAAAAAGAAGATAATTACGTCCTACGCATTTCATGTGTCGATCTAGTCATGTATGTTAATCAATGACTTAAACTCTGCTAAGCCGTTGGTTTTCCTGGTTGATTCAGACAACTAGTTTCATTCTCTAATGGCACTAGGGCAGAAGCACTTGTTCTAGCGTATGAATTAAGAAATGTGCCTCTATCTTTGATATAAGTTATATTGATATTTTCTGACTTTTTAAAACCAATTTTCATAGCATCCATATATTCTTAATTGGTTTTCCTGGCTGATTCAGGCAACCGATTCCATTCTCTAATGGCACTAGGGAAGAAGGAGCACCTGTACGAATTTGTTCTAGCGAATGGAATAAGAAATGTGCCTCTATCCTTGTTATAAGTTATATTGATATTGTCTTACTTTTTAAAACCAACTATGCAAGTATGCATCTATTCTTAATGGAGTGTTTTGGTTTCATTATTCTCTCTCCCTCTCTCTCTGTCACTCTCACTTTGTTTCCCTTCCCTGTGCATTTTGTTTCCTTCTCTTATCTCGTGTGGATGTTTTTCTTCCCCTTATCCTTCCTTATCCCCTAGAGCCACGTATCCACGCAGTCTGGAGATTTTTCTAAAGAGAACATCATTAGCCAGAGCTTCATGCAAGACCAAAAGTGCAGGGAAATGTCTGCGTGTGTGTGCGTGTGTGTGTGTGTGAGTGTATGGGAGAGGGGGGGTCAAGTTAGTGAAACCGTTGAAAATAGCCTCGTCTTCGTTCTACCCCACATATATACAAATGTCTCGTTATTTGACCAAACTTCACACACCGAGGGGAGCAGTTCTTGACGCTTTAGTCGTCTAAGCGGTCTGTCAGCCATTGTAAAGCTGGACTTTAAGGCGTATTACTAAAAAGACAAGTTGTAAATTATTTTGTAAAATTGCAATTGTCCGGTCGATATAGGTCATCTGTCAACATATCTTACCTCCCCCTATCCTTATCTTCAAGACTGATCTCCCTTTAACATGCTGATTTTTTAAAATATTATTTTTTATAAAAACAAAATTAATAAAATACGACTAATTGATAACAAAAAAAAAATCCATTTTTCAAATGATCAATGTTTCATTGAAGAAAATGAATAATTGTACAAAGTTTCATCTTGATTCTAGAATCAGAAGTGGGAGAAAAGACGTCTTCAGTATTGGTACCAGACAGACAGACCGACAGACAGAGCAACGTGTTTTAAGCTTTGTAAAAAATAAACAGATAAAACATTTTGCAAATAAATGACGAGCTCATAACATAAACAGAATTTCAAACCAAATCCTACTTTACATTGAAATAATATGGTAAAATTAACATTCATAATATATATTTAAAATAGATCTAACCTTTGATTTGGGGAGGGGGGGTGCGGTTATATGCTAAAGAGATATTACTGTGATATGAGAAATAGATTATAGCAGAACCCCCCCCCCCCTCAGTACCCTACTGTCTGAAGCAGTACCTTATTGTTTTAAGCAGTACCCTACTGTCTCAAGCAGTACCCAACTGTCTCAAGCAGTACCCTACTGTCTCAAGCAGTACCCTACTGTCTCAAGCAGTACCCTACTGTCTCAAGCAGTACCCTACTGTCTCAAGCAGTACCCTACTGTCTCAAGCAGTACCCTACTGTCTCAAGCAGTACCCTACTGTCTCATAGATGGAACATTTGACTTACACAAAAATATCAGTTATAAAGAAAGGGATTTTTCTGCAATGTTAATAACATGTTGTCACGCAGTTTGTGTGCAACATTTTTGCTCGATAGGATCATGAAAAACTGTCATTAAAAATTCAAAATTTTCAGTTTTGACTTTGATAAAAAAATTAATTGTAGAAACGGAATTTAAAAACAATAACAAAAGTAAAACAAATGGAACAAAACACAAACACAAACACAAGTAGATTTGAACTTAACATGTACAGTTCGTCCATCGTGGTTAGATGACCATTTTTGTCGTCCAAGGGCGGCTGAGGACTTTGCATTGTGGTTTAGTGCCTTCTCGTGTGACTGGTAATCTATGTGAGCCCGGGATGTTTGTCTGCACACTGAGCAGGTAGTCCAGCTTGAGCTTGTGTCGGTTGCCTTGATTTTCTTCTCTGGCGCTTTTCTTCTGTCAGTGCTGTTCTCTTTTTGCGCCACTTTTCTCATCGAGACGCCATGATGCTCTGTCTTGTGCCTCCGTCTCCCAGGTACAGAAGCCCGTAGATAGAGTGGTGAGGTTACCACAATGGAGTGCTTTTTACATTAAATATTAAATATTACGCAAAATACAGGAACCCCCAAAGAGGTCAAGCCCTCCCCCGACCCCTTAATGATGGCAAATTCCTAGCTACGCTACTACTCAGGTAGCAGGGTGAATGTTGAAGGCTTTCAGAGATGCTTTGAGGGTGTCCCTGAAGCGTTTTCTCTGTCGACCTTGAGATCGCTTCCCTTTCGTTAAATGACCAGAAAGGAGTCTTTTGTGGATGATGAAGTCTTCCCTCCTGCAGACTCGATAGAGACAGGAGACAAGAGAGATAATCTTTTCTAAATATCAAACATAAAAAAAAATAAATAAAGAGAGTTGTTAAGAGAGGAAAACGAAAAGATATAAAGATTAATAAAGAGACAGGGAGAGACAGAAAGAGACAGGGAGAGAGAGAGAGAGGAAGAGAGAGAGGTAGATAATAAGGTACAGAGAGTCGTAAAGAAAACTAAATTCTAAACTTAAGTTCTCTAGCGTCAATCAAAGAGAAATATTCAATGCAGAAAGGAGAGGTCACTATGGATAGAGGGAAGAAAAAAATGGCTCGTGTCACGCAATCAATAACTGGCCCCGCAACTTTGATCTCTCGACTTGTTTCAAACCATTCATTTCTCTTAACATGTCACGCTTGATTGCTAATCCATTGATGTAAATTTTACTAGCTCCACCACAGCCCATGCCCTTCTCGTTTTTTATCCATCCTTTCTATTTCTGCTTGAGATTCGCTCACGTGACTCACCGGCAGAAGGCGGGAAAATTTATGTCTCAGATGAATGTGAATTCTGGCATGGTCTCAAAATAAAAGTACCCCCCAAAAAAGGAAATGTGTCCGGTTACGTCTGCTGTGATTTACAGTGCTTTCTTTTTTTTTTCATATTGACTCTTTGCATCTATAATTATTCTGTAATGTCAGAGGTTGCCACGGTGACGCCGATATTGCCACTGTTGCGTGACGCTACCTATTTGTTTTCTATTTTTAGCTAAAATGTTATGCAGGGGAGGTAATTGAATAGGTGCATAAAGTGGGAAATGAATCTGTAAAACTTAACTGATTACGCTGTTTCTACATTTCAACTTTTATTATAATATAAATTGATAACATCACTGAATAATACTAACCAAATAGAGTAAACATGTTTTCTAGTGAAATTCTTCTCTTTTACGACATTTAAAAAATACATTTAGAAATTAACTATTCTTCGACATTGTTTTATTATCAACTTTAAAACTATTTACGTACACACAAGACATGTAGCCATTCATATGATGCCGAGAGTAAGAGGGGGGAGAAACTGAAAATTTCCCCGGTCCCCCGCTTGAGGGGAGCCCCAAATGCGTGTATTTTACATTATATTTAAATATTACGTAAAATGCAGGGGCCCTTAAATAGGTAAAGACCCCAAATGATGGCAAATTCTTAGCTACGTCCCATTACTACACTATCCAATTAAACACACTGTATATAAAATTTTAGGTTAAATACACATTTCTTGCTCCTACAAATAAAGTGCAGGATTCAATGACGACCATGTCATTAATTCATTTACTTGGTAATACAACCTTGCACTGAATATGTTAGGAATTGACTCATGACGTCGCTGCAGTGTAAAGTATATATGGTGAGTCGCTTCAAGTGATTATTAGCTCCCAATAACACGTCCATCTGTGGCTTTTATCTTGTTGATCTTTCTAATGATATAGTCATCACTTTATTGATACGAACTTGCCCTAGAGGTCAACATGTTCCCAGTAAATCATACACATACATTCCATTTTAACCGCAACTTCAAAAGGTAGCATAAATAAAGATACTTGGAAAAGCCGCAATATCAGAGAGTAACATTAAGGTAGGCCTTCTAGTAACATTTTCTTCTTGAGACTTGAAATAATTCTTAATATTTTTTTTTATAAATCTAGACTGCTAAGACTAACTTTATATAAATTGTGTAAATCCATAGACCGATATATATATATATAGGTCAGTGGGTGAGTTCTGATTATGGGTCATTTTTGTTGCCTTAAAACCTAGTAAGCTTATATAACAAAAATAGGTATAGCAGAATTCATTAATGAAAACGAAGTCATAAATAGGAAGCTTTTTTTTGGTGTATCAGGTGTACAAAGTACGTAAGTAAACTTAAGTACGGTATTTTGTCTGCCTTGGATGTGGCAAATATTTAGGTCGTAGCTGGGACTGCGTATCCCCTTAAAATACTGCATTCCTCCTTGCTATTTTTTTTTGCACATATCAGCAGTGTTATAACAAATGACATTTCATAATTTAGTCAGAAGCAATGATATTTCAATAGGGCGTCGTCTACATTGTTTATTCTGTTTCTATTTCAAAATTTCTTTTTTATCTTTTTATTTCCTTACGTTTACGTTTAGGTTTTAATGTTCTATTTAGGAATACGCGTGTAGGATATATAAGGAACACCATCGCCACCACATTTGTTCATATCACTTTCTCTTCTTTTTCTCTTTCACTAAATTTTAGTGCTTAAAAGAAACTGAAACGGGAATTTAAAAATTAATGTGTAAACAAAGTGTAGATTCCTGTGAGTAGCTTTCGGTGTTATATATATAGCTATGAGAGAGGGAGAGATAAAAGGATAGAGGGAGAAGGAGAGAGACACAGAGAGAGAGAGAGGGGGGGGGGGGGAGAGAGAGAGAGAGAGAGGACGAGACGATTAAATAGATTCACTTACAGCCGCTTCGAGACAAAATATTCCCCCCAAAAAAATCTGTTACGTTTTCTAATGTGATTATAAACGAAATAAAAGTACCAAAAAAAAATATCCTCTACTAAGTAGCACGTAAAGATTTGGTCCACATTTTAATTCGTTTCAAGGCAAGACTCCACAACTATGTTGTAAGCTCAAGCGTCATTAAATCGATACAAGTTCTTTGAAGTCAATTAGAAACAATGTAAAGAGAGGCGAAAAAAATTTTTTTTTTTTTGCTTAAAAGTGAGAAGGGGGAGGGATGGAATGCCGAAGTTAGGAAAATGCTACAACACATTCCACCAATCAAATCGTCTGTATTTATTTACACAGCATTTCAGTTTTAAACTTTTTCCAGCAACCGTTGTAATTAGCGCCAAGATGGCCGCCTATCTCCTCGCGTTGCCTAGCAACATTTCAAGTCCCGCAGCAATGCTGAGATGAGGAAATAAAATAGCAGCCTTTTCTCTTGGCTTATGCATCACACACTCACACACACTACACACACATGTACCACAACACACACACACACGCACGCAACTCGCTTTCGTCCCTTTTTAAAAGTTTTGATCCGAGCAGAGCGACGAGGGCAAGTCAAATTTTCAGAGGGCCTAAAAAATGATAGAGAAAATTAAAAAAAGAGCTTGAAGACGAGGCGGAGAAAAGGAAGAAAACAAAAAGAAAGAAAGAAGTTTGTTGAGGAAGAGATGTGGCTGCGAGATTCCGTGAACGAAAATAAAGAAGTGGATCTACAAACTGGTGATCTAGTTGGCATTGGATTTCAGCGAGCTATCTTCCTGATGACTCCAGACTTTATAAGAATGCTAGACATTTATTTTTGTAGATGAAGCGATTTCTACCTCCAGGCAACGACGTACACACAATTAGAACGTAGGCGTGTAAATATTCAAGCAACTAATATCAGCGCACACTTTATCTTAATAGTTTCATTAGCTGTATCTTACTGTTCAAATTCATTTTACATTTATCTTTATTTTGTGCTGTTGTGTGTTGTTTTGTTGGTTAACGTTTACTTTGTGCTTTACATTGTGTGTATGTGTTTACTGTGATTTTTCACTTTATCTTTACTTTGTGCTTTATATTTTGTGCGTGGGTTGCTATTTTCACTCTTTCTTTCATTCAATATCTCTGACACAGATACTCATTTTTTTTTATCGTGTTAAAGATGTCAAACTATTTTATTTTTCATCTTTAAAAGTTGTGCGAGTATCATTTTATGTCCTCACGTTGATACAGCCGTGCTGTCCATTGTGTTCTGAGATAATCATGCTTACATTAACACACAAACACATACTCACACGCACAAGCATTTCCATGCATCCTGTTAACACTGAGACACACATCGCAACACAGTTACAGTTAATTAAAAGCAATTTGAATTTATCCCCAGAAACCAGAACGAACCATATATGACATGTATATATTTCTATTGTTTGCACTTTTCGTGACTGAACTAAGAAAATAAAACAAAATATTTGTGTTTTATTTTATGTCTCCACTTTATGAATATTTTGTAAAAGTATCTTTAAATTTTGATTATACGAGTGTATCTCTATTCAGTATGTGCTGAAGAAACTGTTCAGATTCAGACTTACATGCAGCCCATTGTCTAAATGTACAGTTGTATTCACTTGTTTACTACTTTACATGTTGGCAATTTCAATCACAACAAGCATCGAGTTACATCGAGACCATTCGAAGGCATGAACACTGACCTGCAACGTAACAACCAGTGGGCAGTTTAGACCAATAGCCCGTTGCCACATCGTACAGATCTGTGACGTGGCATCGAACTCGGTACCATATCACACGACAGACAGCCAATCCATTCTTTATGTGTATATCGTTCAGTACTCTTTATTTAATGTCAATCTTTTTTCCCCCTCTGTTTACGTATTCTTCCCACGTACACCTAGAGTCTCCTCATCTAGAATCAGATTTTTTCTTCCTTGAATCAAAATTTCCCTCAGCACTTTCCAAGCCTCAATATTTGTGTTGATTTACACGGCTGACTGCGGACAAGGAAAGGGATCCAGGGGAGGATAACTCCCATCATCATTACGTGGGTGACTGCGCCTAAATGGTTACAAATCGTGCCATGATTCAAGAACTAAAAAAAAAAATCATATTAGATATATAACGACTAGAGGGCAACTGTTGTTCAACGGACCTATATGTCTAGCTAGGACACTCAGTATACCTTTTTTGTACGATACTTTTCACACACTTTTCTTATACATTTCATTCGTTTTCCTTCTTTTTTTCCCGTTTGTAATATGTGACTCATATATGTTACGATGACCTGCTAACTATTGTAAAAAAAAACAAAAAAAAACAAAAAAAAAAACGCAAAGTAAAACTCCATATTACAAGGTCTTCAGGCCTCGCAAAGAACTTCATTCAGGGAACAATACCAGGAAAAAGAAGAAGAAGCAGACAGAGAAAAAGATTGGAAGACAACATAACATAACATACGTGCCTCCCGTTGAAAGAGGTACTATTCAAGACCAAAGAGAGAGAGGAATGGAGAAAGACGGTCAACAAATCTTTGCGTGGTGCCCCAACGGACTACAGACTAAAGGATAGGTGAAAGTGAAGGAATTTGTTACTCAAATGGATAAGCATTAAAGCAGCAAGAGAAACTGTTGGTGATCAATCATTTTCCCGCCACTCAGAAGATCTGAATTACTTTCTTTCCACAATTTCTAATTGTGTTGTTGTCCTGTCAGTCAGTTCCATGCCGTTCTGATAGCTACTTGTGGTGCTAGACTCTATATCAAACTTACTGCTGCATCGCTATGGAAATCCCACCTTGATTGCCTGCCACACTCTTTCCTATTATTTGTTATTATCTAGACTAGAGGAAAGTGGCCCCACCCCCACCATCCCCCGCCACGTCTGTCCAACTTACAAGTCTGCTCAGCACACAAGTCGTCTTGCACCTATGATTCCAATCTGCGCCTGACAACTCTTATCTCTAGATCACAATTTTGGCGCGGCTTGACACTTCTGCTTAATAGACATCCATCTTTCTTTTTTTTTTTTTTCCAACCCCCACCTTCGCTTTATTCCATTGTTTTCTTTCTTACGCAGAGATTAATGACGTCATAGACATTTTTGTATCTCTTTTTTTTTTTCGTTTCTTTATTTTGCTGTTGTTTTTAATTTTATCCTATTTTTAAACTTTATTTGATATTCTTAGCTTATATAGATCTCGGTGTAGTTCTGTGATATCTATGCTCGCGACTGACTCCATGATATACACGCCCTCTAACGTTTTCTCGTCCCTGGTTCAGATAGAGGCTATCTCTACACGCAGTTGAAGTTAAGAAGCTTGTGGGTTTTTTTTGTTTGTTATTTCTTGGTTATTTTAACCCCAGATTTAACTCATTGCGTAATGAGCATGCTTGCATACTGGTGCACCTTGCAAACACAGTTTAGATAGCAGCATGTAGCCACTATCAGGTGTAGCTGTGTAGCAGTTTGTTGTCTTATGGTATCAGGGGAAAGCACGTGTAACAACGGAACCTGCTGTATGAAGGTCAGCCATATAAGACTCATATCAGACTCACATCAGACTCTCATCAGATTCACATCAGATTCACATCAGACTCACATCAGACTCACATCAGACTCACATCAGACTCGAGAATCAGACTCACACCAGACTCACATAAGACTCACATCAGACTCACACCAAATTCACATCAGAATCACACCAGACTCACATCAGACTCACATCAGACTCACACCAAACTCACATCAGACTCACATCAAACTCACACCAGACTCACATCAGACTCTTGAATCAGACTCACATCAGACTCACATCAGACTCACATCAGACTCACACCAGACTCACATCAGACTCGAGAATCAGACTCACACCAGACTTACACCAAACTCACACCAAACTCACACCAGACTTACACCAGACTCACATCAGACTCGAAAATCAGACTCACACCAGACTCACATCAAACTCACACCAGACTCACATCAGACTCGAATAGGGACTCACATAAGACTCACACCAGACTCACATCAGACTCGAATAGGGAGTCACACCAGACTCACATCAGACTCACACCAGACTCACACCTGGCTCACATCAGACTCACATCTAACTCACATCAGATTCACATCAGACTCACATTAGACTCACATCAGACTCACACCAGACTCACATCAGACTTACATCAGACTCAGATCAGACTCATAAGACTCACACCAGACTCACATCAGACTCACACCAGACTTACATCAGACTCACCTCAGACTCGTGAATCAGACTCACATCAGACTCACATCAAACTCACACCAAACTCAGATCAGACTCGAGAATCAGACTCACACCAGACTCACATCAGACTCACGACAGACTCATATCAGACATACACCAGACTCACATCAGACTCGAATAGGGACTCACATCACTCACATCAGACTCGAATAGGGACTCACACCAGACTCACATCAGACTCACACCAGACTCACATCAGACTCACACCAGACTCACACCAGACTCACATCAGACTCACACCAGACTCGCAATAGACTCACAACAGACTCACATCAGACTCACATCAGACTCACACCAGACTCACACCAGACTCACACCAGACTCGAATCAAGACTTACACCAGACTCACATCAGAAACACCCCAGACTTACATCAGACTCACACCAGACTCACATCAGACTTACACCAGACTCACATCAGAATCGAATAGGGATTCACACCAGACTCACACCAGACTCACACCAGACTCACATCAGACTCGTGAATCAGACTCACATCAGACTCACATCAGACTCACACCAGACTCACATCAGACTCGAGAATCAGACTCACACCAGACTCACATCAAACTCACACCAGACTCACATCAGACTCGAATAGGGATTCACATAAGACTCACACCAGACTCACATCAGACTCGAATAGGGAGTCACACCAGACTCACATCAGACTCACACCAGACTCACACCAGACTCGCATCAGACTTGAGAATCAGACTCACATCAGACTCACATCAGACTCACATCAGACTCACATCAGACTCACATCAGACTCACATCAGACTCACATCAGACTCACACCAGACTCACATCAGACTTACATCAGACTCGTGAATCAGACTCACATCAGACTCACACCAAACTCACATCAGACTCACACCAGACTCACACCAAACTCACACCAGACTCACATCAGACTCACACCAGACTCACACCAGACTCACATCAGGCTCACACCAGACTCACGACAGACTTACACCAGACTCACATCAGACTTACACCAGACTCACATCAGACTTACATCAGACTCACATCAGACTCACATCAGACTCACACCAGACTCACATCAGACTCACAATAGCTTAAAATAAAACACATAATTGCTTCTGACTGCTGTGGTATGGCGAGAAAAAAAAAGTCATTTTTAACAACTCAATGCAATTATTTGTTGTATAAGCTAGGACTTATTTGTAAACTCTATATAATCGATTAGATTGTAACAAATAGTCACGCGTAGCAGGAGATAAATGTTTATGAAATTAACTAAACTAAGGGCGTTTCCCATCTGCTCTTGTCTTTCATTTAGTGGGGCTAACTGGTTTTAGCATTAAAGTAGAAAGATTTTTTTTAAAGCGGCATCTTATAGTTTTAGAATATTATTCACAGTTTTAATATTTTGCGATTAGCTCAAAAAAAAAATGTCCCATTCTAGATAAAAATATTTTTTCTGGAGTCTTATAAGTCGAGAGTAAAAAGACGCGTATCACTGCCACAGTTGTCTGCTCTTGTTGTCATGACGAACACAAAACAACATGGCTTCGTTTGGGGGCTATAAGCTTCACTTACCATTTAATGGCTGATCTGAAAAGAAGTATGAAATAGCGATAATACAAAAATAAAATAGATTCTGATAGCAAGCAGTAAGCACAGGTAGGTCTAGATCTGATATCTCGACTACAGGAAGGTACAAACCCTGATGAGAATGCAAGGAACTTTTGCAGTGTTTTAAGACATTAGGTATTGGTCGTGATTATACTTCTTCATGGGCTGATAAAAATCTGATTGGAAAATGGTTTTTCTTTTCTTATTCCTGTGGGCAGTTTAAGATTTAAGGAGAATATTTCAGAGGGGACACTAAAATATGAGGCAGCAATTCTAGTTTGAATAAAAAGTATTTACATCTTAACTTATAAATTACAGATGTTACTTCAGAAGAGAAAATAATAATGTCCTAGCGTGTCCATGTATGCATTTGTTCATATATCTGAAATAGAGACTTTGACTCTCTTAAGTCGTTGATTTGATTTTCTAGGCTGATTCAGGCAACCCATTTCCTGCTCTAACTGCAGTAGGGAAGAGGAAGCACTTGTATGAATTAGTACTAGCGCATGGGAAAGGAAATATGACATTATCTCTGCGTCTTTCTGTGTATTTTATTAGGCTTTGTTTTGTTTTTTTAAATTATGGTTCTCAACTAAATCTCGCTGTTTTCTGTCGAGCATCACGCTCCCTGCCCCCCACACCTCTCTCCCCAGAGAAAACTAAGCACTAGCACCTCACCCACGAAGGAATCTCTCCCTCAGCCCACTGTGTGATGGATTGTCTTCATCCTTTACTCAGCATTGATCACAGGACGAAGGTAACGAAGGCGCCTTATCATCCTATGGGCGCGGGGTTGTAATGAGTTGGAGATAGCTGTCTTAGAAAGACAAAAAAAAAAGAATAGACGAGGGAGTGACAGAACAGAGGGACAGAGAAAGTCAGAGGGGGGAGGTGCTAGATTCAAACGGATGAGAAAAAAAAAAGCAAGCATAGGACCCGGTGAGAAGTGAGGGGGGAAAATCTTTTTTAAAAAAGGAAATAACCCTTAAAGAATGTAGGTCAGTGCCGAGCCAATTGAAAAACAATTTCCTTGTTGTCACCGCGCGATAGAAGTTGAATGATGCTGTCAGTCGTTGCTATCTAGAACCTTCTCATTAAAAGCCTCTGACTACATCAGAGAATAGTTTCAAGGGGAGCTAATCTGTTGCTTTTATAATCCACAAGGATAAATATTTTCAGGATCATAATTCCTTGATAGGTTTAATTTCTTTTACGCCAGCTTTCTCCAGGTTAAGTTTTTCCCCCTAAGTATCCAACTCTCCCATCTCCTAACGGAGGATAGACGAGGGCAGACTTAATCCAAGCGGATGTCCCAATCTCTTTGATCTTCGTGCTTTCAAACAAAAAAACTTATGACGGGGTGCCTCTGGAGAGCGGTTACTTGATACGAAATAGCCCCCCCCCCCCCACAGCAAGCACACGTATACCCTTGAGTTATTAACGGAATCTGGCGTCATTACTTCCGGTAGTTTTAAGCTTCGGCGCATGCGTCAAGCTCTGCTTGCACCAGTACCCATGGTTTTTTTCTTCAGATTTTCACTTTTGCCTTAAAAAAAAAAAAAAAAAGCTGCAATTGAGGAAATGCGTGAGCTTTGAGAATTGAATATCTTTGTATTGGCACCATGGACGCCTCATGAACTTTGAGAATCAAATACCTCCAACTCCTTTTGTTTTTCAATATTTTTATTCAGTGACAGCTATCTCAAAATTTCTTAGCAAGGATCACACAAGACCATTTGGAGTTCACCCAGAAGTGTAACACTGTTCCACACCAGCAACTTTATTCAGACATTGTCCATTAACTTTCAAAAAAGAAATATTGACTATTTTGAAGACTCCAAGAGCTCAGCTGATGGGTTCTTATGTTTTACAACTTTTTGAAGAAAACAAAAGGTCTGTCGAAAAGGTTCGGGGAAGGGGGTCTAAAAGTTTGGCAAGAGATCAGCCCAAGGAATTAATTATATTTTAATACATTTTGAAATATAAATGTGAGCACTGTTGTTTTGAGGTGTTCAATTTATCTAAAGATTGTTTCAACCCAGTCTTCAAATCCACCGTTTAAGTTTCTTATATGTAAATAAATACTTGGAGAAAAAAATTGGATCTAATCTTTTTACTGTCACCATAGAAACAGCTTTTTCAAGATTGTAGTGATCCCTTTTCAGACCAGGTAAACAGCCTTGTAAAGATGTCACTAATTCCTATTCTTACCAGGGAAACTGTAAAGCTATGTTTTAATTTTGTCAATATTTCTCTTTGTTTTCTGAACTGTTTATTTGTTTTATGACTGTATTGTTTCTTTTGTTTTAATTCTTTGTTTTGTTTCTCTACCTTTAAAGACCTTACACGGCCACATAATACACAAACTCTTCTCGTGCTGGGTGACTGTCTCCTTTCATGCTCCGCTATGGGTGAGCTCACAACCTGTCTAGCTCTGGGTTGTAGTGAGCAGCCGTCACGTGGGTCGATGTTATCAGCAGACTTGAAATGTCACTTTGTCATTTGCCATGTTGCGGTGACCGTCTCTGGGTGTGAATATGTGTAGATACCCAGTGACCTGAAACGAAAATAGATAAAGAAGGATTAGTGAATGTCTCCAGAGCTCAAAGCCTATGGAAAAATCTTACGGATATGCTTGATAGTGAATAGAGCTAGATAGCTAAGGATGTCGTAACAATTCCTGACCAAGAAAAAAGTTATTAAATTGAAACTGTTACTGTTATACCTGTATATACCTGTTATACATGTAAATCCGTTATACATGTATATACATGTTATACATGTATATACCTATAATACATGTATATACCTGATATTTCTGTATATACCTGTTATACATGTATATACCTGTCATACCTGTATATACCTGTCATACCTGTATATACCTGTCATACCTGTATATACCTGTCATACCTGTATATACCTATTATACATGTATGTACCTTTTATACCTGTACATACCTGTAAATATGACTTTTCACTTTTGCACAATGTCCTCTCTCTATATCTATATGTGGCGAATTGTGTCCTTATCTCTCTTGTAACTCTTTTCTTCTCCTCAATCTGTTTCTCTCTCTTTCTCCTCAATCTCTTTCTCTCTCTTTCTTCTGAATCTGTTTATCTCTCTCTTTCTTCTGAATCTGTTTCTCTTTCTTTCTTCTGAATCTGTTTCTCTCTCTCTTTCTTCTGAATCTGTTTTTCTCTCTCTCTTTCTTCTGAATCTGTTTCTCTCTCTTTCTCCTCAATCTGTTTCTCTCTCTTTCTTCTGAATCTGTTTCTCTCTCTTTCTTCTGAATCTGTTTCTCTCTCTTTCTTCTGAATCTGTTTATCTCTCTTTCTTCTGAATCTGTTTCTCTCTCTTTCTCCTCAATCTGTTTCTCTCTCTTTCTTCTGAATCTGTTTCTCTCTCTCTTTCTTCTAAATCTGTTTCTCTCTCTCTCTTTCTTCTGAATCTGTTTCTCTCTCTCTTTTTTTTCTGAATCTGTTTCTCTCTCTTTCTTCTGAATCTGTTTCTCTCTCTTTCTACTGAATCTGTTTCTCTCTCTTTCTCCTCAATCTGTTTCTCTCTCTTTCTTCTGAATCTGTTTCTCTCTCTTTCTTCTGAATCTGTTTCTCTCTCTTTCTTTTGAATCTGTCACTCTCTCTTTCTCCTCAATCTGTTTCTCTCTTTTTCTTCTGAATCTGTTTCTCTCTCTTTCTTTTGAATCTGTCACTCTCTCTTTCTCCTCAATCTGTTTCTCTCTTTTTCTTCTGAATCTGTTTCTCTCTCTTTCTTTTGAATCTGTCACTCTCTCTTTCTCCTCAATCTGTTTCTCTCTTTTTCTTCTGAATCTGTTTCTCTCTCTCTCTCTTCTGAATCTTTCTTTCATTCTTTCTCTTCAATCCCCCCCTTTTCCCCAATCTCTTGTTCCTCTCATCGATACCCTCTCTCCCTCTCCTCTTACTACTCATAGTCTATCCATTCACTGCATTCATAAGCATCTCCAGTGTACTACCTAACCTAATTTGCCCATCTTTCTCTCTAGACTTTCTTTCTCCTCAATCCTACTTTCAATTTTTCTTTACCTCTCCAGTCTACCTTCTATTTCTTTCTCTCTTTCTCTCCAATTTTTTCCTTTCTTCCCTTGTTTCGCCATATGCAGCCTAAATCTAAACTCGTTTCTGTGTAGACCTGACTACCTGTGTATAATGAACTGTATATATTACAACAAGAAGCACTGATCCATAACCACTCCAGGTGTCAGCTGGCGACCAATTTGTTTTGTGTGTCAATATCTCTCCTGGAAAGTAAGAGGCCTGACGGAAAGGAGGATGGGGGTGAGACCACACATAAATCATAAGACATTGAGAAATGTTAATAAATTGGTGAAGCTGTGGGCGCGGGGCGCTGAGGCGTAATTGGGGGGGGGGGGGAGCTAAAGTGTGATTTACAAGCACACCCTGTGCTCACAGAGAACTCACTATAAGGTGCTGACGGACGGATTGAAAAACTCATAGAATAGAGATTCTAAAAAAAAAGTTTAATAAGTTGCGTCCCTTTGCGAACAAAGGTGAAAAAAAAAACAGACTTACTTCCCCTGTGTCTTGCCCCATGCATTGGGGGTGTGGGGAAACTAATGTCCAAGATGAAAGCAAACATTTTGAGTTTGAATCCGGAGTAAATGCGGATAGGATTTGTTGAAAGGCGGTCTGATATTGTTGAGTGCTGAAAAGGTGACGTACTCATCTCTTCAATCAATCGTCGAGGTTTACGGCAAAGAAAGAACATAAAAGAAACTGAGCTATGCGCGGTCACGCGTGAGCGAAATCTTAAACGTAGAGCAAACGGAAACAGGAGTGTAGATTCGTACTGGGGAATTGTACTGGGGGGATTGTACTCGGGAATTGTACTGGGGGGATTGTACTGGGGAATTGTACTGGGGGATTGTACTGGGGAATTGTACTCGGGAATTGTACTGGGGGATTGTACTGGGGGATTGTACTTGAGGATTGTACTGGGGGGATTGTACTGGGGGATTGTACTGGGGGATTTTACTGGGGGGCTTGTACTGGGGGATTTGTTTTTTTCGTTTGGTGTTTCGAACCCGTTCTTTTTGTTACGTTTATGCGAGTGTGAGTCAACGGGCCTGTGTAAAATGTGCATGCGTGTAGAGTGTGTGTGAGAGAGTATATATATGAGTTCTTTTCGTGTGTGTGTGTGCTAATGTGTTTGCACACGTGTAGCATAAAATATTGTTGTAAAAAAAAGCCAATGATTAATGACTCTGCGGTAATTACTCTTCAACTAATATCATTTATTTATCATGGATAGGCCCGACAACCCTCCAGCATACTGACACCAGACTTAATGGGATTAGAACTCACGACCTTCCATAGAGAGAGAAAGGGTTTTCTTACTCGTACACCACATTCTTTTCGATAAAAAAAATGTTTGTAAAAATGTTTGACATGTTTCGGAAGTTCCTTCGGAGTTGAATATAATTTACTTCCTAGTTTAAATCTCCCGCAGGAAAAGGGGAATGGCAGCGGGCAGGGACCCTCGACAAGTCCGAACGACAGTCCATCGCGCGTACCGTACGACCAGACAGCCGCCCACGATATGCTTGCATGGAAGCACAACTGAAATAATTATGCAACTAATTACCGGATAAATATACCAGTGTATGGAATGTGTGTCTCAATGTTGACGTTTGGTTGTGAATGATGCAACATAGGTGGCATTGTCGTCATCATTTGGTCTTAGTTAGGGAAGACTACTCCAGAACGTGTTGTGATTTTGGAGTGAGTTAGATTGTGTTTAAAGCTATTTCTACTTAAGTCTACTACATCTATTTAATTTTATCACAAGTTGATTTTGCCTAGATTATAAATAAAGTTATATTTAGTATAGTTCACCAGGAAGTTTTTTGAAATTTTATTAGTAAAGATATGTTTGGCCTTCAACGTTTTAGTCGTCTGCCAGCAGTTTGGTGCTACAAGTCAACCGTAGCCTAATAACAACCAGTCAAAACCTTCTAATGTAGCAACACAAAATGGAATCAAACTGAACTCTGGGAACAAGAGTTTAGACTACACAACGCCTACCAATTAGTTAGACAGAAAATAGGATAACTTTAAATGTAATATAATTCTTCCCTATTGGTCATTAAGTCTTAAATATCTATTGTGGTGAAGCAATATATATGTAAAACTAAAAGAATGTAATCACTTCATTTGAAATTATAGTTGATTGACAGATTCCAATGTTACAAGCACTGTGCTATGAGATGTTAAAGGGCGGAGTCTAGATCCCATTGGCTGAAAACTTTATTATATATATGTTATGACCTTTTCAAAGTTCGTCTTATGACCTTTTATATGTTTCCCTTGAGATGAACTTTCTTACTATATACTTGATCTCCGCTCCTTAACATCGGAGCTTTTGATAATTTTTTTATCTCTTCCCTATAGAAACACGGCCTTTGCCTTTCAGATGTAAGGTCAATTAAAAACGATCATCTTTGAAAGGGCTCTCTCTACCTATATTTTTATCTCTCTCTCTCTGTCCCTCTCTCTATCTCTGTAACTCTTCACAGGCATCAGTGCAATCACACACATACACAGATTCTCATAACTACACACACAAACACACACTCACTTACACACACAAACACACGGGTCCCCAATCTTTCATTACGAGGCCAGACAACAAAAGACTTGGAAAAGGTAGAGAAAATACTGGGACCCATCAGTCGAAGGTCGGAGCCGGATCCCACCTGGGCCACACCTACCAAAAACATGCTGTCTCACTCAAAGCATAACTAGACCAAAAGAATTGACACGACCAGAAGAAGTTCTTTTGTAACCAGATTTTTTTTTTTTTCAAGTTTAAGCATTTTGTTTTTAATTTCTATTTCAAACGATTAACCCCCCCTTCCCCCCCCCCCCCCCCCCCCCGACACAACTCTCTTCATCTAGAGAGAAAAAACGTGGGACAAGTTTGTTACGGGGAAATAACTCATTAAGAACAACAGAAGCATTACGAACTTTCAGACATATACTTAAAGTACGCTTTTCAACTATCTCGTGAGTTAGATGTTCCACCCCCTGCCCCCCCGCCCCCCCCCCCCGAAATCTAGCTCCCCCCCAACACACACACACAATCAGGACTTGTTGCCAGTAGGACTTCCCAGGAGTCCTTGAATGAATTCACTCAGATTAACGGTGAAGTTCCAGAGGACAGAATTTTTTTTTTGTTTCAGTTTTGTGTGGGCGCCCGTTTCTCTTTTCTACGACATATGAGATTCTTCCAAAGTTCTTCTTCTACTGCAGAGTTTAAAAAAAAAAAAAGTAACTCAACACCAGCGGACTTCATAACGCTCGCTGGTCATAATTAATGGAACAGACTTGGCGGAGAAATAGAAAAGAAAATATTTTGATTAGAGAATAGTTAATGTAATGATCACCTGATAGCAGACGATCACCTTCACCTTTACATTGACCTTTACTGAACTCTGAACTGATCCGTCCAGTCTATTATGTTTTCTGCATAATTGTCTCTTCCAGTGTGTCTCTCTCAGTGTCTGTCTCTCCCAGTGTTAAGTTCATCCATTCCTCCATGTTGTCTTTACATCTGCTCTAGTGACAAGTCTCTTATCTTGTTCCTGTTACTATTCGTTATAGAAATTTCCGAATGGCCATGAAATAGGTTTGTGGCCCAATTCACTGGCCACATTCAACATCTTTCTTTTTTGTGATCTCGTCTCTAGAAGTAACATCTACCATTATCTCAAATCAATTTATCTCAATAACTATTTTTCAGCTCTATGAGACCTTGATCTAAATTTTAGGTATATAAGAAATCGGCTGTGAATCCGTCTAGTAAAACGATAGCTCCAAGATATTGAAGCAAGAAACTCCTGCACTGAATCCTTCAAATGAGACGATAGATCTTTATATTTGTTCTAATGCCAGTTTCTAGTCTATAATTTTACTGTCAATGTATTGTACACTCCGACACACGATGTGTAAGACTTGTCTCGGTTTATCTGCTAGCTCTTCTGTACAAGCCAATCAGAGATAGAATATCTCATGCCTGGAAAATGCAACAAAAGAAATAAAGGGAAAAAGAATAAATAAAAACTTTGAATGAAGAATTACACACACACACACACACACACACACACAAATAAAAAAAAGAAGAAGAAGAAGAATAGGCACGCGCAAGTTGTAACACACTTGACACACAACACACATTGACATACAGCGATGCACCCCGTGGCACTTTGATGTATATTCGGTCGTGCACTAACCCGATGATGGATGGTTCGAATCCAGGTTTAGCATATCAGAATGTTCCCTTACTTGTTAGTACACGCATCTGATCAGAGTTTCTGCTTAACTTCCGATCCTGGTGTTATTTTATTTATTCTGAATTTGCGATCTCTGAATTCTTTGCCGCTTCTGCTAATACCATCACTCGATGATAGTTACTGGAGGTAAATTCTGGGGAATCCTGGGAGACCCGACAGGCACCTTCATCTCCTTGTTTACCCACCCCTTCCCACCTTCGTTTTTTTTCCCAGATGCTAGTCTACGGCTGTGAGCCCTCTCCCCAATTCTACGGCCCCTGCCTTCTCTTGTCTTTGCTACTTGCCAGCAGAAGTCTCAACAGGAAAGGGTGAAAAGGTGGGGAGGGGAGTGGCAGAGAGTGGGTGGGTGTAGGTAATCCCTCATCATTTGGTGAGCAGCCAAAGAAATAAACAGAAGTATCGGATGGGAAAACATGTTGTCTGTTTGAAGTGGCTGGAGGTGCGCGCGCGTGTGTGTGAGTGTGTGTGGAATGAAGGGGTGTCTAATCAGTGTGAGAGAGATTATGATCGCATGAAAAGCTTGAGATATTGTTGACTGTTTAATTGTGAGATATTTGAGAGATTAAAATCATAGAGTTGTTCTGTGCACGGCTATTCTATTGTTTATTTACCTGCATTTATTATCTAGACGTGAACTGCAAATAGCAACCGTTCCCCATATTAGACCAAGACACTAAAACAAAGATAATCTTAACATTTAGCTTGCTATTATGTTCGTTGAAAGACCTGGACGGTAATAATAGTCTTCAAACTATTGCCTTGACCATCAACGACTTGAATCTTGCTTAAATTTTTTCCACTGCCTATCCTAAGACTGTTAAGGCTAGAACCTAATTTTCATTGCAAAAGAAATAATATAGAAACAACAAACAAACATACGAACTATTTCTAAAATTCCAAATTTTTAAAAAGTGTATCTATCTCACGACCCAACCGCCTTTCTTCGCTCAATAACAATAAAAAAAAAAAAAAAAAAAAAAAAAAAACTAGCGGTAAGAAGCAGAATCATAAGTTTGGAGGCCTGCGAACTGCTAAATAGATTTTACTTCAGTAAAAATTTTTGTCTGTTCTAACTCTTCGTTCGGCTGCACAGTTCCTAACGCATTAGATCAACAGCCCGAAACTTGGACGAGAGGAAGAACGAACGAAGGAAAAACTGGAAATCTTGAAAAGACATAAAGAGAAACTTTTATGGCATCAAAGTTGCAGACGTGAAATAGTCAGTCCAAACACTGAATCTGTGTGGCGCTTTTGCCGGCAGACGGTATTTCGATATCTAGCTTGTTACATGAAATATTGTGTGCGAGTTCATGCTGAGCAGGTAGCAGTTGTGTGTGTGTGTGGAAGGGGAGAGTCTGAGAGGTGTGAAAATGCTACCCCGAGAAGTGTTCTGTATGCGAGGACTATATGTCATTATACTTAACGGCTATTTTACTTTTTATAATTACGGGAAATAATGTTAATGAATCCAGCAGACGGTCTGATTTCATTGACGTCTGCTGCCAACGCCGTGGGGTCCCCAGGTAAACTGTGCAGGAAGAGTGGGAAGGCGAAGAGTTGAAAGTTCAGACGTTTCATAAAACTTATATACGTAAGTATTTACGTAACTCTTAAGGTCAAGGTCAACGATCAATTATCTTCTGGTTCGGAACTAACTTTTTCAGGAGAATTCGTTCATTTTCTAATTATTAACCTAATAGCATTGTAAACATATAAATAACCTTCTTAATTGTTTCCCAGTTTACATTTTTTGAAGTAGGTCACGTGTTGTCTTATATACTTACAAAATGGCGTTCACCTAAACTGTAAGAATCAGGAGAAGACATTTTGAAATGAGAATGTGTTAACCGGAAGCATTGTGGGTCTTCACATTTGTGAGCGGGTTTTAGGAATTTTCTATTTTGTGCAATTAGCATCTTTTTAAATCGCGTGGCAGGGAGGTAAAACAGTTACCTGTCTAACTGTGAAGAAAGTTTATGAATTAGTTTAATAATTATACATCCCTTGTACCCGTCCATAACAGAACTGTTCAGATGTTAGAAACATTCATTTGTTTTTGTTTCCGAAAATAAAAGTTTGTTATTTGCCCTAAGGCAGCCATTAGTGTCGCCTTAAATGTGGTTTCATCACAGCAAGGACATAACAGTAAAGTGTGAATCTGAACTTTGAAGCAAAAGTTTCGTAATGTCGCCAAATGTTTTTAATGTCTCAAAATTTCATAATGTCTTGAAAACTTCACCATGCCGCAAACGTTTTAGCATGTGATTAAAGATTCATAATTTTGTTAAAATTTCATCATGTCGTCAAAACTCCACAAAAAGCAAGATGTAAAAAAAAAAATATTTTTTGTGTCAAAAATGTTTACATCCGAAATTCACGCTCCAGCCTCTATAACGCAAGACTTACATAAAAAAAATTGTTTTGGTTTTACATATTTTGAATCTTCTCTCATATTTGCTGATTATTATATCCAAGCCCACTAGGCCAAACGATCCGCAGGACGAAGGGGAATGTTGACGGGTTGGGTTCAAACCCAAGACCATTGAACGAAAGCAGTCTAGAGAGGATATCACACGACCAGGCAGCTAGCCAAATTAGTTAGTTATAATGTCATTAATTGAAGTTGGTTCAACCTATGTCATTAACAGCTGACCTATGGTGAGTAATGGTAAATACTGTCCACGCTGGACCTCATCCCGAGTCTCACGTGTTCTCTGACCATACCAGCCCTCATCTACGATATTGACCTACTGACCCACAGCTATACAATGAAGGAACAACTGCCCCAGAGTAGGTCGACCGCCAGCCTTCCCTGATGTCCAGCCTGCCTCGGGGGTTGCAAATGACGCGTGTTTTACAATAATTGAACTAATCACCCGCCCGCCTCCCCCACCTCGTTCTACTTTCCCTTCCAGTGGTCATCTTCGATGGAAATGTAATGAGGCGGAAGCAGTCGAGATGACGTGTAATTGGAGTGGGTAATGAACTGTAAAATTTGAGACTCATCCTAACGACACCTTTATCTTATACCCCCTCCTCTCCACCAATCACAAACTCAACTTTTTCTCTCATACTGTCAGCTTGACCGCTGTCCAGAGACTACGCAATGTAGAATCTAATGAGAATTAGTAAAAGTGGAAAGTTCAAAATCAAACAAGATGTTCCCTCTAAACGTAGCACACACACACTTATATATAATATATATATATATATATATATATATTACTAAACATTAAGACAATGGTTACACAATTCATTAATTACGTAAGGTTGTTTTATACCGGAAGCGGTAATGGCTATAAGCACTCCACTACCTATAAAATGCTCCCAAAGGCATGCTTCTAAAATAACCTCTGTCCACTAACTACTAGCCTTCTCGTGTGGCTCAGATATTGAGTCTACCGGAACTGTTTTCACTGACAGGAGAAGGGTTAAAGGCGAGTAGCTGACCCCTAAACCAGTAGGCTGCGAACAGGAGGGGCTCGTTAGCCTTGGTTGGCTACCCTTATAAGAAAAGGAAAACTCTAAATTCGAACCTCTGCAGCATTGCAACTATACCCAAATATAGGAAAGGTTGCGAGTAGCTGGCTACCCTTAGGCAGCTTGCAGCATGTTACACTCGGGCAGAGCATGCGATGCCGCTGATCCCTTACAGAATCGGCACTGGCCGTTCCTCTTGACGGATCATCTGTGTGTAGAGGGATAGCTGCTGAGTGGGCAACATAATTCTGGCGGGAACTAATGCCCAGGATTTTATCTCATTTCTATGAGGTCATCCATATTCACTTCACGACTACAGGAGACCATATATCCTGTACGTAGGCCTAAAAAGTTTATTTATTTTTATATTTAATGAATTTTTAAATATACATATCTAAAGTGCGAAATATGTTGAAATCCACGAGTCCATGGGGAGAATTTTTTTTTAAAATTTTTTCCTTTCTTTTTTAGTTGTACTGAAAGTGAATTTCTTTTTATTATAACAAATCTTTTTTTTTCAAATAAAAAGTAAAAAAGATTAGAAATCCAGATTTTGTGCAGATATGTATAGTTGGCAGCAGTACAGTTTTTGAGAAGGAACGTGTTAAAGAATGGCTCGATCTTGTTTTTAGATAAGAGCACCATTCTTCTCCTCAGCAGAGAGACAGAGACAGAGAGACACTTTATATTGTATGTCTTATAGCAATAGTTGAAAATGTTGATCTAATTCTAGACAAAAGACGTCACAAGTGATGGAAGATGGGACAGAGAGAAATGGCAGTACGTGGAGTCTGCGGTACAATAGAGAGAAGCTAAGTTGTAGAGAGATAGACCATCTGAAATTAAAGAGACTCAGAGATGTAGAGAGATAGACCATCTGAAATTAAAGAGACTCAGAGATGTAGAGAGATAGACCATCTGAAATTAAAGAGACTCAGAGATGTAGAGAGATAGACCATCTGAAATTAAAGAGACTCAGAGATGTAGAGAGATAGACCATCTGAAATTAAAGAGACTCAGAGATGTAGAGAGATAAACCATCTGAAATTAAAGAGACTCAGAGATGTAGAGAGATAGACCATCTGAAATTAAAAAGACTCAGAGATGTAGAGAGATAGACCATCTGAAATTAAAGAGACTCAGAGATGTAGAGAGATAGACCATCTGAAATTAAAGAGACTCAGAAAATCTTTTACAAAGTGAACGTTTGAATTTTTAGAAAATAAATAAAATTAAAAAAAAAAATTCTCTGCGTATGTCTGCTTGTTATTGATGAGACAGCAGACGAACACTGAAATCTTTTCTATTATTTATGTCTTCTGTTAACATTTTTTCAAAAAATTTTGCGCTTTTTACTAAGAATTTTCCAGCGAGATGTAGATTTGAATACTTTTACTTTTTAAAATTAATTGTTTTTCAGAATTGGATTTATATACATAATTATTTGTGTGCTCGTGTGTGTGTGTGTTTGTGAAGAATCTCTTACTTGATATTGAAATTCATCTGTTCATCAGTTTGGACGGAAGACCTCCATCTAGGACGCCATGAACTTCTACAGATCCAAGTATCTGGTGACCTAGGCTTCTTAGATTCTTGAATATCCAAACACATCAATAACGAAATAAATTATATCTCATATCTATAAACACATTGAAATGCAAATCATAACAAGGCTCTGATTAATTTTGAATTGACCACGTGTTTGTATCTACAGCAATAATAGTAAATGTCATTCAGCGAAATTCCTAGTGTTACAATAGTATCATCAAGTTGGCACAAGAGGATAAAGACAAATTCCTACCCCATTACCCCCGCCCCACCCTATCTTCTCACCCCTACACGTTGACTTGAGGTGCAGACAAAAAAACAATAACATCGCTTCTCCTCCCGAAAACCTTTGCGCGACTCGGAAACAAACAAGCCTCCTCTTTCCGTTGTTATGACTTTCTCGTGGAGGAATAAACAGAAATATCCGTTGTTGGTGCAGAGGGAATCCCCGATTTATTGGTAGTACTTATTTTAAAACAAGGCGAACCTTGTACCGTCGTACGTTGATAACACAACAGTTGATCTTTGACACAACGCCCTCTTTACGATTTTCTTTCAACATTTTAGTCTTGGTCACTGCTTCATACAGCCTTCCATGATAAACTAAAGCTTTATCAGTTGCTATAGTCAGTTTATTAATCATGGACCGTTTCATTTCTTATATGCCTTGTACATTACATCTTGTTTGCTACAAATGAGCTCTCTTTTACAGAGTAACAATTCAAGTACATTATCCATTTTTAGCGGCCCCCGAAAAGGGAAAAGACGCTATTAGTTTTGTGTGGCCTGTCTGTCCGTCCGTCCGTCCGTCCCGTTTAGATCTCAGAAACTAGAAGAGAAAATAAAAATCGGACATCATGATATTTTAGATCGTTCAAAGTTCTGATTCAACGACTACATTTTTCTTATCTGAAAGCGAAAAATCTAATTTTTTAAATCAATTATGCAAGCAGTTTTTTCATAAAAATACACCCTTTTTACAACTATTCACTATTAATAGTAACAAACACTGAAGGATTTTTAGTTAGGGAGATGGGCATTTACCATTTTTTAAAACAATTTTTTTGTAAATGATTTTAGATTTTTTATTAAAAAATATTATATTGTATAATTGTATTGCAAAGTTATGTAAGTTCTGTGATACTAAATACTACATTTACAAAAAAACTTTTACTTTTTTTTAAAGAGAAACAATTTATTTACTATGCAAATAAGTTGGACATAATTTAAAACAACAATTAATAAGTATTTTTTTCATATTATCGCGTAAACTGCGGAGCGTTACCGTACTATGAAATTCAAAACGAAAGGAATTTTTTTTTTTTTTGCTTGAGGCTTTGCTTTGAATAAGAGATTCACTCTTTAATAAACAATTAGATACTCATTATAAGACATTAGTTAGGCCAGGTTAACCCTAACTTCATATTCACTTTCAACTTTTCCTTTGGTCTGCTGGACCTTTGGGGCACCACACAGGATCTGTCAAACTTCTTTCTCCATTCTTCTCTGTTATTTGCCTTTTGATAGAATTTCATTATGATATCTTATTTGAAAATATTGAAACCTGCCTTTTTCCCTGCCTGGGTGGACCACTTCGGGGGCCGATTTTGAGTTTGTGTTTCCACACTAACTGTCTTTGTAACCTTGTTTTACTTCTATGTTCGTTATTGATGTAGTGTACTCTAAATTAGGCCAAGAATATTTGCAGCTTTCCAAACTTTAATACGTGACTTGGTCACCAAGTACGTGACAAAAATAAAATATACACAGAAATAATATACAATTGGACTCAATCCTCTCAGCTTAGTTATTTACTGAGCACGAAAGATCACTCTAGTATCACTCTAGTAATCACTAATATCACACTAGGAACTCGGTGTTAGTCTACAAATAAACTAGAGCATACGGGGCTGCTGTTCTATCTTGTGGGATACTGGCAAACAGTAATCGGGATGTAACATTTACGTGTTCTCGGATCCCTCTCAGACCGAACAGTTGTTCAGACAGGTCAATGGAGAGGAGAATCCATGGGCTTAAGAGTTCCATGCGTCTTTGATTCAAGTCGCTAGACAATTACAAAGAAGAGGAATGAAAAGATATCTGGGTATTTGTGTCAATCTAAGTATTGATTCGCAGAAAGGCCCAGGATAAAAAGAATTATATGTAAGGTCTTATTTAATTAAGAGTTGACTTTGAATTTGAGATCATTATGAAAATACAATGTCATGTCAACATGGATAAATGTCAATACTGACTCAATACAGCTTTAACCGAAACATGCATTATGATGACACGATATATCAATGTCATTCCCCCATTAATACTTTCGTGGACCCTGTTTGCCACAAAAAACAGATAAGGAGCAGGTGATGAATTTGTGGTGTCCAGTTGGCGTTTTTTCCAAGCATTGCCCCCTTCTCCTATTTGACCCCGTGCACCCACACACACACACATACACCAACTCTCCTATGAAGGTGTCAGTGTCAAACGTTGTTTGATTGGCTAAAACCTGACGACTCGACAAACATCCACCATGTTTATACCTTCTCTTAATCCCAGTATTACCTCCTCGTGTTTCCTCGAATCTCGTGACATGGCGTTTGCTCTCCAAGATGGCTGAAAGAACTCTTAACACAAAAAAGAATGTGAAAGAGGAAGCGAACTTTGGACAAAACATGCGGTCAACAATAAGCAGTGACGAACAGAGGATGGGCGGCAAGAGAGGTAGGTGGGCTGAATAATGACACGCAGAAAATGACCCCTCGAGTGCCCAGCGTCCAAAGTACGAAGCATGCCAACAAAAAGAGAAAAAAAAAGTCAACCAGTCAATGATGATAGGTGTCCGGTAACGGTTAGCTTGACCTTGCCAGTAATGACCACTGAAAACTCTGCAAAGCAGGGCGGGGGTAATCTGAAGTGGGCAATTATAAGCCAGGGAGCCTTCCTGTTAACAAGAGGCTGGTCCATGCGTGGAAGCCTAGCACTCCAACCGGCACCCCCGTTGACATAGGGTACGCCCATAAGAGGTATTGACTCTTCTTATCATTCTAAAATTCGAGATGGAGGTATGCTTCCAGCTCAAGTCTCAAGTAGACAGCACTGGCTGGGTCGGCTCCTGAACCTGGAAATACCAGACAGTCCATTATCAATGCATTGGAAGTTAAACATAGGGGGTCAGTGGATGTCAGAGTAGGTCAGTGAATAGGAAATGAAGTTTATTGTTTAAAACCCTCTTTGTGTCGTTCGTGTATTTGTTTGGTCGAGATTTCAGCTTCATGATTGATGACTGATGATTGATGACTGATGACTTATCATTTTCTTTTCTTCGTTTGTCTCTGGCGTTGACTGAATCGAAAAAAAAAAGCTGTATCACCTCAGCCACACAATGTTTCAAAAGATGTGACATCTTCTTTTTCTTTCTTAATGTTTGTCAAATGTTTTACATGTATATCTAAGAGTTGTAGATAATATACTTCCTAGTCCAAACCTCCTGCAGGACGACGGGGATGGCAGCGGGCAGGATATGAACCCGGGACCATCAAGACGACTGAACGACAGTCAATTGTGCATGCCGCACAACCAGGCAGTCGTCGGTGTTGCTATTAGTACTATGTCAAAACCCGGCTTATCTGGCAATGCAATTCCGTTAAATCGTTAAGTTTGACAAATATGTATGCCAAAAAAATAAATAAAAAAAAAATATAGTTAATCTTCCGCTGCAATTAAATTATTCTACGCAAGTTCTTGGGTCGGAATAATGTTTTTTTGGCAAGGGTTTTGTCGTATTAATTAAAGAATATCTAAATTTATTTATATCTCGTTATCTCATCTATTTTTTTAGCTAAAAGAAAATTTTGTTTTAAACATAGAACGCAAACCTCGTTTTGGAGATTTGATCCTAGCTTGCGTTAAAAATTTGTTTAAAAGCTTCTTAATGCGATAAATCAACTTCACCAAGGACAGGAATAAATGTGCCTCCCTATCGGAGCATGAGGACACAGCACTTAGAAAACCGGCCCTCCTAGTCGCAGGACACCAGTAAACAACATTAAGGACAATGGATCAATGTATTATCACTACATTAGCGCATCAAGATAAGCGACCTGGGGACTGGGTTTCATTTCATTCCACAACAAATATGTCTCCACCCGCAGGGATTATCTTTACAGAGACGAGATAAGTCTGGACATTATCTCTGCCTGTGACGTAAATAGGAGTAGAGAGATTTCTTAGCCACAATTCTCTTTTTCTCTCTCTCTCTCTCTCCCTCTCTCTCTCTCTCTCTCTTTCTTTCTTTCATTCCATTGTGATCACGCTTCCTCTCTCCCTCTCGTTTCTTTGTCCGTCTCTCATTCTCTCGTTCTCTTCTGCTTTTCTCTCTGACTGTCTGTCTGTCTGTCTCTCTCTCTCTCTCTCTCTCTCTCTCTCCATGTTCCTCTTTTTCGCTGTTTCTCTCCTACACAAAACCACATATAAATATCTTGGATATTATTCAAACCCACACATTGTTATGGTCAGGGAGGTGGGCCGATGTCTATTTTTAGTATTCCGAAGCTAATTTAACTTCAGAGATAGAAGATTTAACAGATACAGCATTATCGCCCTGTTGTAATTCACTCCCTTTTTAGTTTTTTCTTTTCTCTTATAAACTTAAGTCCGCGTGACGCTAATAAGGTTTTCATTTATCTCGTGATTATGCCAGGCTCTACGTTATCCCCCCCCCCCCCCTAGACATATTATATCAGATTATACGCTGTACGATAAAGGTAACATAAAGCTTTAATTAAAATATACTTTCCTATAATGGGATTTCGTTTAAAGACAACAGAAGATGGCCCGTTTTATCCTATAATGTCGCAATCCACTATTTTCCCCATCGTTGACGGATTATGACTGAACTTAAAAAAAAAAAATTGCTTCCAAAGATAGCTAACTTCTCTGTTGCCTGAAAAGGGACTTCATGCTTGAGGAAACCTACTTGGCATACATATTTCTTTTTCTACGAAATTCGATTAGCCAATAGAGAACTGAAGAGATAATATCCAACATTTTGACGGATATTTTACATAGGAAAGACTACGACTAAGACTAAGACTACTTTATTTACCCACATGGAAATTTGTTGTGATTACAAAGACACTTTTCTCATAAAAAGACAACACAACAGAAACATACACATAAATAGAACAGACACAACATAAAGAGTTCATTCAGCGATTACAACAAGAAAAAGGAATTATAGTCAAGCTTATTCCATAAAACTTGCGGCACAATAAAACGTGAGGATGGAGCCGAGGGCCGTGGACTAAAAGAATACATAACAAACCAATGAAGTGTAAACACAATTTTAGTTCAGAACTAAACATTGACATTTATGTCATCAATATTCCTGCAGGTGTCACTGACACACAATAATCAGAGCTGGACGCAAAAACCTAGACCTAGACAAAAACCTTAAATACACATGACGCTCGTGACACAAAGATAGACACGTGACACAAAAATAAACACACGTGACACACAGTCACATGTGGAAAAACTTAGACACACGTGACACACAGATAGACACACATAACTTAAAGATAGACACAAAAAGAGCAATCTCTTGAACTTGTCTTGGCTACCTAGAAGGGGGCTCGAGGTTCGACACCCGACTCGGGCAGAGTTGGGTTTACTGAGCGCCTAAAGGCAGCACGGAAAACCAACTCCTAGATACCCCTTCCCCCCCACCGGTCCACAAAGGAGATTGGACCAAAGTGCTCTGAGCATGCTATAAGCATGAAAGTAGCGCAATATAAAAGCTATAATAATAATCTATTGAGTGTATTTGAAATGTCCCCCTGTTTTAAATCAAAGACCTAAATCATCCTTTTGAATGTAACATGCATGTTGGGTGTTGAAATGCAAATATAGTATCAAAATAATTAACCAAAGTATGGCATCTGAATCCCTGGAACAAATATATAAGTATGTTTACTACTACATAACTCAATTAATTACATATAGATACTACTATAAAACTTTAAAAAAAAATTGTTCCGCTAAGAAAAATATTGTATAATTTATTCAGCAAAACTAGATTAACATTAAAAAATCCTTGTTTGTGGCATTTTAAAAAAATGTCATCAATTATTTGTACCAGAACCTGCGGTCTTGGCCTTGACACTAACCATGCACCCGAGACACCCGTGAGTTATCTCTCTCTGGCACGCCACATCCCAGCCCGCACGTGGACTGCCGCACCCCGTTAGTCCACACGCGGCCGCATCTCTCGGTCCGGACGTGCACGTAAACGACATGCCGCGGGGCTTAAGGTAATCGTGTCATAATCGTAAAGAAACTCGAAACCCTGATTGGTCCAACATAATCACATGACACGACACGTGACCATCGGCATTGTTTCCAGCGAAGCCGCAAATTACAGGCAAAAAAAAAGGTTTCTTTCTTTATGCATAGAACCACTTCATTTAAAACTGCAGAAACGAGTCTCAATTTTGTATTTTAAAATGCCTTGCCTCATGTCCCATACTTTTACGTTGAAATTTGAGCACTGAGTTTTCTGTGAAGATCGTCACCAATGTATGAGTTCCGAGCTTTACGAATAAATAACGAGAAATAAAAACACATTTTGTGAAGTTTCTAACTTGTTTTTTATCTACCGCCTGGCGTTTATGGGCTATTTTTAACGATGAGGAGGAGGACGACGATGAGGAGGAGGATGACGATGAGGAGGAGGAGGATGACGATGAGGAGGAGGATGACGATGTGGAGGAGGATGACGATGTGGAGGAGGAGGATGACGATGAAGAGGAGGAGGAGGAGGACGATGTGGAGGAGGAGGATGACGATGAAGAGGAGGAGGAGGAGGACGATGTGGAGGAGGAGGATGACGATGAAGAGGAGGAGGAGGATGACGATGTGGAGGAGGAGGAGGAGGACGATGTGGAGGAGGAGGATGACGATGAAGAGGAGGAGGAGGATGACGATGAGGAGGAGGATGACGATGTGGAGGAGGAGGAGGAGGACGATGTGGAGGAGGAGGATGATGATGAGGAGGAGGAGGATGACGATGAAGAGGAGGAGGAGGAGGACGATGTGGAGGAGGAGGATGACGATGAAGAGGAGGAGTAGGAGGACGATGTGGAGGAGGATGACGATGTGGAGGAGGATGACGATGTGGAAAGGAGGAGGAGGACGATGTGGAGGAGCAGGATGACGATGAAGAGGAGGAGGAGGAGGACGATGAAGAGGAGGAGGAGGACGATGTGGAGGAGGAGGATGACGATGAAGAGGAGGAGGAGGATGACGATGAGGAGGAGGATGACGATGTGGAGGAGGAGGATGACGATGAAGAGGAGGAGGAGGATGACGATGAGGAGGAGGATGACGATGTGGAGGAGGAGGAGGAGGACGATGTGGAGGAGGATGACGATGTGGAGGAGGATGACGATGTGGAGGAGGAGGAGGAGGACGATGTGGAGGAGGAGGATGACGATGAAGAGGAGGAGGAGGATGACGATGAGGAGGAGGAGGAGGATGACGATGAGGAGGAGGATGACGATGAGGAGGAGGATGACGATGAGGAGGAGGATGACGATGTGGAGGAGGAGGACGATGTGGAGGAGGAGGAGGAGGACGATGTGGAGGAGGAGGATGACGATGAAGAGGAGGAGAAGGATGACGATGTGGATGAGGAGGAGGAGGACGATGTGGAGGAGGAGGACGATGAGGAGGAGGAGTAGGAGGACGATGTGGAGGAGGAGTAGGAGGACGATGTGGAGGAGGAGGATGACGATGAAGAGGAGGAGGAGGATGACGATGAAGAGGAGGAGGAGGAGGACGATGAAGAGGAGGCGTAGGATGACGATGTGGAGGAGGATGACGATGTGGAGGAGGAGGAGGAGGACGATGTGGAGGAGGAGGATGACGATGAAGAGGAGGAGGAGGTTGACGATGAAGAGGAGGAGTAGGATGACGATGAGGAGGAGGATGACGATGTGGAGGAGGAGGAGGAGGACGATGTGGAGGAGGAGGATGACGATGAAGAGGAGGAGGAGGATGACGATGAGGAGGAGGATGACGATGTGGAGGAGGAGGAGGAGGACCATAGGAGGAGGAGGATGACGATGAAGAGGAGGAGGAGGAGGACGATGTGGAGGAGGAGGAGGACGATGAAGAGGAGGAGTAGGAGGACGATGTGGAGGAGGAAGATGACGATGAAGAGGAGGAGGAGGATGACGATGAGGAGGAGGATGACGCTGTGGAGGAGGAGGAGGAGGACGATGTGGAGGAGGAGGATGACGATGAAGAGGAGGAGGAGGATGACGATGAGGAGGAGGAGGAGGATGACGATGAGGAGGAGGATGACGATGAGGAGGAGGATGACGATGAGGAGGAGGATGACGATGTGGAGGAGGAGGATGACGATGAAGAGGAGGAGGAGGAGGACGATGTGGAGGAGGATGACGATGAGGAGGAGGAGATTGATGATGAGGAGGAAGGGGAGGAGGACGATGAGGAGGAGGAGATTGATGATGAGGAGGAAGGGGAGGATGACGATGAGGAGTCTTTCGTCCCAATAAACCATATGGCCATATTCTGTCTCGACATTGCTCGAACAAAATGCGTTACTGGACATACTCAGTTATTTGGGGATCACTTTTAGACAGTCTGGGATTTTGGCTAAATCTAATCCCCTACTTATCGAAACATTCTGGTACAACCCGACTTCCCCCAATGTCGGTCAGAGTTCATAATTTCATATTTGCCTGATTCTCGTCTCTTTATATGGTTTATAAACTGCTATAAGAACATATTAGAACAAGTCTCTAATTTATAATATAAGATAAGAAATGATGGTACCGGTAACTAGATATCTAAAAATTGCTCCTCATTGAAACAACGTTTCTGGCACATCCAATGAAATTAGTTCCAGGATATGTTGCAACGACAAACATTGTTACTGCGTCAAGAAAGCATACGATAATGTCCGTGACGTCTGCAAAGGTACGAGAGCGCTTCAGACATTTGACATCTTCCCTTTCAAGTCTAACCTGTTTCTTCTCCTCTGTAGTGCCCTGTGACAGACGTGAGCATCAGGTGTCGGATGCGTTTAAGAGAGATCATTAGCATTCATTAATTTCCTCATTAGCAGCAGTTGTAGCGCTTGAAAGAAAGCATTCCGTGGGTATGTTTTACCTGTGTGATATATGGCGCTGAAGAAGTAGCAGCCTACTGCTATCACATAATAGTGTATGTAGATAAGACCTCTGCCCTATACAGGGTAGCCAAGTACGCCCTAGAAAGAAAGCCTGGGAGAGAGAAAGAGAAAGAGAGAGAAAAAGAGAGAGAGAGAAAGAGAGAGGATGTGTGACAACGTGTGGAGAGAGAGACTGAGATTTTCCACATATCCAGTTGATTTTGTGACAAGGCTTAGAAGATGATTATCTGGATCGAAGCCACGATGACCATAAGGGTTGATTAAATGAGAATGGACTTACTGGCCAGTGGCTATAACATTTCTACAAGACGTCAACTTTTGAAATAAAATAATGTCAACGGAAAATTCGTATTTTATTTGCCATTGAATAAAGAGAAAAAAAAATGTCTGGAGATTGACATTCGCGTTATTAGCACGACATTCGTGTTATTAGCACGACATTTGTGTTATTAGCACGACATTTGTGTTATAGCAACGACATTTGTGTTATTAGCACGACATTTGTGTTATTAGCACGACATTCGCGTTATTAGCACGACATTTGTGTTATTAGCACGACATTTGTGTTATTAGCACGACATTTGTGTTATTAGCACGACATTTGTGTTATAGCAACGACATTTGTGTTATTAGCAACGACATTTGTGTTATAGCAACGACATTTGTGTTATTAGCACGACATTCGCGTTATTAGCACGACATTTGTGTTATTAGCACGACATTTGTGCTATTAGCACGACATTTGTGTTATAGCAACGACATTTGTGTTATTAGCAACGACATTTGTGTTATAGCAACGACATTTGTGTTATAGCAACAACATTTGTGTTATTAGCAACGACATTTGTGTTATAGCAACGACATTTGTGTTATTAGCAACGAGGCTCTGAAAACTGTGCTTACTTGCGATACAAGTACATGATTAGGTTTAATTTCAGCTTATCTCATCTTATACAATACAGACCTTACTCTAAAAAAAAGAAGATGATCACGTCCTACGCGTGTTCCTGGGTCAATCTAGTCATGCATGTTAACCAATGACTTAAATTCTGCCAAGTCACTGGTTTTCCTGGCTGGCTTGGGCAACCCATTCCATGCTCTAATAGCACTAGGGAAGAAGGAGTATTTGTACAAATTTGTCCTAGCACATGGGACAAGGAATGTGCCTTTATGTTTCTTTCTTTCTGAGTATCTTTTTAAATTTTGTTTTTGTATTTGAAGATTGTGGTTCAGTGTCTTATAATTGCAACTTTACTTTTAAGTATTCTATCCTAAAGGCTTTCTAAATTTAATGATTTTGCAAAAGGTAATACTCTAGTCAAATGTGAATATTTGTTTGTTATGAATCTCACTGCTCTATTTTGTGTCTGTTCCAGTTTCTTAATGTTTTCTTGAGTTGAGTTGTCCCAAACAGAGGATGTATATTCTATTATTGGCCTAACTATATTTAAATAGCACTTTAGTTTTATGTTCTTATTTGATTTGTAGAAAATTCTTGTAATGAACCCTAATGCTTGGTTTGATTTTTTGATAGTTTCATAAATATGAGATTCCATGACAGTTTTTCATTTCTTATAACAAAGTATATCGTTACTTTATCCTTGTGTTACTGGTTTACCAGCTTGAAACGAGGGATTCATTTGTGTAACCAACCTAAGGTTTTAAGTATTTCACTTTTTCAAACGAATAAACGAAATTTGAAAAGTATTTCTTGTCATTTGTAATCGATAAACCAAAGTTTCTATTACCTAAAACCCCAATTTTAGTAACTGGAGGTCCTTGAAACAAATATTTGTAGTGCAACGCTACTTTGAAATCTGACTGGCCTACCATATTGAAATTGATACCAAATTTTAAAATTTGATTTCACATTGTAAGTTCATACCACATTTTAAATTCATACATCTATTTCTTCTATATTATTGTAGCATTTTTTTTCCTTTGAACATCTTGATTCATAATATGCGTGATAGATCAAAGCCATTTTAAAATTAGATTATTCTTTTTAATTTTTATCTCTACGTTTTTGTTCAAAGCGCATGGAGAATTGAATAATAAAAAACCAAGGACAATGTTCATTTCCTTGTCATGTGACAGGATAATAAATAGAAAAAATATCATACAGTTTATGATCAATAAATAAAAGCAACAATAATCGTCATCATAAAACAGAAACGTAGCTTCTTTATAAAAACAAAATGGCGTGAACACGTGGATATCGTGACGTCACGTCCTAAAAAATAAAAGCCGGAAACACAGAAACGAAAGAAACCTCAAAGAAAGAGAAAAATATCAAGCATAAAAAAAGAGATGAATTATAATTCTTCTAGAACATAAGATTGGCGGAATACGTTCGGGGTGATCATTGTTAAGAAGATGGCATGTGAGACAGCGATGTGGGGCTGTTGAAGAGGGGAACACAGTGGGCACGTGTGACCCTAATTTTGGAAAGGCTGGGGAAAAAAACAAATTTTTTTTTGTTTAAAGTATAAAATGAGATAAAACAGAAATAATAGAGAGGTGGAAGAAATGAATGGATGCGATGACAAGACATATAGATAGAGAGATGGATAGACAGTTAGATGGATGGATGGATGGATTGTTATTGTACAGTAGTTAAGCTGAGATGATCAATTGTAGTCAAACTGAATTGCTATTTGATTGGACCAATAAAAATTATGGATGGATGAATGGATGGACGGACGGACGACGGACGGACGGATGGACGGATAGACAGATAGATAGACAGATAGATAGAAAGAAAATGAAGGTAAAGAGATGAAAGACAGAGTTGGCAATAGGTTTCAAATGTTTAGAAAACAAGAATGCAGAACTACAACACAAACCAGTCCACACTTAGCATGTTTCTTTGTCCTGCTGAATAATGTCTGAATCACTGTAAGTTTTCGACCAATACCCGTCAGACCTTATCACCACGCTCGATTTGCGCCTAACTGTTTCATTGTTACAAAAAAAATGTAGTTTGACTTAAGCAGTACGCGGATCATCGATGGTCTGTTGACCATAGGTCGAACGTTGGCGGACAGGAGGCTAGACTAATTTTCCTGTCATTTGCTTGTTTTTCCAACACACACACCCCCCTAAATACCCCCACCACCCCTCGTGCTACGTCTATAATTAGAAATTCGAGCGATAATTTTTGCAAAGGGCTTGAAATTATAATGACTTCAACCAGGTCTGGGTTTTGTAATGACTGGACTACTTGCACGTGCACTGGACACTATGGACAGCTGTTGGACGAGCGATAGAAAAACACCGACCAACGCTCGCGTTCTAGCTGCTTGTCTTTTTAGCGTTTTCTCCCTGGCCAACTTTAAGGTCAGCCATTCTGTCAGACCTGGTTCCTCTGTCAGACCTGGTTCCTCTGCCATTATATCAGATCTGGTACCTCTGTTCTGTTGCATCTGGTATCAAGAGGTTGAAATCATTGAGATATGAAATACTCAGTTGTTTTTTTTTAAAGATCACGTGATACATGAGCAAATGGGTGGGTAAGGCCGGAAGAACTTGCATGACCCGGCGGAATGAACATACACAGCTGTATTCCATAAGGTCATGATGATACTGCAGGCTTAATAAATAAAAATAAATGTCTTTGTTTTTGTTTTTCTGTGAAATTGTATTTATTATTCATAGCTGGACACAGACATGTTATTTTGATCTTTCACCATTTTATATTTTGTTCTGGGCCTCTCTCTCTCTCCCTCTCAGCACCCTCCCTTTCTCTACCTCTCTCTCTTTTTTTTTTTTGGGGTTATATGGGAGGGGCTGAAGGCATTGTCATCATATATCCAGTGTGTTGTAGATTGTTGTATGTCCTCACGTCAACACGTCATTGTGTTCTCTTGTTGCTTTTTCCGTCACGAACCATCTTCAGGATGTGTTGATGTCAGTGTTGATGTCAGTGTTGATGTCAGTGTTGATGTCAGTGTTGATGTCAGTTTTGATGTCAGTGTTGATGTCAGTGTTGATGTCAGTGTCGATGTCAGTGTTGATGTCAGTGTTGATGTCCGGGCCTAAGGCCGTACGCTTGTTTACGTAGCAAGAAAATTTAAGGTAAAAATCATTGGGCAGTAGACATCGTCCACCTTTACCCTAATATGTGGCATACTCTTCAGAGTAGCAATGTCACAGCAACATTCGTTTGATGGAAGAATGTTACTCCACATAACAACATTCGTTTGATGAAACAATATTACTCTACATAACAACATTCGTTTGATGGGACAATGTTACTCTACATAACAACATTCGCTTGATGGAACAATGTTACTCTACATAACAACATTCGATTGATGGAACAATGTTACTCTACATAACAACATTCGTTTGATGGAACAATGTTACTCTACATAGCAACATTCGTTTGATGGGACAATGTTACTCTACATAACAACATTCGTTTGATCTTAAGCATGCCATGCTTAATTTCATTTAAACGAATGTGTTCTACAAAGTGTTCGATTTCTAAATGTATTGAGAGAAAACATTAATTTGATAATTACAAAGACAGTTCAACCATTGAAACCTCCAGTTGTTCACACTCCAAGCTGTCCTCAAACATAAGAAATGTATTGTTGTATCTAACCAATTCAACATCTCGTCCTAAGCTTCTATGGGATATGCTTCAGTTCCATTCTGGACATATTCTTAATTTCTGGACATTTTCTAAATTTGTGAACATCTTTCTTTAGTAAAATTGTATTACTATCTCTTCCTACTATTTTAAATTGCTATTTAGTCTATCTTCTATTATTTTCCTATTATTACACTTCGGAAGGAACCATCTTAGAGCGAAAGAACGCATGATGCTAGAGAAGCCAGACCTCCATCTTGGAGCGAAAGAACGCATGATGCTAGAGCAGCCAGGACCTTCATCTTGGAGTGAAAGAACACATGACGCTAGAGCAGCCAGGACCTTTATCTTGGAGTGAAAGAACGCATGGCGCTAGCGATGCCAGCGACCTCCATCTTGGAACGAAAGAACGCACGATGCTAGAGCAGCCAGGACCTTCATCTTGGAGTGAAAGAACGCATGATGCTAGAGCAGCCAGGACCTTCATCTTGGAGTGAAAGAACGCATGATGCTAGAGCAGCCAGGACCTTTATCTTGGAGTGAAAGAACGCATGACGCTAAGGAAGCCAGGACCTTACTCTTGGAACGAAAGAACGCTAGCGATGCCATCGACCTCCATCTTGATGTTTTCCCACCCTGCCCAAACAAAACAATATTCGTAATCGATAACCTTCTTGAACATGGACGAAGCGCATGTTAAAACTTTGAAGTGGCTCAACTTTTCATTTCACAAACTCTAACCACTAGCTCGTATGATTGGGCCTGACAGTGTCCTTTACAAGGCCTCTTCATAGATCTTATTCTTGTCTTCAATAGGACCTTAGCGATCAAATCTTGTATTACGTCATCGTTTGTTGTGGTTTAGTGAAAGTAGCTTGTCAGAATCTGACGTAATAAAATGAGCATTTCTAAAGTCTACCTCTGCTAAAGTTAAAGCAGTTACTACTATTTACTTAACATAGTGTTAATTAGTTTATATTGATTAAATGAATACACTAGCAGAAAAGACTTTTTTTTACAAAGCTTATATCAACTCAATCTGTCTGTCTGTCTGGTACAAATGTGAAACACGTATTTCCCTCTCTTCTCATTCTCAATCAAGTTGAAAATTCACACAATTATTCATGGCTCCTAACAAATAAAAAAAAAAACAATTAACCAATAACTTAATTTAATAGTAATAATTATTTAATCTTTTTTTGATATCCAACTGGGAAATAAATCTGACAGTATTTAGATACATGGCTGTAAAAATGGATCTCTTCCCATTTAAATAAGATAAGCTTAGTTTTTTTAAGGAATTTTAAAATATTTTATGTTATAGAACTTTTAGTTTCACCTCACAGGGCCTCCTGATGTATTTCATAGCCCCCCCCCCCAATAAGGCCTTACATACATCCTTCCTAAAACTCATTAGGACGACAACATTCCAGTACTTTTTTGTTTTCGGAGCGTAAAAGATTTTTGTGTCAAAGTGTGTCTGCTAACACGAACCAAAAGAATTTGGGCTCTCCATCATTTTAATACTAATCTGTTCAAATCCTTTCCAGCCTTTCCGATGGCGCCCTCCCGATGGCGCCCTCTTACTCTCTTAAGTTTCACGTAAGTCCCCAGTTACTCAACTCCATTTGTGTGTGTGTATGTATTTGTGCTTAATGTCTCTAAATTTAGTGTCACATAAAAAAAAAAACCCTCGTCATCTTGACCAAAAACAAAACATGGCCAATCGATTATATCCTCATCATTTTAGTCGTCCTCCTTTCCCCCAACATTAGATGCTCCTCTTCCGTTTTCCGGTTTGTTCTTTTTATTCTTTGTTATCTCCCTTAAGTCTGTTTCTTTTTTTTTTTCTTTATATTTGTCAGACATTCTAGTAATGTGTGTTGATTTAACCCCCACCCCCCTCATATCCTAGCTCTTCATCGACATGCTAATGAGGGCGTGAGATCCGTGTCACGTGGTCACATATTGTGTCAGCTTGAAGGCCCCAGACTTCTCCTGTAAAAACCCGAACACTGCATCCAGTTCTGCCTACAGCTGACGTTTCTAGGGAGTAGCGTGCAGAGACATCAAAGACTAGAGAACAATGCCCCAAGAGTTCATGCTTGAAGTATTGAGTGGTTTATGGCTTTCATCCGTTCAGATTTGATTTCATGTTTTTAATGACGACTTATTTATAGTATTCAACCTTTTGAAACATGATAGAATCCAGAATTAAATCCAATAACATAAAAAAATAAAGAAATAAAACAGGGATAAATAAAATTTGATCGACATTTTTATTTACTCAGTGGCGTAACGAGGGGAGACGCTGGAGCAGCCACCCTATCATCTTTATTTTACTTCATCTTTTTGTTATGGAACTAAAACTGTGATGAAAATATCCACATCTTGAATTATAGTTCATTATTTAAACGTTCATGTTTCTCTCAACTCAGTATTTCAGCAATAAAAAATCAGTAATGTTCATTTAAATGTTACGTAGTCTTTAAGTCCGTGGGGCCCATAGCAACTGATATATTGGGACATCAAAAGTGATATTTTGGGGCTCCGTGACTTAAATGCCGGGACATCACTTATGATGATTTGGGACATCACAATAAAAATAATCGTTCAACATTATTGAACACATTTAACAATGTTCCTATATTTAACTCGTCGTTGGTCAGACTCCTCTATCACGTGACAATATTGTATGTTTCGAATAGAAGTAGAGTATTGAAATGCCTTCCCCCCCTCCCCCCCCCACCCCATCTTTAAAATAAGATTTGACAGTTACACAAACATCTGCTTATCCCAAGATTTGAACCTAACCCTTGAGACAAACATGTCCATTATACTACTGAGTAGCACAGAGTACTTTGTATTCCTTCTTTGTCCGCGTCGACCCACTCCCCCCCCCCCATTTGCACCAACTTTACTGTTAACTCAGAGAACAAAAAGGGGAGGGGGGCGAGGATTAAAGATGACCAAAGACTGGGGGGGGGGTGAATATGGGTGAAAATTTAGATAACAACGGTTCAGAGAGGGGGCTGTGAGGGTGTGGGTACCGTTAGCTGGTATAGCAAGTTTTCTGGGGAGGCGGTGACGATGGGGCGCTGGTTGGGATAACAAGGATCGTAGATTATTTTTAATCCTGAAATGTAATCTCTTTATTTAGATTCCCATGAAGCCAGGAGCTCAGCTTGGATGGAGGGGGGGAGTTTAACTGTTGTCCAACTTTCTTCATTTATCCGCCATTAAGAGATTAAAGATTAAGTTTTGATCTGGTCGTGTCCAGGGGGGAACTACTCTTCACATTTGTCTTCTTTCCCTCTCTTCCGCCCCCCCCCCCTTAACACTTTTGCAACAAGGTCTCCAGACACGACTACTAAGCCAAGAGCCTGACGACATTCGAGTGGAATTCAAAAGGGTTTTTAGAATTCTGGCTATGGAGACAACAGCAGTATTAATGCATGCATTCTGTCGTAAAACCTGGATCAGGCTAAGAATGCCTTGGAAATAAATGAGCATTAATTGCACACACCAGAGGAGGTTTTACTGTAAACTTTTAAATTATTTTTTTTTTACATTTCTATCCTTACTGTTTAGATTGCACAAGACGTAGGGATATGTTTCATGAATAGTTGTTAAATGAGGTTTTAATTTTGATTTTTCAATTACACTAATTGGACATAAAAAAAATTGTTTATGCTTTTATTTGTGATATTAGTTAGTCTTAATCTTACGAACTAAAGTTCAAATACAAAAACAAACATTCCTCATTCCATATGCTAGGACAAATTTGTACAAATACTTCTTCTTCCCTAGTGCTATTAGAGCATAGAATGAGTTGCCTGAGCTAACCAGGAAAACCAGTGACGTAGCAGATGAAGTTATAGGACGTAACCATCTTCTTTTTTGAAGTAACGTCTGTATTATATAAGATAATAAAAAGTAATAGGGAAAAAAAACAGCACACCATAATTTATTTTTAAAAGTTCAGTTGGACATAATGCTAAAGGTTTATTTAGTTCTAGTTCTAAAGTATTTAGAAAGAAACACACCACTATAGTGTTAAGTCCTAGGGCTAAAGTGTTTAGATAGATATAGTTTTAAATTGTTCACTTTGTCATACAGCAAGAATCTATCGCGAAGAGCGCTTCTCTAGAAAAATCGATAGACTTGTAACATATCGAAAGCGCATTCAATATTCATGACATAAGGCGCCCCACATCCTACCAACACCCCAACTATGGAAGCTGATCCCCTCCCCCCCCCCTACGACCCCACATCCGTCCCACTCACCCTTGGTATAATTATATAACCAACAAAATGACAGTAACACGCTAAATACTATGTCATCAGTAGAGAGCTAGATGTCATTGATTATCGCTACACCAGTCAGTAGAGTAGCAGCTTGGCTGAAAGAAAGGGAAGAGGACGGCAATGCTCGTGTCCTGGTGAGTTTTGTATTGCCTTGTTCACTCACTCTGAACAGAGGTTTTGGAAGCCGCCGGTTATTTACGAATGCACGCGAATGTTCAGCAACACTCTATCAATTAAAAACGAAAAAACAAATAACTTGTCACAGAGAGTTAAAATTGGCTTCGTTTACAAGAAGTAGTAAGCTGATCTTATGTTAAGAGAGTTTATTTAGCCATTCGTTCTGGTCAATATACACTAGCGTCGCTATTTTTTTTTCCTTCTAAATGAGAAGGGGGGCGGCGTGGTGACCATGGGGTTTCCAGTTCGAATTCCAGTATAGGACACCAGCCCAACTCTTATCTTATCTTATCTTATCAAGCACAGACGTTACTGGAAAAAAAAGTTTATTAGGTTCTACGCGTGTCTCTAGGTCAATCTAGTGGGTACCTGGGGTATGTAAGGGAGGTAAAGGCGATTGGTGATTGTGCTGGCCAGATGACACCCTCGTTAAGGTCTACTCTAGAAATAGATTAGCTTTACATTATCGGCCCTCATGCATGGCAGTCTGAAAAGGGAGGGGGGTACCGTTACTTCCTTTCAGGTATGTTGTAAGGGTGCGTGCCTAGATCTAATTGTTCTACATTATTGCGGTAATGTACTGGGTAGCCATTTTGTGACATACATAGATCAAAGTGTCAGGACTGACATAATGATTGAGCACCTAACATCACGCTAACGCTGACATGAGGCTACGCTAATGCACACATATTATTACGTAAGCCTCAATACCTCTTTTGTTATGTGCCTTGTGGCAATAGAGTTTTGCCTCTCTTGTTGGGACACACGTGCCGCCTATGTCAGATTTAACGGGTAGGACATTAATCCGATTATGTCCTGACAGTCCTGTAGAAAACTACACATTAAAGCAGAATATGTCCAGTCCAAATGGGGGAAGTTATCCCTTGGAGGGGAAATGAGTTCAGTAGAGATGACTTTCCTCCCTTTCCTTTAGCTGATTATTACCGTCTGCATAAGGGATTTTTTTTTTTGTTTTGAAGTCACTTCCGGTGATACATTTTGACTGGAAAACATGAATAATTTTAAAATAAACATTTTAAAAAAATGCATTAGCCAATTTCGTGAGAGCAATCGTCAATGTATAATATTAGACTTAGTGTTTAAGATAATATCTTATATTTACATGCATGAAATATGCAACTATTTAGTAGCCGAACGTCTGTAATTTTTTTTTTCCTTTAAATTTCGATTACATGTCTATTTTTAAGGGGGAAAAAAGGTGTATGTGCATTTAAATATATGTTTAGCCCTCAGTTAATTTGTATCAAATATCAATCGCCAGAATATAAGGCATCTGGCTATTAACAGACTAACAGCTTATTTAAATTCTCATTTGAGTTAATAGCTATAAGAGTACAAAATCTTTATTAAATTAATTTTGTTTTCCTGAAGCTCTACATCGTTACATTGAAAGACGTTTGAAATATAACTTGAAACTTCCTAAGAAAACAGACACAACCGAAAGTTAGATGTATTAAATTTAATTAATCACCACGAAAAAAGAAAAAAGAAAAACCCAAATGAAAATCTTGAAGTTTGCCAATAGGGAAAAAAAAAACCTATAGAAAAAATAAAAAGTCCACAACTGAAATCTAAAAGCTAGAAATTGGAAAACCATTTTTTTTTTTTGTGTGTTCAAGGCAGCGATGTCTGTGTGATGTCTGTGTTGTGGTTGACATTCGATTTTTTGGTGTCTTTTTATGTCATTCGATCAACGTTACAGCCGTGATTACTACATAATTGCCTTTTTATACTGTCTTCTAGACGTGCACTGTCTCATTCATCTAGATATCAGAATGCAAATAAATCTAGATATCACTATACAAATAGATGCAGATCTAAACATAGAGAGAAATATAAATCTATATATTTTAAAAACAAATAATTTTAGGTCAACATTGGAATTTTACAAAACGAAACAATGAAATATTGCAAACATTGAAAAGTGGAAATTAAAACGGGAAGATTAGGAAAGAGAATAAGAGAAAGAATGAGAGAGAAAGAGAGAGAGAAATAGGGAGAAAGAGAGAGTAAGAGAGAGAGAAAGAAAGAGAGAAGTGGCAGTTTTAAAAATGTGACAAAAGTGGAAAAGCATGCAACAAAACTAAAAAAACACATACACAATATGAATCGTCTTCCACTATTTGAAAGTATAAGCCCTTTAAGCACTTCACTGTTTAAAAGTTTCATCCTACAACACGAATTCACTTTTCTCCAAAGTGACAATATGAATGACAATAAAAGCAACTACATGTATAAGCCGTATACATATGTCTGATACATTCATTGTAATCTACTTTAGTCGTTGAGCGGCCATCTCATTGAACACTGTAGAGCCCTAATCAGGAGAGACATCTCCCCTCCACATATAAGAAAGGTAAAGGTGACATTACTTTGGTTTAGAGAAACCAGCAATTTTGTTTGTTTGGCTCGCTTTACTTCCAGAGCTGAGGTTATTGCTTTCCACTGCCCACAAGCTTCGTGTCCCCATCTCTGTCCTCCTAGTTCTGTTTAGGCTTTTGTCTTCTTAGTGGTCAGCTTCGATGTCCTCATGGAGGTCTCGTTTGATTACATCTCAAACATCAGAGGTGGGGCTTCACCCGGTTTTCCTTTGCCAGCCGCGTATTATCAGTAAAGAATGGCTTGTGGGATTCGTTCCTATTATACAAATGTCATATACAAATGCCATATACAAATGTCATATACAAATGTCATATACAAATGCCATATACAAATGTCATATACAAATGTCATATACAAATGCCATATACAAATGCCATATACAAATGTCATATACAAATGCCATATGTCTAAACCTACAACAAAAAGAGGGCAACAAAGTTATGTATGGACCAGCTAATGCACCAAGTTCCCCAGTCGTTAAGAAAACCGGAAGCAGAGATTGTCTGGGAATTATGGGATCGCGTCAATTTCTTGTTTTCAATATAAATTTATTTCAGGAAGACTCCCAATTGACAACATAACATTGTTCTGTTACAGCGAGAGTTGGGGTGGGGAGGATGGTGGTAGCTCAGCTTAACGATGGGAGAGGTTTGATAGAGAAAGGCGTCCTGTGATGGACTACTTATTCTTGGGCTTGTCCCATAATTCTTCATTTAATAAGTGGAGCAACAGGTCCGGAGTGGCAAGGGAGACTTGACCCCCAACGGATCACGTGGCAGACCTGTTCGTGGAACTCTCTTCCATCATATCGCGAAGCTAGTCAATTATAACTGAAGAGTGTGTGTGTGTGTGTGTGTTCGTTGATAGCTTTTGAGCCTTCATCCTAAACGAAGATGTTCAAATTGTATACTTCGCGAAAAAGCGAGGTGGGGGGGGGGGGAATGAGTGGTAATTGTAGATCGGTCGTTGCCTTGTCGCTCCAAGCTGCTAGTACAACTAAACCGATGTAGGCGTATTTTATTTTTAATAAACAAGCATGAAATAAATTGAACAAACTTCTCTTGTGAACACAAAATCAATATTACTTTATTACAATATTTATAGATTCAAGGTGAAAATAGATATATAGAGATCCAAGAGTAATGAAGTTAGCTGTTATTTAATGAGGAGTGTAATATAAAACTAGGCTTTTGCAGCCCTAACTGAGACCTATATATCTGACACGCTCAACGCAGACATAACCATTGTCTAACAATAAAAGCGGAGGCGAGGTGACTGAGTGGTAAAGCGCTGGCTTCCGAACCAGGGGTCCCTGGTTCGTGTTCTTGTTAAGTATGGGATTTTTACTATCGGGATCATAAGGGTGCTTCTAGGTCCACCCAGCTCTAATGAGCACCTGATATTAGTTGGGGAAAAGTAAAAGCGGTTGGTCGTTGTGCTGGCCACATGACACCATTGTCATCACTCTACACTGCACAGCCACCATGCAATCGCTTTACCAATTTTCACCAAACTCACACACACTCCATAGCAGTGGTAAAGCGCTTGGCTTCCGAATCTTGGAATCTCGGGTTCGGATCTCGGTTAAGTCTCGGATTTTTAATTTCGGGAATTTTAGGACACCACTAGGTAAACTCGGCACTGATGGGTACTTGGCATTAGTTGCGGTTAAGTACACATTGGTCGTTGCGCTGTTAAGCATCGACCATAGAAAAAGATTACCTTTACGTCAATCTGCCCTATAGGTCGCAAGGTCTGAAAAGGATACTTTGCTTTTTCATACTATGCCATTGTCTAAGCAATCTTCTTTCGGCCCAGCAATCCTATCAACGGCCTTGCATTATTTTTGTGCCGATTCTGATTCGGCGTGAAACATCAACCCACTAAATTATAACTGCTGTGTTATTAAGGTAAGTAATTTCAAGTACAGATGTGATCAAAGCACTACACATACACACACAATTACAAAACACAAACACACACACACATGTGACACAGTTACGCACACATACTCACACGTAAAGTAATCTGTCTCTCAAACGCTCCTGTTACAAATATGCCGCCATTTTATTACCCAACATTCATTGCTGCAACGCTTAATTAGAATTTCAGATTCACGGGAAATGGCGAATAATTTTGTTCATAATGAAATGTACCCAAAAAAAAATGTTAATTCCATGAGTAAAAAAAATATCGATGAGATTCCCCACAGGAGGGACAAACCAGTATTTTGATCTACTAGACGTCATCAGTGGATGCATCACTTAACCCCATGGCTCCAACTTCTCAATTGATTCAATCGTTGGTTCCCCGAGCATTGACGTAAACACACGAATGTTAACGAGGAGGGGTAAACAAAAATACGGGGGTATGTCTGTGTCACAAACTTGGCATCTACAGTTTACAAGGTCAATACATGTGTGTAACCCGAGGGTACCGTTCTGTTGCCTGGTAAGCTTTATGTCAGACGAGAAGGCTCTGGTCTCTTATCAGGATGATTCCTACTTTGTATCTCCCCCCGCCTTCCCTTCCTCTGCTGGGGATTTTTTTCTCTCGCATATGTTGTAACAACATGGCCAGCTCGTAAATACCACAGAGAACAATTATGTTCTTGTGTCCCAACGGAGTTCCGTAGTCTCTCGTGTAATGCAATCACCTCGTAAGCCTTTTTAAAGCGACGTCTCGCATAAATCTCGTTACATATCCGAGTACGGAAAGCCGTTTTGATTATATTTTATGACGCATCAATTTCATTACTTTTCTTAAAATGTTGTTACCCACTGGAAATAGAGCCTACACAGCAAAGATAAACTCGTGACTTGTTTAGTCAGTTCGTTTGGCAAACCAGCAATCTTGGTAGTATCTTTCCTAGCGTCATTTAAATTAAAAACCACAGATTAAAAAGACGCGATTAATTAATAGACTAAATTTAGTCTTTCTTGCCTGCCTACTTGGCGATATGCCCTAAAAGTGCTACACTACCAGTGAGTCTTTAATAGCTGCACAAATAGCTGCACAAATATTGCTACTGTCCAAACAATCTGTGGGAATAGTTTATTTCTCTTCCCCACACAAGGAATCAGAAAAAAAAGGGGGGGGGGGTAACAAATGGCGCTTAAAGGTTTTATGGGGCTTCTGTCAGCTTCACCGAATATTATGTCTTGTGTGTGTATGTATGTGTACGATTAAGAGAATGTGTGTGTGTGTGTGTTTTAAAATATGTTATTTCTAGCAGAAAGTTAATTCTGAAAAAAATGTTTTTATTTAATCATTTTTAAAGTTGTATTCATATTTCTTTGTTTCTGTGTTTAAATTAACAAACACAAACAGTTGCATACAAACACCTTTAAGAAATAGTTATTACAAACTGAATAGATCAAAATTAAAAAAAAAAAGTGGGTGAGACATGATTCTATAGAACATCATTTATATGTGTGTTGATAGAAGGGCCGGCCCTAAATATTGCGGGACCCTGTGCCAAACGGATTGAGCGGGGCCCAGTCTGAGTAGGGAAAAATATATTAAGTGAAAATTAAGATTTGTATTATAAAATAAATTAGTCTTTCATTACATTTTTATTAAATGAGATCTGACAATGACGTGTTTTTTTTTTTAACCGCGCGTAGGATTGGCGTTTTCCATATAGAATGACACCCCAAAATGACAATTTTTGTCTATTTTCAGTAGATTTTTTATGAGTTTTCAGATTTTAATAATTTCAGGAGATTTCAAGGTCCTCCTGGAAAATCAAGTGATTACGAAAACCTTGTTAATTAGTTATAAATATTTAATTTAATAATTTACAACTACAATTAGCGCGGGGTCTATGAAAGTGCGGAGCCCACTGCGGCCGCATAGGTAGCACTGGTTAATAATGTGTTATACATCATCTATATATGTTGTTACATCGTGTATGCGTTTGTGCTACATCGTGTATCTGTGTTGTTACAATTTGTATGTACTTAACAAACCTTAAGACGCAGTAACATTGGGATCAAACCTGCACGTCTTGCTTAGAGATGATGTCAGATCAGTCTACAATAAAAACACTTTGTGTTATATCAACACATTTCGTTCGTGTTTAGTGTGTGCGTTTAAAGACAGAGATATATGTCAGTCAGGATGTTTACATTTCTTTCATATTCTTATATCTATCAGACAGCTCAAGTGACAGAATAAAATCTGACACTTCTCTGTGACATTAACCTCAGGGGCGGCCCCCGCCGATCCACCTACTTTCCATTCTTGCTAACCCCACCACACACCTATGTAAACATTGTATCACCCACGCAGAGACATGTAGACAAACCCCGCTCCCCCCCCCCCCTCCCAGATCACGCCCGTGTACGTAAACTGCCGGGGTGCTCACCTAGACATGGAGTGTAAGTGATCAGGCTCCCTAAGAAAAGGTTACCCGGATACAGGCCTACGGGTCCGAGATCACAAACACATACCATTTGGTAACAACGGAGGGAGGAGACGGGGCGGACCAAGGTGTGCTTTTTTTGTTGGGTGGAAGGAGGGGGGGGGGGAAGAGACTTTCTGTCCAAGATGTAGACGATAGCTACGTGATTGTTGCTCACGCCCACAGACCCCATGCAGCGAATGAGCTCACAGTGACACTACGTGTATGCTGACCTGACAGGGCTACACTGAGACATCTAGCTTATCAATGTTCTAGCAGCTTCTTCATCTGCACCACAGGGACAAAAAAACATGTAGGCCACAGCTGGGTCTTTGTGCCCACGTACTAAAAAAAAAAGATGCAACTTTTTAAAATCCTAGCACTTAATGGCATTCGTCTAATTATAACCACATTTCTAAGTGAATCTTTGGCTAGCAGTAAGTGATAAGGGCATACAGGTCAACAGAAGGATTTGTTCATACTTAGTATAAATGTTTTACAGATTTAGACATTTTTTGTCTGCTTGCATTAACAAATTTTACAAACAGAAGTGTATCTAGTTATTGAAATATTTCATTTTAACTGTTATCTCTCTCTCTCTCTTCCATCTCTTTGTTACCAACTTCTCCCTCTTTCTCTCTCTCTCTCTGTCTCTCAATGATCTCACCCATTTCTCTCTTCTTCTCTCGTGCTCTCTGCCTATCTCTTTCTTCCCAATCTTCTCAACCGTTTCTTTCTCCTTCTCTCTCTCTCTTTCTCCATTTCTCTCTCTCTCTCTCTCTCTCTCAAGACATAAAAAGTACCCCTTCCAGACCTTGCGACCTAAAATGTAAAGGTCATCTATGTCTAAGACATATTAACTAGTGTATCATGTGGTCAGCACTACGACCAACCATCTTTACATTCCCCAATCAATGTTAGGTACCCATTAGAGTTGGGTGACCTCAGGGGCGTCCTAGTAATCCACAAACCTAAAACCAGTCTTAAGTGAGATTTGAACCCGAGACGCCTTAGTTCGGAAATCAAGCCCTTTACAGCTCAGCCATCACGCCTTTCCCCTAAAAGAATATTTTTCTCCTCGGGGATGCCATTGTATGTCAGTTTACATTGGGTACTAGATCTTTGTGAAATAAAAAAAAAAAAGGTCAGCTCTTCAGATTTCCATAGCACGGGCTTAACAAGTGATTCAAATGAGATTTACTTTCAAACATATTTCAACCTAGACTCGTCACGTATATACAAAGACTTATTCAATACTAATGGCACTGAAAAACAAACCTAGATCTAGATGTGGTTAAAAAGTAAACCCAGAACAAGTATGTGAAATAGATTATTTGACACAAAAAAAAAAAAGATTCAGTTTGTCTGACGATCTGTTGAATGATGTCTTGATGTTTTGATGAAAAGACTTTCTGATGAAAGTGACATGAAGTTGAGTTCTTGTTCTTTAACTTGTGTGTATGTGTCGTTGTGTGTGTGTGTGCCCAGCGTGAGATGACCTAGTTCATATGTTGTAATGGTGCTTGAAATAAAGTAATCTGAACAAATACACTTTTCAAATAGGACTTTTGTTGAAGATTTTTTGTTGAATGCATATATTTCTTTCTGATATAAAATAAAAAACAGATGTCTGTTTTTGTTTTCTGAAGGAGTTTTTATCTACATTTGTCTTTGGCACTTCTTTTGGTTTCATTCCTGCTTATTTTTTTTTTCTAGCTTGTCTTTTGATTTTGTCTAAAAAAAACTTGGACTTAGTTTTACCCCCTAATGAAACAAAAAAATCAGGACTAATTCTAGATGTATGTCTCAGGTAAAATCAAGTACTGATATGTGGCTTTGTTGGATTTCCATCACAATAGCTGTTTTGTCTGCTCGAAAAGTCTCCAGTGCGACTTGAGTTTATGTGTTTGTAATTAAGAAGAAAAATAGTTTAAGCTCCGAGTATCATTCTTCTTATCATTTTATAAGATAAGAATACGATAATTGAACTTACGTGGCTTTTAGCTTTGGGCAATAATTTTGATACACCTTTTGCCTTTATTGCTTTCCTTTTTCTAGTGATAATCCACTTTATGTTTTAAGAGCTGACCAGCGTCCAAGCTCAAATCTACAACTATCCTTCACTTTATTTAGATCCCCCCCCCACCCCATTTTCTACCTCTCAGTGTCACTAAAACCCTTTCCGCCCCCCCCCCCCCCTTAAGTCTGTTCCTAAGCCTAGCGGATCAATACACGCAATCACTGGGCGTGATGTCGGACCTTAAACTTGTTAGCCAGGCAGTGGTCAGTCACTGACCAGTCTAGGTGACCGCACCAGACACTAAAGTGACAATAAGATGTCCTAGTTGACTTTTGGCGGGAAGCAATTGACTTTGTGATTCTTGGTAGCCGTTGGGTATACTCTTCTCTGAAGTGAACCTAGACTGCTGTTGTGGAGAGCCCGTAACAGAAAGTAGAGGGAATGCGGATGAATTCTGTTTGAAACATCTATTTGATATACATTCATCGTTTATTTTGTTTTTTAATCATGTTTTGAATATTTTTTTTTTTTTTACTTTTCAGCACTATTTTTGTATTATTGTTTCTTTTTTTTTTCTCACAAGTTTCTTTTCTCATTGTCTCTTTTCTCATTGTCTCTTTTCTCATTGTCTCTTTTCTCATTGTCTCTTTTCTCATTGTCTCTTTTCTCATTGTCTCTTTTCTCATTGTCTCTTTTCTCATTGTCTCTTTTCTCATTGTCTCTTTTCTCATTGTCTCTTTTCTCATTGTCTCTTTTCTCATTGTCTCTTTTCTCATTGTCTCTTTTCTCATTGTCTCTTTTCTCATTGTCTCTTTTCTCATTGTCTCTTTTCTCATTGTCTCTTTTCTCATTGTCTCTTTTCTCATTGTCTCTTTTCTCATTGTCTCTTTTCTCATTGTCTCTTTTCTCATTGTCTCTTTTCTCATTGTCTCTTTTCTCATTGTCTCTTTTCTCATTGTCTCTTTTCTCATTGTCTCTTTTCTCATTGTCTCTTTTCTCATTGTCTCTTTTCTCATTGTCTCTTTTCTCATTGTCTCTTTTCTCATTGTCTCTTTTCTCATTGTCTCTTTTCTCATTGTCTCTTTTCTCATTGTCTCTTTTCTCATTGTCTCTTTTCTCATTGTCTCTTTTCTCATTGTCTCTTTTCTCATTGTCTCTTTTCTCATTGTCTCTTTTCTCATTGTCTCTTTTCTCATTGTCTCTTTTCTCATTGTCTCTTTTCTCATTGTCTCTTTTCTCATTGTCTCTTTTCTCATTGTCTCTTTTCTCATTGTCTCTTTTCTCATTGTCTCTTTTCTCATTGTCTCTTTCTCTCTCTTTTGACTCTCTTTAGCTCACGCTCTGTTTGACCTAATCTCTATTTAACTTACACTGTTTTTCACTTTGGTATTCTGTTTTAACGACTCTATACACTAACATTAGCTTTTGGACATTGCATCTAAGTCTCTCCCCCCCCCCCCCCTCCAATGTTAGTATGACCACCAACTCGCCAACGTCAGCAACCACCAGAACGTAGATCCCAGGCAAACCTTCTCTTTTAATTTATGTGCCAACTTGGTCGAACTGAAGTAGTTGCAAACTGTTGTATGTGGGCTTCTGTAATGTGTGGGCTTCTGTAACTGTATGTGTGGGCTTCTGTAAGTCCATGTGTGGGCTTCTGTAAGTACATGTGTGGGCTTCTGTAATGTCTAGGCTTCTGTAAGTACATGTGTGGGCTTCTGTAATGTGTGGGCTTCTGTAAGTACATGTGTGGGCTTCTGTAAGTACATGTGTGGGCTTCTGTAATGTGTGGACTTCTGTATGTGTATGTGTGGGTTTCTGTAAGTACATGTGTGAACTTCTGTAAGTACATGTCTGGGCTTCTGTATGTATATGTGTAGGCATCTGTAAGTATATGTGTGGGCATCTGTAAGTATATGTATGGGCTTCTGTATTTATATGTGTAGGCATCTGTAAGTATATGTGTGGGCTTCTGTAAGTATATGTGTGGGCTTCTGTATGTATATGTGTGGGCATCTGTAAGTATATGTGTGGGCTTTTGTATATATATATGTGTGGGCATCTGTAAGTATATGTGTGGGCATCTGTATGTATATGTGTGGGCTTCTGTGTGTGTATGTGTGGGCTTCTGTATGTATATGTGTGGGCTTCCGTATGTATATGTGTGGGCTTCTGTAAGTATATGTGTGGGCATCTGTAAGTATATGTGTGGGTTTCTGTATGTATATGTGTGGGTTTTTGAGAATTCCAAGACGATGAAGCAAACGAAACAGACACAATTACAAAACATTGAAATAAAAACAAGGAAAAGAGAAGAAAAAAAAAGACAAAAACCCAGAATTTTAAAAGTTCTTAAATTCTGCTGGCATTAATCTCCACAATCTTTACTCAAGCTGATCAGGTGGGCTAGGGTTAAATATAGCACTCATCTCATAAGTTCTTCAAGTGTAGCAGGCGGGGGAGTGGGAGGGAGGGAGATGATGAAGACGTTCAGGACGTTTGTCAGGTAACGTCAGAGCGTGAGTACGGAACAGACTTAACATGTAATCAGTGAGTGCTTCTCGAGACTGGCAATGAAGACTGCGTGAGCTCTGAAACAACACGCTCTTAGGACGTCAACCAGAAACCATTTTCATCCACGATACACACACAACCCCCCCCCCCTCCTTGTGTATCGATGTTTGTCAAGGCCTTTACATCACTCCAGGCATTGAAGATTTGACGCCTCGATCTCCAAGTAACTTAAGGCATTGAAGATATGACGCCATGTTCAGAGTTCAGATTTAAAACACTGACTCAACAAGCACTAAGTGACTTTAGATTTAGACTCAACGATCACTGATTAACTCCAGGTTTCAAGCGCTGACTCAACGATTACTGATGACTAAAGATTGGAAGAACTGACTCAACAATCACTGAGTGACTCTAGATTTTGAAGCATTGACTCAACGATCACTGATTGGCTCTAGATCTTGGAGCTTTGACTCAACGATCACTGATTGACTCCAGATTTTGAAGTACTGACTCAACGATCACTTAGTGACTCCAGATTTGAAGCAATGACTCAACGATCACTGTGTGTTTCAAGATTTAACTTTTATTTTAATTTTCATACAAATATTTACTCACACTTAAGACACACACACACGTACACACTTGTTCAGTTTATCACGTATAAACACAGATACGCAAAGTCTGGTGTTACTTTCAGTCTTGTGTGTACATAATTCCTATAAACGAGTCACTTTAATGGGCCGTAATTTGATATTCATGCGTCAAACGTAACGAGCTCCAATGAACTTGTTTAATAAGTTAATTTCTCAAAATTATCTCAAAGGCCACAGCCATCAGATAACAAGTATCTCAAAAGACAAACACACCAGTCAGCTGCCAGCTAAGAGGACGTCTAGACGTAGGATAACTCAAGGGAAGTAATTCAACAAATACTCATCATTCCATTTTTGCGTTATCTCCATGCGGGATAACTCCTCCGAGTTAATAAGGCAATATACTCTATTGTAGAGCAATCTTTCGTTTAAAATTAAAATACACAAACATTGCCAATTATATGCCTCACAGTTAAAGTAATACTGTAATAAGCACCACAAATAAGTTATAAATCTCACTGGTTCTGAAGGTAATAATAAACTGGGTCTCAGTCTGAAGCAATAAATTGACAAATTACATTATAGAACATTTAAGTTTTAAACATCTAATTTATAATCTACATTGTGCTGATGTCAAATAGAGTACATCCACAATGCTCACTACCCAGAGCCACACCAAGATAGAGATTCCTCCATAAACTGAATAAAAAAATAAAACTAGAAAACAAAATGCATACCGTTTTAGAATTGAACATGTGATTAAATAAATGTATACATACTCCAATGCGTAACAGGCATTACCATTAAAAAACAAACACTTTAAAGTCTACATAAGAGTGTAAGGGATTTCACAAGTAGACTACCATTTGACAACACTTACTTTCAGTAGGCGCTGATTGTTTAATTTATTTATTTCATTATTTCATGACCGCGTGGTTATTACATTATCGGTTCCAATCTTGTGCGAAAAACAACTTGATCTAGTGACCCGTCACCTTTACTTTATAACAGGCAGTAGTCCTAAGTGCTTTGTAATTTATATATGCAGAAAAATTGCAAAAAGCCCTCCAATTATATCATTATTCTTATTAAAGACCGCGTTTCTCCGAGGTTCGATGCGCTGCGGCCCACGGACCCACTCAAGAAGGTGTTCACCCATGCATGAAAGCAAAGGATGAAAAACAAAGCCATCGTAACTTCCAAGGGCTAAAGGTCACTATGATAACTCGGGGCTTCAGAAATGGGCCTACTAATTAGTATCCTTCAGTTCTACCCATGGGCTGAAACGACAGTTAAGCTAATAATGTATATTAATAAAGAATATATATTTCAAATGCACGGTCAACAGGAGACCCGGAAGTAGGAGGAAGGTAAAGAATTGATTTCAAGCTTGCGCCTAATTTATTGGCCAGGTAGTGAGTAGGCAGCCAGGGCTTTCAGCGGCCTATTTAATGGCGCGAGAAATATGGAAGATTTAGAAATTAATGTAAAGGGAAAACAGAGAGAGGGAGGGAGAGAGGAGGAAGAGGTAGAGTGAATACAGTTATATACAGGTTGGTTTGTTAAAACGTGGCTAGATGGAAGTGCATTGCACGGTGGCCAGACTGCAACTGTTTGGGGCAGAGAACAAAAGAGAGAGAGAGAGAGAGGGGGTTTAAAGAGATATTGTAACAGGGAATTAGTGTTGGGACATTTTGTTTTCAGTGAGAGAGAAAGAAAGTGAATGAAAAGACACCTCCAAAATTAGAGAAACAAATGTACGGCGATACTAGGAGAGAAGGAAAGACATTGTACCAGTGAATGAAGATAAGGTGGCTAAAAATAACCATAGTTAAAAAAAAAAGTATCCGATAAATCAAGAATAGTAAATAACCAATAAAATAAAATACAAAAAATACACACACACAAATATGGTGAAACTATAAAACATCAAAAATGTAAAACTTCACATCGTTATTTCAACGCTGTTGTTTGGCATGAATAGAGGTCGATCTTAAAAGAGTTAAAAATACATTTAACTATTTGAGAACCACTGTTTCATACCACCCCAAGGTAATCCAACATCTTGAGCCTAAACAGTATAAAGCTATAGGATATCCGGGTATCCAGCATTTTTTCTCTATCCAGACCACGAGCTTCTGTAACGAGGTCCACAACAAAAGCGGCCATTGGAAATCAACGGGAAATCATTCAAAAGACTTTCTCAGCTGCTTTGGCGAAAAGATTTCTCCCTGGGGTGCCACTGGCATATTATCATCTGGAAAATCAGCATACTTTCGCCACTCCTTCCCCCGTCCTTGTGTGTGGGTTGAGGGTTGAGATCAGAGGGTTGAGACCAGTGGGTTGGCACTAAGAGAGTATCTTGAATCGTGTGTATCAGGAATAAAGTAGAAGCACACTGGACTTAGAATGTGTGTGTGTGTGTGTGCGATACATGGACAAAAAAAAAACTTCAAATGGCGAAAGATGATGATTGTTAGTCAGGTGGATTCGCAATCTTAATTTCATTAACATTCTAGTGTCTGGATACAGACGTACAGACCCTGATCAATGGTCCTCATAGTATTATCAACGTAATCGCTTAGCAGTTTTTAAATCTTTCTTCCAGTAATGTAGAAAAGCAAAAATACCTCTGTTAAAAACTTAACACACACACACACACAGAAAAAACTAAGAGGATTATAGAAAAGACTACGTTGATGCGAGAAAAGACTACGTTGATGTGAGAAAAGACTACGCTGAAGGGAGAAAAGACTACGCCGAAGGCACCTAAGACTGTCCTGGTGTTGACTTACTACTCAAATATCTCAATATGAACTCCTTAAGTCTCATACATCCATGTTAAACAGTGATGCTCAAACTTTGGCCTGCGGGCCATATTCAGCCCGTGACGAGCTGCTATCCGGCCCTCGACATTTCTGTCCACACTGCATACTAAAGCAGCAGAGGATGGGTTTCATTTGACTCAAAGGACTATATTTTTATATATTTTTATAACGATGCGACCTCAGCATAAAGGTAGTTCACTGCTAATGTAAACTATCGAATACACTCGAAACAGAACTAAGACTGATTGGATTTCCTTATTGATATGTACGCCTTCAGGGTTTTTGACAGTTTTAGTCCCATATTGAAGACAAAGAAACTTGAAAGGCTTACTTTGACGGCGTTCATTGATTGGGTGTAAATTTAATGTCTGGCTAATTACCATAATATGTAAATCAGGCTTGGTTTAAATCGATACTGGAATAATGAAATGCAATTAGGAAATACAGAATGACTGGCCTTAATTTATGTGACAAACTGGCCAGAAAGAGGGCGGTTAACATTGATGGACTGTATCATAACTGAGGTCTACCCACCGGAAGTTACGTCAGTGTCGCAAAGACAAAGGCAGACTGCTTTATTGAAATGTTGATGTCAATGGCAGATACAAATTTAAAAAAAAAAAAAAGAACTAAGCTTATAATATAACATAATTTAGGTCATACTTATTATTCTTCACTAGTGTTAGTTGGCAGTCTGGTCATGTGGTATGCTTTTGGGCTGCCGTCTGGGTGGCCTCGGGTTCGAACCTGCTACCATCCACGCCGGAGGTTTGGGCTAGAATGTAATCATCTTAACTCTGAAAGAACGTCCAAAACATGTAAACATAAAACATTGACCTGTCCAACAAGAGACCAACTGATGCTGTGAGTTCGACTCTAAGTGTCGTTGGTACTTGTGAAAATCAATCCCTTGGAAACTCTTTGTAGGGCTTGATAGAGCATTAATTTTAAAAGAACAAAGCCACTGATACATTAACAAGTCTTTAATGTAAATAAAAAAAATAGTCTCTTTATCTCTATCTCTCTCTATCTCTCTCTCTCCCCTCTAAAAATGCATTATTGTAGTGTTGACAGAGTTAAAGTTGGAAATAAAATACACAAGTATTTGCTCCAAACATTTGACTGTTCCAAGTCCCTGAACAAACTGGTGCCACGGACCCCCTTCACACTAGTGTACATCTAGCCTATCACTTGCCTTTACATCATCTTCTCGTATAATTCATTTCTTAAACTAGCTATCAATACATTGTCCATTTGAACTGAAAGAGTCTCAGGTCTAGAAATCTACTGGAGTTAGTAAGATAGGAAATGAAGCCAACAATATAGAAACGACCCAATAAGCTTATTATGTGTAAAATGACCAAAAAAAAAATCTCTAAATCCCTCCCTTGTCACATGGCACCTCAGGCATAACTTGTCAACCCTCCCTTCCCTCTCAGCACCCTTCCCTCACGCACGCACACACACAGAGGCACACACATCCTCACCCGGGTATTATTCTCCTCTGGCTTTGATAACATCTGCGTTCACGTCGGTAACGGCATCAGTTGGATCGATTCAAACAGGGTCACGTTGGAAATACTGTTGGAGGGTAAGCGGCTTGGGAAATGGGGGGGGGGTGGGTGGAGGTAAGCGGGCGCAGGGGTAAGCGACTGGAAGATATTGTCGACGTGAGAGTTGGTGCTGATCTAGAAAGGGGGGGGGGAGTGCGTTGTTATTTAGGGTAAAATGGCGCCTCATCGCTGGTCTCTGCCCCTGATAGAACACGAGATAAGAAGAGTGGCATAATGAATACAACCAGACATCGAGTCGTTAGAACTAGTCGCTAGAGTTGTTTTGTGGTTGGCTGGGAAAACAACTCTTTCAACGATAGAGAAAAATTGATAAAAGCAATAAAGTGATTATTGTGATTAGCAAAATGTATCCGGCTATCTCCTACACTATTCGATTTTTTTTTAAAACAATGCCATTTTTCGATAACATCTTTACCATTTTACTCTTGTCATGCCCTGCCTCTTAACACACCCACACACATACCCATATCAGTGTTTCAGTGTTATCCTCTTTAACACCCACCTGAAATCTTTTATCTTTATCGACCACATCTTTCACACCTGCGCGAGGTAATAGGGCCGCATCCCTTGTAAGCCTTTGTTAAAACAACAAAATGATGCAGTCGCTTCCCTTCTGCCACACCCATCGGGTCATAACTCTGCACAACAGAGTCTAGTTGATGATGAGCAAGGTCAAAATTCAGTAAGCAGACGTTGAATGATGTGACGTCACTTAACAAGGAAAAGCGATGGTGCAACGTTTGATAGGAATCATGCTCTTTCTAAAAATCAGCGATTTGGGCACCATTTAATAAGGGCATCCAAGGATAGTCAACAACAGGGCAACACTTGATCAGAAGCAACACTAAAACGTTTAAAGACCGCATCACAAACCAAGAGATTAAAGATAGGGTTACTGCAGCGATTGGACCACATGACGACCTGCTAACTATCGTAAAAAAAGCGCAAGCTAAAAATCTATAACCTTATTACAAGGTCTTCGGGACTCGCAAAGACCTTCCTTCAAGGGACAGTACCAGGAAAAAGAAGAAGAGGCAGACAGAGAAAGCGATGGTAAGAAAACATAAAAGAATGGACGGTCCTGTCATTGAAAGAGGTTCTAAGGAAAAAAGAAGAGGAATGGATAAAGATGGTCGACAATGCTTGCATGGTGCCCCAACGGTCCTACAGACTAACGGATAGGTAAAAAGGCAACACTTAGACGTAGCATTGATTGTATGTTCCTGACTTTTGACTGTCGTCTCGACTCTGTCTCTGGTTCATTGACATTCAGCGCGAGGTCATTCCCAGACGTCCTGCTGAAGGGCATCCTTGGCGTCCTGTTTAAGCTCATTTAATGATGACCTGCTGGAGGTCATTCTCTGACGTTCAGCTTATGGCTATTTAGCTAGTGCCCTGAAGGAGATTCGTGCCAGGTCGTAAGAGCCTTTATTACTTCTGAAACTTACGAAACAAAATTAACATCATCGGATAAATAATATCTATTTCTTTTGCTTTGAAATATTTTTGACGTTGTTATTACTGTTTAATGTGGGCTTTGGGGTTACTTCTTTAGAGATATATACTGCATTCCTCATTCATCTTTGGACTCGAAGACAAGCCATATTATTATTTAGAGATACATAGTTTTAAATAGTGGAGGTTGTAATCAATCTTGTCTGTTGTATATTTCTTTTGTACGGTTTCCATGGTAACAGAATGTTCTTGTAGAGATACTAATGTTAGATCACAGGAAGTCACTGTAGGTTGTAGCTGTCTTGACATTGTGATCAGTGACTCGGCAACATCTAAAAATAATGGCCTTTAAAAAAAAAGACTTTTAATGGAGATTCTCTCTCTCTCTCTCTCTCTCATGTGACCATCTGTCAGTCACGACACAACCTATCACGTTAGGGCCCTCCAGCCAGCCTCGTCACATCTTTGGGGTCTCTCAAGCGAGATAACGAGCACCCCCCTCCCCTCTTTAAAGAACAATGGCCGTGGCGTTATTAAAACTCTAAGAAATAGAAAGACAAAAAAAAAAAGAGGAGGGGGTGAAAGAGAGCGTGCAGAAGCGGGCGCCGGGAGCCCAGAGAATGGGAAAATTTAACGTGGCGTTAACATAGCTTGTCTGACGCCCTTTAAGGAGATGATTTACAAAAAAAAAGTTTTGCCTTTAAGAGAAAGTAATCTATAAGGCAAATGATGAAATGAGAATGGCAGTCTTCAGATTGCTTCATCCCTCGCTAAAGACTTGGGAGGAGGGGGGGAAAAGTCGGAAGAAGCCTGCTGGCTTGAGAGGGAGTAGTAACGGGGGGTGCCAAAAGGATGCGACACCACGCGGGCTTTCCTATTGAGGTAATAACATTCTCATTACAAGTAGCCTTGGGCACCCAACGCCATTATAAACAACATTAACAAATGTAATTTGTTGTTATTCTCCCCTATAAATATTCTGTCGTCTGAAATATTCCCCTCAATTTTTAAAGTGGCTCACCAAAACTTTTCGAAGGGGAAATAATAAACTACGATTTTTATTATTTTTTTCGCTGCTTATTTTATTTTGGAGTTTTAGGATTTGATTTACATTTTACAAACATTGATTTCTTGACAGACGTAACTGACGCCTCGGTCGTTCTCGTAAAAGCTGCATTGTTAATTAAGACAAAAAGTGGGCGAAGGGTGTGTGAGAAGATGTATGTGTAAATGTGAGGGTGAAAGTGTTTGCATGTTTTAGGAGATGCTTTGTAGAAGCTGTTTTTGTTGTTGCTGTTTTTTTTGTTTTGTTTTTCTTACTGTTGATTTTTAATTGTTTTGTGTCTTTTTTTTTAAGTTGTTATGTTTTTTAGCTGTTTATGTTTTAGTTTAATCTTGAAATGCATTTGAATTGTGTTTGAAAGTAACGTTTAAGAATAGTATGTTATAATTATGTGTTTTGTTTATCATAGCGTATTACAGATCTGTTATGTATCTTATTCTAGATATAATCACATTATCTACCATTATGTAAACATTCCATTATTATTATTGTATAATACTCACAGGTTTTGTTGACCGGTGGCCAGGCACAGATTTACTGAATAAAGAGAAAAGAAACATTCGCGGTAAGTCATTGAAGTTGTGACCTTTCACCTGTAACAAGATACACTAAACCTTGACCTCGTATAACAACTGTAGATAGTTCATTTTCAAATATTTTGTTCCTACCGACATTTAGAATCCCACCCCCCTCCTCTTTCTTCTCCCCCCCCCCCATTTTTCTGTTCTTTTGAAGTCGTTGTGCTAGACGTGCAATCTTGTAAGCACCTTATAGATGGAGAATGTAATCAGAATGATTTTAATGAGTTCTATTTGAACATATTGAAACTGCAACCCCATCGTAACATCGGCACCTCTGCCTCTCTCTTTTTCTGTTTCTCTCTCTCTCTCTCTCTCTCTCTCTCTCTCTCTCTCTCTCTCTCTCTCAGAATAAACTAAAACTTCGACGCCTACACAAAAAACGAAATTAAAACAGTCCTTTAAAAATGACTTCCGGAATAAAATCTAGATCTAAGTTTTAAAACTGAAACCATAATAACCTATAAATAAGACTCTATTTCCCTGAGAAGAAAACCCAATCAGGTCCCAGCGCCTGTTGATCGTGTTTCACTGTTCTGTTCTAGTTTTAGCCTCCTTCTGAGCCAATCAATAAACTGGTTTGGCCTAAACACCACGTACGTGCATCTGTTCATTCGTCTTGGCTGCATTCAAATAGACTTATCAATAATTACAATTATTTCGACTAAAAAAAATAATTAAAAATTTGATGGGATTTAAAAACAAAACAAAATTAAATAAACAAATTTAGAAAAAAAAAAAAGAAATTTTGTTGTTTTCGTTGAGGTTTAAATTCAAATTACTGGATGATTCGAACCGAATTTTGATTTTGTTGACGGTAATTGAAATTCTAGGACAAAAAACAAAAAAACCAACAAAAAGAAACTAAAGATGAGAATGAAATGACCACAACAGAGGGTACAGAGGGTACAGAGGGTACATTAAAAGTGAATAGAGTTGAACTGATGTGACCTGAAGGAAGGGGAGATAGGATATAGGTGTTTTAGTGTGTGTGTGTGTTTGTGAGTGTGTGTGTAAAACAGGTTTTTTTTTTCTTCATTGTATTTGCAGAACTGAATAGATTTAGAATTGTAAGACAATGATTTAGTTTCCAAATAGTCATCTCTCTCTCTCTCTCTCTCTGTCTCTCTCTGTCTCTCCCATTCTCTCTTATGAAAACTCATACAAATCTCATGAAATATATGTTGACAAAAATTGTTATTTTGGGGTATCAGTCAAAATGGAAAACGCCAATCATACGCACGACAAATAAAAATGGCATTATGTATTAGCCGTAATTGTGTATCTGGCGAAAGAAGCTTCTCGTGCCTCAAACTAATGAAGAATTACTTGAGGTCAACGATTCTCGTAGATAGATTGAAACATTTGGTAATTCTTGCTATTGAGCCTGATCTATGTAGGAAATAAAAATTGTATGATATACTGTATGACTTTGCTACACGCAAGGCTTGTAAAGTAATTCTGTACGTAGTAAAGGATGAATAAAACGCAAAGACAAATTTATTTTCTTTTAATTTTCACTTATTATCCGTATCCAACCCAAGCTTGGCTCCGCGAAATCTGTTTCACATAGGGCCCCACAACGGTTGAGTCCGGCCCTGCTTTTTAGTGACGGTGAATATAGAGTAGATTACTTGTTCTCCCCCCCCCCCCCCCCCCCCCCCCCCATATTTTTCGCCTCTAAGTGAGGTAGAAATAAAAAAAAAGAGTGATCTTTCTTGGTCACAACGGTCCGGCCCTGCTATTAAGTGACGGGTGAATACTACTTGTTCTCCCCCATTCCTTCTTTTTTTTTCGTGCGTAACTCTAGTTCGTCCGACTTGGGGAAATAAAAGAGTGATCTTTCCTTTACTTCTTGCTTGCGTGTCCAAACTCTTGAGCCATGAAGAGAATTATATATATATATAGAGAGAGAGAGAGAGATAACAATTTGGCATGACCTTGATATATCGGCTTGAAATTGAATACTTAGAAGCCAGAGTAAAAAAAAATCCCCAAGTAAAATAAGAACCACATGGACACACAACCAGCACCATAGTTACACCATGTAACACCAAGAGGTCAGATGACACATTCTCCCCAACATCAGTCTCTTGAAAGCTTCACAAATCAGGGCAATCGTCAAAACTCTCACCACACAGAGCCTGATCTAGCTCGTCTTTTTTCCCTTTATCCATTGCCAAACTTTTTTTGTTGGAGAACTCTGTTACAAGTCGAGCTTTGCAGCACAGGAACAAGTCCCAAGGGAGATCATAGCCCATAAGAGATATCTCACTCAGACATTAGCTGTTGATTTTCAACAGAGATATTGCGGCTGGGTTTCTCTCTCTCCCTCTTTTTCTTTGGACCTTCTTTGGAGCTTGAGTTTTATGTGTATTTTATTTTATGTCTTGAAAACAAAAATTGGCGCTCGCGCAGTTAACCCTAAAACACTCACACAGTTTTAGACTTTCAAAAATCGAGCATTTCCTACAGATTTTCCCCATGGAGTCAAAGTCTAAAAAAAAAAAAAGGCGTATTATTCCGGACAGACGTGAGTTAGTGACTTTCATAGGCGCTCACACCGTTAGTCAACACGCGGACTAAATTTAAAAGTGAAGATCGAACTATTCATCTCTCTGTCCCAAATTTTCCCCTTTCGTCACATCACTTCTGCTGCTGTCAGGAAGAAAACGAAACTGTTTATTTCATTACTTTAGTTCAGTGCAGCAGTCGTTTTTTTTTCCTTAACTCTTTAGTTCAGTGCATTATCTTTGAAAATGTTTTTTTTTTATTTCTATAGGTCAGTTATAAATTTAAGGAAGGCAAATTAACTAGGACATGTGTTAATTAACAGAACATCAAAATTACAGAGCATAACAGAGTCCTTTGCATAGCTTCTTCTCAAGCCCCAGACTTTTGGGGCCGAACTTTCAACATTCCTCTCTAGTCTACTTTTTAGCATGCACCTTCTGCAGAAAATATATGTCAGTGCGCATCACAGAGTTGAAATCAAAAAGTAAAACTGTTCAGTGCATTATCTTTCAAAATGTTTTAGAATTTCCATAGTTCAGTGCATTATCTTTCATTGCAATATTTTATTTTTAATGTTTTATCATTTGCACAGTGGATCATCAATGTAATCCTCACCTTGTGTTGCTATAAGCAAATAAAACAATGTATATATTTTACTGTCGCATGAGAAAGCCTTAGCTTACTTAGTTAGGGCATTCGTGCTGTGATTTTAGAAGAAACTAGAGATGAGATCTAGATCTAGCTAGGACTGCCCATCAGATACTGACTGACATAAGGTCACAAATGAAAGACATTTTTTTTTAAAAATCTATTCTACAGAATGTCATTTTAAATACTTTTTTTGTTAAGTCTTTGTACTTCATACTGTTATACGGCTTCTTTCTAGTCATTTTAAAATATTTATTGTATAATTTCAAAGCTACAACAACATCTTTCGAAAGTCTCTCCGCCATCTTGTAGTTCTGTGCCCCATTCTCTGCCCATGAGTGGTTAAGAGCAAGTTAAAATGTTGTATGAACTCTGGAGGTCAGAAGAAAGCCTGGAGGTCATGTTTTCAGAGGGAAGCCCCAGAAGTAATGAGAAGAAAGAACATCAAGACGTTCATCTCGAGCTTCTGTACCGAGCGCTCACATCTGTGTGTTTGTCTGCACGTTTCAGGACGTATGTGTGTGTGTGTGTGTGTTTTTATTTAAGTTTATAAGGAATCCTTGTTTTCCACCGAATGGGAAAAAAAAACAACATAATTTGTCTTTCAGTTTGCTCACTCGAGCACGTGAAAGCTTTGTTTGTGTGCTTTTATGCAGTGCTCTCTCGTGCCCCCATTGGCGCCCTCGACGCTTGTTTCTCCCCTCAGAGTATGAAATCGTGGTGAGTACACTTAGAGATGAGAGGTGTGACTGTGTTTGAAGGAGGGGGTGAGGGGGGGGTGAGGGCGAGCTGGGGTCAGGAGACACTCTCATTGTTTTGTTGGACTGTGTATAAGAAAAAAGGAAATATTTAAACACATACACACACAAAACATGGGAGGGGGTACACAAATTCGCGCGTGCTGTAGCTCTGGAATAAAAAAAAGGGTGGGGGAGGTTAATGTTGAAATAACCTCTTGGGTGACAGTGTGACAAATGACAAGCGATGCGTATTCAGTGATTTGTCACGACCGCCCACTGTGATAGGTGAACGAGTTTTTCATAGCCATTGCGATAGGTATCTGCCTTTGAACATCATTCACTGTGTACTGTGGTTCAGTAAATCCAAGGCAAATCTATTTCTTACTTTGGCCAGACAATTGTTGTAAACACATTTAGGACCCAATAACTTGTGCCATAGGGCTTATTGAATTAGTGAAAAAAGCAAAGAAATTATATAAGAAAACCGAGCCAAATGAAAAATGGCTGGTTCCACTACCAGCAAAGCAAATGTCACCTTTACCTTTACTACATGTGGACAGAAATATCTCTCCTGAATTGGGCTCTACAGTCACCTTGAGTTCAGGGTCTCCAGGTGATAACAAAGGCTGAAGGAGGCCAACAATACATGGTAATGAGCCACCCTAATCCTAACTTTATGCAAACCAAGCTGAATTAGACTCAATATAAGGTTCCACCAAGTGTGATGTTCGGAGAGTGGCCTCTGTAGCTTCCACAGTGTACAAGCTAGCACTGTGTACATATGAGTGTGCTCATCTTTCTCTACATAAAGAATGACATAGTGACTCGTCCTCGATAACGTAGTAGACACTTGACATTTTCTAAGTCTGTGTACGTTTGTGTCAGACTGATGACTTTATTCTGGTCCATACACTCATGATACTCCCCCACCCCCTCTCTCACCATCTGCCCTCCCCTCCTCCCCCCCCCCCAAGCACCAGCTAATTATGAAGTTAATGACACAATTAACGAGGCTTGAGTGTTGCCCTGGGTAGTTAGAGATGAGGGGGAGGGGGGAAGGTCTAAACCAACGACTGGATCCAGAGACATGACAGACATGATAACAAGCTCTATACACCCCATCACAAGCCCAACTCCTGATTACGTCATTGATTGCTGATAATGAGCCACCGGACATGGTCAAAGCGACTACCGTAATTGGTCATTAAGAAGTAATAGCCACAGCGATTGTTGTTACAATCCCATTGTCCGAATAATTTACAGGACAGTGTTTTGTCACATACAGGAACCAAATCTAGTCTTACACTGTCCGGTCATTGGTGTCATCCAACTTTTGGATTTATCCTAGAACTGGTAGGAGCTAGACTATGCCCACCATTTATCCTAGAACTGGTAGTAGCTAGACTATGCCCACCATTTATCATAGAACTGGTAGGAGCTAGACTATGCCCACCATTTATCCTAGAACTGGTAGGAGCTAGACTATGTCCACCATTTATCATAGAACTGGTAGTAGCTAGACTATGTCCACCATTTATCCTAGAACTGGTAGGAGCTAGACTATGTCCACCATTTATCCTAGAACTGGTAGGAGCTAGACTATGCCCACCATTTATCTTAGAATTGGTAGTAGCTAGACTATGTCCACCATTTATCCTAGAACTGGTAGGAGCTATACCGTGAACATACGAGTTCTCATGACCCAACTCATGTAGCTAGAGTGTAACGGGAGGGAGACCTCTACCCATTAAAAGACTGTCTATTAGGAATGTATTAATTTATGTTCACTTGTAAGGACAATCGAAATTTAACCAAGATTTTTTTTTTGGCACCGAGATTAGAAATATTAAATCTAACAAACAAAATATAAAAATATAATTTAAAACAAAAGGCTTATCTGAGGGGGAGAACTCGACATTTACAATCATTAATGTAAAACTTTTTTCCCCTTTTCGATATCAAACAAAATAATTAATAAATATTTAATTGACTAATTCGTTAATTTATTAATTCATTTTTTAGGTACAATAAATAATTGATTAAAGTTTTAACTTGATCCGATGGGGTGTGAGGAATAAAGTGTTCAAACTTTTTACCAGACAGACAGACGGACTGGCAGAGGGAGTGAATATAAGCTTTGTACAAAAACTGTATATTAGAGAAATATTAGACCCAAGTGTTCTAGATTAAAACAATGAATCTGGTTTCTGTATTCACTAGAGCTTGATCTATTCCGCTAAAGGAGTACACTCAACAGATTGTAAATATTGAGCATAAATAGCTAATGAAATGATGAAGAAGACATAGATTGGTTTATTGTTCTTGTTATCATTGTTACTTTGTTCAAATCCAAAAGAGACATTTCATTGCCACATATCAAATAGCTCCCAAGTTTTATTGCGACATATTAAATAGCTCCCTAGTTTTATGTATTGCTAAACACATTGAATGAGCCGAAAAAAAAATTTAATGAGATTTAAAAATAAAACTTTTATAAAAATCTTCCCCCCCCCCCCCCCCCATCTCAACAATGGCGTAGTTGATGAAAATCTCCAGTCTACAAATAGACGTTTAGTTTTCCCGGTGCATGCTCAGGGGATCTCGTTTTGTACCATTGTTTCTCTCTACATCAAAGAAGCAAGTCCAACAAAGGACACAGCAGGGCAACTCTCCAGCCCTAAGAGAATAGCCTCGTCCTGTCTGCAACTAATTTTTTTTTTTTAGATTCCTCCATTATTTTGCGTTGAATTAAATCATTTTTTAGGTAGTCTAGAATAACTAAACCCGACATTTTTTTTAAACATGTTATTTCCTTGTTGAATTCATGGGTCTAAGAGTTGAACAAAAGATTTAATTCGTGGGAAAGGAAATTAAATGTTGAACAAAGAGAGAGTCAAGAATATAGTGGAACTCTTTTTCTTTAGAAAAATACATTATCTTTTTTATTCTTCATTTTTTTTAATACTACGCCATTGGAATTCTAAATCTTAGAGCAAAAAAAGGTTTTTAAAAAATTATTGGAATGGACAAAGCAACACGTTTTTCCTAAAAATAGAAACTCTATAGATCAATGACGTAATTAGCTAATCTTCCAATTTTGTTTTAAGAAGAACTATAAGAAGAGGAGTCTGATCTACAAGTACAAGTCAGTTTTTCTCAGACAAGGCTGACAGTTTGTCGAAGCTATGAACGCTTTTAGACCAAGTCCGAATGGTACAACAGCTGGGACCTTTATAGCACGGGACGGGAAGTCTGAAAGGTTCTCAAACGTCCAAACAGGAAAGATGAATGGAGGCTGCAAGATAGAAAGGATAAGACGCGCACTGTCCAAAAGGAGTCTACTTCACTACAATCCCAGATATCGACTCTGTCACATGGAAGATGAGACAGTAGACCACGTCCTTAACGACTTCAGGGTACTCAGAAACACATTTGAAGATACAACTTGTCTTGTTACAGATAGAACTGGTGCATGCGTGTCCTTCTCAGTACGGATACTGGCAAACGCTACAGAACACTGCAAGATATTTGGACTGTGCTACATGAAATTAATCTCTATAAGGAACTTAGTGCATAGGGCTTACAACTCTCAACACGTGCATAGAACTTACAACTCTCAACAGCATTGGTGCACGAAGCCTTTACAAATCTCAGGTATCTGAAACCTTCAACATGACAATGATAACGCAGGCAGAACTATAAGAAACATGAAAACTTAGACGAAAAAAATACAGTTTGACTGAAGCATGTTTCCTGCTCTGGTCGATCATGAGATCATGACTCCAACTTATTATTCGAAATTCCATACATTTTAAGCTTTTTAGTCCAACGCGTGGCGCTCAGATTTGTTGCGGTAACACTTTCAAGGTGCTGAGGCAATATGGATACACACAGTCAGCCCTAGCAGTTAGTGGCGCCCTGAGCGAGAGTTATAGTCGTAAGATCGTAAGTGTTGGCTAGACCACCTGACATTTATAATAGCAGAACTAAAAAATTAGAGAAGAAAGTGACAAAATCCCCGGAGTGAAACAGAGATATGCAACTACGGTAAAAAAAAAAAAAGAATCTCTCTAGCGCGGGGCCACCCTCGGGAACTGCGCTTGGGGCGGTTGCCCCACTCGCCACCCCAAATGTCGGATCTGATGGATATAAAAAGGTAATTGTCGTGTAATCGATACTAGATGAAACTATTTCACAATGCTTTTGATGACTGCTGACATTTTAAGCCCATTTGAGTGTGTGTATGACCAATTAATTGTAACTAGAAAGGGTATAAATAATGATAGTTGCATGAAACCCAAGAACATTGACCTTTAAAGATGGCAAAGAGCACATTCAAGTCAAGCTGAATATTCAATATTGTTCATTGAATATTGAAAAAAGTCGTTTGGTGTCTCATAAAATCTATTCCGCAGAATTGAATGACAGTCTTTCTCGTCAATCTGGTCACATTACAGTTCCACGTTTTGAAGGTCAGTCTGTTAGAAGTGTGTCAACAGACTCGACCTTTAATCGCCAGGTCAGAACGGTACACCCAAAAGTCTTGAAGACGTAGCCCCACTCTACTTCAAGATTTCATTCGCCGAGTCTCGTTTTAATGGCTGTCGATTGCACGTCATTGTACTTCCGGTAGTTCCCCCCCCCCCCCCCCACTAGTTCCCTTCTCCAATTCTCTGGACCGCTCTAGTCCGGTTCATCCAATTTGACTTCCTGACGATCAAACAGAATCAATCTCATCTTCCTGACTTTTACTTACACAGTTTTTACCTCCCTTGTTGTTTCAAAGGCGGAGACACAATTTTATCTTACTGTATGGAGGCTTGATACTCGGCTTGAGATTTTGTTTTTCACGTTGCCTCTCTCTCTCTCTCTTTCTTTGTCTCTCTCCATTTTAGTGTGAAGTCAGAGAACAAGATATTCTATAAACAAAAAGACATTAATAAATTAATTAATTGTATAAACATAGTGATTTTGTAGTACACTTTACACACTTCAAATAGGAAAAATTTAACTAGAAATCCAAGATCTATTTGGTTGAGGCATGCCTAATGATATCTAATTAAATTAAACTCAGATGTACACATTAATACAAATGTTACGGAAACTAAGTACTTTTAGGTAATTATCTCCGTAGCAATGTAAGCCCCACATCTTTCAAGATATAATTTAATACAACGTAGTTTCAATATAGAAGCATAATTGTAGAAAGCTTAAAACTGTTACATAATCTTGCTCTAGTGGCTGTGTAGTAACCATTGTAAAAGGCGAAACCAGAGGGAGATACTTCTTGCCGAGATATTTAGGACGCTTCTGGGTACACCCGAATGTAATGAGTACCTGACAATACTTAGTGAAGGCGGGTGTTTGTTTTGCTACATGTACATAGAAACAAATTGTTTGTCATTGATGGTATATATGACCTCATCATAACACCAATTTCTTTTGACGTATGTTTTTTTTTCAGCAATTAATAGCTTTAGCATATTTGCATATTCCTATACTTTGTGTTGAGACTAAGAGCTTCGTATTATTTCTAACAGGTTTTCACTTCAGATTTAATTTATACACAAATGTTTCCAGGCAGCCTGTATTTGGTTTTCCATGTAGCTCACTGTGCCCGAGCAGAAAAAAAAATCGTGGCAGCATACTGGAATCCTGTGTCCAAGCCTTCCGTGTAAGGGAATCGAACCCGTTTCTTTTTATTAGTAACTCCTGCTCTGACATTGGGGGGACGTTTTGGTAATATCTTTAATGTTTTATAGACTAATGTTAGTGTCAAAAGAGAGTCTTTTAGTTTTAAAACGGTATAGTTATAATGATAAAAAGGCTTACATACTATCTCCATTGAGGGTGAAAGTAAAATTAGCTTTCAGAAGATAAAAAGGAACTGTTGTATCTAAGCTTGGTGAGCTGCAAAATATCATTAAACCTTACAACACATTTCGGGGCCAATTAAAATATATATATAAATACTAGTTTAGGATGATTAAACCGTCGAGTGATAAAACTCCTATAATCTACCTACCAAATAAGTTTATGCAAACCAGAGACTTGAGTAGCCACAAAAAAAATAAAAATAAAACAGCAATACAAGTGACTGCCTGGCCGAGCAGGTAGCTGTGGTGAAAGCGAGGCTGTGGCCATATTGAAATCTCTTTAAGGCTCAAACTCATGAGTCTCTTTCATCATTTTCCAGCCTCGTTTGGAGCCCAAAGAACTTCACTTCCGGTTCAGTCACGGACGTGAAAAGACTTTCCAATTTCCTGTATTTTATCGCTTGGTCGAAGATCGAGGGTTGGAGCGAGGGTTTTAAAACTGACTGAAGCAAAAAAAAAAAATTAAATTTCTAAGACTTGAAAACAAAATCTAATATTGTGACGTAATTAATAAGCCATCTTTTTCATCTCTTGTTTCTAGTTTGGCTGCTTCGTACAGCAGTGGAAGACTGTTTTTTGTTTTTCTGTAGTCATGATGGTTCTATTTTTTTTGTTTTTAATAAAGATGTTTTTTATAACGAGCCATTAAATGAAAAAAAGACTTTCTGATTTTTTTCTTTCAAGACAGACTATCTATCTGTGGATCAATCTACGGTTCTCTCTCTTTCTGTATATATACAGAGAGAGAGAGAGAGAGAGAGAGAAGAGAGAGAGATGCAGAGAGAGAGAGAGAGAGAGAGAGAGATGACCTCTACATTAAAGAACAACTTTCCAATCTCAACTAAATACTTCGCGTTGAGCTAACCACTCACTGAGCGAATCACTCACTGAAGCCAGACATATTGTCCATCCAGCGTGAGTCAACATGACGCCAACAAGTCTCTCTTGTCACAAACTTCTGTCACAAACTCTGTCACACGAAACAACTTTATCTGGCTTCGTCCGCAACAGCTTCATCATTTCTTGAAATGCTAATTTTCTTCTTGGGATAACAGCTCTTCTTCTCTCTCTCTCTCTCTTTTACTCTCTCTCTCTCTCTCTCTCTTACTCTCCTGTTTTCTCTCATTGTTTTCATTCTGTTCTCTCCCAGATACTGGAATCTCCTTCCACTTCCTCCCTCTATCCATCCCACCCTCCCCTCTTCCTCCTCACGGCACTATTATCTAACTGATCACAGCACCCTATCTCACTCCGGCGACCCCACTCCTGGAGGTCTTTAAACAGCTGACATCATTGAGTCCTTTGAAGCCCTCTATCCATCCACTATTTCATTCTTATTTTAAAAAGGTTCGGAACCAACAGAAGACGAAACGAAGAGAAAGAAAAAAAAAACAAACAAGCAGATAACTTCTGTCAAGCATCCCTGGCACTCCCCATTCCCTGCCCACTTGTGCAAAGTCCACTCCACTGGTTAAAGGAGGGGGTTAAATGACCTCTCAATCCTCCTCCTTCTCGCCTCCTCCCCCCCCCCCCCACCCCAGTCTTGTCATGCCCCCTCACTGTTGCCTCACGTTTGATGAACATCTCCGAATCGTTGCTCGCGAAATTTATCACGTGATACGCGCAAGTAAAGACTGACAGGTTGAACGTCTCAGTCCGTCTGTCCTCTGTCTGTCTGTCCGCTATCTGTCTTTTTGTCATCATATCAGCCTGTTTCAACTTGTTCAACTTTTTGATTAACTTTCTTTTGCCTCCCCCCCCCCCAACAAACAAACTTGTCCCCTTTCCCCCGTGTTAGCGACAAATGCTGCACATATAAAGGTATCTTTGATACACTGGTACGCATATGTACCTTTAGATTCATTGGCACTCACAAGAAATGGCTCGTTGGTATAGTCTGTCTCCCATGATCTAAGTCTGTCAAGATTTAAGTCTGTCAAGGCATCTTCCATTTCACTGTGACATGAGCTGCCCCTTAACCTAGTTTTGTTTTTTGAAAGACAAGGATTGCCATAGTCTTTTCAAGTGAGGACTGTAAGAACGAGAGCACGCCTTGGTGACATCATGTGTACATAAACATGAGAAAATACGAACATTATGGCAAAACTGCCCTAAATTGATTGGTCTCATGAGATGTAGCTTATATATATAGGTCCTATCTTTTGTAAAGGCGAGTCTCCACTACCAACGTGCTTTCATCCTGTGCAAAGATTAGCAACGATAACATACAAGTATATGAATGTAGATTCTTTGTTTCTCTTTAGGTTTCTAACAATTTACATTTAGCAGCAAAACTTAGATTTTTCTTCGCGACTAAAGGGGGAGTGCAGTATTTCGCTTGGCTACGCCGTCCCAAGCCTGTGTTAAAGATACCCTACTAAATTGTTCAATGTCTATGCTGTCGATGAGTTTATTTTCTTGAAATAGTTTGAAATATTTTTTTCCCTTTCATTTGTATTATATTTTGTTTCCCGAATACATTTCCTTTCCCAAAGTCTCCTTCATGACCAATATATCTTTAGGTGTACTAGTCTAGATAGGAAGTAGGCCCAATACTTTATTTAACTGCTAACTAGAGAAACTGTTGTATAAAATAAAATTAAAAAAAAATAAAACGGTAGACCTTAAGTTGTTCAAGAGATTAAGCAAGGATCTAGTTTGATGATGACAGCATGAAATTATATAGTTTGATGTTCTACAGGGCATGATATAGATCTAGTTGGGTGTTACAGCAGGACATGATATTGATCTAGTTGGATGTGAAAACAGGACGTGATATAGATCTAGTTGGATGTTACAGCAGGACATGATATTGATCTAGTTGGATGTGAAAACAGGACGTGATATAGATCTAGTTGGATGTTACCGCAGGACATGATATTGATCTAGTTGGATGTGAAAACAGGACGTGATATAGATCTAGTTGGATGTTACCGCAGGACATGATATTGATCTAGTTGGATGTGAAAGCAGGACATGATATAGATCTAGTTCAGTGTGAAAGCAGAACATAATATAGATCTAGTTGGATGTCCTACAGGACATGATATAGATCTAGTTGGATGTCCTACAGGACATGATATAGATCTAGTTGGATGTCCTGCCAGTGTCCTTCATACAAAATGGGTGGCATCCATTTAAAAAGGCGGAACACGAGGGCGGAAATAAGGAGTGTAACTTTGCTCAGGGGCAGGATGCGTGGTCATTAGACAGTGAATGCCATCTTGCAGCTGGAACAGAAGGCCATGTTAAACTCGCCCCCCCCCCCCCGCCCGTCTCTCTTCTTCGGTCTTACTACTTTCTATTTCCTAATCCAATTAGAGACCCTGACCCCAGCTACCCTACCCCTCCCAGCGCCTTGAAATGCCTCCTTCAAAAAAAAAATCTTTTAGTCCAGGGACTTTGTATTCTTGGGTGCTCCCAGTGAGCTGATTTGAGCGTGGTGGCCGGAGGGTGGGTGCGTCGCAAGGCGTGTATGATAAAAAAAGGGAGGTCACGGCTCGTGGGGACACGTGGCTGTCAAAAGCTGTCACATGAAGGGTAGTGATTGTTTGGGACTGTCACATTGTCACAGTATCACGTCGTGTGATATGACCTGTGACTTTTGAAATCACACATACACACGCACACACATAATGACGCCCGTCTTTTAATTCCTATCTCTCCGCGTCAACGCCCCAACTGAGCCAGCCCAGTGAAATTAGGGGAAGCCACTCACGATGTATTAACACCATTAATGAAGGATAATCCCCCCTGGCAACTGTTAATTTAATGCAAGCGTAATGACCTTACGTAATGCTTTATTTTTAACTGGTGGACATCAGCTGTGCACTCCATTTGACTGTCTTTTAAATAGGAAAATAAGGGCGGCGGTAAGGAGAAAGCCAGATGGTTTTCAAATCCTGCAAAACCTTGCTACAAAGAGCATCGAATGCTTATGGGTCAAGAGGGTCCTCAGGTCCTCTATAAAAATATTACTATCACGGATTCGGGGAATACATTTCGTTTCGAGAGTTTGGTTACAAAAATTGACATAAAGTAGATTTGTAATTTTATTACAGATTTCCATCTACGGCGGGAAAAGTATAAATAGCTAGCTATTTTGGTGTATCCGGTGTATAGAATGAAGCATAAACTTTTTTTTAAAAGGTATATCACAATGTGTATGTACTTTGGAGCTCTGCGGAATCCAATTTTCAAAGCTCTTCCGTTGGTAGCTAAATTTTTCTTGTATTTAAGTTGGCAACATTAAACTTCGATTAGGCGTCCTTGACATTGTTTAGTTAGTCTTGAGTATCTTTGATCAGCATATTAAAAGAAAAGTGTTCTAATTTTACGCCAGCTCAGTTTCAAACATAAATGTGTTTTATTTTCCTAAAGGGTTTTTTAATTGGTCCTTGGTGTCTCGAAACCTCACGACCACTTTGCTTCTCTGCATTCGATTCCTCGGTTACAATTTTGAAGATGGCGAACTAATAAAGAGAAGTGAACTCTGTCGTTGTGGACTGTTCAACGTAATTAGCATATTTAATGCCGGAAGTGTACACGGAGCATGCCCGCTTGCATTGGGATGGCAGAGGGTGAAAGGCAGGGTGTTGACAGGGCATACTGACCACCCCATTGTCCGATGCTGGCGCCCTCCGACCAGGGTTAAACGGGTCACCAGCTGCCGTGGACATTCCGAAAAGCGCACGAGTTTCGTTCTAGACTTCCTGATTAAAAGCCGGGCCAATCTATCAGTCGGCCATATTTCTTCATCCAAAATGTATCGGGGGAAAAAATGCAAACGATTGGTCAGTGCGAGGGTCCCCCGAGGCCTTGTGGAAAAGAGTTAGCCGCCAAGACGTCTTCCCTTCACAAGAATGACCAGTTGTCGTCAAGAGAGGCATTGGTCAACAGGGTTGGCACTGGTTAATGCACAACTCAAATATTGGCATAATACCTTACAATCGAAAGACGTCAATCTTCAGAATGGCTTGAGTTCAGTTCTTTTAAACTACGATTTTTTTTTATTAAAAAAACAAACAAACTGTAATCTACCATATTGATAATGCTTTTTTTTTTTTAATGAAGAATTTGCAAGATATATGTACTAGATCCATAGCCCAGATTTTCTACAAGACAGCACTGCTGGATTTGAACCATACCTTTAAACTCTATTTAGTGAAGTGTCAAGCAAGAGATGAAGTAATATAGAGCCTCGTAGCACACACAAGAAGTTGTATGTATTGACAACACGAGAAGTAACTCTTGTCTGCGAGCCCTCGATCTTTCTCTCACATTTTGTCTGGGCTAATGACATTGCCACTCTATCAATGACAGACACAATAGATCAAACAATAGGGCGGGAACCTCGTACATCTGCCTGGGTCATTCTTTCGTTTTATTATTTCCTATCCCCTCTGCGTTTTTCTTCAACATGTTTCAATAACATTGTACTTTAGAGTTGAAATTTAAAATGGAAATAAAAAAGAGGGGGGGGGCAATGATATATTTAAAGAATTACATTTGTTCATGAATACTTTGTAAAATTTAAATAAAAACATTATAAGACTTTTCAACATTGCATTGGTGTTTCCAATATGCAAATGCACCTAGCGCTCAAGTTCCCTTCGATTGTAATTTATTTTTCTTATTTTAAAACTGGTTCAAGTCATCACGAATTGTTTTTACGGGAAAAAATATTCAATAAGAGCTAGAGTCATTGGCTTCATTTTTTTTTTTAAACATCTGTGAAGTTCATATTTTTGTTTTTCTACATTCTCAGTTTTTTTGTTTGTCTTAACTATCAAGTCAGCAATGTCTTGGTTGAACTGTTCAACTTTCCATGTCATAGTAGTCTCCTCGTACAATCTGGGAGCGTTGAAGCAAATAGTTCACAGGTATGCCAAATTGTACCGTTCACTCTTTTCTTTGTTAGCACTTTGGATCAGTTGGGCAACTTCCATTCCATGTTCCAATACATTGTGTTGATGCCAGACGATTTTATTTCCCCTAAAGTTCATACAATCTACAGTTTGGTTTGTTTTTTTTACTTCGCAAGACATTTTGTGTTTAGGTTTTTTGCTACATATTCTACATAAAATGTTTTAGCAGGAAAGAATTGTATCTTTAAATGTTAGGCTGTAAACCTGACCTTCTGATGTAAGCCATGAATTGCTTCGAAAAAAATTTCGCTATAAATCATAAATTTTAACTATAGCTAATTATAATGGTCTTTAACATTTTAATTATACGCGAAAGGGCCGATACAAGACGTATCGAGTTAAAGATAAAACTAATGAAAACGATTTTCTCACTTTGATAAGTGGGTGAGAGAGAGAGAAAGAGAGGGTGATTGGGTCAGCACATTCCTCGTTCCATATGATAGGACAAAATTTGTACAAATGCTCCTTCTTCCCTAGTGCTTTTAGAATGGGTTGCTTGAGTCAGTCAGGAAAACTAATGATTTGACAGAGTTTAAATCATTGGTTAACATGCATGATTAGATGCATGACGCATAGGACGTAATCATCTTTTTTTTAAAGTAACGTCTGTATTATATAAGATAAGATAAGAATTTTTGTGTCTCAGCTTTCTGTTGGTGTTTTGATCTGAACGAAATATTCGTCAACATTTATGCAGAGGTAGAGACGCGCCTCTGTACACAATGGAACATCCTTATCTACACCCAAAAGGTTTATTACATAATTTACGATGTTGAAACTTATTGGCGTTACATAAGGAACTGTTCAGATATGCAATGCTTGTAGGGGGCGCTCGCTGCTCACTTACATAGGGCGCTGTTAAAGCAGAACTTGCATTCTTCACAGGTTTCACGAAACTATTTGGTTGAAAGAGAAGAAAGCACAGCGCATGCCACAAGTTTTTATTCTCAACCCCAGCTCCCAGAGTCGACCTGTGCGTCCGTGGCGAGGATTACATTGGCTCTTGTTCTGCTCACTGTGGCTGTCTAATGGACAGGACCTGCCAGGGTTAGCAGTCCCCCCAAGGCCGACCAGTAATACATTTAAGACGGAACGTCTTGTGCTGTCTGGACCAGTTTCGCTGGGCATTTCCCCCCGCCCGTTTCCATGTTTCTTAGAGAATAGGTTTTACTCCCCCCCCCCCCCCCCCCATTTTTCCAGACCTGCGCGTGCTCTAGGCGGAATGGAAATGTGTGTTCTCCACTACCCCCACCTCTACGAGCGTTAGTGGCATCGTTAGCTTTACGCGCAATTGGAAGGATGTTCCCTGAATGTTCCCGATGTTTCCCCGCCAGTTGTCGCGGGTGAATTACCAAGTTGTCAAATGAGAAGACGGGTGTCCGTGATTGGCAGTCTTATGCTCCTGTCTATCTCTACGTGTGTGGTTGAGTGTGTGTGTGTGTGTGTTCCTGGTCGTTTCTACGTCTGGTTGCTGTGTAAACCTCGTCGTCTCTACATGTGTGACTGCTATCTTGTCCCAAACTGTTTGGTTGTGTATGTGCTATGTTGTCCCAAACTGTTTGGTTGTGTATGTGCTATGTTGTCCCAAACTGTTTGGTTGTGTATGTGCTATGTTGTCCCAAACTGTTTGGTTGTGTATGTGCTATGTTGTCCCAAACTGTTTGGTTGTGTATGTGCTATGTTGTCCCAAACTGTTTGGTTGTGTATGTGCTATGTTGTCCCAAACTGTTTGGTTGTGTATGTGCTATGTTGTCCCAAACTGTTTGGTTGTGTATGTGCTATGTTGTCCCAAACTGTTTGGTTGTGTATGTGCTATGTTGTCCCAAACTGTTTGGTTGTGTATGTGCTATGTTGTCCCAAACTGTTTGGTTGTGTATGTGCTATGTTGTCCCAAACTGTTTGGTTGTGTATGTGCTATGTTGTCCCAAACTGTTTGGTTGTGTATGTGCTATGTTGTCCCAAACTGTTTGGTTGTGTATGTGCTATGTTGTCCCAAACTGTTTGGTTGTGTATGTGCTATGTTGTCTTAACTTAATCGTCTTTGGTTGCTTTGTCTGTTTGTTAGTAAGCGCACGTAAAAATTCTAAGAAAAACCTTTTGATCTGACATTTATTTTGTAACAAAGTAATTAAAACTAGTGACATTTGCCCTTGTGGAGTGTCACCAGAAAATGGCGATTATGTTCTTCCAAGTTGCATTCTTTTTTTCGTAATGAGAGGCCCGAACAAGATATTGGCCCTAAAGCATTACTAAAGAATAAAAAATATATTTATGGAGAGTTGTCTGTTAAGGAAACCACTGCGCAGTTCATCTCAGATATAGATCAAGTTATCTGAACCATCCACCATAAAAACATCAGAATTCATAAGAAGAAGAGGAAGAAGAGAAAGAAGTGTGTATTGGAACAGTCAATTTATAGCATTTTTATTTAATACGATATTCTTTCCACCTAAATTCTTCAAACATTAAAATGTTAGTATTCACTTCAACTCTATAAATTAAACTATTGTTTTGACGAAACACGAGGTCAAGTCTGTACATTACGACGCTAATAACAGTCAAGATAATTTCCTATTGTAAAAAATACACGTAACAATTTAGAAACATAGACGACAAGAACACACGATAAATCTAAGAGTACTAAGCGGTATATCGGGATCAGATGTCGCGCTAACGTAACAAATCAGTTCCTACACGACGCCGGAAGCTTTCGTAGTCATAGCAACGCAATTCGACGCTCGAATCGGATAGCCCCTGTCAGGGAAGCTGCGAATTAAGACAATTTACTATTGACCTAAACGAAAAAAGAAAGAAAAAAAGGCCGTGCTTTCTTGACAGCGTAATAACTAGATAGGTCGAGAAAGTGCAGAGTTGTTCTATTTGAAACGGTATCATAAATTAGTGAGCAAAACTGATACGCTATGTTTGTAAGACATTATAATTTGTAGTATTTGGATTAGAGACATTCTTTGTAGACAGGAGTATCGTGAGGGAAGACAATACCTAAACATGATCATGTGGCTTTAGCAACATCATTCCTCAAACTTTTTGTTAGCTATGGAGAGGTTAAAAGGTTATTCTGTATCGCAGAGTCATGAGCCTTTGAGGCACCACACAGGATATTTGACCGTCTTTCTCCATTCCTCTCTGCCTTTTGCCTTGGATAATATCTCATTCAATAACAGGCATGTCCATTCTTTGTTGTTGTCTTCCCATCTCTGCCTCTTCTTGTTTTTCCTGGTGCTGTTTCTTGAAGGAAGATCTTTGCGAGCCCTTATGAAATGAACATAAAGTTTAAGTTCGCGTTTATTTTTTTGGTCTACAGTAGTCTTTAGATCATCGTGGGGCCCAATCGCCATAGTGACTCTGTTTTGAATATCCTCCTTTGTGTTGCGGTCTTTGAAGGTTATACCTAGGATTGTTTTTTTTTTTTCTCTCTCTATTCTATTCTTAGGATCCCACTCTATATTTCTGCAATTAGTGTCCTAGATTGCACGCAGATAAATGTCAATACATATCACACAACTATTATTTTAACTTTGTAGAATAGAGAGTTCATGTTTGAGATTTAAAAAAAAATGTAAAGTTCCCCTTTCAGACCTTGCGATCTATTGGGTAGATGATGTGAAGGTCATCTGTTTCTGTGGCCCAAGGTTGCGAGGGTGTCATGTGGCCAGCACAGCAACCAACCGCCTTTTACTTTTCCCCTTTAGAGATGGACGCCCAAAGATCCCGAAATTAAAAATCCTATTCTTCACCAGGATTCGAACCCACAATTGATAGTAACAGGAAGTATATCTAATATTCAAACCCACAAAGACGTACTGACGATAATTAGAATAATCAGATAATCATACTGCTCATACATCATCTTATTCTCTTCCAGACATTGTCTACGTGTACAGACATTTTTTCCTAACCCCTAACCCCCCTCCTTTTTCCTGCTCTCGTGAGTCACAATGTTGAATGTATCGAGGATTTAATGAGAGAAAGTCTATTGATTACTCCGGCCACCGTCTCTAAATTAACTTTGTTTATTTTTTTCATTTGATCTTATACAAGAAGAAATGATTGAATTCCACGATAGTTTCCCCTTATCTTCACCAGCAGGAGAAAAAAAGCGGGGGAAAAAAAATGCTCTCTGCCCTCGTTTTAAAACATTTCTTTACGTCTGCTCTCAAAGGAATCGTAATCGATTTAATTCAGTTTCCGCGATAACCGTAAAAAACATACTGTTTTAAGCTTCATAATACAGTATCGATTTAAATGTTAAAAAATATATTGGTCGATTACTGTAGAATTATCTGAAAGCTTCCCGATGAATGGAATCGATCACATTGTTAGTGTAGCATAATCGATGACAGCGATTTCTTTTCTTGTCTTACTCTCTCCTTGATGGACGAGAAGGAAGAAGAAGGGAGGGGGAAAAAATCAAACAAAGCTGTCCGGTCCAGTGCCAGTGAGGTCACGTGATGCAGGACTAAAGGCTACGTCACAGGAGACGTCCAGGGGAAGAGCGTAATGAGAATTGATAGAAAGAGTGCAGAGGGCGGAGGCTTTTACCGGAACACTTAACTTAAAATGTCGTATATCTTTAGGGCCCTACGTCACTTCCTATATATAAAACCAACGTCTTCTGTGCAGTTTGTAGTTCTTTTGCTTCTTTGCTAGTTTTATCTCTCGCGAGACATTGGACGTATTACCTCTTGCAACATATTGCCTCTCGGTTTGCCTCGCGCCAGGTATTGCCTCTGGGCTCGTTTTGCCTTTCGCAAGGTATTGCCTCTCGGCACGTTTTACCTCAAGAGTCTATCCACCAACTTTCGCTATTTGTTAATCCTTGCTACTCGGCAAGTCTTACCAACGTTCGCAACTCTCGAGATTCGAAAATTTTAACTGTTCGCCGAATCTTGTCAACTCTCGCTTTTCGTTAATCTTGGCTACTCGACAATCCTTTTGATTTGTAGGTTTAGGTCTTAGCTATTCAGCAATTCCTGAGACTTGGTTGTTTATAATTACGTGATGGCTGTGTAAATCTGATTGTCTTTGCTGTTCGCCAATTCTCTTCAGATCGATACGTCTTGATACGCAAATAGTTATTCATGGGTATTTGTTTTAAAACAATATTGCAAGTCTAAATTCTAACTATTGAAAGAAGAAGAACGTTGGTTTCAGGAAATGAAAAAGTTGAACAACAATAGCAGAGATACTTTTTAATACAAAACTAGATCTGTTCAATTTATAGGCGTGTGTGTGTGTTTTCTGTGTGTCAAATGTGTTGTGTAGCTGGTTGAAAGTGTCGTGTCCATGTGTTATGGCGTGTGTGTCTTGTGTTTGTGTTGCATGTCGTGTTTCTTGTGTTGTTGTGTGTGTGTGCTGTGAGTGGGTTGGTTGTCAAAACATAGAAAAAAAAGCTTATCTTGAAATATTTATATGATGCAGTATGTCTCAACTTGTTGTTGTAGGACTGTAACCATTGTAAGACAGATTAAACAATTGGGTCACTCCAAGCACACTCTTCGGTTTCAAACCTGAATCAACGAAAGAATTTTTTTTACATATATAAAACACATCAGTTTCTATGTGTAACGCGGAACCTTTAGGATGGTGCGTCCGGGGACAGCTCGCTCGCCAGAGCGCTCTAATCCGCTCGCTATTTCTTAAAAATCACTCTATTCTAAACAAGTTTTAAAAGGGGTGAGCACTCCACTTCTGTTTCAGTCACAGCCAGATGAGACATAACAGAGACTGTCAGGGGCAGATCGATAGAATGGCATAGATCGATACGCAGAATTACATCCTTTTTGTAGGAAATGTGTGGCAGAACGTTAAAGAATTAAAAACAAAAAATGGTAGGAAGGAGACATTTTGGAGGGTTGGTTTGGGTAGGGGGGGGGGCTGACTCCACAACAAGTACTTTTATGAATATTTCATTAGCGTCGACACATTTGAGACGTCGCATCTTATGCTGGCTTTCCTGGCGAGGTCAAAACCTCAGACACAACACATGGCGGGCTAAGGGATGGGGTGGGTGCCTCATTTTGAGAAACAGGTCAGCGTAACCTGTTATTCTGCCGAGTAGGTTTATTGCAGTGATACATTAGTACACATAGACACTCACAGACACACACACATAGACACAAACAGACACACACGCGCACACATAGACAATCACAGACACATAGACACTCAACACACACACACACACATAGAATTTCATCCCACACATGTGCCTAAATGTGTATCAATTCAAACTTCTATGTAAATGAACAAGTAAAAAATAGTTCACTTCTCAAAAACTCTGTAATCCCCGCACCAAACAAGAAACGTCAAGACTCTACAATCTGTCGGGCAAACTTTCCAGAATCGACTAAACTCAATGTTTCTGTATCTCTTACAATACATGATGGTAATGTGAACACAGTCATTAGTTTCTTTTCAAGGGACATTGGAATTTTATTCGATAGAAAATAATCCTGTCAATAAATTTATTTTTTAAGCTGCTTTCTGTTTAAAATTAGAATGCTGGCTACATAATGTGTTGTTTTTTTTTACCTTTATCTTTACCTATCTCTTAGTCTGTTGGACCGTTTGGGCACCATGTAGAATCCGTCGACCGTCTTTCTCCATTCTTCTCTGAGGACAGAGAGACAAAGAGGAACATAATGGTACATAGTTTATAGAATAAATATAGATATTTAAGTCTTGCGATTCGTCACAAATCTTTTTTCTTATTTATTCATTTATTTTTGCTTGAAAACTGTATTTGTCTAATGCTAAGAGAATTAAAAATTGTGACTGACATTTCATTATCCTTGGTGCGTAATAACAGTAAAAGCTAGTGATAGAGTACCAACTTATCCTTTACAGTTGCCTTTACACTTCCTCTCCTGATGTATCCATCAATGAGCTGATAGATTACTTTCTGCTGGTGCCGAATATCACAATTTCACCCGAGACCTCCACCGCCCCCCCCCCCCATATCTCATTCTTCTCTCCCCCTGTTGACGTACCACTCACGCACGCACGCACCGACTCACAACAATGTCCTACTTGATTACAGCTGCTTTTAACGCAACAGGGAATCGGCGATGTATCAAGAGCTTCAACTTCCCGCCATTTTTTTCCTTATTGTCCTGGCTGAGACTCTCTGGCACCCTTGCTAGGAGCTGGACACTCGCTGGACACACACATGCAGTCTGATACTCTACCCACACAGACACTCATACACGCACGCATATTAGATTATGTATTCTCACATATATTTATATCATGTCTTTACGCAGTTGTAGAATGTTAAGACAAACAAGTCTTCGCTTGTCTCCCTTTCAAGCTTGACCAAAAATAGAATGAGTAGCGGAAAAGAGGGGAAATAACAGTTTAGTACATTGTCATTGAGGATAAAAACGCCAACAGTTGTGCACTTGTCTGTGTTGTCTCGCGCACAGTTGACGGGTGGGTAGCTGGCACCACGCCCACAGTATTGCCAAATTGGTGTCTTATTTTTTTTTTTTGTTGTACTTATCTCTAAGTAAGCTAGGACTGACTTCTAAAACTTAAAAAAAAAAGATGAAAATTTATTAATATCTGATGCGCCTTACGCTCACCATTGAGCAGTTTATTGCATCAGGGTTCAAAAGCAACACAAAAAGGTTTATAGCAGTATAAATAATTTTGTCAGATATGTCTCTGGGTTTGATGGATCATTATCTACTTATTCTATTTAGTGTTTAGAGGTAGGACTGGATTTTGGGGGCATTCAAATCTATGTAGGTCAACTCTGTGTTGCATAAAATTAAGTGATAATTTAAAAAACAATTCCGTTCAGAATGTGACATAATTTGAAGGAGGTAACTCCGGAAGAGAACTGTCTCCACAGAGAACTAAACAATTCACTTTTTGAGGCAATGTGTCGCAGGGGTCAGATTTTGTTGCCCATTAGGGCGCCACGGTGATGACTTTTGATGGTTAAACCGTGTCCAAACTGAATCCCTCTTTTCCACGGATCACATTTCGCTGGTATTTACACAGGCGGATAATTTGCTTCAACACCGGTTCCCGGGGCCACTGGCGGTAATCTCCTTCTTGCCATGTCCAGCAGCGTCCCGAGATCAAATTCGCATTATATTGGAGGGGGGGGGGGGAGGGGCAGTGGTTCCTTCTGTCTGAAGCAGTGGTGGCTTTCGGGAGTTTGGAGAACGAACGTGACACTCCTTGACTAAATCTATTGTGGTCTAGGGAGGGCGAGCACGTGCCTATCTGGACTACTCAGCTCACGTCATTTCCGCTACAAGAATCTCCAGAGTGCGCATGCGCGAGATTTTTTTTTTTGTGGGGTATGGAAAAGTGTTTGGCTGCTGCGAACTGGGCGTTAACGAGGGCCTTAATCAAAGCCCCCGAAGCCCGGTAATGGACAAAGATACTTGATCAGAGAACCCGTCTGACTGAAATTGTCTCCAGACGTGGAGACGGGACTCCTGTAGAACGGCAGATTAGCCAAGATATGAAGCCTTAAGGCGCAATTTCCTTCTTGGGAATGAAACAGCAAATGAACCGTAAGTCTAAACAAGGATGTCTGTCATTCCCTTGGATATTCGCCATTTTCCATATCATCGTAGAATAAAATAATGTAAAAAAAAAAAATAATAATAATAAAAAAAAGAAGAGGCGCAGAAAAACAATTTTTACGTCCTTGAACTTTAAACTTGAAATCGACTTCGAAATCAAAGATTTTTTGATTTGACTTAAAACCAAATTGGAAGAATTTTACATCGTCTAAAAAAAAGTTAAAGTGTATTTTCCCCCCTAAGATAGTTGTACACGTTATTTCTCCCACATCCATTCTCATCAAGTGGAAAATTTACACAATTACGTATTTTACCTAATAAAACATGAATCAATTTAAAAATCAACCAATTAGTCAATTAATAATTGGTAGGCCTAATTGTTTTTTTTGTCTGATATCGAAAAGGGAAATAAATTTTACATTATTGAGAGATGCTTGTAAAAGTGTCGTTCTTCCCATGAGATAAACTTTTTAAAAAGTATTTTTATATTTTGTTTGTTAAACATTTCTAAACTAAATATAAACAAATCAATATTATATTATATGTTTCGTACATAGTGATTTCATTGCGGGGACGGGGTACTTTGCACTGTAGTTTTGTGCTTCCCCGTGTGGGTGGTGAGTCCGGTAGTATTATAACAATATGGTTCAATCACATTTATGAATCAGTGGGAGGGGGGGGAGAGTGTATCTGCGAGAAGGTTTCATTCGACGTCATGGGCACGCGTAGGACGGAATACTTTTATATCTTAGTAAGCGTAAGATACAGATGTTAAGCTCGTGTTTACTATGATAATAAGCATTCTGACCAAAGTTGAGCTCCATAGAATGCAAAATGCTCCATCATAGTCTCCTCCCCGCTATGGTAATTTCAGTCCGAGGCCAGCTTTCGCCGGCGTACATTTTTCCTCAGCTTCTAGCACTGCGGGCTGTATGGTAGACCGTACTGGTTAGCATCACTAATTATTACACGTTTTCATTTCAATTGCTTTCAGGATTGGTAGCTCGGTCGGTCGGATCAAACTTTGCAATCAATATTTAACCCACATTGTGATGGACAATAAATTCATTAATTTCCCAGCAATAAGATATTTAAAAATTTTAGGAATGAAAATAATAAATTTCTTCATACAAAAAGTAAGTAGTTTAATCAAGAAGTTGGACCAGCACAGGAGACAGCAGATGGTTTTACGATTTAATGTTTTAACAACGCATGCATTTGACACATATATGTATGTATGATTTTTTTTATGATTTAAAATAGTTCACTAATAGATCAACTTTAAAAAATAATAATAAAAGATGAAATGTTTTAGAAACGAAACATTGAGACTTCTTTTAAAATCGTTTAGGATAGAGCCTCAATCTTTCAAATCGTTTAGGATAGAGCCTCAATCTTTCAAATCGTTTAGGATAGAGCCTCAATCTTTCAAATCGTTTAGGATAGAGCCTCAATCTTTCAAATCGTTTAGGATAGAGCCTCAATCTTTCAAATCGTTTAGGATAGAGCCTCAATCTTTCAAATCGTTTAGGATAGAGCCTCAATCTTTCAAATCGTTTAGGATAGAGCCTCAATCTTTCAAATCGTTTAGGATAGAGCCCCAATCTTTCAAATCGTTTAGAATAGAGCCCAATCTTTCAAATCGTATGGAATAGAGCCCTAATCTTTCAGATCGTATAGAGTAGAGCCCAATCTTTCAAATCGTATAGAATAGAGCCCAATCTTTCAAATCGTATAGAATAGAGCCCAATCTTTCAAATCGTATTAAGTAGAGCCCCAATCTTTCAAATCGTGTATAATAGAAGCCCAATGTCTCAAATCTTATAGAACAATAGACAAAAAAAAAAATAAGCTCATCTATTGTGCATGGTATGTCTGTTTTTTAAGCTGCAGAAAACAAAAAAAAATTCACTTGTTTGGACGTTAATTAAAATTGAAGTTTATTAGTGACTGATCCAAACTTCTTTCAAAGGGAAGGTTTTGAAGTCGGGAGCATAGCGTTGACTGCTCGACCAGTTTCGTAATGGCACATATACTTACATTCACAAGCCAATACATGCACAGAAACGCATAAGCACATTTAAAATACTTACACTCAAACACACACATAGTAAAACCTAAATAATTATGCACACCACACACACACGCGTGCCGTATATACACACATGATGAGACATACGCGCACACGTTTTCTTTCAATAAGACTCGCCCAGACTCTCACACTTCCAAAATACTTACTTGCGCCCATTTTTTATCAGCAAAAGTGGCAAGCATTGGTTTTTGCCAAAAACAGGTCTGAATAACTTCCAAGGGAGTTTGTAGTCGTGATAGCTGGAAGTTGTTAAAAATACGACCTTTATTCACCCCGCTCCCAGCTTCACCCTTCACGTGGCCATGAATATTAAATACTCACACCATGGGAGATGACTCTCAACAACAAGCGGTAACATCCACAGACAACTGTTGCTTTAAAAACAACGCAAAGGTAGATAACTTTTCTCGATTTAGCCAACGTGACGGACGTTTAGATAACAATAATAATAATAATAAAAATTAAGTGCTAAAAATATTTTTTCAACGAAACAAAAAAAGCAGCACTTTTGCAATTCCTTAAACTCAATTACTAGAACTAGATTTAGATTGTGTATCATACAATCTAAGGCTCAATATAACACTGCATTACCCCAGTTTTAACATAGTTTATAAAATAGTAAAGAAATTCTAGAAAGGTATATAGTTACCATACAGCTATGCTCTATAACCCCATTAAAAAGCAAAATGGCTTCCATTGACATTTCTGCCGTCTACTTCCACCTAAATGTTAGTTTTTTTGTTGTTTTTTTTAATTCAAGGGAGGCAATGTGTGCGTGAAATAATTCCTCAGTATTTCACTAATTTCTAAGCTTTATTCATTCCACATCTGATAAAAAGTCAAGCCGTCACTCGGAGATAAATCTAACCGCTTCCTCTTTCTGCTTGTCTCTCTCGTTCTTATTTGAAATAAATTATCTTAGCTTTGTTTCTTATTTATATTTTATCATTCTGTTCGTTTGTTACTTTTTCTGCCTCTTTCTTTCTCTCTCTCTCTTTCTCTTTCTCTTTCTCTCTCTCTCTTTCTCTCTCTGTCTCTGTCTCTCCCCACCCCCTCTCTCTCATGTAAAACGGATGTATGTACACACGTATCCTTTTAAAAGTCTAGCTCTAATTGTGTACTTAGACATTCTTTAAGAGGGCGCTGGTGGCTCCAGGCAAGAAAAGTAATAAACACAGAGAAAGGGAAAAAAAAACAACGAAGGAAAATCAGAAAAAGGGGGGATGGGAGGTTGAATGATCTACAGACTAACAAGGGAGAAAAATGAAACAATTTATTGACGACAATGCCCCACACAATGTCAGACACACACAACTTCAGCGAGACCTATTGTTTTTTCCAGGAAGAAAACCTGTATGTCAGTTTGAATTGGAATGAAGACCTGCTATTACAATTAAAACTAGTCTGAAAAATTAACAGTAGAAATAGTCCAAAATTTGGTAGTAAATCTTAGTGGGGTTTTTTTATTATGATCATTTATTTTTCATTACATTTTTATATATTTTTTAAAATTGTTTTAAAATAGCGAATCTGTTATGCTTGTAGCACGCTCAGTGCACTATGGGTCAGTTTTGTGGACCAATGGGAGGAGGGGGTATTTCGGACAAGGTTTCCTTGCTGCTTTTAGGCGAACAGCAAATACAACTCTCCTCGAGATGGGAGAGGAACTCAAGCCCCCTTGCTAGGTGGCCAAGTCGTAGCCAAGCGCATTAGGCCACCTAGCCACATATCCATAAAAGTGTGTGTGTATATTTGTGTATGTGTGTATGGTTGTGTATCTTTGTGTGTGTATCTGTTTTTATAAGAATATTATATTATTGTATTTTAATACTGAAGTATACAAATAAAATGTATACATGGGTATACAGCTAATATACAGATTAAAATCAATTTTGAGTTCTAAAGTTATTACATTTTAGTGTGGTTTGCTTAAGATAAAAATATTATTACAATCAAAAGATGAAAACAAAATCTTTTCTTAGTTTAAGGATTTCTGCGAACTATATCAAACAAGCTACCAGAATGAAACCCTAATCAAATAAATGTCATCATGCGATCCAAGTTAATATAGCTAATCTAAATGGTCCAAGTCATTTACTGAACAAGCATCCATCTTGCATCAGAAGTCAGTCAGTCCTTTTGACTCGAGTAAAGCTCATTTAAATTTACCTGCAACCTCGTAAGTGCAGAGCGCAATTATTGGACTTCATTCAGCAGGCGTGAACAGACATAATCAAACGTGCCTGCTTCAACGGCTTCTTATAAATTTGGTCGCAAGCTAGATTGAAAAGGGTGACCTTTAATTAGTTCCTTGTCTTTAGCTCGGGGGCATAGCTAGCTGCGGTATGTGGAATTCTTTAAAATAGAGTAGCTTTTCTTTTTCTTTTTCAGTTTTTGATTTTAGTTTAAGTATATAAACTATGTTTTAAATGAGTGAAAAGAATGAAGAGAAGCCTCAACATTTAAAAAAAAATATTTTTCAATGTTTTTTTCCCTCCATTTTTTTTCTCTTTGTTCTTTTTTTTAAATATACTTCTGGTCTTCTCTCTTGTACATGCTGTTGTCTTCTCTCTTGTACATGCTGTTGTCTTCTCTCTTGAACATGCTGTTGTCTTCTCTCTTGTACATGCTGTTGTCTTCTCTTTCAGCGTGGCGTCCCAGTTCAATTCTAAAACTATAACAGTTCTAAGCGAACTGAAGATTCCTTACGATTACCAGCAGGAGGGCGCGTGGTGTGGGCCAAGGGCTGGTAAAACAAAAGATGTGGAGATGGGGGGGGGAGGAGGTTGGCGAAGAAGCCTAGTTGCTGCCCCTGAGAAAAAAAGAACAATGAATGGAGTGGGAAGGGGGGATGTACTCGAAGAAAGAAGTTGTAGAAATTCTGAAATCAGAAAAAAAAAAAAAGAGGAAGTGAGTTACAGTGAGAGTGGGTGAAGTTTGGCGGAGTAAGCCTGTGTCCTTTACCCTCTCTCTACCCTGAAAAGGGGGACTGTTAAGCGTCACGAGCAGCTCTGGACTCTGAGGTAACAACTGCCAATTAATCCGCCCCATCCCTGGCCTTATTACGTACCCACCCACAGCACCGCCATCGCCATCCGCGGACGTGCTGATGAGTTGTGGTATGATTCACAAAAAGATGGCCTCTGACAAATTTAGACGCAAACCAAAACCATCCCGATGGACAACGCCTCTCACCCCCCCCCCTCATTTCCTCCCCACCCCCTCCTATCCGAAGCCCAATCGGTTACTCTGCAATCCGATTCCCCCCCCCCTTTTTTTTTCTATCAATGACGTCACAAATTTTTTTAGTCTCAGATTTTCCTTCTCAATGAAAAATACACCCGACACTTCAAATACACCCGACACTTCAAATACACCCGACACTTCAAATACACCCGACACTTCAAATACACCCGACACTTCAAATACACCCGACACTTCAAATACACCCGACACTTCAAATACACCCGACACTTCAAATACACCCGACACTTTAATACACCCGACACTTCAAATACATCTGACACTCTTTGAATACACCTGACACAGTTTGAATACATCACAGTTCAAATACATCACAGTTGAAATATATAAGACACAGTTCAAATATATAAGACACAGTTCAAATATATAAGACACAGTTCAAATATATAAGACACAGTTTAAATATATTATACACAGTTCAAATATATAAGACACAGTTCAAATATATAAGACACAGTTCAAACACATCATACACAGTTCAAATATATAAGACACAGTTCAAATACATAGTAACAGTAACATAGTAATATCAGAAACACTTGTTTCATTTCCATCACTTAATTTAATAACTCCCTCATCAATCTTGTTGTTTGCTATTCAATCATTAAATAAGTTTCCAAACTTCTGTTTCGAGTATCATCGCCCAGCCGTCGTGTAAGTGCGTACAATTGACCTATCACTTTCATTGTAGTCTCTTTGATTCCTCACGTGGACACCTATCTCACTCCTATATTTCCTTGATTTATACAAGGCATTGAGATAGGTCTCTATTTCTGTCCTTAATGTTTTGTTACAATAAATAAACTTAGTGAGAAATCAAATAGAACAAATAAACAAATAAAAAACTGACGGGAAATCTGCTTGATGCTATTCATGTTTGCAGCAGATTTCTAGAAGGCTTTTTATGCTGTGTGCAAGTTGTACTCAGTTTGTGATCACTGGCGATGTACAAGTCTCATGGCCTTGAAGTTTTATAAAAATCGAAAACGTTACAGAAGTTCAATTAGAATCTTTGAAAGCATTCAATTAGTTTTTTTTTAATTTTTTATCTAGCAGACTATGGATTTTGTTGAAACCTAAACATAAAATAAACCTACAGTAAGATTGACCGCTGGAAACTAGTATGAGAATCATTGCCTGAGAATGTCTTTTATTCTAAATAAATATCTTTTTTTTTCCTTCCTTGGTCTCTGCAATCATCTACTGACCTCCCTTTCACTCCCCACCTCTCTCTCTTTCAGAGAAAGGAAAAAAAAAAAACACTGGTTCAATTAATAAGTCCTCCCAGCTCGTGTCTGTGCTAATTACGGAGGAGTCCGACTGAGTGAACCATGCGGGAGGCCTGTTCTGTTAGAGCCAGGTGCGGGGGCCGGCGGTGGGGGTAGAAGAAAGGCGAAGTTGACACCCCCCCCCCCCCCCCGTCCAGACCGCTCTTATTATCCCTGCTCTCTTGAGTTTCTACTCAAAGAGTTTAGCCCCCCCCCCCCTCCCTATTTTATTCTTATTTTTTCCCATCCCTTTCTACGCTCCGCTATCCCATAATTCGGTCTTGAACTCACGACATTTCCGTTCCTCACACTCTTTTCCGGTCTCCGGAATATGATTCCGGAACAGAAAAAGAGACGGCGGGCGAAGGGAAGAGCCCAGGACCCGGAGTGGAAGATGATCAAGTTGTGGGGGCCGACTCTGGATGACACAAAACGACGTTGGTTGATGGCGACATATGACAAATTGCACTGGCCCCAGGGTCGGATTGAAGGAGCGCGACATTCAGACGACTGAGTCGTAACCAAGCTCGTGAAATACTTGACAAATGACGCAATCAAATACTGCGTCGAAGATGGCGTGCCCTTTGAGCGGTAATTAGAATGGACTGCGTCTAAGTGTTTAATGGGAATCTATACTAATGTCAGTTCTTATAACCACCCCATTGTTGCAATGTGTCGGCAGTTTGGGATCATCAAAGATTGTAACTACTTGCAGAAATAATAGATCATTTTCTTTTGCGATTGTTAATTATGATAAATTGATATTCATTACTTAGAAACGCAAAAAAAGAAAAATGTCACAAGTATGAAGTATAAACCTGGCCATCATTGGCCTAATTATTGCTAAAGTTATTGGTTAATGCTCCTTTAAAATACATCTAAAGGAGGGGGAGATATTGTCAGTTCTATTTGGTCTGCTCTAGTGGCTGTCCAATCCAACACTTGAAAGACTATAAGATTTATTTTTGGAAGAACAAGTCAGGCCTCCAGTTTCAAGTTTTAAAAATCTAAAAGATCTTAGAATATAAATTTCTTAAAAGAACAGGCTGTTTCAAAGTGAAATTAAAAGGCACGCAGAACATGATCTTCTTGAAGTATGTACGTCCATAAAGTCTGAGGACAAATTCCTAGCAGTACATCGAGTCTGATGAGAATTTCTTAGCAGTATGTACATCGAGTCTTGAAACAATTTCTCTAGCAGTACATTGAGATTATTTCTGAGGGGAAAAAAAAACTGCTTGAGAAATATTCACAAAAGATGTAACCATGTCCTTTTCTCTGCAGACAATAGACAAACTAGACAACCTTATCATGAGACATGTATATGTTTTATTTTGTCATAGGTTAAGTCTTTTATCATTCATTTTGTCTTGCCGTTTCTTTGTTTTTTTCATCATGGCCTGCTCATCGTCTGATTAATGCGCCTTACCTACACACAGATCAAAGAAGCCAGACCTCGAAAACGCCATTTTACTGTCAAAAATGGTGGGCAAAAAGATATTTTATGAAAGGCGCCGTTACGTGCATAAGTTCCACCTAGATTTGAAATATGGGCTGCAAAAGAGAAACTAGCGATCTGTCTCTGACTCTATCAGGCTTGCATAAGTGACCCTATTTGACTTTGAAATGACCTCAGACTATCCCATCCTCCGGTTCGTTCCTCATAAACTCCAGCAGAAATTGACGTACGGACGAAGATAGTGTGACAATGGTGTCAGCTAATAAGACTCATTCTGTCACAGCCCAGGCCAGCCTAAATTGACAACTTAATACAGCTGATACTGTCATATTACCATTCTATGCTTGGGATAAGAGCACAGAGCAATGCGGGGGATTCTCAAAGCAACCATCCAGGACCTTAAAAAAGGAGAAAATACATTTTATGTTTTATAATCTTTACACTTTGTAAATTTGTGCCTGCGAAGAGTTCCAGTTGAAATACTTTTTTTTTAAAATCACAAAATCAACAGCTGCGTAGAATGTAAGCTAAGAAAAACGTTGAATTCCTTGTAAATCTGAGTGTATTATTTCTGTTGCTTGGTGTCATCAAACTATTCACCTATGTCTCTCTCTCTAATTTAAGTCGTCGCTCATGCAATAGGAGATTTAGAGATAACTAACCATTTTCAGATGATGTCACTACATATATATGTATACTTGTAGCAGACTATTTGTTTTTAAAGCTGTGCTAGAGTACCAGAGAGGGTCCAACAAGAGGCATTATAACATTACAGGTCTGCGAAGCAATCGTAACAAAATCAAGTTTCTTTTCCTTCTTTCACAGAGACATTGCCAAATTTTACTTGATTTTCCTTTAAATGAAGTTTAATCATTTAGTAGCAATGAAATGTCTGATAACACTCCATTATAAAGAATTATCGGAAACGCATTTGATAATGGTATCATTCATTTAGCCATACAAGTTTCCATTGGTTGTCCAATGCCAAAACATTTTTAATGAAGTCATCTGAAACAAGTGAAACGGAAAAAGGAAGAAATTAGCGGAAAAAAAAGGGGGGGGGGGAGGGAGGGAGAGAGAAGGAAGGATAACCCTCGTGATTGATACCAATGTCTTTGAGGCTAAGATAAAAGACACACTAGAGTTACCTCCCGCTCCGGTGCCCAGTCCGCTGTTTTGCCACTTGTCTGACTCTAATCTTGTGATTTTTCAAGACCAAATCTAAGTGTCAGGCATTCGTTGAGAGGGTGTGTGTGTGTGTGTAGGAAAAAGAAGAAAAGGATGAGGGGGGGGATTGGGACAGATGACTCAGCGAACTTCTCGCGTCACACATTTGTTTTCGGTAATAATGAACAACTTTCTCACAGAATCTTCTTTTTCTTTCTTGTATTTTGCTTCAACTCTGCTACTCCCCCCAGCCAACAGTCCACTCCCCCCCCCCCAAGTCTCCCTTGTCTGCAGCCGCGACCCTCGACTTGGTGCACATTTGTCAAAACATTTGAAATTACTGCTCACCCTTGTGTAACGTCACGCAATTCGGACACTCACTTGCTCTGACATGACGTCGGGAACACTCGATTTTTCATAACGCAATCATGACTACCCTCCCCTGTAATCTTTTTTTTGATGTGAGTAATTGTAGAATCAAGTCATATTAAACTTTCTCAAATGTTGTCACCATGTACCCTCCACTTTTTCTTGAGCCCAAAGGTTGATGTTCCGGTATGTTCTGAAAGCTTTATCTGGGCAGCGCAAGCATGTAAAAAAAAATGATGACATTTACGTTTAATCCTCAGAATATCATCCTCCATTATCAGGTGTAGGTTGAGAATATCATCATTCATATTAGTTTACAGTTGCAGGCTCAGAATATCATCCTTTGTATAAGTTGTAGGCTCAGAATGTCACCCTTTATATCAGTTGTAGGCTCAGAATATCATCATTTATATCAGTTGTAGGCATCCTTTATTTCAGTTATAGGCTCAGAATGTCATCCTTTATAGCAGTTGTAGGCTCAGAATGTCATCTTTTATAGCAGTTGTAGGCTCAGAATGTCATCTTTTATAGCAGTTGTAGGCTCAGTATGTCATCCTTTATAGCAGTTGTAGGTTGAGAACTCATTGCTCCATCATCAGTTGTCAGTTCTTCAAAATTCGAGCTTGTCTGCTTATTTCCTTTAATACTATTTTCCTTCTAATTGAAATATGCTGTTATAATGTCAAACTAGAATACTCTAACACCGTGTCATTAAAATTAGGCAAACAATATTACTAGAGTATTACATCTACGCCGTAACCCCCGAATGTCGTCTTGAAGATTACCATTGTGATTTTTTTTTTCATTTTTAGCGTAAAACAACCATTAAAAAAAAAAAATGTGTCCAGCGCTGTAATACATTGGCGGATTAATATAAATGTACACTTAGTGTACTACGATCAACTTGGACTAGTTTATCTTTAACAGAATTTACGAAATCTCCTGGGACTATTTGTTAGACCCAACATTGAATAGATTAGACTTTCAACGAAGAGCCGCACTGAATTCATTTCAAATCATCAATAGTCACTTTGAAATGTAAAATTCTATTGTGAATTCAAGAGAGAGAAATTGTACTATTTGATTTCAACGGTAAGAACAGTACACGAACTCGAGAGAAAAGAAAGAGTTGTCTTATCGCTTTTGCACTTCCGTCCCTTGCGATTACAAATTGAAACCAAAATAAAGGGGTCACGTCTGCAAGTTTCAACCAATAGAATTGAGCCAAGCGTTACGAGCTCTTGTTAGTCAAATTTATAAGCCCTTACACACACACACACTCTTTTTCATGTTCCACAAGTCATGTTTGGTTGCTATGGATACCAGACAAGTTTATATATATATACTTTTTACGGTATCAACTATTGACTATACTGCTGCTATATTTAGTAACAAATGTCTATTGTTTCCAGATTAAATCTAAATAGTCACAAATAAAATTTTCTGAATCATGGGTGGATGTAGAACTTTTTGCTTGCGAACTTTCTGTTTGCTACCAGATTCTTTTTTTTCTATCATGGGCGGGTCTTATGGTAGACCTTCTTGTTTCCTGGCATGGGCGGGTCTCGAGGAATTAGGAGCATGAGTGTCGGTTTCCTCCAGCGCGGTGAAAATAACATGTGTAATGGCATCTGGGGATGACAGGAGATGACAATGAGATGACAGCAGGGAAGCCCCTGAACGTGATCCAGAAAATATTATGTCAGTGGTATTGGGGCTACTCACTGGCGAAGTCACGTCATCTCGTGCGTGACTATCTCTGACTAAATCAGTTTATGTGAGTTTCAAAGGTTGTCCTGAAATGGTTCAAGGAAAAGGAATCGCGCGAAGGAATGGGGGCTCTCAGAGAACGCATGCAAAGAGAAACGGTTCAAAAGCTGTCATAGGGGGAGGAGGGGTGATGATTAAAAAAAAAAACACAGTTGGTTAACTTTTAATAGTTTGTTTCCTGTTGTACTTGACATTTCTTCTGTCCCTTCGGTCATTAGGAAATAGCAACAAGACCCTAACATTGGACTGCAATCTGTATTGGTGGAATACGTAGAAGAACAATCGAGTCCTATTTATCTCTTTCGTAATTATCTCTTTTTTTCTCTGCATGTCTGTCTATCATTCTTGTCTCCCTTGACATTTACACTTTATGGCCTTCTCTCTTAGCTTTTCTCTTTCTATTTTTTTTCTTCTATCTCTGCTACCGTGCCTCTTTTTTCTCTTCTCTTCTATCTTCTGTTTCTCTTTTTTCTCTCTACATCCATTCTTATCATTATCTCTTTCCTTATTTCGCTTTCTCTATCTTTGTGTCTGTTCTTTAATCGTCTTTTCTCTTTGGTATTCCTTTTTTTTCCTCACTCTCTCAATACTTCCCTTTTCCTCTTCTGCCTTTTTTTTCTCTCTCCCTCCCCCCCCCCTCCCTTTCTCTCTCCCTGACATTTACGAAACGCAGTAGATGACATGATCACAAATGTGTAAAACAAAAAGCCTGTATCCTCCCTACTGTCAACCCATTGGACACTTAGCGCCACCTAGACCTAGTCAATGTGATTGCCCTTTGCATCTCTCGATACGGAGAGCTAATTGTTCTGAGAGTACTGAGCGCTGTACTGATCTAATTTATAGCACCCAGTCTGCACATTTAGATCACTTATCTCCAGTCAGGACCATAGACTACTTCACATTGCCAAGACAATAAAATAGAGTTATCCTCCCCCGGCTCAAATCGTCGCTCCATTTCCACTTCCGGTCGTGCCAATGGAATCTTATTGACAAAGACGATCTAGCCCATTCCGTTTTCTGCGAATTGCGGGTATCAGCGACAATGATAGGTTTGCGTTTTTGATAAGTCCAGTCCAGCGATGTACTGCATACAAATGGACTAAAAATCCACGCCCCCCCCAGCCCCTTTCCACATCTCATCAACGTCTGGAGGCGTCTCGATCGATTCCCAAAGGAGCCGACTTCGGTTGCATCCTGGATTAGTGTCCCCTGAATGGTTTATATTTAGTAACTTAGATCAAACCTACCAAAATGTCCTTATCGTACATTAGTTTTCATCAGTGAAGGAGAGTACAGGGAAGTAGGGTTGGGGGGGAGGCCTGAGGGCGTTGCCCTAAGCAAATGCTTTGGGGACAAACACATAAATCCTAGGAATATGGACGTGGAAATGTGTGATCTTGGTGAGGTCGTGGGTGTGTGTGTGTGTGGGAATGGTATAAAATTAATAACAAACTATAGAGAGATCACAAAAGGGAAAACAAAAAGTCAACAAATAAAATAGAGGGGAGAGGTTAGATATTTTGAAATGGGCTCGCTATATGTAATAGGAAAATCGATTCCTTGTCATTGGCTCTAGATACTTTAGTAATCAACTCATTCATCACTCGCACAATACTCGATTCCATTCATCACTCGAACAATACGATACTCGATTCCGTTGGTCAACATTCACTTGCAAGTATTGAAGTTTGACTTTCTTGACACGAGGATGAAGCAATGGCTACTTCTCTCTCACTCTCTCTCTCTTACTATCTCTCTCTTTCTCTCTCTCTCTTTTTCTCTCACTCTCTCTCTCTCTCTCTTTCTTCACACACACACAAAACTCTCAGAAACAAGCGCAGTCTTTATGGTAAGGCTGATCTTAACTTGCAAGCACTTGCAAAACAAATATAACTAGTTGCCTTCCTTCGATTGTAGAAAGAATGTAGTCCATCTCGTAGAACGACTATGACTCATCTCGTAGAACGACTATGGCTCATCTCATAGAACGACTATGACACATCTCGTAGAACGACTATGGTTCATCTCGTAGAACGACTATGGTTCATCTCGTAGAACGACTATGGTTCATCTCATAGAACCTTTTCCTCTGACTATTGAGCACTATTCAGGTGAGGCATTCCCGTCCACATACGACGCAGGCGGCATTTAACCGACAATTGCTTTGGTAATAGAGGAACCATTAAACGAGTAAATGTGTTATACAAATGAACCACAAATCAGAAAAAAAAAAAGTGGTCTAATGTCCTTAAAATAATGAGTTTTAAACTATTTCCTTTTTTTCCAAAACTCTGACTAAAATACACAAGCATTGACAATGATAGATTCTAGATTCCCTGTTTAGACAAAGTCACATTGTTGTGAAATGGTTTTCCAAACACGAATAGGGAAACCAATTATATAACACACATACTTGGATTTTTATAGTAAACATGGACAAGGATAGTAGCATGTAGATTGTGTGTTAAACATATTAAAATGTCATTATTTCCTTTATCTCTATCTCTTGCTCCATTGTTGTTTCCCATGTTTAAATGTCATAATACAATTAAGTTTTTCAAAAATGTGTTTCGGCAATAAACGATTAGAAACATTTCCTCGTGTAAAATTAACAATCCTCTCTCAGACTTTATTTGTACAAAGCAGCTTTTTATTTCAAGCTGTGGTCAGTCCGTGATCCACGATCGTTAAGGCATGGTCAAGACAACGGAGTAAAGAACAAAGCGAGCCTTACAGTTAGGATTTCACAAAATAATAATTTTAAAAAATCGACATACCTTGCGGAGCCATTGTTTTTTTTTTGTCATTTTGTATCGGTTTTTACTGCATCCTTTTGGCTCTATTTTCAGTGTTGTTTTCAAGTCTAACAAGGGCAGATAAGTTCTAACAAGAGCAGATAAGTTTTAAGAAGCAGTGTAGACATTTTTATTTATGCACCATTATGCAGACATCAAAACAACTTCAGTTTGTCAGAATTAATAAACAAACTAAAACATTTCCTCCATAATTAATACCATAAAAAAAAAAACAAAAAAAACCTACAAGTGTTGTCTTAGATTTAGAATACCATGACTGGAGATATCAGTCTTGAATTGTCGTTCTTCCATTATCTTTCTGATTATGAGATTGAAATGGAACGTGATAGAAACATACCTTGTCTATAAAACATTTCCATTACCTTTGAACTTTAGCCTAGCAATGAGCTTCGTCACTAAAAGTCAGAGCTAAAATAGTCTTAGCTCTGCAAGAATATATTGTTTTGGCAGCACCAGTAACAGCTTGTATTACGAGAGAATAAAAGACTCGATCCATCATCGGCCAAATTAAGGGACCAAGAAAAAAAAATCAATTTCTGTTGGTAATTGTTCTGTATATGCCTGAAGACAACTCCAGAGGCCGGCTTTAACAAGACTCGGTGAAGGGTTTAAAGCATATAAAAATTTGGAACAAAAAAACTGATATAATGCTACTTTTATTTTTGTGTTTATATATTAGTGATTTAATTTGAGTTCTTAAATAATGTATGTAACTTTTGGGATATGGTCAAGTCTTGTGTTTGGAGGAATGTAGCTGCACAACGCCCTTTTTAATCGTCGGCCATAATAACAGATGAGCTTTACATAATCTGCTCCATACATGACAGTTGTTTCAAAATTGTACCTACGTGTTTCAAATAAATCGGCGAGATTTGGGCGGGAAATAATGTATTTATCTTATCTTATAAAATACAGACGTTACTTCAAAAAAAAAAAAAGATGATTACGTCCTACGCGTCATGCATCTAGTCATGCATGTTAACCAATGACTTAAATTCTGCCAAATCATTGGTTTTCCTGGAAACCCATTCCATGCTCTAATAGCACTAGGGAAGAAGTAGCATTTGTACAAATATGTCCACATTGAACGCTTACTTTTGTTGGTCAAGTTTGAAGGCTTACTGTTATTGATACGTTTAGTCCCGAACACAAGAATTTATTTATTTTGTTTTTACTTTAAATGCTGATTGTTATTCTACACATTTTCAGCTATTATTTGGTGTGGGGGGGGGTGCTAAACGTTTCCCCATTCCAGCAACATTTCTAGGTCAAGCCCAAAACGTGAACATAGTTGAAAGAAATCTTGTCTCCGTTATGTCGGTCATTGTAGCCACGTTCTATTTGTGTAAGGTACATTTATACAAGTGAGAGTGGACTTTGTTTGGCTGATGTATTCAAATGGAGAGCCAGTACATCTTCAGCATCGGATCAATCTTAACATCTGGACACCCCCCAAGGCCTAGTGTACTTACTGTTATCTAGCCATTAATCTCGGTATACATTGTGTGCCGATACTTTTAAACTTATTAGCTATTCATGTAATGTTTCACTTCAGAAATAAGTTGTTGTTTTATATTATAGTAACTATTGAAGTGATAGCAAGATGTTAAAATGTAGACTCCGTCCCCCACCCTCTATCCCTGTTCTCCTCTCTCTTCTCTCTATCTCTTCTCTCTATCTCTTCTCTCTCTCTTCTCTCTATCTCTTCTCTCTATCTCTTCTCTCTATCTCTTCTCTCTATCTCTTCTCTCTACCTCTTCTCTCTATCTCCTCTCTCTATCTCTTTCTCTTACTCCGTCCTTCTCTTTTTATCTTTATTCCTTCATCTCTCTCTCACTCTTTTCGCTCTACACTTCCTTTCGCTTACACTCTCTCCATCCCCCTCTCCTTCTCTTGTCTTCTTTCTTTCTCCGACTCTTTTTTTCTCCCCACCAGATATTGTCCTGCGTTACCCAATGTTTAATGGACAAGTAGTTATTAGTGCATACATTAAACTGTCTCGCTCGGAAACTCTTAAGTCAGACAATGAGATTCATCTGTTTGCTAACTCCCCCCCCCCCCTTTTGACTCCACTTGGACTCTCTCCCCCAGAAGGCTCACCCACAAAACTCCTGTTGCGTGTTTTTCTTGACTCATCAGCGCATCATCACCCTTACGCCCTCCCTTCGTACCCCTCCCCCACGGGGTCATTGCTAGAGTACCCTAAAATTCAGCTCACACCCGCCATGCTTTGCATACAAAATGAAGCAGCTAGTGAGTGCTCAGTCCGTTTCTGTAGTCTGCATGCAACCATTGTATCATAGCGTTTTTTTATTTGTGGGATGGGGTAATGGTCAATCTCTAGGGGGAAAAAAACGAGGGGTCAAAGCTTCAACAGTTGTTGTTGAGTCTGGGATAAGACAATAGCGTGTGTGGATTTTAATTGCATCACACCACTCCCGCTTGATGAAGCCATTTGTCTACAATACAGTAACGTGCACAGGTACTGGGGCGCGTTGTAATTTAATGAAATAAATATCTTAATAATAAAACTTTGTTGTACAAAGACCACACAGCAAAGGAGGAAATACGACACAGGATCATAATGGCAATTGGGCCCACACGTTTACCTACTTACCACAGTCAGAAAACTCTAAGCTGTATGACTTTATGACGAGGTCCTTAGGGCCAGCAAAGACCTTCCTACGGGGAACAGTATCAGGAAAAGCAGAAAAGGTTGACAGAAAGACAAAATCAAAGAACGGATGGGCCTGTCATTGAAAGTGATTCTAGTCATGGTGAAAGACAGAGATGAATTGTAAACTCCTCTCTATTTTCAGACAAGACCATTAGCTATCAAAAATCCTTTTTAAACTTAACTATTGTTTCGAAAAACTTGGTCTAATGTTCGAATCTCGGTAAAGACTGTGATTTTTAATTTTAGAATTTTACGGACGCCGCTGAGTCCGCCCAACTCTGATGGGTGTCTGACTTAAGTTTGGAAAAGTAAAGTCGGTTGGTCGTTGTGCTTGACACATGCAACCCTCTTTAACCATGGTCCACAGAAACATGATCTTTACATCGTCTACCCTATAGATTGCAAGGTCTGAAAGGGGAACTTATATTTGATACTTTTTTTTTAGAAAATTTCATTCAAAAATATAATTCCTATGCTTATTTTTTAATTTGACATATATATATATATGTATATATAACTGATTTGTTGGCCTCCTTCAGTCGTAGAACGACTCTGGTTCATCTCGCACACTTCCTCTTGTGGCTGTGGAGCCCTATTTTGGAGAGACACTCCCGTCCACAAATATCGCAGGTTAAGGTGGCTTTTGCTTCGGTGGTAGAGGAGCTGGCCGTTTTTCGTATTGTATGCTTTTCTTACTGAGCTGAGACCCATGGTCTTTCACTGTCCATAGCTTTCTTGGTCACTGTCTGTCTCTCCATCTGGTGCGGTCTAGAGATATGTCTTCCCAATGGTCAACTAATTAACACTGTGTAATGGAGGTGATATTATCGTCTTGTGTTATTAATACAACAATTAATCACACAGACGGAACTGTTATTGGAATGTTTGTTGTTGTATTTGTGTTGTCTGTCTGTACAAGGTCACGTGTATGTTCAAGGAGGCAAAAGTAAAAGTATTTACGCCCTGGCGTCTGCTATTGTTTCACGTTCTCCTAACACGCGCCAATATTGAATTAAGTCCCGCCCATCACCAGCTCACCATGGCGCGAGCCTGCACTAAGAGTCTGAGAATTACAGATTCATCAAACAGAAAGGTGTGAACGACTTATTGCACCGAGAATTGATTCGGTTAACTTGTCTCTAGCTGTGAACCAGCTGGTGACTTGTCTCTAGCTGTGAACCAGCGGGATTTCTGTTTTCGGTTTATTTCTCAACCTTGGACTTTTTATTAACTTAAAAAAAAAAAAAGACACTCACTAAATGTTATGTAGTTTTAAAAACTTTTATGTGCTAGTTCCTTTAGTACAGAACTGGGTTTGGATCTTGGTTTGAATGCACAAGCATATCTAGAGTGGCTGGGTTTTAAAACCCAATTTTTCATTTTCCTTTTTTTTTTTTGAAAATAAAATGTAATTTTCAAATACATGTATATTGTTTTTTTCCCGAGTTTTACAAACAAATCTACAAATACATGGGAAATAGATTTTTAAAAATATTTCAAGATTAAAAAAACAAACTTGTTAACAAAACTTATTTTTAAAAAAATGTACATAAAACATTTATAAGGACAGGAGGAGGGGGCGGGGGTAGAAAGAGATGTAACGTTAGAAACATGATCAATCTTCATATAGATGTATGTGTTCATTACGTCATGATTCATAGAAGACACACACACACACACACACACACACACACACATAGGCCTATAGATTAAGCCCCAAGGTTTAACCCAACACCACATAGGTTTACATTTCATTTTCTGAATAGGCCTGGTCTTAACTCATTTCAACCAGAATTTCTCTTTCTCTCTATCTCTCTCTTAATCACACACCTACACATATAACTCCCACTACACGCACAAACCCTCACAACTCACTCCGCTCGTGTTTATGATTAGATAATGTCCCTATCAAATAACGCGGCCATGTTTTTTCATCCGATCACTGTTACAATGTTTGTGTGTATGTTTTGTTCATTTTGCAGGTCATTAATTTTTATTTTTTTTTACTTTATTTTTTATCTTCCTCTGCCACTAGTTTTGAAACAAAAATTTCATTTGACATTTACTGCAAGATAGAAGAAAACTTTTTTGGTCAATCATCATTCTGTTACGTTCTAGTTTCCACAAATTAACTGCATTTAATTCTTTCTTTTTTTTTAGCCCTACTTCTCGACGTTCCAAGGGAAACAACTGATAATTATTGGGCTTGCAATGGGAGATAGTCAGAAAACTCAAGCCTCTGTTGTCTTCATGTTGAACGATTTTGTTTTTATGTCCTCTTTGTTTCTTTGTTTCTTTTTTATTTTACTCTTTCTATCACTGTCCTCTTCCTCTCTCTCTCTCTCTCTATCTCTGCCTCTCTATTTCTCTCTCTATTCATCTCCTTTATGAAATTCTCTATTACCATTTGTATTTTTATTTTCCTCAACTCATTCCCATACATTCTCACATGTGCACATACGCATACATCTATTCTCCCCATCTCGTCCTACGACTCTCTCTTTCCCATTCTCTCTCTCTCTCTATGTCCCACGCTGTCTCTCTCGTTCTCTTTCTGTCTCTAGCTCCATTTCTTCTATAACAATTCCCATGCTAAAATGTTCAGATCTATATCTATAGCTTTGCTCCTCTGTTACTGAACTGCCATATGGTGTGATTAAAAATGGCCGAGTGTCGACTGTATGGTGCAAGGAAAAAAAAAGACTAATCTATTCTCCAATAGCAGTTAGTTCGGTCCACACATGACCTTTAACCTACTGGATTATCTGACTATGAGGGACGGAGAGTGCCGCCGTTAACGCTAGCTTTAGATCGTAGCTTCGATCCCGCAGCATTCCGGTAATCGCTAAGTCAACCATGTCTTCCTACGGAACCCACTGGCTGACTTCGCCTGCTTCTTTCAGCGGCAAAACAAAGACACAGGTCGACCATTGTTGATCACCGGAGCTGGCATGAAACATTTCTTGTTTTCTAACGTTTTGTCGGGACCACGAGCGCGCTCCCACACACACACACACTTACACACACCAGGGTACTTACAATGCTCACGAACGTACACACACACACATTTACAAAAACACAGTCTTGTTTCCCTGTTGTTGTTTTTTTTTCTTCTTGACAGAAGTATCTTGTGTTGAGTTGACAAGCTGACTTCAGGCCGCCTCCTCGGCAGTGGTGATTGATTGAGGATGATCCGAGGGCGTTGTCGAAGGGAGGATTAGTGCCAGGGGCGCTAGATGTCCTCGTAAATGTATCAGAATGTATTGCTTCCTCTCTCTCTCTCTCTCTCTCTCTCCCTCTTTCTCTCTCTCTCTCTCTCTCTCCAGACACACACACCTAGCCCACCACACCTCAACTTCTTTGCAACGCACTCACACTCACCCTTAAAACAGGCGATTTGAATTACGAATGGGTTTTGTGACAGTGTCAGTAATAATAGGTTTAATGGGTATGTGCGTCCGTGTGCGGGGCACAGAAGTGATAGGCGTAAACAACGTTGGTTACTCCCACTACTGTTTTTTTCCCAGCTATTGAATTGTGACCTCCGGTAGAAAACGACTTCACTACATCATTAAAGACAAGCAGAAGGTCAAACTGGGGCGCCAATTAAAATGTCACTCACCTCGTTATCCTACAGCTTCCGTCACCGGGGGTTGAAAAGAATATAGAAGAGAGGAGGCGTAGGGCGCCGCGGGGATGGCACTGGAAGGTCGCGAAAGAACATTGATACATCGGAGAGAACAATGTTAATCTTTGTCACCCGTGGCCACCTATTTTTTTTCTTCGCTCTCTGTAACGAGCGCAGTTCCAAGTAATTAACTGTAAGACACTGTGTCTTTGTGAGAACACACACATACATATATATGAATAGAGAAAGAAAGAAAGAAAGAGAGAGAGAGAACGTTATAATATATTGAAGAACACATCCATATTTTTTTCTTTGTTGAACGGAAACTTAAGACCGGGTGGCTAAGTAATCAGGGACTAGGCTTCAAAACCAGGGGTATAGAATTAAAACCCATCACTGGCGTTCATGTTTGTGAACAGTATTGTCGTTGCAGTGATATATCGTATTGCCACATAGTCTCACACAGTGGCGTAGCTACCAATGTGCGGGTGGTGCGGGCCGCACAGGGCACCAAGTGGAGAGGGGCACCAAAATTCCCCCAGTGTGTATTAATTTCCTATTTCCCTGAGCGTTTCAGCAAAAACGATTAATTGTATGGACACGAACAAACATAAACTGCTGTATTTTAAACATGAACAAACGATTTATAAACTAGTCATGTCGCTATTTTGTTTCATCTCCTTGACTATTTCTTCCATACAATGTAAGCTATAGAACAGTTTGAATCTAATTTACTAGATTTATTTCGGACACACTGTACATGTTGTTACTGCACTGATCAATGCTCTGTAATTTAAAGAAGAAGAAGAAGATAGGCCAACCTTTTTTTACTTCATTGTTTAGTCCATTGGTTTAATCTAGATATTGAGTTTACAAATATATTACTAAACTCTAGCTCTAAACAATTGTCTTATTTTTTTCATTTCTTTATGATTCTTTATAGTTTAATTTTGGAAATAATTATATTGTAATGTCAATATTTTAATATAAGATAACCTTTGTTTTCTACGAGTTGTTTTTTTAACTAACTAGTTAATTGTAATACTGTAACTAGTCTGGCTGGCTCCTCAAAACCTTTCAAGCTCAGACGGAGAAATCGGCATCTCTGGTTCTGTCCGGTCTGGGTAGACTATAAGGGCCCCATACCCAGATCTATCGAGGCCCGCATTACCGACCCATCGGTATAACAGAAAAAGGCATCTGATGGGTAGGACTTTAGTGTAGCTGATGCCAAGTTTTGGAGTATGGCAGGTGTTAATCGCCTCTTGGTGGCTCCCTCTTGCCCTATAAGGGACATGTTTATTTGTGGGGCCGGCGTTCTCCTCCACGGAGGGCAAGTACTAATTCTTCTAATAGGAATTCTATCAGTGGAGAGCCCAGCTGATTTTTAAAAATTGACCGCAATGTGGAGGAACGATCGCATTTTAATGCGGTTCCTCTCTCTCCACTGTTGCACTAAGAGTGTGGTGGGTAGCCTAGAGTCGCCCTTTTTGTAGCGCTCGTAGGCCGTAAGTACTGCCCTCTTCCTCCTTAAATATGTGGGGCCACGTTTGTTAAGATTTTAGCAGCGTTTGTTGGGCTTGTCCGAAAGGTGCCACAAATGAACCTAAGTGCCTGTGATTGTACTCGGTCGAGTGATTCGAGGGCAGTTTTACTAGCATATACTTGAACTATATAGCTGTACTCAATGTGTGATCTGACTGCCCCTAAGTACAATGTGCGTAGTATGTAAGCTTTGGCACCCCACTTTGTGCTGGCTAGCTTTCTTAGTAACGCTAACTTCTCCGAGGCTTTTCTTTCAACTTCCTGGACATGCTGGAGCATTGACAACTTTCCATCCAGGGTTACCCCTAGATATTTTAGCATGTTTTCACGTTGGAGTCGCAGCCCACCGAGTTGACGCTCGAATGGAGCCTTAAGAATATCGATCCCTAGGCTGAACAAAGGCCAGGTCGTTTTGGCAATGTTAATCTGAATCTGTTATTTGTCGCAATGCGAGGAGATGGTTTGGAGGTCTGCTTGTAATGCCGCCTGTATTTGGTCGGCTTTCTTGCCGGTTGACCAGAGGACAATGTCATCCGCTTAAAGCAGTTTCTTTGACCGCAGTGAGGTGCGTTTCTTAAATTTCTTAAGTCTATAGAGGCATCGAAACAATTTCAAGTCACATAATTGCCAGAGTCCACCGACTATAGGCGAGCTGTTATTGGGTATGAATTAACTGAACAATTAAAAGCAACAAAGCAAGATGAAGCGGTTATCATTGAATCCAGAAAAAAAAAGGATGAGGCCGACATCCTGAATGATGAAAAAGAAGAAAATACTTCAATACTGCATGTTCTAGAGACTAAAGGACAGCACACAAGCATGTCATTAGTACACTCCTCAAAAATTCATACTGAAGAAGCTGAATCATCAGACAGTGTAAACAATACAGAAAGCAGGGATAATAAACTCTAGACTGAACGACATTGGAGATTGACCTGATGTCATCACAGATAATATTCGCTTACACCTTGTCCTTCAAGGATCTGAAACAGTTCAGCGTATGGACAGTCAATTCAGCGAGGCGTGTAGACATCAAGAATCAGCAAAAGGAAAGGCTAGAAAGCTTTCAAAGGCTTGGTTTTTCTGGCCAATTTCAAACGGCGAGAAAGTTCTTAGAAAGTGGATGTGTTATTCGCCCAAAAAAAAAAGAATTCTTATTTTGCTTCCCCTGCATACTCTTCTCAACAAGATCCAGTACCAAATCTTCATTTAAATCCAAAGATGGATTTAATGAGTGGTAGAGGTTATCCCCGGAAATAGAAAAGCATGAGACCAGCAGAGCTCACATTCAGTCATCGCTTGCTTGGAGGGAGTTCGCCTGAGAGTAGGGAACAATATTGACAACAAGGCCAAAGATATGATTATACAAGAGACGAAAACCTGGAGAGTTAGTAAAATTACTATTACTATTGAAGGAGCATGTGCTTCGAACTAAGCTTTGTTCCAGACCGAATACATACATGTCTCCACAAATACAAAATGAATTTATTACAATATTGGGGGATCACGCTCAAAAACAAATCATACAGCAAATAAAACCAGCCAAATATTTCTCTATTATTTTTGACAGTACCTCTGAAATCTTAAAGCTGGATCAAACTTTCCAAATTTTACGGTATGTTGTCATGGATAATGACGGGGTGCAGGTTCGTGCGTCTTTTATTGACTTCATCGACACAAAGGACAAACATGCTGCTGGAATCGCTGAGATGATTCTAGAGAAACTGCATTCGGATGGCTTAGACATAATGGACTGCAGGGGTCTAGGCTATGATAATGCTGCGGTCATGAAAGGTCAAAATTACGGTGTTCAAAAAACGTATTCTAGAAGTCACTATTCATTGCCTGCTCAAACCATTCTCTTAATTTAGCAGAAATTCGAGCTGCTGAAGCTGAAGTCAATTCGGTTACATTTTTTGGTGCACTGAACCGTTTACACGCCTTTTTCTCAACTTTAACACACTGCTGGGATATCCTCATCAAAATAACCGGAACTAGCCTTAAACGTTTAGTTGAGACCCGCTGAAGTGCCATAGGAGAAGCCGTCAAGATGGTTAGGGATAAATTTTCTATTAACTAGCAGAGATGGAAATTCATCGACTAGATCTGAAGCAGGTGGATTATTGGTTGCTATTCAGTCTTTTAATTTTCTCACCTATCTTGGATTTTGGGCTCCTGTATTAACTGAAATTAATGATGCGCAATTCTACCTTCAAAAACAAGGATTGTCTATTCGAGACTGCTCACTCAAACTAAAAACATTAGAGACATTTTTAAGTAGTAATCGAGAGGACATCGCTGAAGCCAGCATTACCTTTGTCAAAACGTGTGTTCAGATCTGTGAATCAGTACAGAACCTCAAAAACGTATTGGCCAAAAGAAAAAGATGCCTGGTGAGAAAAGTGACTACTTTGTACTTACACACAAAGAAGAACTACGAAAGGAAATTTATTCTACCTTGGACAGGATTGTTCAAGAAATAATCACCCGATTCGAGCAACTTCATGATGTAGCAGATATGAATTTGTGTCGCCATTCCCAGCTATTAAATCCTCAGGTCGAAATCAATCTCGATAGTACTCCTAGCGACATTGATAAAAACGAATTTCTGCTGGAGCGAAAGAGGCTTCAACGGTTTGTCACAATTTCATCAGAACTTCCAAACCTGTTGAGCTCTTGAATTTATAAAAAAAATATCAGCTAGATGATTCAGTCCCGAATATTGTCATCATGATTCGCATATTTTTTTACTATTGCGGTAAGCGTCGCTACATGCGAGAGAAGTTTTTCCAAACTTAAACCGATCAAGAATTACTTGCGATCAACGATGACAAATTTACGACTCACTAATTTGGCCATTTTGTCCATTGAACAAGAGCTGGTGGAAAAAATTGATTTCGATATAATTATTGATACTTTTGCCAGCAAGAAAGCGCGTAAAATTCATTTCTAGTATGTTTATGTAAACGTGATTTTTTTGAATTAACAATATTTGATAAAAGAATACATATTATTTTGAACAAAAAAGTAAGATTTAGCAATATTATTAATTAGTTCGTTTTTTTTTGGGGGGGGGGAGGGGGGCATCAAGATGAGCTACAGCACCAGACATTGTATACCTTCGCCTAGCCACTGGTCTCACAACTGATGACACACAATATAGGTGTATCTAATACGACATAAAACAGGTCTATCTTCCATGACATAAAACATAATATGACATTAAATACAAAAGGGTAGATAAGAGAGCAACCGTCATGGGAACTGACGCACATAACCACGATTATATAGTAGACGGTCTTAGATTAGACACTGTCAACATGTCCAAAGTTGTGTGTGTGTATCGCTGATCTCTATAATTATCGTACAGATGGAAAGCACACATTTTTTTAAAAAATGCCTTGGATGGGCGGAAAGCAGAGGGTTGCAAATGAAAGAGCGTTTACATGAAGTCAAATAAGTCACAAGTAATTTTTGATGTTTTTTTCAAACTATAATCACTGGTGAGGGTAAAACCCAACTCTTGGAGGTAGAACCCAACTCTTGGAGAAGAGTGTACGTCGCCCTAGCCTACCAGGTGCACTACTCTTGTGTGCTGTTGCCATGGTAACGTTTGTGTAATACAGGCGCACATGAATATGTTCGACCGTAGGGATGTCACCTTCATCTGGGTCCCCTCCCATGTTGGCATAGAGGGAAACGAAGCCGCAGACAGAGAAGCAAAGAGAGCCCAAAATCATGCGGTGTCAGGAACCCAAATTCCCTGCTCGGACCTGAGACAAAGTATTGCCTCTGCCACCTATCGAGAGTGGCAGAATCGATTGGAGGCTGAGACTCACAATAAACTCAGGCAGGTTGTGGCGGATGTCAGGTGGCGGCCCACATCCAAGGGTCTGACAAGGCGTGGTAGCACGACCATGTCCAGACTTAGGATTGACCACACCTACATCACGCACTCTTTTGTGCTGAAGAGAGACGAGCCCCCACTTTGTGAGTATTGTGACTCTCACCTCACTGTGGAACATATCCTCGTTGATTGCCCCAGATACCAGGATGTCAGGGAGAAATATTTTAGAGCCACTAACTTAAAAACACTATTTGATAATGTTGACCCTGGGAAGGTACTGGGCTTTATCCGGGAAGTGGGGTTATCTACGAAGATCTGATTTATGAATTTGTGAGCATGTACTATTTACATTAGATTTCTACCAAATAATTAAATTTTTACTACCTTTACTATTTTAACTGTGAATAGACCTTGATTTTAATGATAGGACTGTATAGAATAAGGCCCTTGTTATTTAAAGAGAGAGTAGTCCTTAAGGGACTGCAGACACGACATGACCTAAATTGTGCCGATGTGCCTAAAATCAAATCAAAACTCAATATGTTCGAAAGATGTTTATATATATATATATATATATATAAGACTATGAGGTTACGTCTCCGCCATTTTGACGGGAGAAGCGCAACCGCAATCAAGTGGATTAGGAACTTAGGATCTAGCTGAGTCTTTTAAAAAACGGAAATGTGTCAAAGTGATGAAGGCGAAGAAACAGTTGTATAAATGTCTTACCTCCTCTGTAGTAGAGAATTACAAAACACAGGAGATCTATCTGAATAACATTGGAGGTCCTAGGCTACTATATATCTATATCTTCTCTCTCTCTCTCTCTCTCTCTTAACCTTTTATCTCCATTTCTCTAAGTGGTGTATCTAGCATTGATCCTCGCGTTATAGGATGTCTCCAAACTTGTTTTTAAACCTTAGATTTTGTAAAAATTAAACTATTTATTGATCCCCCGCCCTCAAACATAACTTCGTTTTTTGGTGTCGCTTCCAATGACTTTCCCATGCGTTATGGTGGGGAAATGACCAGACCTCTGGACCCCCCTACTGCGAGTTACCAGTTACTTCTTAGCTCTCTTCCTTTCCTTTTCTTTCTCTCTCCCGCTCTCTGATTCTCTCTTTTAGCTGCTCATCTTAAGAAACCTTCATACCGCCCCCAATGTAGTCCAACACTTTGTCTCACGTCCTCTTGCTAAACAATTTTGTTGTTTTGAAATTCTGTTTGAAAAGAAATGTTTTTCTGTGCCATGGTAAAAATTAAAAATTGTTTGAATTTTTTTTCCCCGCTTGAACAGAAGTTCAAAAAAGGTTTTTTTTTTCCCTATAATCGCAATTCCAAGGGAAATAGCTTAAAGAAAATCAGTAATCGCGAAGTAAATTTAAAATTAATAAAATAGCCCTATGGCATTTAAACAAATGTAATGGCAGCGGTAAAAATGGCAACATCAATTATAAAAACACAAAGCAATGTTATCATGCAAATAAAAATAGTCTACACTAAATTTGGCTAGATCAATGACAATCTTAAGCAGGTGCCATTAAGAGATAGAATCTGAAGTTTCAGAAACAGAAAAAAAAATATAATAAACGCTAAATTTGACTAGATCAATAAATATCTTAAGCAGCTGCCATTTAAAGAAAGAATCTGAGGTTTCAGAAACAGAGAAGAAGCTTTACGGAAAGTTGTCCAAATAGATCTATTCTACGGACAAGTAACGAAGGTCAAAGGTCGTGTTGAACAATGATGGAATTGTCAGTCTAACAATCTATTCACCTCCCATTTCCATATCTCCCCCCCCCCCCCCCGTCCATAGAATTCTATGACCTAATCCAATCCTCTGGGACTGTCACTTGTATCTTGATGAAACTGACTACCTGACAATCGGCATTACCGCGAAGTGGATAATTAAAGACGCTTTCCTTTTGTGGCCATTTCGGTGGTCGCACTCTTTGAGTTAAGGCTATTTTTAGGTGTTTCATTGGGGAGGGGCTGTTTTAAATCTGTGTCGCCAAGGGGCAAACTACAAACAATGTTGTAATAGATGGCGATAAGGCGGGGCAACTTGCCATTGTAAAAATGGGAGTGTTATGACCTTGATATATGGATACCATTGAGGGTGGCCCCAGCGTTTTCACGTGTTGAAATATTTCTGAATGCTAAATGGAGTGCTGTTACCTTTTATAAGATATAAGATGCACATGTTGTGGAAAAAGGCGTGTCATTGCATCGACATATGTTGGCATGGGCGTGGGGACATGCCATTCAATACATGTCTCGAATGTGGGCGTGTCAAGCTAGGCGTCGAAATATGTCTGCGGTCGAATCCTGTAAAAGGCTTGCACTTATGTTAATAACTCGGGATATTTTCACGAAGAATCAATTTCTCGATACTCGTGAATCACTAAAAACGTTGAAAAGTCCGTAGTGGTAGAGTCATTGTTAAATGCTACACTCACTTATATATATATCTATATAGTTTGTATATAAAAATAAAAATAGGAGTTCTTTAATAGAATAAAATATAGGCTGTTTTATTGTTTGGGTTGGATGGGTGGTGGGTTGAGAAATGCTTTTGGATCTATAAAATCTATATCACCCCGCCTAGAATTATCAAACGTGTAAATAAATACATCTGACATTTACCTTGCCTACGTAAGTACCAGTCAAAGACTAGCCCCCCCCCCCCTCCACCACCGAACCCCTCTTCCCGCTCTTGTATAAAGTATTTATTATTATACTTTTTTTTTGTACTTACATAATCCCCGCCCTTTCTGTCTTCTTCACCCCCCCCCCCCCCGAGGTCCATCTTTTTACTTTTCTCTGTCTCTGATTCCCACATCACTTTATCTCCCTCTCTCTCTCTCTCTCATTCTTTGGTTTATCTTTCTATCTGTGTGTACCTCTCTATTGAATCATTTTCCCATATTTCTGCTCCATACCATTAACTAAACAATGGGTAGTCAAAGCTAGAAGCTACCATGATCTCTTTTAATACGAAGCTACCTTCCTTTCTTTCCCCCCCCCCCCCACCTGCTCCAATCATTTTTTCATAAAACATACCTGGATACCACCGCGAGCAGACGACAGCGGCCATAATTGGCCTCGCTTTGGGTTCACTGCGTCATCGATCTCTGATTATAACCCGTTCTTTGTGTGGAGGGAATATATAACGATCAAGTTAGTGACTTGAATGTTGGTAATTGTCTGGCATCTTTTTTTTTCTCGTAAACTGTCACTAGTTGTGTGTTTTTTTTTATTAAAAAAAACTCAATATATATAAAGAAATCTTTTCTAAGATCTGTAGATGAATATTTTTAAACACTTTTATATATAAATATTAATATATAAATATATATATATAAATATTATAGCTTTTATATAGCGCTACTTTCATGTTTATAGCATGCTCAGAGCGCTTTGGTCCAATCTCATTTGTGGACTAGTGGGGGAGGGGGGGAGGGGTATCTAGGAGTTTGATTTCCGTGCTGCCTTTAGGCGCTCAGTAAACACAACTCTGCCCGAGTCGGGTGTCGAACCGAGAGCCCCCTTCTAGGTAGCCAAGACAAGCCAAGTTCATGCGCACTTAGCCTCTCGACCACGCTTCCCACAATGACAGTCCCTCTGGACCATGGACATGTATCTTTCATTTTATATGTCATCTCTCACTCATTTATCTCTTTTTCTCTTTTCTTAGTCACCACCCTTTCTCTCTCTCTCTCTCTTCCCTCATTTATCCACATCCTTTACATCCATTCTCTCTTTTCTCAGTCTTCTCTTTCTCTAGTATCTCTTTGTTCGGATTTCTCTATCCTCTCTCTGTTTGTTTCTCTCTCTTCTCTTAGACTTTCTTTAATTTATTTACCTTCTTATCATTCTCCCTCTCTGTCTGTCTGTCTGTCTGCCTGTCTCTCTAAAAAAAAATAAACAAATAAAATCAAATCGAAGCTTGCACAACATCATGTTGGTCTTACAAAAAATAAAACTAATGCTTTAGGTTATGAGTGCTTATTAAACATCTCACCAAGTCACGTTACACTGGAAATTTACTTTTAATTTGCACCGATTTCATAATTCTTAGTTTAATGTTTTCCCTCACCCGTCCCCGCACTCACCCCTTCCCCGTACTCACCCCTTCCCGCAACACACACACACCTCCCCGCACTCCCACTCCTCCGCTCCGATCAAATATTTAGGTAAACTTTTGCTTTCATGTCAATTTTTTGTTTAATTCTATGGTCGGTGAGGTAAGTAAAGGTGCGCGAAATCCAATCATGTGATATTCACTTCTGCAAAACTGGAAGGTGTGGCAACCAGTGAAAATATAGTGCGCCGTATCGATCAGTTAAAGATGGGCTTTACACTGAAGTCATAACTTATTTCTGGGATGAAAATGATAGATTATGATGGATCACATCAAACACACACACACACACAAATAAAAAAAATTGACATCCAAAATGTAAACAGGACAGAGAAATACAGAGTTCAAAATAAACTATAGTTATGGACTAAATCATGTTGCTATTTTTAAACACTATAGAAATGACTGTCATTATCTTGGCAAACTTTAACAATGACGGGGTTGGCTATTACGATTTTAATTTTTTTTACTCCACAAATAATATAATCTAGCTAAAATAGTTCTATTGAAGCTTTTGTTGCTGTTGTTTTGTAAATCTATTGGAAAGATATTAATCTTTGATAGGAAGACATTCTTGTCCTTAGACGGACGTCATTCGTCTTCCTTGTTATTGGTTTTCTCATGATTCACGTGATTTAAAGAACATTAATGAACGAAAGTGTTTGTTTTTTTGTTTTTTGTTTGGAAGTGGCCCCCATTTCATTGACCGAAGTTCTAAACCAGTTTAAGGGGAGACTAGGCGTTAGGCTGCAGCCAGTGGTCAGTTGAGAGCAATAGCTCCTGGCCACGTCGCAGGTCTGCAGTCAGATCTACTATAGCTAGTATACCGATTGGTTTCAGTTTCAATCGACTTGTAACCTAGTTTGAACTCAGTTTGCTTCATGTTTTCTCATTATTGGCTTCTCATTGGGCGCCAATGTTTCAATACAAAATGTTAAATAAATAAAAATACTTTGACTAGCATCAAAAGCAGCATTGACTCATGTATGATGTATTTCCTTCAAAGAGTGTGTTCACTGACCCACCTTGTAAGTTGTTAGTAAAGACTCTTCCCAGTTTCTTACCCCCACCCTCTCCTTGTCGACCTCCTCCCACCCCCTTCTTTCACCGCCCCCCTTCCCAACAATCTTTTTTTTCCCACCTACCCCGCTACAGCACGTAAGGACAAATGGCCCATGGCCCTTATCACTTTCTATGTAGATTTACGGACTTGAAGCTCCATCTCTCTGAGCTCTTAGTAAAGAAAAAAAAAAGTCTTCTCTCTCTTTTGAGTTTCTTCCCGCTTCCCCCCCCCCCCCCCATTATTTACTTTTCTTTCCTTGTTAATAATGAACTTTCTTTTGTTTCTATTTGACTTCATTTTTTTAAGAACTTTTGAAAAAAAAAAGTTTCCAGTAGTGTCACTTTTTTTTTCTACTCTTGCGTTTCTTTTCTATTTTTAAGATTCCTTTTCTCTCTCTCTCTCCCTTCCTTCCTCCCTCTCTCTCTCTCTCTCTCTCTTTCTCTCTCTTTCTCTCTCTCTTTTACCTGTTCATTATCAATCTCATTGTGCTGGTTTGGTATCTGCCCGCATTGTCTCCGGAACCGGCTCCTCGACAGCGGCTCGATGAAGATTATTATTTAACTCTCTCCCTGACAGCGACTTGGGGAGGGGAAGGAGACAGTGGGGTTTTTAGTGTGTGTGCCGTGGATTAGTTCTCACTGCCTCCATAGATTTATTGACCCGGCAGCCGGTTGTCTCACAGACTCGAGACAGCGTCCGGCATATTTTTCTTTTAGCTCTAACAAGGTGTTGGGGGTTAAGGAGCGTAGATAAAGCCCATAAGGTAGAGAAAACAAGGGCGTTTGTCAAAGTTAGGGCGTGAAATAAAGGGAATTCTTTGGTGGGCGCCTGACATTAAATATAGCCCTCGCCGGCCCTCGATCTGCTTTTAGTTGAAGTATGTGTGTGTCTTATAGTACCTTCACAAAAAATGACTAGCTGCCAAAAGAAAGGGCGCCTAGAGCCCTAAGTATTGTGGCTGGGACTTTTGAGTAGCTTTCCAACTGTTAGTGGTGTAATGAACGGACTATTCAAAACAGAAGCGATTGTGATCCAAAGAATCGCCAGCACCCCCAAGGTAAAAAAAAAAGTGATTAAAACAAACAGTTCATTGGGGAGGGTTCACTTACTGGCAGGGGAGAATTCATCTAGTCATTTATTTCAAATTATTGTTCAATTTAACTGACAAAATTCTACAAAAAAAAACAAACAAAAAACAGTCTCTTATCAAGTAATGAGTCATCATCTTCACTTGATTTCATCCAAATCCATTTTCAAAATAAATAATTTCACTCATTTAACATGTTAGCGAAGATAGCACTGGTCTTATCACATCTAATTTTTTTTTTTTTTTCATTTGATATAAATTCCTGGGCGTCGAGCCCGTGAGTCCGGCATTGTATTCCGTTTTTATCTTGTTCAGAAGTAAACACTCGGCAATGAGCTCAATTAGTACACCTCGTGAGGAACAAAAAGCGAGTGTCAATTAGTGTCAAAGGTGACGAGTGACATGTGACATTGATCATAACACAAACACGGGGAATTAAACAGGGACGGCACGTGAGGCCCACTGGCGGGGGCCTATTTGAGGCCCGTGGGGGATGGACTTTGGCTTGCTTGAAAAAATGCGAAAATATACTCGAGCAATAGAATTAGATCTATACTTGTGAAAGAACTTGTGTGTGTGTGTGAATGGGGACGATTTACTTTCTTAGAGGCAAATGGTCTTTAACTGTTTAGTTCTTGGAGGACTTAATAAAAGAAAATAGTCTTTCGAAGGAACAATTTTTGTTTATAAGTTATGACCATGAAATAAAAATATGAAATATATGTTCATATAATAGACACCCTGTACAAGCACACATTCATTCTTAGTCTTCAACCAAGAAGAGCCTATTTTCAAATTAAATTTGTTAGCGATTACTTTTTTGGGTACATATTCATTTCTTGTCATCTGAATCTTTTAGGATGTTGCTCTAGAAGCCTTGTAACTGTTTAGCGCTCTCATGTAATATTGAAAGAGAACTTACATGGAAACCCCCGCCCTCTCCGACAGACCACGAATTTTTTCTTGGCGTCAGATATGGACAACTTCTGGGTATGGGTCGGCACGTTAAGTACGGAAACCTTTCTTAACTCTTTCTCTCCTAACTGACGCTACGATCGTTGATTCCACCATAATGTGGTAAATAATTACGGAGAAAAAGAGTAAGTCATTTATCGTCCAATAGAATCAGAAATGTCTACTACATTATACTAACGCCCAGCCCCACAGAAAAAAAGGTTGCATTTAAAATGTATTTACAAATCAGCACGAGACCTTTGTTATGTGCTGATGATCACTCAGATTAGTGGCAAGTGTATGAAAATGTTGATTGATTAAGTAAATCATTTGAATGTCTTGGTATATGAAGATTAAGTCACTGACCTGAAGGTAAGTTTTAGAATTAATTTTCCAGTAAAGGCATGAGGAAAAGGGCTGGATGACGTCATCAAAATATTTATCAGTGCCTCACACTCTCATTTGCAACACACTTTAATTCCATTGATTGAGATGGGCTGATGACGTGCTTAAGACAAGGGAAGTAATTGACCAGCATGAGTTCGACTTATTTTATCATAGTAGCTTTAAATTCAAGTAATTTTTAAGTGTAGTCACTAGTTGGGGGGAGGGAAGAGGAGCGGACGTTCTTTTGTACGGAAACTAGTGTCTATAATTGAAACTAATGCGTTCTGCTTAGCACTATTTTGAAACTCATTTTTTTAGGTCATGCAAATAGTACGTTTGTACCACAAACATATATTACAAAAAATGATGTTAGTATATAACTGATGTTACATATAATTTAATGTAACTCAACATAGAAATAAAAGCACTATTATTATTTTGAACTTGTTTATATGCATAATCTAGAAAGATCTGGGTATTCAATCGAATGAAATGTACATAAGATGATTAAAATCGACAGACAGACAGACCGAAATTATTTCTAGCTAGAATTTTCGAAACATTATCTCAATGTAAACTAGCAGGAAAGGGCTTTATTTCATGATTTACGTGAATATATAGTTCTGTGATTAATTGCCCCATTCTATTTAAAATCAGCTGGAGGGTTCTATATTATTTCTAAACTTTGAAAACTAAAGATTATTACTTTACTAGAACAGAAAAGAGCGACTTTCCAAGATTCGGGGCGACTTCCCTTACAGCTTGAAAAAGATTTAAGTACACAATAATATATATATATATATATATTATATATATAGGTCAGTGATCAGATCATTATCGGATAAGCATTTTTTTTCCGTTTTCCAGTCTACGTAGTGGAAGAACAAATGCATAAGCCTATAGTCCTTTCCAGTATGTGCCGAATCAATACGTCACTCTAGAGACGCGTCTTGACACCAGTTAGGACCTCGCCACGAGAAACAATCCCAGACTTTACCATGCGAGATAAAATTAGCTTTATTACCGCGATTCTGTCTCTGCCCTTCCAGACGTAACACTGGACAGAGTCCGTCATTCGATTGTTACCGTGCGATGATAGCTGAAATAATCAGCCTGTCAGCTGTCTGTCTCTTAACATCCTTGTCTCTTGGTTTCTGGCTTTCTCTTTGGGCTAGCTCTGAAGTTGTTGGCGAACAAATGCTATATTCTGATTGGTCTATGTGTATTGTACTAGGATTTTAAATTTGGGTTTATTATTGTAGTAACGTGATCTGGCATTGGAATCAAAGGAAGTCTATTATTGAGATCGTTCTAGTCTGGTTTATGTTTAGTCAATATATTTTAGTTACCTCCCTTTCTGTGTCCTGGAAACATTTTAATGAAAAATAACTATAAAAAAAAAATTGAAATCTTGACATTTGAGAGGAATTTTTTATTGACTTTAAAAACAAAAAGAACTTAAAGTCTTCATTTTTTGTGATTTCAATGGAGACAATTTTAAAGTCGATTTCGTCTAGACAAATATTGATGTTGGTTTAAGAAGTGAATGTATTTCTTCTGAGCATTTCAAAATGCCATTTATCTAACATAGAGACCAAATGTCATTCACTTTGTAAACAAAACACATAAAGTTGGACGATGTCCGAAGCAGTAGGGCCACTTTGAGGAGCAGCATGAACTTGGACAGTATTGTTTGTTCTTTGGTTTGTTTTTTGTTTGTTTGTTTTTTACGTGGGTGAAGAGTCTGTATCACGGCCGGATTTGGGTGAGAGAAGGTGAGGCTACTGCCCCGCGGTCTCCACAAGAGATATAAAGAAGATTCGACAGCGACTTTTGCAGTTTTTTTAAGCGGCTCCTGAAAGGGGAAAAGACGCTATTTTACTATTATTGTCCCGTATTTTTAGTAATTTTTACCGACAATACTTCAAATTTTACCGTTGGTAACACTGTCGTAGTTAAGAAGTGTCTGCTAGTAATCCATAAAAGCAGCTCCGGATAAATGACAGTGTGCCAACCCAGACCCTCCACAAACTCAAAAATATATTTCTGGGACAAAATATTTATATTAAATACCTTTTAAAAAGAAGGAAAATTATATTAAATTTACAAATACCATTTCTCTTCCTTTTAAATTGTAGATGCAAGTAGTATACAGTTAGAAGTGGATTTTTATTCAAGCTTTCCACAAAGTGTAATGACCTCCATAGAAATCCCGGGCCTTCACTTACTTACATTTTCGATCAAAATGTTTAGATTTGGACCGAAAATTTTGGAATTTTAGAGCAAGACAACTTTATTTTATGTCACAATTTTTAGATTTTAAATTTAAATGTTGCGAGTTTTGGTTAAAATGTTTTAAGTCGGACCAAAATTTTTAGATTTTAGGCTAAATATCTTGATATTAAAACAAAGCAATTTACTAAATTGATTAGATATTTAACCAAATGTTTAGATTTTAGACCAAAACGTTTAGATTTATAGAAATGGTTGGGATTTAGACCCATAGACATAAATAAATATAGACTGAAAAAAGGAAATAACTTCATGTAACTTGAAAACATGTATATCTATTGTTGTCGGATTTTCGAATTCTGAAAAGTTGCAGGATATTCAGTCTTAGAGATTAAGCAAAACTGTACTGCTCATAAATGCTGTATAATAAAGTACACAAAATTGCAAGTCACTAATTTCCGTTTCATAAAACTCTTTTATCGGCCAGTCTATATTTATTTATGTCTATGTTTAGATTACAGGCTGTAATTTTTAAATTAAAATATTTACATTTAGGATCAAACTATTTTGTGTTTAAAGAATGGTAAACAAACAAATGAATACCAACGTTGAAAGTGTGGTGAACCTGTTCTGCTAATAAGGTCAGAGATACAGACATTTACCTTTTTTTTTTCTCTACATTTTCATTAGTTCCACTATTGGACCGTGGCTTCTCCTGGCCTCATAAAGTGGTGACCGCGGACACAAGTGGACTGGTCAAGACCAAAATAGTATCCAAACTTTCCTGGAGATTGCATATAAGAATACTGTCAGTGGGTTCAATGGACACTGGCCGAAGTGATGATATATTGATAGATACCGCGGTCAAATTAGTTTGAACTTGTATTGGACGCTTGGACATTTAATGGACAGTCATGAGAATTGTGTGTTTCCTGGTCGCTGTGTTCTAGTAGATGTCCATCTAACGTGGTTTTAAAGCTCAGAATCCGAGTTTTGCTGAACTATAAAACAGGCTCGCTTTAGAGAAGGGTGTCCGAAGGAGAGACATCATTTCTATCGGAATATCATACATCCGTCCAGTTAGCAAATAGGTCGATGGGAAGGGTCCACGCCAACGGGTGACAATCGTTTTCGCAAAACGATCTTCCCTTTTCTTCCCCTCTTGTTCTTCTTCTTCTTCCCACCCCCCTCCCTCTCTCTCTCTCTTCAATCTCTAGTGGTATACACTAATGACTGTGGCCGGATTGGCCCGCGGATCTCGGGGCTAAATGACCCCAATTACTGCACATGAGATGCAAAGAGTGGGTGTGGGTCGGGAGTGGGGAGCCTTTAGGGATTGGTGTATGAGACGTGAAATTAGCGCCCCTAAGTACAGACCCAGAGAGGCCAGAAATCTGACCACTCTACGATTCACTGCCAATTTGTTCTTTCTCTCTCTCTCTTTTCCCGCCTTAGTCTTAAGAGGTGGCTAGATCCCCATGGCTTTCCATACAGTCCACATTTCTCCGGCTTCTGTGTTTGAATGTAGCTTCCTGCTTTTGCATCACACCATGACCGCTGGTAAGTATTCACACACCATGACCGCTGGTCAGTAGTCACGAAGCACGTGCTAAAAAAGAGAAGAAAAAAAAAGCCAATACTGTCGTTGATTTGACCAATGGCTAATAAAGTCTAGTACTTAACGGTTCCAACTACGTCACGGACGTATGGCGCACACTACCCGGACATCTTGATCACGTTCGTCAAGAAAGCGAAACCAATTACAAAATTAAAAAAAACCGAGCCTTGTGACGAGGGTCCTCTTAAGAATAGGGATTTTGCTAATAAAAAAAGTAATATAAAAAAAATTTATTCGTATTTTTTTCAGAATAATATAACTGACCGAATATGTACCAATGGCCAGATTTTTTAATGTTTCTAAAAGAAAGATTTGCATCGGGGCGGCCATATGCCAAAGTAATATTACTGATATTCAATAATACGAAAAATATATTTTCTCATTTTCTTTTAGTGCCATTGCTGGACCACTGGGCTGTAACTATAATTAGAGAGATTGTAATAATTCACAGAGATAATAAAATGATTTTTTTTTTAAATGTCACTAAAGTGTGTTGTCATTCAACACGAGATCAACATTTCAGCTCGCTGGGACAATGATCAAAATGGTCAAATAAATGATGGAAATCTTTGACTAGGACGATAGTGAATTGTGTTACTAGTTAATTTGTAGGAATAGAAAACCTATTTTGACGTCCATTTAGCAGAGTTGTTAAATCAAGCAATTTACGGTCGTTTGAGTCACACATACACGCGTTCAACGGAGTAAATTGTATTCGATTACTCAATTGTCTAAACATTTTAGAATTTAAATAAATGTGAAACCAAATAGCAGTGGCGGAACAAGGTTTGGTGTCTCTCGTTGTGGTTCGCACCCTTCACCCATCCTAGCAAAGCCATTGACGGAGGATCTCGATTTTCCTTCCTTTGGTGGTATATTTATTTATACTTTTGGGGATTCTTAGGGCGCCTCTGAATCTAGTTAGGGAGCGTAATTGATGTTAGCAAGACCAGATTTAGACTTTGTAATAGTATAAACTATTTGAGATATGGTGCCCTTTCTAATAAACATAAGGCCATTTTATCTTTCCTCTTTTCTGGGGTGGTGGGAAAGCTATTGCTTACTTTGCCTTTAAATAAAACACCACAGGATGTTAGTTCTTGTGATGACCCATTAAGTCCTTCGTTAAGTTTGGTTTTACTTGAGCCGCATCAACTGTATGTTTTTAAATACTTTTCTACTATTTAAAGAAAATGTTAATAACTTTCAAATGGCGTCCCTTTGATCAATTTAACAAAACTGTGAAAGCATTGGCCATTTTGCCAAAATACTTCTAGTTCGATTCATCAAACTGCCTTAAATCATCAACCCCCCACATCCCTTAATAGTAACACCCTGTGCTTACCCTTACCAAACCTAGTAGCAGGTGAGAAAGACAGATGTGAACTGGAACTCTGAAAAAGCACAAAGAGGGAGAGAGAGGTGGAAAGAAGAATCGAAGACAGACCTGACAGCTAGGACATTAAGACTCTGGCACGAGTGAGATAGATGCGGTAACCATAGAGTCAACCTAGACGACACTGCCAGGCTGTAGATTTACGATGAACAAATTAATGAATTAGTTTCCTCCCTTTTTTCTATTCATCTTTTTTATTTTGTAATCCCTGACCATCGTCCCTCGTTCAAGGGATTCCTTAACAACACCGGTGAGATTTGTCATAGGTAATAAAATAATCACAATATTAGAATATGTGTTTCATTAATGTAGTTCTTGTCTCCTTTTCATAGGTGGTCGATTGGTAAAGTTTTTTGGCTTCCTAAAATAGGTGATCTAGTGATAAACCCCTGACAGGGCCGCCGCGATGGTTGTGGCCGCCTGCGTGCGAAATAAATTTTAAAAATGCCGCCTCCCCAATTTTTTTCTAGAAAAAAAATGTATTACGACTGAGCTGGACACTGTACCAAAAGCATATAAGAAACAGAAACAATAATAATAGTGATTAGTTCGAAAGAGACATATCTGGTGTACAGTCTAATGTTTTGTGAAAGTATTTATGTGCTTATACAATTTCAATGATTTTATTTTCTATTTCATTTCATTTTGATAATGCCTTTATTAATTGATACAAATACCCTTTTGTATTTGTCAAATAAACTATTTGTGGATCCTTTAAAAGCGAGACATTGCCGTCTTTGCCGATAATGATTAGTTTTATAAAGGTTGCTAAGGCGGCTTTTCAAAATCATGTATTCTTTAATGCGTTCCATCTATTGTTGTTTTCTTTTTTTAAGAGCAACTTTTTAAAAAAAAATTCTTTCTGCATTATATTTGTGCCTTTTCAGAATTAATATGATCCTAATCATTTAATCCTTTTGTACCTGTAATGTCTTTATTTATTTATTCCTAAAACAACTGACATGGACCATTAAATGCAGAATAAAGTGAATCAAAACACAAAAAGCCATTAACGATGAACCTGTTTGTTTCATGGTGAACACCCACACGTCTGAAGTGGTCTGGAGCTGTTCAGAGTGGGAATACGGTGGAGAATCCCTAGTGTGCTCGGCCTCTTGCCTCGCCTCCAACTCAAGCGTCTTGGGATACACGCTATCGGTAATAGGGATGCGAGAAATTTACATCTGCTTCGATTCTCCTCCTCCCCAGACAGAACAGTTCCTCCGATATGCCAGTAGAGGGGAGCTTCCAAGAGCTCCAAGAGTCTTCGACTTCATTCTTACGAAGATTTTTTTAAAAAATTAAATTAAAAGACATAATCAAAGTGAGATATATAAGTCTATATGCCGCTAGTTTACACATTTTTTTAAATGACATATTTTGCTACAATGTTGTCAAGACATCTTTATCGCGACACTCAAAGCTCTAACAACATTACAGTTGACACTCAAATGACACATTTCTGTAAGAACACGACGACAGAACAAAGGAAACAAAACATATTTTGAGAACTCTCGAAGCTGTCAGTGTATCTGATTAGTAGGCCTATTAATCTGTGCCATCACTCGTCAGAAAGGACGACACGAACCCGCCTCGTACGATACACCCGGCATGCTAACGAATACCCCCACCCCCTTTTCTCCCCACGCCGGCTAGTACAAATAACAACACTTTATTGTTAGCTTTTCCTCTCACATAAACAATACTTAGCTACCACGTCACGTGATGAGACACTGACCCTAAACATTATCCGGGATCGATTTTCAAAATGGCCGACCCAAGAGAAGTAACTCTTAATGCTGTTTTGTTGTTGGAAGGCTAGAGTGATGGGCCGCGATGTTACCGGTTACTTTGCTTGGGGAGAGAAAATGATACTGAGATATATTTATAAATAACCACAACGATAAAAGCTACCTCTAATTCTGTTTCCGGCGTTTTCCCGTCAAGTTGATTTAACTTGTCATAAATGGTAATTTTATGTCTACTTTGTCTACTGGACTGGTCAGTTAAGTGAGACGAATGGAGCCATACGTAAGCAATTAACTAAGAGAGTGGTTTCAGATCTTACAAATTCCGGGCTTGCAGAAATGGGTCAGCCTCACTTTGGGTGCGACCTTATGGACGAAAGACAGCAGAAGTAGGTGGTCAACTTGCCTTGTGGGCTCCAATAGACAACTCGAAAGTTGAAACTAAATTTGGCATCTAAACACCTGAACAAGTTCAGAAATGTACTCTCCTTGAAAGCTCTTTATGAAAAATTGAGCTCCGAACAAAGATTATACAGGACGAATGTTTTCTTACTATACACCTGGTTAGGTCAAAATTATTAGAATAACTCATTGTATTTCTAGAGTGTTCAAATGAGTTATTAAGATTCTAAATAGAAGATGTTACTGACTCAATTTTTACCAATAAAATGGTAATTTAACTTTACATATTTTTCTGGAAAATGTTCTCGTCGACTGAAGTGTTTGAAATTTGTTTCTTGTGTACATAAAACACATTAAGCAATGATAGATAAACACATTAAACAATGATAGATAAACACATTAAGCAATGCTAGATAAACACATTAAGCAATGATATATGTTTTATGCCAGAGATAGATGTAGACATTATACAGTTTGTATCCAGCAATCTCGGACTCTGTTCATGTCAATGGAAATCTACATTTCGAGCCTAGAAATATTGCTTCTGAAAATAGCTTTGGGCCATGGACATACATGAAGGAGGTCATACATCCGGTGTCGTCTCACAAGAAATACTTTCAGAACGTAAATACAGTTTCCCCTTTGTTTTGGCTTAAAGGCAAGGTGCCATGAATCCCAAATGTTTGTTGTGGCCAGCGGGTAACAAGGATATGTCGCCAACACCCGACCAACCAAATTTACATATGTCGGGTAATATTTTCAAAGTGACTAAAAAGTACTAAACATTTCGAATCAAATATCCCAGCATTTGATTGCTTCCTGGTTGTGTTGTATGTAATTCAGTCTTGTGTCACGATGTTCTCACACCCCCCCCCCCCCCAAGTCGTCATGCAGGAGGTCTGAGCTAGAACATTAGGTCTGAGCCAGGACATTATGTCTGAGCTAGGATATTGGGTCTGAGCTAGGACATTAGGTCTGAGCTAGGACATTAATAATCTTATTTCTGAAAGAACGCCGATAGTTATAAAATAATTGACGGGGTTGGAACTCAAGACTACTCGGTTAAGACCAAAGCGCCGTACAACCTGGACACCCGGCATTTCTAAAATTTAAACCTATCAACGTTTTTAACAGTATGCCACAAGCATCTTATAGGATGCGAAATATTATTTTAAGTGTGCTTATAATTGCAAAAGTAATATTTTATATCATGGAATTATCTTTTTTAGTTTCGACAACTGTCTTCATCATAATGTTAGGACGCCGCTAAGCCCACCCAATTGTAATGGGTATCTGATATTAGTTGAGGAAAAGTTAAGGCGGTTGGTTGTTGTGCTGGCCGCATATCACTTTTCTTATCCACAGTCCAAAGATACAGTTGAGCATTACATCATCTGTCCTATAGATTGCAACGTCTGAAAAGGCTCTATTCCTTTTTTTTTTTACTAAGCCTTGTACGTAGAGCTAAAAATCCTTTAATGAAAAATAAAAACAACAAAAATACATTTGTAACTAATTCATGACGTCATTTAACCTAAAAATCTGACATTATTACACATTTTAGCGACGTTTTGAAATAAATATTAGCTTTTTAAGTTAGGGCATAGACTTTGTTGGGAATCCTTTATGGACATAATATGTGAATGCCTCCTAACTTCATTAGTTATGACAGCTTCGAATCCACATATCTTCATTAACGCAGACATTTCTTTAGCATAAGTTAAGACATCATATATCCAGATTTAGCGTCGGAGTGTTCTAAGGCAGCATAAAACTAATGACCACAGAAGACCACCTCAGAAAATTAGTTTAGCACATTTTTTTAAAAGTTGTAGCACTTTCTGTCTTTTCCTTGTTGTCTAAAGAATAACTCCCGACTAATGCAGTTGTGTGTGTATGTGTGTGTATGTGTGTGTGCACGCAGTGTGCTGATGCTAATTAGCTTTGAGCTGATAGCTTTAGTCATTGAGGGAAAAAAACAAACCTTGATGGAAATACAGCCAGGCTGAGATGATGAAATATATAGACCCTTGTTACATTCTCGTGGATTCCTCCATCAGCTTAATCCTGCACGAGCAGATGATTCGCCCAACTGTAAGGAACATTAGCTTTAATTAGACCCTTTTGATAAAAAGAGAAAGCCATGCCCGCACTCTGGGATATTCTGCTAATATGAAATTCTAATCTTATTCTTGCATTTCCCTGGGCAGGGTTGTTTCGATGCTGAGAAAAGCCTTGTAAGTATCGATTCTAAACTAGTTTCATCTTTCTCACTGGTGTTACCTAGCCCTAGAGATCTCAGTCTCAGGGTTTCACTTTGCGATTCTAGTAGAAGCTAATCTGACCTTTAGTATCCGATGGCCATTATGAACGTTGAATTTTAGGGTTGCAATGGTTCCGTTTATTTTTTAATACTTTGAGTAGCATAATCACGTATACGTGAAGCCATTTTGTCAATATTGAGTGTTGAATGGTAAAGCGCTTAGCTTCCGAACCGAGTGGTCCTGGGTTCGAATCCTGGTGAAGACTAGGATTTTTAATTTCGGGATCTTTGGGCGCCTCTTAATCCACCCAGTTTTAATTGGTACCTGACATAAGTTTGGAAAAAGTAAAGGCGGTTGGTCGTTGTGCTGGCCACATGACACCCTCGTTAACCCTAGGCCACAGAAACAGATGTCCTTTACATCATCTGCCCTATAGACCACGAGGTCTGAAAGTGGAACTATTCCAGGCCGCCTCTGCGTGAGCAAACTGCTAGGTGACATCTATTGAACAAGAAATAGATTCAATTCACCTCCCTATGTGTTCATAGGATTGAGGGGGGGGGGAGGCAGTATTTGTATGTGTGTGTTAAGTCCCTCGACTGCAAATGTTTTCACAAATTCCCTCGATTCCAAGGGGCATAAGTAAAGTCAGAGACTCCCTCCCTCTCTCTCTTTTTTCCCCACCTCGATCGCCACGCCCCCTTTCCTCAAACAGTTTAAATTTTGTCACTTTCAGTATGGCAGAAGTTCTACAACCGCAGGGAAAAAAACAAAAACTATTCCTTTTCCTATCTCTTTCTGTCTCTTTTTCTTCAGTCTCTCTATCGCTCTCTCTTTTTTTTCCCACTGCATCGTCAGCCAATCAAAAGTGCGTCAATCAAGAGGGATGCTCTCTTGTCTCTTGGGTAAAGCATCTTTGTGAAGACGATGCCAGCAAGGCTGCTCTGCAAGTCTTAGGGAAAAGTTGGCGCTAAATTTCGTAAAACTTTTTTCGATCAGAAATTACACCTTTTTTAAAAAAAAAAAAAGAACTCCACTCGTGAAATACAACTCTTCGAATCTCTGATGGACAAATTACATTTAAATAAATCGTGTTTGAAGAAGAATGAAATGGGAAAAAAATTGATTTTAGTTTTTTTGTTTGTTTAGTTTCGACTTTGTTTTTCTGTTTTAATATTAAAGGCTAGAGTTTGAAAAAACAGAATGTGAAGTTCAATTGGAAAGGCGGGGCAATTATAAGCTCGCAATTAGTGAATTGCTGGAAGGTTTTTAGTCGTTTTTATTTTAATTGCAGAATTTTAAAAAGTTTCGATGTAAAAAAAAAAAAAAAAAAAAAGGGCGGCACGAAACAAAATATAAAACTGTGACCTTCAGCTAAAAAGAAAAAAATTGTCATTTAAAGAAAACCTTTGAAATTGTTTCCTTAAATGTGATTAGATTGAGGATAGTATTTCTTTGACATAAATACACTAGGAATGTTATGTAAGGTCAGTTACATTTTTACTGGAGTAAATTTTATGTAAGGTCAGTTACATGTTCGTTGGAGTGGATTTTATGTAAGGTCATTTACCTGTTGTTGTTTTTTTGGAGTGAATGTTATGTAAAGTCATTTACATGGTCGTTGGAGTGACTGTTATGTAAGTTCAGTTACATGTTTGTTGGGGGTGTTTGTTAAGGATGAAACATACTTCTTCTAATTGATTGGTAATAAAACTAAAAAATGAAATCAACGAATCCAAAAGACAATTTTAAAGTAAAAAAAAATGAGTAAACTGATTTTCTGACGTTTGACCTTTCAAGGGTTCTAACGTTTCCTTAAAACAGCCTTCTTCCTTCTAATTACACAGACTCTCAAACGAATGCTTCTTTTAACTTCTTGAACTATCAAACGTTTGGCGCTGAAGGTGATTGTGGTGCCCAATAAGAAACGAGGTGATGCTGGGGTGACGGACAAAAGGCTCCTGACCAGTCTTTAGTTGTCAAGGAAAGGGCACTTGGAAATCTCGAACCCGACACCGGGGGCAAACAAAATGTCATTGAATCGTAACCTTGCCCTTGACTTTCACTGCCTCATCCACGACCTGTGTGTGCCTGTGTGTGTATGAGAGAGAGAGAGAGAGAGACTGTTACATCATTTGAGTTAAAGTGTACACAAGTGTCAGTTAGTGTTCTGGCTCCACCATTTCTCTGACATGTTTCTGTAAGTCACTTTGTCTTGAGTTTATTCGTTTATTTATTCTGTAGTCCAACATCATCAATTGTTCAACACTAATATAGAACCGAAGGATAACTCTGAGTGTTTGGAAAACTTCAATGTTTGCTCTTTAAACACATTTTATTCGGTTCATTTCCATTTCCTATGTGGACTGCTCCGACTTCATATGTATATTACTTGCCGTAATTTTAGATGAGCGAAACAAGGCTTACAAATACCGCATCTCAAGCGAAGAGATTCTAAACAAGATCACAACGACATTTTGGCCCCACAAGGACCTGATAACCTCTGTCAAAAAAAAACAACAACGCAAAACTGAAACATTATCCCAAGGTCATCAGGGCTCGCAAAGACCTTCCTACAGGGCACTGTGCCAGGTAAAGAAGAAGAGGCAAACAGAGAAAGCTATTTAAATACAACACAACAGAATGGACGTGCTTGTTAGTAAAAGAGATTCTAGTCAAGGCCAAAGACATTTTTTTAAAAATGGAGAAGGTCGATCGACAGATCATGTGTGATACCCCAACGGCTCAACTGACTAAGTCTACTGATTTTCAAATTTCATATATTTAATACTTAATTTATTATACTACATGGGAAGGGGCAACTCGATGAGAAGAAAATTTCTCTTGAGTTGCGAGTCTGAAGCATGTGCAGAGATGATATTTAGTTGCAGTTTTGAGAAGCAGACGACATCAGCCATAATTAGCGCGCCAAATTTTCCACCACTAGGTTTTGTAGTTTACGTGGAACATCATTTTATTCTGGGGGGGAGGGGTGGGGGAGGGAAGGCAGCAGTCATTTTCATTTGACAAATTTCATTAAGTGGAGACTTTATCGCCTTTTACTTTCCTTCACGAGAGACGATGCCTGTAGGCAAGAAGGAAGTAGCAGAAGTAAAAAGAAAACATTCGATCGGTCAGAGCATTAGAATTCCACAAACATGTTTTTGTGTTCAAGACGTTTCAAGATGACCTTTTTTTTATTTATTCATTTTTTAACAACAAAAACATATTCCTTAGCATTTCCTCAATGAAGAAAAAAAATATTTAAAGAAAAAAAAAAGGATTTAGTTCCCGAAGGGGAATGGCTATATTGGTTTTGTGCTGCCTGTCTGTCCGTATGTTTGTCAGGTTTAGATTTTTAAAAATTTGAACACAAAAATAAATGCTACTTCGAAAATTGATTACGCCATGTGCATTATTCTTAAACTAGGTAGCTTGGCTACTTTCAAAGCAAATCCTTTTAGTTTTTACAATGAAATGTGCAAACTTTTTTTCATATTCATTCGGCATTTGTAAAATAATGTTTGTCCTATGTATGGTTATCCAATAGCAGAATGTCATGGGGAAATACATACACATATATAATGTTCCATATTATCAACACCATTTTTGTTCCATATAGCACTGCTACTTTGTTGTAAGTATTTTTGATCCGAGGCTAGGTATAGTAAATAGTTTATACAATGGCTACTTGTGTAAAAGTCCAAAGAAAATCAAATTGTGTTTTTATGATGTTTAAGAATAAAAATTATTTGCTTGTTTGTATTCTATTTGTTTTAGCTTTTTGTGTTTTCTTTGACAAGGGAACATCATGTCCAACATCTTTCATCACGGCATTATATTGGACATCGGATTTTTGTCATTTTTCCCCCCTTGTCAATCTTTTTTAATAAATGAGGAAATGTGGCCAGAGTTTTATCCACCCCTCCCCTTTTCCCCTCTTTTATTTTCGTTATTCCATTATTATTTTGTTATCATGTATGAATAGCGGAGAATGGAAATCCAGGAGAAAGCCATGGCTCAGAACAAAACCACTGGTTAATGCTTTCCCCGGACCTGGTGCTGACAATGCCAATTACTCTTACACAATGCTTTAATGTGTCGCTATTCAATATGATCTCATTAAATGGCAAATAGAAATGATCCACATAATTGAATATTGTTGACTCCTTTCTATGTTCTCCTCACTTTCTCTCTCTCTTTTCCTCTCTCTCCTCTTTTTCTCCCCCCCCCCCCCCCCCCCCCCCCCGTGAATTTTTTTTTAAATTTGTCAATCTAGTTTTTTTATCTTTTGTTATGCATCGGATTTGCTCATTTCGTTGTCTCACTATTTGGGATCACAGCGCTGTCTTCTATGCATCAACCATCTACAAGCCAAACCTTTATAACCTTCTAGCATTAGCCCTCTCTTGACTATATGACCAACCATCTCTTGACCACATGAACAACCCTCTCTTGACCAAATTTTATTCTTCAGCTTTAAATTTCACTTTTTTTTTAAGCAAAAAAAAACAAATATATGTTTTCAAGGATTGTTCAATGTTGGATCAGCGAGCTCTGAAATATTAATACGCAGTCATCGTGGCGGAAGGATATTATTGTTTTGAATGGACTAGGCATTGTTTACTGCAGAACTGTGTTTAGACATTGTTTTTGCCCTACTCATTTCATGGTAATTCATCAATTCATGTAATTAACTATTTCATAGAATGTTCCGAATGAAAATTCAGAGTCCATACCACACGACAAGGCAGCCATTATTAGAAAGCCTATCTGAGAACTTTAAAAATGTCATAAGCTGCTTAGGCCATAAAACGAATTTAAACTTTTGTAAATAAGTCTAGGGAAAATTGAATTCACCAAAAAACAAAATCAACCAAGGAGTTTCTGGTGATTATACTTAGATTAACATGACTGTTGTCAAGAAATAATATGGAGGGCTAAGGTTGTTATTAACATTTTTCTAATTTCTTAAGAGAATGTTTAAACATTTTTGAAGCTAAAACTGTCTGTGAGTCTGAAGTAGGTGACGGCCATGCGCTGAGAACGTACTGTTTCGGATATGGAATTATTAGTGACAAGTTTCAGCATTAACATAGATTGAGCTTTTTTTTCCCCAGATCGTCCATAAGTATCAAGTCTTTAGACATTTTATTGGCATTACTATTGAATAAGTTCAACCCTTTTTTTATTTAGAATTAAAGCAACAGAAACACAGATTGCAGAATAGTGCTGGATTTAGACTTCAAAAGGCCTTTTGGGGCATATAAAAAATGCAGATGTCAAATGTCAGTGCTAAATATTTCTTTGGGGCCCTAACCTATAGCTGGTGTTGCTTATAAGTAATTCTTGCCCTGTGTATGCGCTGCATTTTGTTACAATGTCAGAAGTACGTGTTCAATAGGGATTAACAAACTAACGAATGGATGACTTTGTAAGGTAGATAAATAGTATGAATGATAGATAAACGTAAAAAAAGATTATAAGATGAATGATCAGGCGTCAACGATATCCTAAATCAGCGCCCCACTTAAAGAGGACACAGCGCCCAGTCACAATTTCCAATTTCTACATCTCTCGCAGCAAATGAAACAGATTCATCTTGAGAGTTATCACTCTTGGTTCCTGACCAAAAAAGGCGGGAATGAAACGATGTGCTATCTATCAGGAGAAGTAATTCACTGGGTGCACTTCCGGTTTTATCCTTGCTTAACGCGCTTGTCACAACATTGGATTGACCAAACTATTCAGAGACACGGAAAAACAGAACCACACAGTGTCTGAAACAAAGAAACATTTCTTTGGACGACAAAACAAAAGAAAAACATTTTTCAAAGACGAATAAAATGAAAACTTCAAACAAAAGTTTTTATTGCCATTTAATATTTTATTTACATAGCAAACGACTTTAAATAAAACCGCTGCATACTAGGCAGGTAGAATCTAATGTCTTTTTTAGTGGAAGCTTTAAAACTATAACTTTTTTTTATTTATGACGACTGGAATTTTTTTTTTTTTTTTTTTTCTTCACCCAGAGTTCAACGTTTGATTGTAATTGTATAGCGGTTTGAAAATGGAATATAAATAAAAACTAAAATGTATTATGTATATAAAGAAAGAAAAAGTAGAAAACACAGACAGAAGATTGAGAGATTAGGCAGGAGAGGAGTGAGGCTGTGTTATTAGAAGTAGCATGGGATAGTCAGAGAGACAGACAGAAAGAAAGAGACAGACAGACAGATACAGAAAGATGCAGTTAACATGTAATAAAGTGAATCAGCAAAACGAAGAGAGAAGGATAGAGTGTCTAGTGACGTGAGATACTTATGAAGAAAACAAAAAAGGGAGGTATTCGGGTAATAAAGAAGAAAACACAATGTACTAATGTCTTTGGTCAAATGTTCACAATTGAACTTGAATATATCTTCTTTTTTTGTGTACACGTATGTATGTGTGTGTGCGCGAGTGTGTGTGTGTGTGCGCGAGTCTACATTTATGCAATACTTCCTGATTGTTTCCGTTCCTGTTCTTACATCAGCCTAACCTATGGCCGGCATCAGCTTGTAGGACGATACTCATAGAGGACCAGACCGACAGGTTGGCAGATAGCCACTGAGAGAGAGAGAGAGAGAGAGAGAGAAAGAGAGAGTCACCATCTCTGGCAATAGGTTTTGTTGCCTGTTAACTACCGACTTAATATTCTGTCTTCTATTCCGTAGTTGGCGCGAAGTTCTTGTGTGTATGTGTATTGATCTGTGTGTGTGTGTTGATCTGTGTATGTGTGTGTGTGCGTGTTTGCTAGTTTGACCGGTTGTGGCATTCATTATTCTCTCTTATTCATTCGTGAGTAGGAAGAATTCAATAAAAGTCACACCATGGGGGAGCATCACTTGTGTAGACTTTGTTCTTTAGTTCGTTCACTTTATGCAAGTTTATCAACTTCACCTCCTGCTACTGCTTTCTATATAAAGTACTTCCGCCTCTCAACGCCTCCCTCTCTCTCTCTCTCTCTCTCTCTCTCTCTCTCTCTCACACACACTCTCTCTCTCACTCTCTTCTTTTTTTAAGTGGTTCAGCATTCTGCGTACTCCATGGTGTGATTGTTTCTGGAATACACTTTTGTTTTCTGCAGAGACGCTCTATGGGACTTATTGATTGGGTGAATCAATGCACACAAAAATACCATATGATTTAATTAATTAGTGGTCATTAAATAATTTTCTTTTGATAAAGAAAAGAGAAATAATCATACAGTATTGAGATCTATTTCTGTTAATGTGTAGTTCTTCCACCATATTTTTTTCCTTCTTTTTTTTCTTTTAATGTATTTGTAATATTTTGCTTGTTTTAAATATATATATTTCGGAACAATTTCGCCATGGTGACAGTTTCACATTGACAGTATTAATTTCATTTGACTACATTCAACTTTCACACAAATCAAATCAGTTCTTTAACCACTATTTGTTTCCACATCAGTGTGACTTCCAACTGTACTAGATAAAACAAAATAAAAATCATACTAGTTTGCAGTTCCCTTAAGACTTTGATCTTGTTTTGTGTGTAGATGTAGAAGTGGATTTGTACCGGCGTTGTACAAATTACTGACGTCACTATCCTCCGTCAAAGCGACATCGTATTTTTAAAAAAAATCTTTCTTTGACCTTCAATGAAAGGAAGTGACGTATCAGTTTGGATGGAGATGGCGTGTTTGACAAGGTCACTTCCGGAAATCTCTTCCCGCGGCAATTAAAATCACTTGTTTAGCTAGCTGATTCCCCATTTTTTTTTTTAATATTTAAGGGTTAAGTTAAAACTATTTCTTTTAAGTTTTGAACGGATTTTAAATGAGTGATGATCACCTTTTTTTTTTTCTTGGTTTATCGGGCCACATATTTATGAGCGTAACTTTTCCAGACCCTGTGATCTATGTGGCCTGTGTTAAGAACATCTGTTTCTTGGCCGATATTTTATGAGGGTAGCATGTGGCCAGCACAACGATTAACCGCATCCCCCAAAGTATATGACGTATCTTTTTTTTTTTATAGTTAGGGCGTTCTAATCTCCAGGCTCAACATTCCAATCTTTAAAGTGATCCTTTGTTCGGAATCCAAGCACTTTATCCCTCGGCCACCTCGTCCTTCACATTTAAGAAATGTTTCTCTAAAGATGTTCAGGACCTTGAATTTATTTTTGGGCAGTGAATCTGTCGGTACTCTCTAAGTGTCTAGTACAAACTAAAACAATTTACACTTTACTTTTTGTATCCCGTGTCATGATCTATAAGCCAATAGTAGGTGACAGATTTCTATTATTAATTTTTAAAAAAAAATTTTTTTTCGTCTGTGTAAACCACCCTGATTTTTTGCTCAGACCAACCCCCATTCAACCTTTTACCCCCCCCCCCTACCCCCCCCCCCCCCAAAAAAAAAGTCACTTATAATTTAGTTTTCATTTTTTTTATTTGAAAGGGAGAGAAACGAGTAATTTTGGTTACAAGAAACTGCCCAGAGTTATCTAATGGATTCTGCATCCACGCTACATCGCGGTGAACATAATGGTTTAATAGCCTTATTCCCGTGGCGAGGGGGAAAAAAAAAGATTTAACTTGAAAATTTTTATCTGGTCAGATATTTGTATTGAGTGAAAAGAGAGCTGGGGCGGAATGGAAGAGAGAGTGATGAGAGGAAAGACTTGAAAACAAAAAAAGAAGTAGAGATGTTTGTGTAAAGAGGCTAAGAAAAGAGACAAGTTTCGATTGTTATCTTAAAGGGGGGGGGGGGGATGAACATAGAGTTTGGAACCTAATAATGCAGAGGGAAAACAAAAGCTTCTATGAATCTCTTGGGGGGGAGTGGGTGCATGGGAAAAGAGAGGGGGAGGGGGTGCATGTAGCCAATAGCTGGAGAGTATGTTATTGAAGGAATTCGCTGTGATGGAAGCTCGTTGGGAGACTAGGAGGAGGAGGTTTTAGACGAGAAGTTTTTGGGGATGGAGAGGTTTATGTTGCCTTTCCTCGCGGCCATTATCCCGTCAGTACAAATTCACAATGGCGCGCTGTCATACTTTCTTGTCAGGGCTCTTGAGAGATTTCCCGCTGTTGCTGCCACTTTCCAACTGGACTTTCAGTTTCCAGTACATGCAATTCTACGTCAAGTGTTTGCGTGTAGACGTCACAGCAAACAGGAATGTGTTTAACAATAAGCTTAACATTATGCATAGATGATATATTTGTATATCGACCTAGTCAAATATCCTCATAAAGAACAGTGCTACTGACCTACTATTCTAATTAGCAAATGAACTGCCTATTGACCTACTATAGTAATAGCATATAAACAGTGCTATTGACCCACTATTCCAATCAATACTTGACCTACTGTTTGGCGCAGAAACATGTCTACCGAGCAAGTCATTAATTAAACTAAACCTAGATCTAGCCAATGGAATTTATTTTGAATCCCCTCCGATATAAACGTGATATGGCGTAAACTAGTAGGCCTTTACATTACGCCATTACCATCAATTGAAGTTTATGTACTGAAAACAATATATATTCTCTGTACACACCAAGAGCAAGTGTTTAATGTTCATTTCTTTACCCAGAATGTTTTATTAATTAAATATCAATATTGGCATGATAATTCCTCGGGCTGTTTGATATATAGGCATGATTATTCTTCGGGCTGTTTGATATATACGCATGATAATTCCTCGGGCTGTTGGATATATAGGCATGATAATTCCTCGGGCTGTTGGATACATAGGCATGATAATTCCTCGGGCTGTTGGATATATCATCCCCGTCCTCACCCATTCAACCACGGTCGGTCGGTCGGTCTATCCTTTTATGTTGAACCATTGGGGCACCACACATGATCTGTTGACCCTCTTTCTCCATTCCTCTCTGTCTTCTTTTCTTTTTCAATGACAGGTCCGTCCTCCAACTATTAATTTAAGTTTCTAATTTAATTACTTAGGGCAAGAATATAGAAGAATGCAGGCAAGATTGAAATCTACATATTGTATTCGCGAAGAATTTTAGCTAGTATTTAATACTGTTTGAAAATCTCTAAGAGGTCTCGGAAGCTTGTCTATGTGTTGGCTGCTAGATTGCATACATCTAATCTACTTTATCATCCAGCACAATGTTTGACTTGTAGGACGCTGGATCCTTCTCTTTAGAAAGTCTAAACAGACTAGAAGTATTTAGTGATCACTTATTTAGACCTGAATTTCCTGTCATTTCAGTGATCTCCCTTTCATTGCAGGTAAAGGCCCATGCAGCTTCCCTGAACACTGGCGGGGCAGGTGGTTCCAGCAGGGAATGGGGGAGATAGAGGTGACCAACATCAATATGACTGAGCATGGACACTGCGTCAGCCACGATGGCAACAACAAGTATCTTCTGCTGAACAGGTAAGGTCAAGTTCAGTTTTTACGTCATTTCAACTGTATCCACCTACAAATATTTATGCTAGTCCGAAACAAGGAGAAAGTTTTACTAGGTTTTGGTGGGGGGGGGGGGGGGGGGTGAGGGGGGCTAACTATATATCTTTGTGTTTATCAAGTTCTGATCTGCTTGTGTATAGATGGAATCAGAATTACAGCGGTGTAGTAGGACAGTGAAAGGGTGCTAGATTAAACATTGACATCAGAAATTGTTTTTTTTTAATCCTCAATGTTCAGACGATTGTCATTATGTTTAGATTCAAGCAGCCTGGAAATATGGGTTCAAATGCTGGGTCAGCAGTGGGGTAAATAAAGTTTTGTTAATATGATCCTATTTTATATATATATATATATATCGTTTTTTTAACTCGAACATTTTTGTTTATAACTTTTGCAATGAAATCTGTTTGAATATATGTGGGTCATAAAGAGCATAAATGTTTACCAATACCGTTTACATTCTGATCCACTTAAATTGGTTTGAGTTACATATTGTTCCATCTTTTAGCCAAACTTACTACACATTTGTTTGTAATGTACTTTAAACATGTTCTTTTGCGACCTTTTTGTATGACTTTCCTACTGTGCTAATGTTTGTTGATTATGTTTACTATTAAAAATAACGAGCCGATAATTCTTCTAAGGCGTTGCCAGAATGGAGATGCGTTGAAGGAAAAGAAATTTCATCATTGTTGGGGAAATGATAAGCGGTTGGTTGTTGTGCTGGCCACATGACACCCTCTTTATACGTCCAGCCATAGAAATAGATAACCTTTACATTATCTGCCCTAAAGATCGCAAGCTCTGAAAAGGCTACTTTACTTACTTACTAGACATTAATAATGCACTACGGCAGACTTATACCAAGGCACATTCTATTCACCACTTCTGCTGTGACCATCACCCCCCAAGCAGTGCTCAATTTCAGCTTGCTAGTGTCTAGTACATCTAGTTCTTTTGTCTTTAAAGACACGCTGTGACCAAAAGATACACCAGTCCTTTCAGGAAAGATCATAATAACTATAAATATCTAGTGATACTCATATTCTCTTGGTCAGAACGTAACTTTCTCCGGGTACAGTTTTATATTGACTCGCCCAACGTCCTAGACATTTTTGTGTTTTTTTCCCCTACGCCCCTTCTCCCCCCCCCCCCTGTAATTTTGTTTCCGCCACCTAAATCCAGACAGCAGCAATCAAATGTCAGCCCGCCATGTTCTTTGCGGAGTTTTCTTCTGAGTTATGAACATCGGAGGATTTTCCGGTTGTCACGTGGGACTGCGGGGGATGTCTTCATCTTTTCTCTGCAGGACCAGAGAGAAAGTCGAAATCTCAGGATGTCGTCGTGTGTCATGAAGTGATAAAAGGGAGGGAAGAGAGGGGGTGGGGTGAATTCTTCATCTGTTGATTTAAAAACAGCAACTCACAATATCCGTCTGTCACCAACTGTCAGAAATAGCCTTAATTTTGTCAGATCGTCTGCAAAAAAAAAAAGGGGGGGGGGGGGAGGAATGGAGGAAATTATTTGTTATCTAGATTTCGCTTTCACATTGTTTTTTTTTTTCCTTCTCCTGAATCCTAAGCCTGGCCAAGGCTGCATAAGCATAGGAGTCAATCCTCTCTTGAACAAAGTGTTGGCCAAGATTACTTATTGGTACGTATTGAAGTCTCTGTACGAGACATTGTGATGGAAGGCTCCGGACAAACTCTTTTATCGGTCGCGCGCATACATACAAAGAAAAAAAACAAATTGAAAATGCGTCCAAGAATTAATATCCAGTGTCACTGTCTCAAAGCTTTTGTATCGAAGGGAATCAAGGCCCTCAACCCATGACTATTTTCTTAAGTCCCACAACCCATTGGCGTATTTACAGAAGTTACTTTATAATATCTTCATGAGTCTGAGCTCTTTAGTTGGCGACGGGGGCAGGAATGAGAGTTTCAAAACAAACATCGCTGCCGCTATCGCTCTTATCAGTAATAAATAGAATCTATTTACCTCCAAGAAGATGTACGCCGGGAAACGATGCAACAACAACTACATCTGGGATGACCATACAGACACACTAAACAAAGCTGGCCAGCACGTCCATCGTTCCGTAGTTGATAAGTTTGGTCATGAAACACGCCCTTTATCTTACCACACTCTGTCCTGTCAATAAACATAACCCTTAGACAATGAATTTATGACCAACCATTATTCATTTATTTTTATGTGAATGGTTGCATGTCCAGAACGAGACTTAATATGAACTTTCACAATAACACGAGCAAAGGTAATCACCGCTGCTCAATGGATGCTGCAGCAGCCGCCGTTCCAGCTTCTCTTACAGGTGATAAAAAAAATGGCGCTGTTTATTGGCACTGTTGTACTTAGGCTAAACTTGAGATATCAATGCGTCGAACTTAAATCACTTCCGTTTCTAAGGCGAGTAGCCATGCTATGATGAGTGAGTCAAACCGATGCGGTATAAATTGTGTCGAACTGCAGCAGAAGTTGGGTGGGTTGTCAGATGTTGCAGTGTTGATCCAAAGAGAGCTCTGAAGTTGACCCGAACGTCTGCTGAAAAGTTTCCTCCATCAAGCACATTGGATGTTTGTAATGGTACGATGTGATACATAAATCTAGTTCTGATTTATTCAAGTATGACCTTTATTATTGACTCCTTTTTTGTCATCGAGTCTGAAAATATTGGCAACTACCGTTATTGGTTTTACCTTGGTTTCTAGCGTTCTGGGTATTTTAGTTTATATGTCGCCATTATGTCGATGTGAATACCCTTGGAATGGCTCTCTAGTAACTACATACTTTTGTTTCTGAGGTTTCGTGTCTATCTACAAAACTTATGATTCTTTTGTAAGGTTTCTAGTACACTTTTCAGTCTATTTTTTTTTCTATTTCATTCGTTTCTGTCTTACGAATTCAGATTCAATTTTTTTTTGTCTAAACATTTTTTTAAACATTTTTCTTGATTAGAAAGGAAATGAAAGATGTAAAAAAAAAAAGTCCGTATCAGTATGTAAATGTAATGGAATGTAGGCCTACTACTAAAGTACTATAACTGAACTTTGTCGTATTATACTAGTCCTTTTGTAGCATGTGTGTCATTTAGTAGTCACGGTAGGTCCTGCTGAAAAGAAGAGAGAGAGAAAGTGGATGTGTATGAGACAGAGAGATAAGATAAGAACAATTATAGTTTAGAATTCATACAAACGGATATTATGTTTAGTTGTTGTTGTTTTTTTTGTTTCTGTTGGTTTATCCTAATATCTCAGATTCTATTACAATCATTCACAACAGTCACAATCAATTACACTAATCAATCACAACAGTCACAATCAGTTACACTAATGAAGGAATCTCTTGTTAAGATATGAGAACAACGGGTCACGACAACAGAAAGATCTAGATGGAGAGACTAGTAACTGGAGAACAAAATACATCTCAGAGTCTTGACCTTTTAACTCGCCAGTCAGGAGGTTCTTCCAGAGCTACCAGATGTATCAGGGCAAACCCTAGACATGGTAGACGCATCTAGGCAATCCCAGAGAGGGTATATGTATCTGGACAACCCAAGCGATGATAAATGTCTCTGGGCATCCCCAGAGATGGGGGATGTATCTGATGGCATCCCCCAGAAGGGTATATGTATCTATGCAACCAGAGATGATAAATATAGATTTTTCTGGGCTACCCTAGAAAGGGTAGATGTATCTAGACAACCAGAGATGATAAATATCTCTGGGCATCCCCAGAAATGGTGGATGTATCTGGGCAACCCCTAGGATGGTAGATGTATCTGGGCATCCCCAGAGATGGTAGATGTATCTAAGTAACTCCCAAGATGGAAGATGTATGTGAGGAACACTACTGCTTGTCTTTTCTTTCCTTGTAACTCTTTAATGCTATAATTAAGTACAGAGAGAGAGAGAGAGAGAGAGAGAGAGAGAGAGAGAGAGAAGGGAAAGGGATTAGTGAATTTCAAAATTAAATGTTAATGTATATAATCTTTAAATTAAAAATAAAAAGAAACATTGATTCGTGCTTTAAGATTTGTAATTAGCATTTTTTAAAATGGATCCAATCATTGCTGAATGTCTTTAAAGTTTTTAGTTCTCAAAGCTTTTCCTTTGCATCGGCATCTCATCCAATTAAAACACTTGTTACAACAAATGCTAGAACACATTTAATCCCGGGGCCATGGCCAAAGATGAAAGTGTCTCTCCTCCCCCACCCCCATCCTCTTAAGACAAGATCCTTACAAAAGAAAAGTCGGAATAATTTTCCTCGAATTGAAAAATAAACTTCGTAAAAAATGTTTAAAAAGCAAATACAGATTTTGAAATTATTGCTTGAAGTAAATGAATGCTTTTTGTAGATAATTTTTGTATTGTCCTCAGAGTTACTTGTTTGTTCGCTTCCACTCGCTAATCTTTACTTGCTGTGTCATTAGACCGCAGACGATCAGACATGTCCATATTCACCTTGTTGTTGATGGACACTAACGAAAGACAACTATTTGAGCCCAGAGATTTATAAAGGCCGTTCAAACACATTCTATTAGGTATGGAGATATTTGAGAGCACCCCATCGAGAATATGTTTGATAGTAGAAGGGACAAATGTTTCTTAAATGGTGTCAACTTCTGCTTTGAGGACCGACAGAGTTCATGTTGTCCCGCCGCGCAGACGTGTTGTCGCTAAATTGGCGATTTAAAAACATGGATTTCTGTAAGGCAAAAAAAAAAAAAAAAAAAGATGGAAGCAAAGAGAGGGTGGGGCAAGAATGGCGCTCTCTTGAAAACTATGACTCAATCAATAGGCGTGTTTCCGGTGGATAACACCCGGATGAGTTTTAACGAAACAAACCTCTCCACATCGATCCGCGAGACGAATCTCGATTTCAATCCTCAAAGAAAGACTCCTCGGCCCCTTCGGCCTCCTCTGCCACAAAAAAAAAAAAAGATTTCTATAATATAAAATTTGGAAGTTACATTTTTTAAAGGAAAAAAACACAATTTTGCGAACTGTTTAATTTCTTTATTGTCAATGAAATAAGGTTTTCACCACAGAGTATATATAGGTCTTTGGTTTTCACATAACATTGTTTTCAAGTTATAGTATTTTTAGGCTTATTCTCAGAATCAGGCTGCTTTATGGATCCAGATAGGGGTAAGGGTATAAGTAGTATTGTAAAAATTATAAAGTCAATTTTATTTTACTTCCTACATCCATCCATCCCAGAGGCAGTACACACCCCTGGAGGTCCCACATCTTTCCATTCTGATCTATCCTGAGCTTTCGTCTCCATGTCCGAATTCTCAGCTGTTGTAGATCTGCCTCTTTCTCCTTAAGCCATCGTATTCGTAGTCTGCCCATTTGGGCCCGCGGCTCCCCCAGCCTTTTAGTTTTTGCCGGTATACAATCATTGCCTCTTTGTTCTCTTTCTTTCCAAGAGATTTTCTTGACGTCTTCGAGAATTTGAAAAACAACAACAGACTTTTCCTGGGACTGAAACTTGTGAACCTTTCGATTATTAACTTCTTTCTGTTTAGTCATCTGCTAAATTTAAAATGATCTAAAAATAATCTTTTATATGCCGTTATTTGACCAGTGTAAAGCCTTTTTTTTTTTTCATTTGCTGCTTTTCCTGACTAAAGTTTGTTTAGGAAATGATTTCTAGTTTTCATGAAAATAAAAACCCAAGTCTCACAAGGCGCTATTTGTATTTCTTTCATGACGTAACTACCGGGAGTCGCGCTTTTATACTGCGAGTCAAGCGTGGACGTTTGCGATGTTTACTTGGAGTAATCGAGTGTGACAAAAGGGAGGATCTCCTCCTGACCCGGGCCATATCTCGTATTACATGGGTATCGATTCCCTCCTAAACAATACACCGGCTTTTTTTATTTTTCACGCGTTGGAGATCATGACAAGGACCGACTCGCGGATTGACCCCGAAAACTTAATTATAATCCCCGTTTCTAATTAACTCTAAATTTTAATGACCTCATCGTGTGAAACTGTGGAAGACTGGGGAGGGGGAGGAGGACTCGTAATCTGTCCCACTCCCTGCAAACTTTGTCCCTCGGACAATAATCTGACCTCATGTCCTTAAATTATCTTTAAACTCCTTCCATTTGAAATCTTCATTTTTTTAAAAAGTTTTAAGCCTTTTCTTTACACGCTCTTTATCTCTTTTTCTTTCTTTCTCTCGTTAATTCCTTCGTTTCAGCTCTTCTGCTCTTCCTCTGTGTCTCTTTTCTTTTTATTTCTTTCATTTCTCTCTTCTTTCCATCTCTCCCAGGCTCTAGCTTCTTTTTTTTTTTAAAGTGTTTATCTATTTTAAATTTAAATCTCTGAGGTGCAGTTATTCACACACTCTCCGAGTGAGCAGATGTTGCCAGGAGGTCACTCACTGTCGCGGAGAGGGGGGAGACGCTGATGGAGGAGTAAGATGAGTTTGTGTGCGCGGTAGGGCGGGTGGGGTGCAAGCACTGATCAGAATTTGTAGAATGGGTATCAGCATCTTATTTTTTTTTAGTAATTAGGTTTCTGCGCATGCTGTGATGATGGCTTATCGCTGGAATAAGAACGGCTTAACGTCTATTTGTGGACAACATCTTGAGCCACTGTCACCGAGTAGGCTAATTGCTTTTTTAATATGTCATTATAACCTTTCAAAGAAAAAAAACAACACGAACTTACCAGATTTTTATGCTTTAGTATAAGAAGTACTTGGCGACGCCGTTCCTGTGATTCATTAGTCTTTATTTAAAACTGTTGCCATATTGGCTTACCCTACAATTTTACAAATTTTCTCGGATGAAGTTGAAACTTTGAACAACCATTTATCGACATTGACAAGACATCAATAAAAAAAAAAAAAAAACATTAGTCAAATAATTACTGGTAATTAGTTATTTTGTTTGATAAAGGAAATTAATCCTTAAGTATTCCCATATATGGTTTAATATGTAGGGTTTTAGTCGCTTAGCTATTTCTCTCCCACACATTCTCAGCTCAAGTTGACACTTTAAACACGCATTTAATTGTACCAAACAAAACATGAATGAATAAAAAAATTTACCAATTAGTCAATTACTTATTGGTGATTAATTATTTTGATGGATCCGATTAAGGGAAATAACTTTGACATTATTGAGAGATGTAGTTGTAAGTGCGGATCTCTTTCCCTTAAATTTGCTTTGTTTTGAAAAAAAAAAAGAAAAGGATTTTTAAAATGTTTTTATTGTTACATTTGTATTGCTGAATTTTGTTTTGTTTGTTTGTTTGTTGCATTTCAAAACAAGACCATGGAAGGCGATTGTTAGAACCAAACCACTGCAGACCTAGCAACATCTCTTCCAGTCAACTCGGCCCATAAACTGTTACACAATACTTCATCCTCCAGCGAGATTGGAGATTAGATGTCAAACATGATCACATTTAGTAGACCCATACGCCCCTTTACTTTCTGACGCCCACCGACCCTCCCCCGCTGTCGCTTCCATCCAAGATTACTGACGGTAATGTTAATTTATCTTGTCAGGCGCCATAATTATCAATTGTGTCCAGCGACCTGGCGGGCTGGGGGAGGTAACCGGCGTATATCTCTCGCTCTATCCTGTTTCTATAAAATATTCCCACACTTACACTGCCAATGTCCATCGTTCGACTAGAACTTATTTAAATGTTGTTGTTTTTTTCAAATAAATTTGTATTTAATGAACAGAGACAGACCTTGTATGCGGTCAAACAAAACATCAGCGTCACACAGACGTAAACACAGTTTCGTGTCCGTAGGGACCAGGGCCGGATTTAGATATGATAATGCCCTTGGCTATTTGAGATATATTGCCCATTGTAATCAAAATAAGGCAATGTATTCCTTTGCTTTGACTTCAAAACGAATGAAACTATCTCTGGAAACATTTCTGACCAGCTCCCGAACAAGTGGGGACTCTTAGCTAAAGCGTATGTAGCCTCCAGGTAAATCCAGCACTGACATAGACAGTTCTACTCTAGAAAAATGACCTACAGAACTAACTCATATACCGCACTTTTAAGAGACACAAAAGATGAAATAGATAATAAACAAAAACACAAATGTATCAAAACATGTTTCAATGTAGAAAAAAAAAAGAAACATTTGTTTTCGCGCGATACATGAAGAAATGTCTGGTCACAGAGTACATTCACGGTGTTACTTTACCTCTGTCTACAGAGCCATAAAAGAAACAACTTTAAAAACGTACTTAGTTACTAAGTCACTAAGTTACGATAACGTCATTATTCTGATGACATTAAATAAATACAACCAGAACATTTTAAAACAATCAAAATTTAAAAAAAAAACACTTTTAAAAAATTATTAAGGAAAGAACCGCACAATTACTGCCATAATGCAAGATTTAATATCACTAATAAATTAACTTTTTTTTTTCATTGGATTGTTTCATTGATTGATTTTTTTTAAAAAGTTTACCTAAGGGAAATAACTATGCATTTACAAATACATCTCTCAATAATTTAAAAACTATTTCCCTTATTCGATACCAAGAATGACAATGAATTATTGTGCAAAATTTTCAACTTAATCCAAGAATGGTAAGTGGGAGAAATATTGTGTACAAGATTTGTACCAGACAGACAGACAGTGAGTTAATAAAAGTTTTATACAAATATAACAAACTATTTAACATTACTCCAGGACGAGCCGCCACTGTCATGCTGATGTTTTGCCTCTGAGGCGAAACAATTTCCTTCTTAATAAAAAGGCCTACATCCATACACTAAAAGGATAAGGGCATTGGTTCTCGCAACTTGTTTTCTTATAGTGCCTGAGAAAAGTAAAAAAATAGATTGTCTTTACAGAAATTATTTCTAGACATTGATCATGCCCTAACCACTACCTTTGCCGAGATTTCCAGCGATCTTCCTGCGAAGGTCATTCCAAGGACGAGCCAGTCCTTTCTTCACCTTGCTAGCACCTCAGTTCTCAACTAATCGATAGTTTGAAGCCGGTTCTACGGTAATACCCAACGAGAACACAGCATCCAGGCTCCAGGGCCGATGGACAATTAGCAGCACACGTGCTTGACGTCATTTCCGTGTCCAATATCGGGCCTTTCCAATTTTAATACGTGCTGCTTGCGGACGGCCCGGGGAGATAATTGAGGTTGAGCTAATGGACAGCTTACTTGGGCACAGGGAGGACATTGTTATCTCCCTTAGCTGTGATTAGGATAGTTGGATTTTTAATCGCGCTCTCTGTCCAATCAATCATTCTATGTATCTATCTATGCATCTATGTACGTACATTTAACTATGTCTGTCCGTCCATCCGTCCGCCCATCTATCCATTCATCTATTTCAGTCACCCCACTCCATTAGCACGAATGTCTGATACATGCCTGCTTTTATTTTCTGTGCTAATGCTATCATATAATTCGTTCGCTCTAATATTGTTATATGTAATGCACTATTGGATGATAAATCTTCTAAGGGTAATAAAGATCATTTTATTATCATTAAGTCTATTTTTAAATCTTAATCAATCTATAATAATGTATTGGTCCATCTATCCAACCTATCTTTTGTAATCTCTGACTTATGTCATATATATTGTGTAGCATTCAATGTTTATTGTTCGTGTATTCCTCTCCCTAAAATCAATTAATACAAATTATATACTCATTTTAAATCATTCAGTTATTGTTATAACAACTCAACTTATTTCATTGTACAATATAGCAAACTCCGAAAATGGTCGACCAAAATCTCCAAACTGAACAGTGGCGACTGGTCAGACTAAATATGTTTTTGTTCACCAAATTTCCTCTCTCTCTCTGCCTTCCTTAAGAGTCATGATATTATATGCTAAGTTAAGACTGCTAAATCCACATTGGTCAAGCTAAGTGGACAAACACTCAGAGACAGTGCTAGACTAGGAGCTCTGGTGAGATACTGCATTGATCTTTTAAGAGGGACACCATGTTCAAAGAAAAACAGTCAAAAATATATTCACCTACAACTACACCCTATTCTTTTGGACGGTTGGGGCACCATATATGATCTGTCGACCGTCCTTCTCCTTTTCTCACTGCCCTTGACATGAGTAGAGTCCTTTCTATACACCGGATTGTCCATTCCTTACTCTGAATTCCTTAATGAATCACTCTAGTCACGTGACTTACTTTACATAAATATATTTTTAAAAATAATGACCCACATGGCAAACAGAATGCATCAGTGCAGTTACAAGAGAGGAGGGGGAAAGTTTTACCCCTTGGGGCATGAGAGATTAAGTATAAGAAATGTGTTTGCTCTGGACGACTACACTCTTTAAATCCCGCCCATTCCACCGGCGCCTTCGACATACGGAGTCACGGAGGTCACGGTTCCACCCCTCAGAACACAAACACACACACAAACAGAACTAGATTGTCATTTTAAGCATCTTTGACTTGACGAGCATGTGGTGACGGTTCTTAATCCTTAATCAGTGACCTTACCCCCCTCCCCCAAAGCTGATTGACATTGACCTTCATATTTATTATTTTTGTTATTTGCTTCTATTTCACACAGGGCCAAGATGTGCTACGTCTGTCTCGTTATGACGTCAAAACATCACAACTTGATTCAGTACAAGAAAAGTAAGACTTATACTTATTCTGCTATTTTTTGTATCTGTATCTGTTACGTTGTACCTGTATCTGTTACTCTGTATCTGTATCTATTATTTTGTATCTGTATCTGTCAATTTGTATCTGTATCTGTTACGTTGTACCTGCATCTGTTACTTTGTGTATCTGTATCTGTTGCTTTGTATTTGTATCTGTTATTTTGAATCTGTATCTGTATGTATTGTTTTGTATCTGTATCTCTTATTTTGTATCTGTATTTGTCACTTTGTATCTAATGTATGGTCTCTTCATCCATATTTGTTTTTTGTTTTTTTGTTTTGTTTTTATGTAATCTATCCATTTTAATTGGGTCATAAAACTATGCATCCTGGGGAAAAAATGCTGATATGTTTCAATTTATGTAGGTCATTGGGGGGTCTTCCATATTTTTTTACACGAACAACTTTTATATAAAATATTTGCAAAAATTGTGTATCTACATGTTTGCACCGTCGTATGTAATCTCTAACTATGTAACGTTTTAGGGACTACTGGTGCACTTACGTTCCTACCTTCCTACACACACACACACACACACACACACACACACACACATTCAAACGAACACACACTCCACATCAGTGCAGCATTAGGGCTTTTGTTTTTCTATCTCAAGAGTATTGGACATACAAAGCCATGTTTCCAGTTGAGCCAGAACTAACCAAAGAACCAGATCTCAGGAATCCAGTTCTGCTAAACATGGCGTTCTTTTCGTGACAGAGAAACAAATTTCCAGATCCTTCCTAGAGCGAGCTCAATTAAAGATCTTGCTAACTACAAGTTACCAGTAACTAAAGTTACAACTCTCCAGAGTTACTGGTCAGTGTCTACATTTGTCTACGTCATATCCACATGACTTAGCACGTGTGAAACAAACTTAAAGCGGAAGTGAGTCATGAAAGAACTAGGGGGGAAAAAGATGGAGATATTGCGTGATGTGATGAGGCTTGTAGTAGACTCAGTAGTGGAGGGAGGGATGGAATGAGAGGTAAAGAGAAAGAAAATGATTGGCAGGTAAAGAGAGAGAAAAAATGAAGGTGAAAGAGCGAATGGAATGTTGAGAAAAAGAATGAAAAGCTTGGAGAGTGAGAGAAAGAAAGGCAGAGAAAGAGACAGAGAAAAAATGCAGATAAAGAGACAGATATTAAGGCAGAGAAAGAGCCAAAGAGACAGGCAATAACCAGAAAACTGACAGAGGAATAGACACAGAAAAGAGAGTATTGTAGCGCGAGTACTAGTAGTGGTAGCTGTAATAGTATTAAAGGTAATAGAGATGAGTAGGACAGAGCTGTCCTTATTGATAAGAACAGAGAGAGGGGGAGAAAGGGAAACAGACAAGTTATAAGTACAAACGGAATGAAAACCTAAAGACCTAGTCTATGACCGCATCCAATTGAATGGTTCAAAAGATTTATTTTCTCTGGTCTGCAATGGTATTTTGTAAAAAATGTTTGTAAAATGTTTTACATATTTCGGATGTTCCTTCAGAGTTGAAGATAGTTTACTTTCTAGTCCAAACCTCCCGCAGGACGACGGGGGATGGGAGCGGGCAGGGTTTGAACCTTCGACCGTCGATAAATCCGAACGACAGTCCAGCGCGCAAACCGCACGACCAGGCAGCCATTCAATAGAGAATTTACCAAAATTACGTCACTTAGGATCCCATTATTATCTCCTCCTGCTGAGTATCGATCGATTGCAGTGGACATAACTCTGTTTACCGGAAATGTATGCTTTCTGACTTGTCTGCACCCCCCCCCCTTCCCAACCGACCAAAACTAGAAACAAAAACATGATCTGCAAGGGACACACCAATAAAAAGTGTACATGAGAAGTAAGCAGGGGGAGGGGGGAAGTAACGGAAGAGAAGAAAGGCAGACAGAAAGAGAGAGAGAGAGAGATGTAGAATGTAGAGCCCTTCTAGCTTGCCAATTCTAACCGGAAGTTAGTATCTACTCTGAGCCGGAATAAAATCCTCATAGCTAATATGGACACGTTTTATTGTTTCATTGTTTTTATTGCCCCTTCATTTTTTTAATGTCACCACTAGGTCACTGAACTAGAAAAGTTATTATCTTCAGTCTTCAAAGAATTCAGTGGCTGACATTAACATCCTCTTTAAACCAGAACGTAGATGTCCCATGGACCGCGTCTGCTTCGAATTTTATTTTTATTGTTTTTTTTTAAACTTTGTTAATGTTCCTATTTGTTTGTTTTGTTGTTTTTTTTTGCTCGCGAACGGGTCTTCCCAGTATCTACACAATCCTTAGATAACGACGCCTGGCTTGGTCATGTTCGCCGGATGGAGGACAATCGCATTCCGAAAGTCATCCTTTATGGGCCACTCGCCCCTGGCTCATGAAAAACTTCGTTCTCCCCACCCACCCACTTCCGGTATGTGGATGTAAACAAACGAGACCTCAAAGCAGTGAATATTGATACTGAATTTTGGGAAGACATAGCCCTAGACTGCATAACATGGAGAAAGATGGTGACCAAGAAAGCTAAGGACAGCAACAAAAAAAACATGGGACTCAGCTCTGGAAGAGAAGCGTGCCAAACGAAAAATGGCTGGCTTCTTTACCACCTAAAGTGAAAGCCACCTTAACCTGCGATATATGTCTCCGAAATTTGGCTCCACAGTCACAAGTAAACGTGTTTTACGAGATGAACCATAGTCGTTACGACTGAAGGAGGCCAACAGCGGGTTTTTTTTAAAAGTGTTTGTTGTTATTTGTTGCTTATCAGTGTTGTTGTTTTTACACATCACCAAATAAATTCTTAAAAATTGAATTTGTTAATGTTTCAATACCTCGTATGGACTGGATCATTCTTTTCAGAAATACAAACACGCTACCCTAGCTCCACCTTCCCGAGGTAACTGATGATCTTAAATAGACTTCTGGTTGGGGGGGGGGGGGCTACCTTCTTGATACGTAGTGATCTCCAATGTTGACCTTCATGACAGCAAGGTGAAACCCTGATGAAAAAAAGCTTTTTTTTTTTAAAGTGCTTTTATATTGGCCCCTCTCTGTCTCAAACGCATTTTTTTTTATCTGAAAGACATGTCTGTATAATGGATGCTCCGAGTGAAAAGGATACCGGTTCTATATACACCTGACAGAAAGCAAATTATGCAAAGATGTAAACTTATACCACACACACACACAAAAAGAGATATAGATACAAGAGAACATTTTTTTCTCTTCCTTGGCAAATTATCAGAAGGACGCTGCAAGGATCCCATCGCTGTGTGTGTGTGTGGATATGCTTTGAAGATCTCACTGAAATCTCGAGTTAACACGAGGGACGAGATATCCGCTTGAGAAATCACGTACCGTTTATCTTGCATTCTCTTGGGGAATGGCGACCTCTCTTTCTGCAAGGTCTCTTTATTCCTTTTAGATATGCATTTCTTTTCAACTCACAGTGCGTGCTCTTATCAGTATCTAGGATTGTATGTTCGTGAAATGGAAGAAACTTGTTTTTATGTCTTTAGATTAGATATTTTTAAATGTTCAAATAATTTTGAATGAAAACTGAACAAGAAAGGAAGAAGTAGAAAGTGGTCGAATGTCAACGAGCGCCGCCATTGCTATCCCAAGATTTCAGGAAGACGTTTTTTATTACTATTATTTCCTTCCTGTGTGGAGAGCTCCAACTCCTGTAAACCGCTTTGCATTCTCATCACGGCCTTCAGCAATTGAACTGACACCAGATATACACTCTCGTGATTGCCATGGGGTGAAGAGGAAGGGTAGGGGGTCGATTCTCTCCCCGTGGGGTAAAGTTATAGCCCTTAAATACAATGTTGCGCCCTACAGCGTTTGCACTCTACTTAAACGCTAGACATGAAAAACACAGGTAAACAGAAATTTAAACACATTATTTGAATTCTTGAACTCTAGTGTTAGATATCTGATATTCTAACTGCATCAAGCAGCTCCATGTTTTCCGAGGCTCCATCGAGGGCCCAGGTCAAATTGATACGCAGAACTTGATCAACATTTCTCTAAGTGTAATCTTTACATCTTTACGTGTAATCTTTACATCTTTACGTGTAATCTTTTTTTTTTTTTTTTTTTTTTGCAACATTCGAAAACATTTTTTTTTCTAATCAGTGATTTTTGTGTTCTTGACATATTTTCAAACCAAGACGTCTAGGATTCTCGTGGATTTCTTGAATTTTTGTTTGTGTGAATGTATCTATTGCGTAAACTGATTACTTAGCAATTGATAAACTGATTAGTTGGCCATTTTTTAACTGATTAGTTGACAATTAAATGAATTGATTACTTGACTATTAATGAATTTATTAGTTGACTATTGATTAGCTGATTGGTTGACCATTGATGAATTGATTAGTTCATCGCGCCTCTGAGTTCACCCAGCTCTAATGGGTACTTGAAATTTGTTGAGGAAAAGTAAAGGTGGTAGGTCGTTGTGCTGGCCACGTGACATCCTGCTCGTAAACTGTTGGTAAAAGAAACAGATGACCTTCACATCATCATAGATCGCATATCAAATACCATATCAAAAAAGATCAGTTCATTAATTACCGAATTAAAAGCATTGTTATTAGCCGGTGCAACCATCTATGGAAAGTGAAATTAACTATTATATTCTAATTATAATCTAGTTTTCTTATTACCGATCATTAGAAATAACCTTTGTGCATATGGCCACCCCCATGCCAAGATAAGGGTAGTTCTATTGAACGCTGTTTGTGTCTACAAGTGTCACTGGCAACTTGGTTACATTGCTAGAAGAAAGATGTCTTCAGTCATTTAAGACAAAGTCGTCTGCTGCAACCGTGCAAAGGGGTTGGACGTGCCAAGTTTTGCCCGCTGACCTTGACACAAGATAGTTCGGCTCGTCACCTTCTTGTTGAATGCAAGATTTATTAAAATGTTTGAAACCCCAAACTTCCGGTGTTGCGTCCTGAAGATGTCTCTGCCACAAGGGAAGACAACTCCCGGCAGAGATAATCGGTCGAGAGTTGTGTCACATCACGGAGCGGCAGACACATGGAAACACACACATGGAGAAGTCAGCACCACACACACCAAAGATTCACTTTTCTCTCAAGCGTACAAAGATATTAAAATGAAATTGTGTGTGTGTGTGTGTGTTTTTATAGCCAAGTAAGAACATGAGCTGAAAACTGCAGAAAAGATTTATAGAAAGAATGGCTCGATATTTCTGTTTGATTTCTTCGCAACTTAACCTACAGACACACACACATACGCATATTCATACACTTTGTCACTTGAATGTCTTTAAGATCATATAAGTTTTTTGAAAACAAAGAAGTAAACAAAGAAACAAATAAAAACAAAGAACTTTAGAACAATATTTTTCTTCTTTTCTTTTGTCCATCACCATTTCTTGTCTGTCTGTATTATCTAGTTGTCTGTATTATCTAGTTGTCTGTATTATCTAGTTGTCTGTATTTATTTTATTTGTCTTGTATTGGTTGTCTGTATTTACGTTATTTGTCTTGTATTGTTTGTCTGTATTGAAGTTTTTTTTCTTATATTGGATGTCTGTATTTTTGCTTATTGTCTTGTGCACATTCTTCATTAGAAAACCACATTCTAGAGACTATGTCTTGATATTTCAACTCCTTTAGAAACAAAGAGGATGATAAAGCAAAGAAAAGACTGTGTTTGTGTGCATGGAGGCCCGGGGGTGGGGTAGAGGCAGGATAACTCGTAAGAAAGAAATGGGGAAGGTGGGTGTGTAGACTAATTTTTATTCAGCAAAATGTTTCTCTTTATTGGCTGCTTCTGTGGTCGCGGGGTTTGAGCATCTCTTGCACAATAGGTGTTGCTTGGTCTGGAGCCGATCAACAGCTAGATAAAAGAGTTTCTGACCTTTATATTGACCATAACATAAATCAGTTTTCTCAAGGAACTAATAAAACAACAATCTGTTTAACACTTTCAAGAATGATTGTAAGAAGTTTTTTAGTAGATTACACGATGTAATAAACCATTGATAGCACTCGTGTTCATGCCTGAATAATTGAATAAACTCACACTTTGCTTTAAACTCACGACCAGCGCATCAATGTCTAAAAAAACAAGTCTAGAGCAATGCTAATGTAAAAGTTAATGACCCTTTACAGAGAATTAAAACAAAAAATGTTTTATAAAATGTACATTTAATATTGAGGATCAAAAGTCGATTAGTTAATTAGAAGTTATGTCCCTTTACGACATATTCTATTTTACCTTGCCGAGAAATACGTGTCATTATTCGTGTGTATTCTAAAAGATATAACAAAGCCAGAACAATTAAATTAATTTTTTGAAATAGAGAGCTCCTAGAATGGTTGAATTCTATAAATAACATTCAGACATGATTATAGAACTCGTACAAGTTGCTGTGCATATTTGATTGGGCATTGAAATTAACTTTCCTATAACTAAATCTAAATTGTTCTATTTTTTGTTTAAACTTGATAACGTTTTAGAGTTTTTTAATTTACAGAAATGTGAAGAAGCATATTTTACGCAAGCTCTCAGAGATTAGATATTATCTTGTCTTGAATGGCCGATCTACATTAATCAAGCGTGGCGCTCATAGTTTGAAGATACGAATAAATATTCATAATTGATATACTCATGACTGCCTACACTAGTGCAATACATGTTAGTTTGAATGTAGGTAACATTGAGTTACTAAGTACGTTTAGTAGTAGGTAAAAATGGTGTCAGCGTGTGAAAATGACGTGATCGAGAATAAAATAGGCTTATGTTTACATTTCACTTATTAGTGGGAGATGTGAGTGTGGCGGGCGGGTCGGGTGGGGTCTTGTCCTCCAGAGAAACAATGCGCCAACTCATTGAGATTATATTAAACATCCCTTCTCTCCCGAAGGTTAAAAAACACTTGACCAGAGGGCTGCGGCCTGCCATAAACACCTGACGCTGGGGGGCTGGAGTCTGACAGAAGCCATTTACTGCGACTAGCTGACCGCCGGTCAGCAGATCCACCATCTGGTTGGGGCTGCAACTATGCAAGTCTGCGCCCTCTAGAATTTCCCATTAAGGGATTAGTGGGCGACCTTAATTGTTGTGATTACACTTGGTACCACGGAGTAAGGAGGGCGAGGCGGGGTGTACTGGGAGGCTCATACTACCTTACACAGCCACAATAGGGGCGTAGGTTGAGGGGAAGAGAAGGGTATCGTTTTACTACTTCTCGTGACTTTCAAGAAATGATCTACTAAAGCCATGGTCATTCTAACAAAAGAGAAATATACTTTGTTTTTTACCCCAAAACATCTGGCTAATGGCCAGTGTCAGCCTCCACCGCCCCCCACCCCATTTAAAAAAAAACGATGGTATTAATGATTTCCTCTATCAATTAAACTAATGATTAGTGATTTCTGACTCTCAATTTTGAAGTCTAAATGTTCCAGTGAACAGAGATATTCAAACGATGGCCTGCAAAGTAAAATTGTATTAAATACAGACAGACCTCTTAGGAAATGACCTGATGGTTCAAAAGAACGCTAATACGTCTGGGATTGTAGACATGCACTACATCCGGCCAATAGGTCGACAATTTTTGTTTTAGTCGATGATGCTGTATTTTTCAGTCAGTGAACTTGATAATTCAGATAATTACATGGCTGGGGAAGGAAGGGCTATAATAGGATAGAAAAGTAAACTAGACTAATGGTTAGTAAACTAGACTGATGATAAGTTAGTAAACTAGACTGATGATAAGTTAGTAAACTAGACTGATGGTAAGTTAGTAAACTAGACCAATGGTTAGTAAACTAGACTAATGGTAAGGAGACACATACGATTTTTGTTTTTATTATGATTGTTTGAAATCTGTCTTTGAAACTCTTGATGCTTTTGATGACTTCTCTATAAGCAGACGTCGAAGTTTGAACTTGAGCATTTGGCACGAATAGTTTGTTTCAGTTCTCTCTGCATTGGACGAAGTCTACGTTACGTTTTCATGTATTATAAACCTATAGTAAAAGAACTATTCAAAAAGTAGACCTAGTTGCAAGGCATGAAAGAAACGAAGACAGACGAGTAGTTGTTTTTTTTGTCTCAATGTTAAGAGTTTTGTTTCAGTCTGCAAAATAATTACAATTTTCAATCTCAAGTTTTGTCCATCCTCAGGTTACTGTGTGGCCAGTGATACGATACAAGAAGTGTGTGGGATGATTACTGGTGACTTCCCTTTGATTACAATGATTAAAGGTAAGATTTGTGTCCAAATAAATCTACTTTTTCTTTTTCAATTTATGACAAATTAGTCTAAAAAAAATGTGAAAGTAATGGTCGGGGTCAACCTACTGCTGCTAGTGAATTGCTTGTCACGTGACATTAAATCTAAAAGGCTGGTGGTGCGGTTTGCGCGCTGGATTGTCATTCAGTCGTCTCGATGGTCCCCGGGTTCATACCGTGTCTGCTGCCATGCCCGTCGTCCTGTGGGGGGTTTGGTCTAGGATGTCAATTATTTTTAACTCTAAAAGAAGAGCCGAGCCACTCAAAACATTTCATGAGAGATTGTACAAGTGACGTACTTTCAGGGTTACTTCATTTTCAGTGAGTTAATGGTCATTTGAAGGGGTGGACTGGTAAAGCGGTTGGCTTTCGATTCGAGTTCAAAGCCCAGTGAAGACTTGGGATTCAGATTTCTTGATTTTTAGGACGCCCATGAGTCCTTCCAACTCTAAAGGGTACCTGCTAAATGTAGGGGAAAGTAAAGACGGTTGGTCGTTGTGCTGGCCACATGATATACTCGTCAGTCAAAGAAAAGCAAGGTTTAAAATGGATACTTCTTTTTACTGGTTATTTAATTCTATCGTGTTGTCAGAATGTTTCATTCTACGATGAATTCACGTCACGTCTACTGCATATAGGGTTTTAGTGACAAGTGGATCTTTGTGGATGTATTGGCCGAGTCACGACAGAAGCGTACAATTTTGTCTCTATAATTATAATACAATTTTTTCCCTATAATTTCCTTCCATGGCTATAAAGCCCTTTTAAAGAAATCCCTACAGTATTAAAAATTTATTTTAAGAATTTTAAACAGTTCAAATCCATAATAATTTGCACTTTTGCGTCATACAATGTTTCCACAACTAGGTTTTTCCCGCTAGATCTTGTATTATTGTAAGCCCGTATATAACTTTGATTTTTAATTTCATCAATGTATTGGCGTCACCTACATTAAGAAACATCCATTGATGATAGTATTTAAAAAAATTACCAAGAAACAGCATTTTGACAAGAAATAGTAATACTACACATTAAAAGCTTTGTTTCTGGAAAACCGAGTGGATATACTTATTTATATTTCAGAATGCCACATAGCAATATATTTTCAGTATATGGCTATGTAGAATTTTTTATGCTTATTTTTGTAGACTTTTTTGATGATGGTACCAATATTGTGCAATTCTTTTTCAAAAGCAAAATGAGCAAGGGGTCAATGACTCGGATGTTTTATCATGAAGCTTATGGTGTTCACGAAAATTAAAGATAAAAAATCACGTATCGAGTTCACGATTATTATCGACTTTTAATTCGAGAATTAGATTTATTTTCAACGTAATCGATGATCTTGTCTGAAATTTTCTTTAAAAAACAAAAATACAGCCATTTTTTTAATGTCTTCACGAGAAATCTAAAAACAAAATGTCTACTTCGAAATCGTGTACACAAATTACGATGACGTCAAATCTTGTTTTCGAATTTCTACGTGACAAGCGTACCTTTTAATTGAAGAAAATTCAAAACTAACGATTTCTTCCTGTGTCAGAAAATTTTGTTAATGCCCTTGTTATGGGCTTGTCTAATGACTCCCATTTTTTCATATTCTTGAAAATCGTGTAGACATGATCGATTCTCTACAAAGTTACCCTCAATGTAAACGTAACATTGAAACAAATGTAAACATGTTTTCTTTGAACAAACAGACAAGTGATGATACAAATTAAGTATTGATCTTTTTTCAATGGGGAAGCAGGCGAAGTGTTTGTCTTGTCATGGGAGACAGGAAAAAAAAGGTTTGTGGCTTGAGTTCAAATCCGAGATTTTCCTCCATTTTGTCTGGGATGCAGTTAAACTTTAACTCTAATGAAGTCTGTAACTTTGAAGTCTTTGTCTATATCCCTCATTAGGATACTCACTGACCTTGCAATTATTTTTATACGGGTCAGTGACTTTCATTTTCTAAAGTACAAATACACGCGGCCTATATTTTTTCTAAAAGTCAAACAAAAATCCAGTACAAACTGAATTAAAACTTTTTTTTTCAATATTTGGCCTAACGAGTGGAGTGGTGGTGCTAACATTTCCTACGCCTCTTCCATAATCTAAATGTGTAAATAATATTCCATATAAAAAGCAGAATTTAAAAAAAAAATCCTTTAAAAAAACAACAAAGTTAATTGAGTATTTGTGATTATTGATTCATATTGTGTTAGGTAAATTAACTAATTGAAGTATCAACTAGATCGGAGAGGGAGAAATAGCGTCAACAATTTTTAAGAGGACTAAACCCAACATATCTTTGAATACTGACGTATTAGTTTCCCTTATTGCTGTTAAACAAAATAATGAATTAACAGTAATTAATTGTCTGATTGGTTACTTTTTAAAAATTTATTCGTGTCTCGTCAATGTGCGAAGTTTCAGCTTGATCTGAGAATGGGGATGGGAGAAATAACGTGTACACACTATTTATCTGATAGACAGAGTTGATATTAGCTTTGCAAAAATACAAAGAGAGAGATATTCTAAAATTTGACTTATACTAGAATTCGGCTTTACTTTGGAATAACGTTGTAGATGGTTTCAAAGTCCAAGATTTTTATTGTTCACAATGACATCGATCAACAGACAACGATGGAATGTCCGATCCTCTCCTCTATTTGTTTAACAAAACATCTAAATCTGCAGGAGCTAAAGAGGAAAAAAAACAACATCTCTTGCATTTATTTTGTTTATCTTCATGGTAAAGTGCCTTACAACTTGGGCATTGACCTAACAAGTCTGTCAGCTCAAGTGCCTTACAACTTGGGCATTGAACTAACAAGTCTGTCTCCTCAAGTGCCTTACAACTTGGGCTTTGACCTAACAAGTCTGTCTCCTCAAGTGCTTTACAACTTGGGCATTGACCTAACAAGTCTGTCTCCTCAAGTGCTTTACAACTTGGGCATTGACCTAACAAGTCTGTCTCCTCAAGAGCCTTACAACTTGGGCTTTGACCTAACAAGTCTGTCTCCTCAAGTGCCTTACAACTTGGGCATTGACCAAACAAGTCTGTCAGCTTAAGTGCCTTACAACTTGGGCATTGAACTAACAAGTCTGTCTCCTCAAGTGCCTTACAACTTGGGCATTGAACTAACAAGTCTGTCTCCTCAAGTGCCTTACAACTTGGGCTTTGACCTAACAAGTCTGTCTTCTCAAGTGCCTTACAACTTGGGCATTGACCTAACAAGACTGTCTCCTCACATCTATCTTTTGGAAGCATTTAGAGATTGATCAACAGATGGCCAGATACGTAGATTGACCCTAATGTCGGCTTTACTTAACCTCTGCCTCCCCCCCCCCCCTCTCCTTGAGCTGGACGTAAAGAAATGCCAGAGCGGGAGATGATTCATTATAATTTACTCCGAACACAAGTGTAGCGTTACAATTCCTAAAGGCAGGGGAGGTAATAGGTTTCTTATTATGGAGGAGATGATTAACTCCCTTGTATGAGCTAGAAATTACAATCCAGTGGATACATTTAAAAATGGATGAAATTGGAGAAGTCTTATTTTCGATGTACATTTTTCCCCCACCTCTTCTTGGTGTCTAGTTTAACCTGAGATGGAAGATGTATCATTATAATGTAGATGTTTAATATAAGCGTGAGTGTATGCGATGTTCATAGTATGTGTGAGTGTCTGCGATGTTCACTATATATATAAGTTGAGTGCGTGAACGTATTAAAGAGAATATCAGGATCTAATTATAGCTGACCTAATTTTCATTATTAAATCGAGTAAACATCATGGATTTTTTTTTACATACTAAATATATAGTAGTTATCTTAGTGCAGCTTTTAACGCTCGCATATATACACACTCAAATTTATAGTTATATATAATAGAAATGACATAGTTACTATTCTCTAGGACATTTTAATAAATATTGGCGAATCCATAACTACCGAACTTTCTGGTGCATCCGGTGTGCAGAACACAGCAGTATTGGTTAGCGAAGTATTTTAATAAACTATAGCATTTTTTTAAATGCACTTTTAGGCAGAATTAAAGTTCTAAGCTTTTTTTTTTTTTTTTTTTGAAGCACAAAATATTTTTTTATTTTTTTGTTGGCAACAGTAATATTTCAATATGGCCACCTTAGGATTGTCTATTTAGTCAATTTATTCCAATATCTCTCTCAATCTATTTTTTCATTTTTTAAATGTTTTGTTTAAAGGTTTTATTATTTTGCCGCCACATTTCTTCAAATTAATTGGTCTTTTTTTTTTCTCTCTTAATTTATTTCATTGCTTGAAGAACACAAAACTGTAGCCTCAATATCTTCCCTGATCCTTACTATCACTGACATATGTCTTCAAATTAATTAAAGTTTATTGACAGTTATCTGATTTTAGCTTATATCACGATTTTTTATTGGATTCTTCAGACTTATAAAATGACAAACAAAAATAAAGTTACATGGATTTTAAATGTACAATGCTTCCGTTTTATGCACACCGGATACACCAGAAAGGCTTGCTCTTTTTGGATTTGCCTCCATTTCATGAAAATCTCCACTACTCCGCCGTGCGACGTACAATGTTGTTTGTTACACTGCACCTGCCCTCAGGAGGAGGAAGAGGAGAGTGACTCTGGATGTCTGGCCGGATAACATTGACAGTAGACGTTTGTCTGACATGGCACTGACATTAGTCTCCCAGGCCAGCCTTTCACTGACTAAACGTAACAAAACAAACTAAATCCGTACCACTTTTTCTTCTTTCCTTTTTCCCTATTTTTTCCCCACTCAGACAACAGAAAATGTCCCTCTCTTGACAGGCGCAATTACTTTGATACATTCAGACTTGCTTGCATGTCTGAGAAATGACTTGGCTTAGGGTCAGAGAAATGACTTGTCTCAGATACAGAGAAATGACTTGTTTTAGAGTCAGAGAAATGACGTGTCTTAGAGTCAGAGAAATGATTTGGCTTAGAGTCAGAGAACAACGGAAAGAAACGAGCTTTTAACTCATTGTTTTCATGGTCGAATTGGTTTACTATTGTCTCCCTTGGATAGTCTCACCTTATTTCCTGTCTTTTAAATAGTTTTTCAGTTCTTGTTTTGTTTTTTTTTTGTTTTGTTTTGTGTGTGTGTGTGTGTGTTTTAAAAGGAATTAAACCTAAACATTTATTTCCAGTTAATGGAGCTCCAATCCAATGCCCACTGCATGGTCAATACGAGTATTCGTACACCAATGGAAGTGAATTGGCCTGCAACCACCCACAGTCCAGTATTCATACCTGTGCGGACAATTCGAAGGTTCTGTTCCACTTTCAGAAATGTCCCCACATCAGCAATAGCCACGAGAAAAGTGAGTTTGAAAAATCTTTGTTTTTTTAATTTGTTTTTTTGTTGCTTGTTGTTGTACTAGATATTACACTGTGTTGTTGTACTAGATATTACACTGTGTTGTTGTACTAGATATTACACTGTGTTGTTGTACTAGATATTACACTGTGTTGTTGTACTAGATATTACACTGTGTTGTTGTACTAGATATTACACTGTGTTGTTGTACTAGATATTACACTGTGTTGTTGTACTAGATATTACACTGTGTTGTTGTACTAGATATTACACTGTGTTGTTGTACTAGATATTACACTGTGTTGTTGTACTAGATATTACACTGTGTTGTTGTACTAGATATTACACTGTGTTGTTGTACTAGATATTACACTGTGTTGTTGTACTAGATATTACACTGTGTTGTTGTACTAGATATTACACTGTGTTATTGTACTAGATATTACACTGTGCTGTTGTACTAGATATTACACTGCTTTGTTGTACTAGATATTACACTGTGTTGTTTGCTTGTTGTTGTACTAGATATTTCACTGTGTTCTCGGTGAATCTGAAATGCGAAAACGTTTTCTTTCTACTTTTGCAGCCGTGACCTTCCAGTGTCTAGCAACCTGGGAAACAGGGGGAGATAATTACATGTACGGCCGGTTCAGCGGTCCACATCTGACCAGCAAGGAGAGTCAGTACAGATGTTTCGTAAGTTTGAAGTATTGTATTTGTTACAACTTGATAGCATGAGTTTGTTCCAGAGCAAGAAGATTAGCATGAAAAACCTCGCAAGGTATGACGGGAGAAAGGAGAAACCTAAATCAATGTGTCTACAGGCCGAAACGATTTATCCCGGCTAGCCAGCTATCTTTTGAAAAGATGGTCACTTTAATATATTGATAAGTACACTTATTATCATCTTAACAAGATGACCTCATTAATATTAAACAAGATGACCACTTCCATTTGGCATGATGACCACATTAATATCTAACAAAATGACCATTTTAATATCTAGACAATATGCCGACATTACTATATACATATTTAACACTATGAATCAATATTTTCATATAACAAATCAAAGGAATATGCTAATAATTAGCACAGAATCAAATTTTTTGTTTACAATTCACTAGCCATCTTTCAGACTGTGCTCTGAAAATCTTTAAGACTTTGCTCTGAAAATCTCAGCCATCTTTCCTCTCAATCATATAAGAATTACATTTAGCTGCACAGTTGTTTTTATTATTATTATTTTTAGCAACAATCAAACAGTTAAAAAGTTGCCAACTATCTCTCTTTGGGAATCTTACGGATTTAATTGGAATAAAAGAAATAGTTGTCTGCAGACTTTCTGTTTCGTATAAGCTTTCATAAACAAGTAGAATACAGAGACTTCTATTTATGGATAGAAACAAATCCACTTTAGATCGTCTGCTCAAGAAGAGTCTTTATTTTCTGTCAGCATATTTATGAGTAAGTTTTCAAACGTGTTTTGTGTGTGTGCATTCCAGATGTACAGTATCTATGGGAGTGGCGGATCAATGTCAATGACTGCGGACTCCTCCTGTCAGGGCCTGCAGTCACCGTCCATAGGCATGAATGTCTTCACCCTGGCACACAGTAAGTAGTGAAGTAAATTTTGCACTTGACTGTATGGCAATTTATTCTTCTTTGAACAAATCCAGTAATGATTGTTATTTAAAACAAGATAAATTAGCAGTTCAAAGTTATTTCAAACTCCTGGCGTGTTCCTCTTTTAAATTTTATAACTTTGTTATATCAAATGATTGTTCAAACCATTAGCTTTAAAGAAAAACTTAGATATATGAAATAAGCTTCAAAGCCCATGTTTATTTTCCTTTGGAACTTTATATCAATGTAATTTCGGATATTTTGTTATATTCGTCTTTACAATCTTCAGGTCGAAGTCTGAGATACAAAAAAAAAGGGTGCATATTTTCTTTTAAACTTTTTATATGTCAATATGCTGCATTAAAGAGTAGGAAACATTATTTCGTGTACAGATGTATGTCTACGTGTGTATTTAACATATTTCTTTCGTTTCGTTTAATTTTTTATTGGTCTTTTTCTGTTTGTTTTTTGAAGCTTCATAAAGCAAATAATATTAGAATTTGACCTCGAACAAGAGTAGAACAAAAAAAAAGCAAGTAAAATTATGACCCAATTATAGAAAATCATATACCAACTAAATACACATCAAACAAAATAAATAAATGCTGGTTTAATAATAGACTAAAGAAGCTTTGTAAACAGAAGGAAAACCTATATAGAAAATTTAAAGCAACCAAGGCAGAAAGAGTTTACAAAAAGTATATAAAAATTAAACACCTAACCCAAAAAGTAAGCAGACAGCTGCAGAGTGAATACATCAACAATGTAATATCTAAAGATAACAAAAACCTATGGTCATACATTAAGTCTAAGAAAATGGAAACAACAGGCATAGCGCCATTAAAAGATGAACATAACATAATACATAATGATAATGAAACTAAAGCAAACATCCTAAACAAATACTTTGCATCAGCATTCTCAGCCCCAGGAGACAAAGACATATTTCTTAATTTGAACCAAGTAGACAACATAGAAGATTTAGTAGTACAAGAAAATGGAATTAAAAAACTATTAGCCAACACCAAACCAAATAAAGCGTCTGGACCTGATGGTATTCCAGCTAGATTACTCAAAGAACTAAGCAATGAGCTAGCCCCAGTGTTCAAAATACTCTTTCAAGCATCGCTTAACCAGGGCAGAGTACCAAAGGACTGGAAAGAAGCTAATGTCACCCCCCTATTTAAAAAAGGAGAAAAATCTGATCCAGGAAACTACAGACCAGTATCACTTACCAGCATCACATGTAAAATACTAGAACACATAATATGTAGCAATATCATAAACCACTTAGACAAACATAATGTCCTCACCCCATACCAACATGGCTTTAGGAAATATAGATCATGTGAAACACAACTAATAGGACTAATTGATGATTTTTCAAAAGGTTTAGATAATAGTGAACAAATAGATGCTATCTTACTAGATTTTTCCAAGGCTTTTGACAAAGTTCACCACCATAGTTTGCTTAAAAAATTAAAATATTTCGGCATTAACGGTCCACTGCATCAGTGGATTAAAGATTTTCTGATAGGGAGAGAACAAACTGTAATAATAAATGGCTCTAAATCAACACCAATAACAGTAAACTCAGGTGTACCTCAAGGAACAGTTTTGGGTCCACTACTATTTTTAATTTACATAAATGATTTACCAAATTGCATTAGTTCAGGAACAAAAGTCAGATTATTTGCAGACGATTGCATAATATATAGAACAATAAAAACAAAACAAGACACAGATATTTTACAAAGAGAATTAGATGAATTACAGAAATGGGAATCAAATTGGAGCATGTCTTTCCACCCAGAAAAATGTCAGTTGTTAAGAGTAACAAAAAAACTAAAACAAATTAATTCCACTTATCTTATTCATGGCAAACCAGTAACACAGACTAAAAACTCAAAATACCTAGGTGTTATAATAAATGAAAAACTGTCATGGAATCCACATATTGATGAAACTATAAAAAAATCCAACAAAGCATTAGGGTTTATTAAAAGAAATTTCTATAAATCAAATAAGAACATAAAACTAAAATGTTATTTAACCTTGGTTAGGCCAATAATAGAATATGCATCCACCGTGTGGGACCCCTCAACTCAAGAAAACATTAAGAAGCTGGAACAAACACAAAATAGAGCAGTGAGATTCATAACAAACGAATATTCACATTTGACTAGGGTAACACCATTAGTAAAATCACTAAATTTAGAAAGCCTTCAGGACAGAAGACTCAAAAGTAAAGTAGCAATTATACATAAAACACTGAACCATAATCTTCAAATACAAAAACAAAATTTAATAAAATACTCTGAAAGACACAAAAATAAAGGCACATTCCTCGTCCCATATGCTAGGACAAATTTGTACAAATACTCCTTCTTCCCTAGTGCTATTAGAGCATGGAATGGGTTGCCTGAGCTAGCCAGAAAAACCAGTGACTTGGCAGAATTTAAGTCATTGGTTAATATGCATGACTAAATGCATGACGCGTAGGACGTAATCATCTTCTTTTTTGAAGTAACGTCTGTAATATATAAGATAAGATAAGATGACCCAAGCTGTAATTGTTTTACTTACATTAATGAATTATAGGTACAAATGATAAAATACTACTGAAACCCTAACCAGCATAAGTTATAGAAAAAAGTCAGCTGTTGATCCAGATTCACATATAATGACATAATGCTAATATAAACTTTTCTTTGTCTAGAAATTGACAAGGTTCGTCAAACAAGGTGTAACTTTCCAAACTACTTCAGCGACATCTACGAGTGGAGGGATGTCAACAGCCGCCACAAACTAGTGGTCAGCAAGCGCCTAGAGCTCCTGGAGATAATGGACATCCTCGAGCCAAGTTTTGCCAGCCGGAACACGCAGGCCAGGGCTGAGATGAGACTGAAGCTGGTTTGTATTGGAGAGAGCTCCACCATCAACACCGGAAGCGCCAAAAGTGTTCAGATACTGACCTACGCCACAGATGACAAATGGTAAGTTTTGTGTAATATGTACATGTTTATTATAGTTACTTAATTTACTAGTTAGTGTCAAAATTCCGAAACTATTTGTTATTCAACATTTTGAAATGAAAAGATATTTTATGTACGATTTTTTCTGTTTATTTTCTAAATAAAGTATTTTTTTTATTAGAATACTTTATATTTTATATAAATAGAATATGAGATGTGCTTATAGCTAGATCATTTAAAAGAGATATTTGATCATTTTTGTCCTCATTTTAACACTGCAGACTGTAAAGTCCAAAATCTTTAATTTAAAAAATGTCCCTGATGGACAAAGTATTGAAGCTTTGCTCTTTGAGACTGGCGCAGCTCTATATGCATTGAAAAGTCAATGTCGATGCCAATGATAATTTATTAACTTGCGACAATAAAGTTCAGCTGCTATTTTTACGATATTTTTATGGCAACATTGATCTATCAATTGAGCTTTCTGAACTTTAGTTTATGGCAACATTGATCTATCAATTGAGCTTTCTGAACTTTAGTTTATGGCAACATTGATTTATCAATTGATCTTTCTGAACTTTATAGTTTATCTCTCAAAGTTTCACAGTTTGTCACAATCTTCCCTTTTCATTTTCTTACCTTTTTATTTAGGTTAGATTTTTGTCGCCACAACATTTATCCAAATCGCTTTCTCTTTTTTTTCATGTTACCATATTTTATCCCTTAAAGGCACATGCCTTGTTCCATATGCTAGGACAAGTTTGTATAAATACACCTTCTTCCCTAGTGCTATCAAAACATGGGTTGCTTGAGTCAGCCAGGAAAATCAATGACTCAGCAGAGTTTAAATCATTGAGTAACATGCATGACTAGATGCATGACGCTTAGGACGTAATCATCTTCTTTTTTTAAAGTAACGTCTGTATTATATAAGAAGATAAATAAATAAGTTAACGATTGCAAAAAGGACATAGAACAGTGAATAACATTATTCGTAAAAAATATTCATCATTAAAATGGTTTTTGTTTGTATTTGTATATTGCAACTGACGTTGTCTCATTGTGATATGACTACATTTTTTTTACTTTAAGTGTTTGAATTTTTCTTCAGTGAGTCCAACTACAGGTGTATTCGTATCACTCACAGAGTCAATAAACTGATTGAGCTTCAGATAGGTAAGTAGTATGGATAAACCCCATTAGTATACTTAGACTTATACATAGTGAGTTTGCCGTAATAGTACCAGAACCAATACTTCTTTTATTTTTAGTTTAATTTTTTTTTTGATCTACTCTCTTCAAATATGTCATCATTAGATATAATGTAGTCACCATCTCATTCTTGGCCTTCGGTCCCGTCTGAGACATAGGCCACCAACTCCCTCCATGTGTCTCATCTCTGGGTGAATCTCTCCAACTGTCCCCACCTCTTGCCCATGTATTTCTCGACTGTCCCCTCCTCCTCTTTCCCTGGGGTTCCAGATGAGGGTTTGTCTTATGATGTTGGAGGCAGGCGTGCAAAGGATGTGGCCTACCCATCGCAAGCTTCCCTGAAGCTCAATGTGTTGCAAATTTCTTTAAAAATAAAAATTCCTAATATTGTACAAAAACACTACTGGTAAAATTGTGGCATAATTGTATCAGCAATATAGAGGAAGCATGCGTATCGAACTAAAAAAAAAATGTAATCACATTTTTAATTTATTTTTTTCAAAGTTCCATTTGACTCTAATCATGTTTTACTTTTTACTTCCTTTGTTGTAAAATCTTCATTTTATAACTATAACAGAGATAAATTGCATAAGGACAAAGTTTATAAAAGTACTGACATAGAAACATATTGGTAGTAAATAGTAGTAATAATATATTGTAACCTTTGTTACATCTTCAAGTAAGACATGTCTTATCATCTGTTCAGGTAAATCCTATGACACGCCAGATAATGCTTGTTCTAATGTCAACTTTGACAAAGTCAAGAAGCAGATTCTGTTGCGTAAGTCAATGTCTATTATAAATATTATTTGAAAATCATTGTCTGTTGTGGTGTAAGTGATAATGAACGTGTAAATATTTGATCTTCTAGAGCATATCTAAGGTCTTCAGTTTGTAGGGATTAGACTTTCTTGTCGGTAGCAACCATCTCCGAGTCGGCAAACATAGTATTAACCGACATTTTAAAAAAAACCTGAAAACAACGTTAACTGTTTGATCAGACACGGCCCAAAGAATTCAGTGACTCTAATTACTCCATGCATGTGTCGCGTCATTCAATGTAATGTGTCGCGTCAGTCAGTGCAATTTTTCGAGTCAGTCAATGTAATGTGTCACTTCAGTTAATGTAATGTGTCGCATCAGTCAATTTAATGTGTCGCGTCAGTCAATGTAATGTTTCGGGTCAATGTGATTTGTGTCGTCGCTAGTACAGAACTTAAAAGTCTTGTCACATTGAGATGGCTTACTATTATATGGTTTGAATGTCGAGTTGATGTATCCTCGACAAAAGGTTGGATTTACGATGTTACTGGCAATATGGCCATTAAGAATTAAACTTTCAAAAGAGTATCTACAAAAAACAACATTTTTTTAAAAAGACTTTTAAAATATGCATACTTAATATGTAAAAGAATGAAAATGATATTAAATATATCAGGGGGTCTATTCTAATGCCTCATTACTCTTGCATTAATGAAAAGCATTTTTATTGTAGGTCTTCAAATGGGTAGAGGGCCTGAGGCCTCCATAAAATACTTCCCAGTGCCTCCACTTACATCTGGCGCTGGTCCCCGCATGGAAACATAGCCTGTCATTCAAATATTGCACCTGACCTATAGATCTAGGTCAAAAGTATTTTTAAATCAGATAAACTATGTCCAGTTCTGTGATTAGTGTGTTTGTGTGGATATACAGGAGGGCTTTCTTATGTATTTATGAACGCTGAGTTGTCTGTCATTGCTCATGTCTTTAAAAGTTAAGACATTTATTTAATAGAAATACCTAGCCTAATTAATTCATCGGCCTTCCGACATTTTCATTGGGCAAACAAGTGCGATAAAAAAAAATAAGGACCATTGTCAGTGGTGGGGGAGAGAGGGGTCTGACCTTGAGTAAGATGAGAGTTCATTACGCTAATGTTGCAGTATGACAACATGTTTACGCCGAAATGATGCCGCGAAATGTGCACGGCGTTTCGTTGTCGCAATAATCCTGGATAATACTCTTTTATCAAAACTTAATCTACTCCTGTAATGACTCTGGCAATCTGAGCCCGTCAATCTTGTACAGTGATCTAAAACCCTGCTTAGACATCTCTGCCTCGTTCTATTTTATCAAACGTCACACTATAAATCTTCATTATTCAACGTATCAACTTTTAATCTGAAAGCTGCATCGTTCTTTAAAGCGACGTCAAAAGCAAAAGCTCTCGATGCAAAACTCTGCAACTAGCCCTTTCATTGCCTGCTCCGTACCTCTCTCTCTCTCTCTCTCTCTCTCTCTCTAACACACGTACAATCACACCGACCCTGCCCGTACCTTATAATTAGAAATATAATGGCGCTGATCCCCGACAGACAGCTGCATCTCTCTAGATCCAGTCGTGTCAGACTTTTGTCTGAGTCTTGATCTTCCCATGAATATCTCGCTGTAATGCATCGAATGCTACGAGTCTCGTGCAATTATTTGAAACCCTCCTGCTGTATCATTTGAAACCCCTCTGTTGTATCACTTGAAACTCTCCTGTTGTAACATTTGAAACCCCTCTGTTGTATCATTTGAAACCCTCTGTTTAATTATTTGGAACCCTCCAATTGTATTTCTTGAAACTCTTTTGTTGTATTCTTTGAAATCTTCCTGTAATATTATTTGAGACCTTCTTTGTTGTATTATCTCATAATGTTCCACAAAGCCTAAAAACTAAATTTACTGTTTATATGCGTTTTTAGAAATCAAAGACAAAATATTTACACACAACTACATCATATTATATTAAAGTTGTGCATCCAAAATATACGGATTGACTCTTACAAATGTGTATACAAGTATATATCTTGTATTGTATTGTACAATTTGTTTAGTTTTAGAGAAGCTTCTCCTAGTTCCCTATAAAGTAAACTAAAGTTTCTCTTTCAGATCTATCGATCCATAAGGCAGATGATTTTAAGGTCATCTGTCACTTTGGTCAATAGTTAACGAGTAGAGTGTCATATGGTCAGCACAACGACCAACTGCCGTTACTTTCTCCAAAGTCAGGTACCTATTAGAATTGGGTGGACTCATTGGCGCCCTAAGAATCCCGAAATTAAAAATCCTAGTCTTCACCGAGATTCAAAACCAGGACCCCAGGTTCAGAAGCCAAGTGCTTAACCACTCAGCCACCGCGCCCCCACTTCCCTACGGAAAGAACAAGTGTTATATTGAGAGCAGTGAGATCTCTGGAAACCACTGCATAGTTTTATGTCAGATCTAGGACTAGTTATCTGAGCCCTCCAACATGATAGTTAAACAACAGAAGAGGAAGAAGAAAGACTCAAAGTTTCAATATACAATGCTTTTCATTTTAATCTTTCCTGCCTTCATTTTTTCCTATTTATGAATGTGCATTGCAAAACAACATTCTCTGGGAGCTGTGTACATTCTGGTGTAGACATCATGTTCTCAGCGTTGGTAATACAAGGAGCTAGCAAGAGAAAATAGCTCTTGCTTTCATTAGAAAACGCGAGTAGTCACTCCTGGACAGTCATTAATCATTTATCTTTTGGAAAATGACCAGTGAACAAAAAAAGTCAGTCTCATTAAAACCTGTCCGGAGAAACAGACTCCAAATGAATCCTATTGTTAGTCTCCGGTTTATGAAGACATTGTAATGGCTTAGACTTCCGGTCAAAGGGAAACAGAAGGAATGGCGGCTTTGCTCCTCGTGTGACTAAAATATTAGTTTTAAAAAATTAGAGGAAATGAAACAATTTTATGTCTTTTTTTTTAAAGGGTCGTGAATGAGTAACTTCCAATAGAGCTTAGAGTCAGGGCACGAAGGGGACATTATATCGATGAATGGTAGGAAAAGGTGGGGGACATTATATAGATGAATGGTAGGACAAGGTGGGGGGGGGGACATTACATAGATAAATTGTAGGACAAAAAGGCATGACCTAATGTTACTGATGCAGCGTGCTTTGCAAACTTTATATTGACAAACCTTTCCTAAAAACAAAACACTCTAGTACAACATAGTCAAATAGTTCTTTTGACACTTCTGTTTCAAAGTAGATCAATTATTCTTACAAACGTGTCTTTCTAGAATGTATGTACTATATTTCAAATAATCAGTGACAAAATATATTATTTCGTTAAAATGTTATAGATATACAGAGTTTTTAAAATTTGCATGTACATTTCTTACGAAGTTCTCTATAAATATTACCTACACTGAAACTGAAAGTTATTGTTAATATATGTTTATAATATAATATTTATATAATATCTTTATATTTATATGCTAATAGTATGTTTATATTTTTAGAATATGTTTATACTTCCGGTACTCAGTTTTCCCGATTCGTTTTCTTTGAAGTGTAGGCTATGTTTGTGTTTATATTTAATTTTTGTTTCTTAAACCCAAGTATTGATCCCAACTGCTAATGCTGGGAGTTCAGCTGTTTTTGGGGGGAAGCACGCAGGTGTGCTTGTAGTTTCCAGACAAGTTCGTGTGAACATGCGCCTGTGTAGGGTTTGATAAGTGAGGGTTGGGGGGAGGGGGGCGGTCTTCCATCATCCACTCACATTTCACCAGGCTTCTTATTATTCTACAAAGTACTCGTCTCAAAAGTCATCAACTTTTTTTTTCCTTCCTATAATTTGTCTTCTGTCTTTCTCTCCCCCCCCCCCCCCTACCTACTGAACCCCCGAGCTGCACCATCCCTCTGAAACCTGGTTGAAAAAAAAATCGATGTTCCATGGTATCACCTGCTAGTTATAAAGTTCTTCTCAGTAACACAAGAAATTGGAATGGGGGGAAAAACAAATTTCACTAAATATAACTTGTGCATATAACCAAAAACAATAGGCGAGCATCAATGTTACTAGAATCTCAATTTTATTTTTTATATCTTTAAACTTAAGTGCAGCTTTGAAGAGATTTAATTTATATGTTGTTGTTGTTGTTTTTGTTTTTTTTGGAGTCCTGAATTTCAACTGTCCCAAACACGTCCACTTTTAGATAGAAAACAAAGGAAGTCTCATTTTGAACTGGAACTCAAGACGCTTAAAAATGATGTCACTTGATGATCAGATTGAACTAACAGTCATTGGTTACTGAATTGGTTTGGAAGATAGATGTTCTAGATGCAGTCAGGGTAGATAAGTTTAAACATGGGCATGATGACTATAGCCTTTGTCGCCTTGCCAGATAAGCCAGAGAAGGTAGTGCTATGTATGTCATGGTAGTATATTGAATCTTCATCTTTAGGCAGCAGGAAATCACAGAAGCTCTTCAATAAATTTTAAAACAACACAAGGGATTTTATATAGAAAGTTAAAACTGAGCCCGGGATGCTAAAAACTAGCCACAGCACGGATCATCAATACATGGTGTCTAAAAGAAGAAAATATTAACATATCCATTCTGTAGACATAATTAATATCTCATTGATTTAATTGTTTTGTAAAGCGTCAATCTCTTACTCAAATCCTTTTTAAAAAAAAGTTTAAATGACCTTTCGTTGAGGGTCCTATGGCTATGGTGTTTAAAATATGGCAAATGATAATCTCCCCTACGAAAGAGCCTCCCGTGTTTGTTACAATGAATAGTGAATAGTTGTAAAAGTAGTGTATAATTATGAAAAAACTGCTTGCATAAGTGATATAAAAAATTAGATTTTTCTCTTTTAGAAAAAAAAAAAGTAGCCTTTGCACCAGAACTTTGAATGGACTAAAATATTATGATTTCGGGTTTTCACTATCTTTTCTAGTTTACGAGATCTAAAAGGTACATACGGGCAGACGGACGGAAAGACTTTTCACACAAAACTTTTCCCCTTTCGGAGGCCGCTAAAAAGAACGCTACTTGTGATTGTGGAATTTGGGATTATCTATCAACTCCACTTAACTTTATGATAAAGTAGTGATATGCTTACGCTTTAATTTACTAAATGTTCCATTAACAATTTAAACAAGTTTTTGAGATCTCCAATAGTTTTTTTTTTTAAACCTACATAAATAAATTTTTGTTTAAAGCTTTCGATGAGATCAGGCTCAAAATCTCTTTTGTTATTTTTCTATCAGCTTGTTTGTTTGTTGTTGTTTTTTTTGTGTCAGTCTGTTCCCACAATTCTATTGTCTTGTTTTACTTTCCTTCAAGACAGAAGAACTCTCATACCGAGTCTCTGGGAAGGAAATGATTGTAACATAAATGTTATGGACTAACATAGGGTAGGATGCTTCTTTTTTCCCGCTCTTTCTCCAAGATCATCTCGTCGTAGATGACCAGAAAAAAAAAAATATGTAGAGGTCGGCTATTGGTTTCCGATAATTGAGAATGGAGGGGGAAATTATTGGCAAACATAATGGCTGTAGACAGGGTAAGTGGACCAGACGTTATCGTATCATGAAGTAGTTCGGCCTAGGCAAACAGTGGTTGGACAAAGTGGTCAGCAGGTGGTTAGGTCACTTAACCATTTCCCCTGGTTGGGCATTAATGGCGGGCCTGAGAGCGTGGGACAAGGTTGGGTGTTATTGCTTTTCAAAATGCGCCCACTTATTCTGGCTTCATTTTGACCGTTTGGTTGACCACGACGGGACCAATAACTCAAAATGTTAATGACATGACTTTGTTAGTGGAACAATGGAGTTTTTAAAAGTTTTCTATATTTATTTTCATTCTATTAGGTTCTCTTTGGTATTTGAGGTTTTCACAGAAGACATGCTTTGTAGTTAGAAATAGACAGTACACAATGTGACATATGTGCTAGAAATATTCATATTTTCGACTCCAATCAGGCACAAATTTGGGTTCTTACTTCCTCCCATCACTCAGCGTTGGATTTCACTGAAATTAATTTTAAACATATTTCCGCCATAATAATTTTCCAGTACATTTGTTTGTTGTTGTTTTTTTGTTTGTTTTAGTATCTATGAATATATTAGGCCTAAACATGAACTGTCCTTTTAGTTCCAAATTACAAGGTTTTATATTTAGTAGTATTGTAAAACAAAGCCTTCTCCTTAAATGTTAATTAGTAGTTTTATTAGGAAAATATGATTTCCTTAAAGGAACAAATATAGTAAAATAACAGTTGGATACATTAACAGATCAAAAGGAATCGAAACTATAACCTTTTATTTAAGGTATCGTTTTAAGTCCTATATTGCTTTTCAAAAGTTTATGAAGTGGAGATTTTCATTTATGGCGGATAACTAAAAACAGCTAGCTGTTTGGTGTATCCGGTGAAATGAATATAATATACGAAGTGTTTATAAGTTATACGTTTTCCAAGCTCTCTTGCATATAGCACAAACTAATTTGTATCATTTAGATAGCAACATTGATTCTTTAAAATGCGTCCTCGAAAATCCCGATAGGAATTAAACTAACGTAAGTGTATTTTATATAAAATAAACCTCAATATGAGGAATCCCAAGTAAGTAGCAACAAACAAACAAACAAACATGACAACATACATGGTAACGTCTGCGATTTAGATCTACTTTTTTTTTTTTTTTTTTCAAAATTAGCTTCAGATGTATTTCTCAGATTTTTTCTACCCTGTAGTTTTAAATTGTACCTGGCCAGTCAGTCAAGGGAAGTAATCGATATTTGTTAGTTTAGGCTCAGGTGTCACGGGCCAAGCAGACGAGATTATTTTGGCTTCTGTTTCTCCCATTGATTTCATCTCGTTCTGAAAGCGAGGCTCTCCACCATCTAAGAGTCGCTAGCAATCTAGACTCAAGGAGGAAACAGTGGTCAGAACTCGCACATTTACAGACTCCAATACTGACACATACACAAATCTTTTTTTACAAAGCTTATATCAACTCACTCTGTCCGTCAGTCTATCTGTCTGTCAAACAGTTTGTACACATTATTTCTCACACACCCATTCTCGGATCAGTTGGAAACTTTGCACAATTATTTATTGGCGTAGACATGATATGAATCAACATTTAAAAAAAAACAACTAATTAGTCAATTAATAACTGTAATAACTATTTTGTTTGATAAAAGGTAAATTAATCCTTCAGTATTCACAGATATGGCATAACATGTAGGGTTGGTTCCCCTTAGATAATTGTACACGCTATTACTCCCATACCCATTCTCAGATCATGTTAAACAATTATTTATTGTACCTAGCAAAACAGGAATCAGTTTTAGAATTAACCGATTAGTCCATTAAGTTTTGGTATTTAATTATTTTGCTCGATATTGATTAAAGGAAATATCTTCTACAGTAAATAGAGTTCTTCTCCTTATATTTCCCTTTCTTCAAAGGATTTTTCATATGTTGCTGTTAAATAAATAACTTCAAGCAAAGTATTGTACAGTATTTGCATTTAATCTTCTCGAAATCCCATATATTGTCCAGTTTTACTTCCAAATAACTTATATCGCTACCACTGAGGTTAATAATCAATTATAGTCTTACTTTCAAATCCTTTTTCCCCCCCGAAAATTGATATTTTAATGTCCTTAAACACACACATTCTATATTTCTATATGTAAATGTAGGTAAATATATATATATACCTTTATATATCCCTTGGTCTGTTGGACCGTTGGGGCACCATGCAAGATTTGTCTACCATCTTTTTCCATTTCTTAGATAGAACCTCTTTCAATGGCAGGCCTGTCCATTCTTTTATGTTGTCTTCCCATCCCATTCTCTGTCTGCCTCTTCTTCTTTTTCCTGGTAATGGAAGGAAGACCTTGTAATATGGCTATAGAGTTTTTGTCTGCGTTTTTTTTTTTTTTTACAATAGTTGAAAACAGAACTCCATGATATATATATATATATATATATATATATATATATATATATATATATATATATATATATATATATATCATTTTAAATAATATGCATATAGATCGAGCCTAGAATCTATTCAGATACTTTAATAAGAAATATAATGTAGCTTTAACATTTTTTTCTAACAACAAATAAGATACTGCTAATGAAAAGCCAATGTGCACGATTTGAACAAACTATCTTCACTCGTCAATTTAAAAAAGTTTTGTAGAATTTTGTTTAACCTTACCCTGGAAGAAATAAGTTAAAGCTACATCTCTTTCTATACAGAAAATTATTGTGAAAAAATGTAGGACTTGGAACTATTTGTGTAGAAATTTAACTCGTGTGTAAATAGTGCTCCCCTAAAGAACATTGACATTAAACATTCCAACAATTGCTCTTTGTTTCATTTGTTTATGTCTTCCATTAGGACGAACATCTTCATGATTTATTGCATTGATTTGTGTGTGTATGCGACCATTGAGTCCATTAGAACATTTTCTAATCTTGTCATCCTGCCCCCCACCCCCCTCCGCCTTCTTGTCTTGTATGATCTTACGTTCGGCTCTCATTGGTTGGATTCTATCCATTTTATACGGATTTATGACCTCGTCTCTAATCCTAATCCTCTTTCATTTTTTTTCGACCTTTGCGTTCGCAGAAAATTTCCATGTTTCTTTTCAAATTCTGTCCATTTCGGTAATTTGTTTTCCGAATCGAATCAGCTGATCCAACATGTTTCTTTTGTTCCTTGTTCATAAATAGTGGGAAATCGCGCCCATGACAATGCGCATTAGTTTGTTTTTTTAAATAACCCTGTCGTCTGCTATAAAATGAGTTGTTTTTTTTTAAAGTGCGTCTTCCATTGTGAATAGAACATCGTATCTGTAAACATGATTACTTTTTTTTTACAAACCTTATATGTCTGTCTGTCTGTCTGTTGGTTAAAAACTTTGCACATGTTATTTCTCCCACACCCATTCTTGGATCAAGTTAAAACTTTGGACAATTATTCATTGTCGTAGACAAGACATGAAGCAATAAAAAAGTTAATTAATTACTGGTAATTAATTATTTTGTTTAATAACAACAAAGGAAATGAATCCTTTAGTATTCAAAGATATGGCTAAATTTGTAGTGCTTTAAATTGTCCCCTTAGATAATTGTGCACGCTATTTCCCCCACACGCATTTTCGGATCAAGTTGATACTTTACACAGTTTATTGTACCTTTCAAAACATGAATAAATTTACTAATTAGTCAATAAATTATAGGTAATTAATTATTTCGTTTGATATCTGAAAATGGAAATAACTTCTACATTATTGAGAGATATTTTTTAAATTCTTCCTTTAGATAAGCTTTGTTTTTTGTGTTTTTTTTTAAGTTTTTTAAAAATATATTTTGCTTGTTTAATAGTCACGACCTGCCCCCTTGAACGGTGTTTGGGTTAAGTGTAGGCCTACTGGCCTAGGCGTCATTTTTGGAGGAAAGTCCGAAATGTGTAAAACAAAACAAGAGAATCTCAAGTCTAGGATCTTTGTGCCGAATGCATAAGTTACTAGACCAGTAGGTCTATATCTACTAGGCCTAATAGATACATAGAATCCAGAGTCTAGGGTCTGTAGGGCGAATGTTAAAGTTACCAATAGGTTAAACATCTACATCTATATCTACTAGGCCTAGACACATAGAATCCAGAGTCTAGGATCTGTAGGTGAATGTTAAAGTTACCAGTAGGTTAGATATCTACATCTATATCACCTAAGTCTAGATACATTTAAGTTATTAATGGCTAACATTTTTTGTTCTCAATGTACCAGGCTAAGCTAATTGGTGGCCTATCTAACTAACTGGGGGGATTGAGTTCAAATCCTGATGTAGACTAGGGATTTTTTTTTAATTCGACATTTGACTAGAGCAGAGCTGTGGTGCCTATTTGCTGAGCACCTGAAGACAGAACCCTTATCTCCCCTCCCTCAACATGTTCACAAAAGAGCTCGGACCAATTCGCACTAAGCTTGCTCTAGAATCATGGAAGATGATGCGATATACAAAAGCAAAAATAATAACAATAATTGTTTTCTATTCATAATGCTTTTTATAAAAAGGGCTTTGTTCTCAAACATCAAGTCAAGGGAAATAATACATGAAAATCACAACTATTAACCACCATAAACGAATTTTACTGCTACTTCGAAGCAGGACGTTTTCCCGATGCGACAGTTTTGATTATTTAGCGGCCCCCGATAGGCAAAAGACGCTATTAGTTTTGTGTGAAATGTCTATCCGTCCGTCTAGATCTCATAAACTAGAAAAGATAGTGAAATTTTATTTTGTATGCATATTAGTTGGACATAATGTAAAACAACAATTAGTAAGTAGTTTTTCATATTATCATGTGAACTGCAGTGCTGTTCCATGGCCATAGAACACTTAAAGAAAGGACATTTTTTATTTTTTTTTAGGATTTGAATAAGAGATTGACACTTTACAAACAATAAGATCAATTAGATATTCATTATAAAACATCAGTTAGGCCAGGTTCGCATTTAACTTCACATTCACTTATCCTTTGGTCTGCTGGACCGCTGGGGCACCACACAAGATCTGTCAAACTTCTTTCTCCATTTTTATATGTCATTTGTCTTTGATAGAATTTAATTCTGATGTTCTTTTTGAAAATATTGATACCTTCCTTTTTACCTGCTTAGGTGGACCACTTCGGGGGTCGATTTTGAGTTTGTGTTTCCCACACAGACATGCATCGTAACTACTTATATTAAGATGAAGAGGAGTGATGAATGAAATTTTAATTTAAGTTTTATCAAGAATGAATAATAATATTGAGTTAAAGAATGTAAAGTCTTTTGACAGACTCAAGCTTGAGTTTTGACAAACACACATCATTTTGTTTCGGTTTTGACACACACTAGCTTGAGTTTTGACAAACACACATCATTTTGTTTCTGTTTTGACACATCATAGTTTTAATGTTTTGATAAATGCATATCCTTTTTCATCTGTTATGATAGATACTTATCATTTTGTTTGTATCTTAATTTCCTATGATCTCTTACAGCTTTTGATTCTCCACCACGGCCATGTCCAGTCAAAGGCATTTTTAACTATGTTCATAAGAAGAACAGCTGTAGTGGACGCCTGGAAATTGGATGTTCCAGGGATTCTGAGATTGTGGTGGACACCAAGTGTGTTGGCAGTGAAACAGGTGTGTCCATGTTGAATTTTATTTTTATAACATAAGTGACCAGTACAGGATTGAAGAACAGAAGAAGATTTAAAGAACAGTCACAAAGACTTTAGGTGGATGAGATCCATATGAAAGATCATGATATAATTAACCAGAGACTTTTCAATATAAAACTTTCCATTCTACATTTTTTTTTCTCTTGCTCTTTACCTTTTGATATTATTTTAATAATGATTTATTTATTTGTTTATTTATATTCTTCACAGCGGACATTCTACAATGCTATGCTAACTGGACAGAAAATAATAATCTGTACATGATAGCAGGTCGTGTAGATGATCTCAGAAAATCTGCAGATTGCTTGGTATGTAGACTTAAACAAAAAAAAAAGACATAAATATTTATTTCTTCAAATTAGAAAGTTTTGCAATGTTTTTTTGTTGTTGTTTTTTTTTGGTCATATATCATTGTATATAATAAAATATTTAAGGGTTAATGATAGAATCTTTAAACTCTCCTTAGGTGTATCGGTCAGTTCCCAATGGACATGAGCTTGAGGCAGATCCAAACTGTGCAAGTGAACGAGTAATAGTTTTGGGACATCCAATAGATTTCAATATCAAATCACATATCAGTAAGTAATTTTTTGTTTCAGAAAAAAAATCAACTTTTTATAACTTGATAATTTCAAGTAATAGCTATGTAGTTAAGACATGCTATGACACATTTACTCTTGGGTAATGATTTTGAGAAAGTAAAGCTACTTTTGCCATCAATAAAGATATAAAATGTATTTTGGCAAAACTTGGAGAGACTTCTTTATAATATCTTCCGCCTCCTAGCTTTAATGTTTTCAAAAAAATGATTCATTGCAAAAAAAATTTTTTTTAGAAACCTGCTCGGCATCTTCCACAAGAACAGCACCTGTCAGTCCTGCCCAGTCTCAAGAGTCCAAAGAGACAGGTATCTATGATACAAATGCTAAAAATTCTGGTCACCCATCTTCAGAGTTGGAGAACCCTTCCACTGGCATCATCAATGCAGACTCAGAAAACAAGAGCAGTTGTATGAAATCAATCAGCTTTGCAATCTTAGTTGGCTTGGCCCTAAATCACTTGTGCTCACTTATTCTTAGATGATAAATTTTTGTTGGTCAAATCTATTTTACAAGACTTTCTCAATAAAATCTGGCCATGCTCATCCAAAACAAACAAAAAAATTATTTTGAAAATTTTTATTATAGATGCCCTATCTCTAACACAGATAATTTTCAGATTATGTTTTAACTCGCAATCTGCCAAATGGTACATTCATTTATGCATATCCTAAATATTGAGGTCTTCATTAACTGGGTCTTTGTGGCAGGTTTGTCAGTCAGTCTACTCAAATTATTTAAATAATAATGTAAATACATTTTTGTCAGAGTATAAAAACTGTATTTAATATAGAATTAAAACGGCATATAGTCTTAAACAAAAGAAGCTAATTTATTTAAAGCTGTTTATGTTGTATACAAGATGAGCCATATATTCATTTAAATTGCACTACGAAGAGATATAATTTAAAGATTATTTTATGTAGTTGATGGGAAAAAAAAGATTTACAGCTATTGAAATTATATAAACTTATTTTTGTTTTAAGAAATCTTTTTTTTTTATCCTTAAGATGTAAAAACTAAATCTGATTCTTTTTAATTGGCTGAAGAAAAACATTTCATTAAATTTCTCTATGTTGGCAAAATGTTGACATAAAAAAAAGTGTTAATCTAGGATAATTGGGATCATGATAATTTCAATTGAATCAAAGGATGTTTTTTGAAGCTTGTAGCTCAGAGTTTTTGTTCTGATTGGCTGACCATACAAAATGAAGCTCAATATACAAGAAAATGTTTTTCTGTGTTAAATAATTCTTATGGTTTACCATTACCATGTCATTGGTTTGATACTATAAATATTATATATATATATATATATATTGGCATTGTTCATGTCAAATTTAATTATTTGATGTCAGTAGTCTTGGCCATAAATTATATGTTTACTATTACATTTTGATTATTCTTTTAAAAAGTTCCTTTTTTTCGGAAGAAGAAAAATAATCTTTAACCTTTATCTCTAACTAAAAAAAGGCTTTGAAATAGCTTTTTAATATTTATTTAGGTAGCAGAAATTTATTTTTTTTACTTTTTTTTTCAATAGTTTTTGGCATTACATTATAGACCCTATTAGAAAAGTATAAAGTAGCGCATATCTTGTAATCTGAACAATTGTATTGAAGAAAAAGCTTAAGTTTTTCTAAGTGTTCTTGAAGGTTTTTTTTTTATTTTATCATTCTTTTATGTAAATTACTATTTTGACCAAAAAAAAAATTCACTTTTTTTCTCACAGTTCAATTAAATTTAAAAAAAAATATTTTTGTTTTAAAGCCAAACTATGAAATCATGAATGAGATAAACATATTTCATGTGATGTAATACCATTTTTCCTAATGACCACTGCCTTGCCTTCTATCCCTGAATGATGTCATGATGTCCAGTCTGCAGCATTTGCTCATTGAATTTAATGTTGTTTTATTACTATTTTTTTGTTTTGGGCTTACATATTCATGGTGCGTGATGATGGAACTAACTGAAAGAGAAGTTATTAGGTGATGGTGAATGTATGAGACTGAATGTTTGCGACACTGCATGTTGAATTATTTATGTTCAAGACATTGTTAGTGCATATTAATTACAATTATTGCTATATTAGGTGCTGCATTTTTTGTTTTGTTTGCACTTTTACACACAAAAAGTGTGTTTGATTCTATGATGTCAAATATGTTTATGATTCTAATAAAATATTTCATTGTGATAATAATGCTTTAAATAAATAATGTTGCTGTTCGATTGATGCGATACTGTCATAGCTATTTATTTGTGTCTCCCTCATTATATAAACTTTGGTACAAATATGTGCATACTGGCATTAGTCTGATGGTAGTAAATCTAAGTGCCATTAGTTGCTGGTCTAATTTGAAAAAAAAACGACTTTAGACCTTATTGTTATATTCATTACTGTTTCATTAATATACTGTTGCTGTTCTATTTTTGTTTAACCCACTATTATTTCTTATCCTATTTTGACAATCTAACAAAATTTTTATAAGTATGACTCTAGTCAAGATATCCAAAGTATGGAATAAAATATAACTTTATGTTTAATAATTATATCTAGACTCAAGGTGACACAATAGAAAGGAATTTAGTTTTCAGTGCTTCTAGTTTGGTATTAAAGGTAACTTTTTCAACCAATCCCATCTTCCATTACTTAAATATTAGCTCCCTTTTTGCTATTGATAAAAAAAATTATTTATTTCCGTAACAAAAAATTTTTTTGGTCAAAATTAAACACAATCATTGGGAAGATTTTTTTTTTTAATTAATGAAACACTTTCTGAATCTAATATTTATAACTCTTTGTTAAGGCTGTTGTAGTTCCCATCCATCTTATTTATATTTCAACCCATTCCTTTCCATTATCTTAGATTCAGAGATAATGGTTCATATTGACTAATTTTGTTAAACCTTGGTCATTCGACAACTACTAATTAATGAGAATTATAAATAATTAGCCCTGGAAACTTTTTTTTTTGCTAAAAGGATTTTTTTTTGAAGCAATTAAATAGGTTTTGGAAGAAAGTCTTGAAATGATTGAAGTCATAAAAACTTGTTTTGCTAAAAAAAAAAAAAAAAATACTTTCCTATATACCAGCGTGTTCAGTTTATCTTATATGAAGAGACATTTAATGTCTAAATATTAAAGTGAACAATGTTTCATGTAAAGTCATTTTTTTCATACACTTTTATCTTCAAACCTTAACCCCTAGCACACGGATAATTATAGTATAATACTTAATTATTTTGTTATTTCAAGTATTTAGACCATTTTTCAGTTCCCAGTATTCAAAGGAATTGTATATTCCAAGATAAAAAAACATTTTTCCATACCATAATTAATTATAATTAGAATAGGAAATACTGTTATAAGAATAATTTCACATCAAGTTGAATATGTTGTTACTTCTTTATATCACTAATAAGACCATGTATTGCTACTTAACTAGAATCTATGTATCATACATATAACCACTTTATAATATTTATATTCAGAGCATGACTTTAAGAAAATAGTTATAGCCATTTCTATCAATTCAATTTTACCTTTCTAAAAATATTGACATCTTGTTTGTTTGTTAACCAAGCAGGAGGCTTTGTTTGTACAAACTGTAAAAAAATTGGATATAAAAAGTAGGATATTATTCTGACATCGTTGTGTCATGGGTATATTGACTCTAGAACCGCAACAATTTTATGTCTGAGAAATGTTTTCCATCGTTCTTAACAATAACAGAGACCATATTGTTTATCAACAGACATTGGCAATTGATAACGAGATATGGTGCTTATAGGTGATTGTGTGCGATTATAAATGAACGGACTCTCGTTGGTTACAATGTTGAGAATTTCTGTGTTTGATTTGTTTGTTGAGTCATTTTAATGTTGATTTTTTTTTTTGTCATTGAACATGGATGTGGTTAAGCGCAATAATAATTTTTAAAAATTCATGTAAATGTCTTTTGTATATTTAAAACCAAACAAGAACTATTGACACTGGGGCTTACATAGTGTTAAGTTATCCCCCCTTGTGTGTCCACAGAACTATGTGCTAGCTTCTTATCCCATGTCTCTCATTGTCATTGGTATTGTAATATGTATATTTATAATTAAATGATGTGCTAAGGGGAGAGAACTAGTGGAACAATAAATTTTCAATACTCATTTTCAGTTGAGATTTAATTAAAAACAGCTTTTAATATTTGATAATCCAGCAAAAGTCTACTTTCCACTGTCCTGTCTAAGGCTTTTTTTCTTGGTCGCAAAGAGGAAAAAAAAATTGTGATCCTTTTTTTTTTATCTCTTAGTTAGTAACATATAGTCACACAATTACATTATTAAACAAAAATGCTCTCTTTATTTAACCAGACTATGGTCAACTACATTGTATCTAAAGCTTATTACATCAGTTAAAAATTGAACTATCCACTGCATAAGTTTTGGACAGTCTAAAGTAATATCAATGTAAATAATTACTTTTTTTTAAACAAAAAGTAAAACAAGGTGAACTTTCTTACTATTGAAATCATTGGAATATTATAATGTGTACTAGATTTATACATTCACTTAACCAGGATTCTTTCTCTGGAGATAACAGGGTAAGAACATGCTCTGTTGTTTTCTGATCTAATATTCATTAAGTTTAAAAGAAAAACAATCGCTGTATAAGTTGCATAAAGAGGAGGATTTTTTTTAAAAGTATTTTTAAAGTTTTTCTTGTTTTCTTTTATATTATTTTTTTTTACAACACTTCATTCTATGTAGAACACTAGTTTCAATAAGCTATTAAGTCTGAAGTGTTAGTATTAATAAAAAAGTTATACTATAACAAACATTTTTTTTTTTTAAAATAAGATATATGTAATTACAAAAAAAAAAGAGAAAGATTGCAAATATGATAGTTTAAATATATAAGTGATTTTTAAATGGCTGGCCTATGTTGTTATATAAATGCTGTGGACATCTTTAGGGGGAGTCTTTGGCTATCACTTTGGGTAAGCCACCTAATGACCAATGACTGACTAAACTCAAGCTTGTCATGAGACTGAATGGATGTTTTTTTTTGTATTGTACATTTATTATACAAAAAAAAAATATTTGCAATAAATATGACTATGATGTAATGATTATGTTGTTTCTTTTTAACTACTAATTTAAATGTTGTTGTTCTTGTTATATGCAATCAGTTTTAACCTATAAAAAAAAAGTAAAGTTCAGACCTTGCAATCTATAGGGCATATGATGTTAAGGTCAACAATTTCTTTGGCCAAGGGTTAACAAGTAGGGTGTCATGTGGCCAACACTACGACCAACTGTCTTTACTTTCCCTAACTAAAGTCAGGTACCCATTAGAGTCGGGTGGACTCAAGGTTCCATAAAAATCCTGAAGTCCAAAATCCAAGATTCGGACCCAGGACCCCAGGTTTGGAAGCTAAGTGCTTAACCACTCAGCCATCACACCCCACAGTTTTAACCTATGGTCTAGATCTAAAAAAAATATTGATTTAAGAAAGATTCTAGTGAAATCGTGGATTATCTTTCTTGTCTTGTTCCTTGACTTTTAACAGCTGTGATGATTCACGTAATCAAATCCTTCCATTCTAGTCAACAGCTGGCTTAGAGGAATATAATATCAAGCAAGAGACCAGTCCTTTCTTTCTCATTATCCAGCCAACTTTCCTTCCACTGGACCTTGAAGGGTGAGTTTAGATGATATGTTTCATCCTACAATATGTCCAAACGAGCTCAGCTTTCACCTCTTCACAGTATCGAGTAGGCCTATTTCCTTCTTTTTGCATGACAGATCATTGACACTTGAAACTTTGCATGCAGTCAATGTTCTGAACAAAACATAATTCGTTCCAAAAAAATGAACAAATTAATAATCAATTATTTGTTTTTATAATATCGAAAAAGGAAAATAAATTTTACAGCACTGAGAGATAATGCTTATAAATGTTTGTAGAGTTATTCCCCTTAGATATATATATATATATATATTTTTTTTTTTTTGAGAAAACCTAATAAATATTTTTAACAGCCTTGAATATTCGACATGATATTGTTTTTAGCGATGACGGTAGTAGGCCTCTAATTAAAATAAGTGCTTTGCATGGATAATAGAGCAAGACATGAAGAGAAATAATATACACAACAACAGCTCATACAACTATATCGTAAACAACACCTGCGTTTATGATATTTCTTGTTTTGTGACATTATGTAATTATTGATTACCGAGGTTCTGTTTCTACAGAATAAAAATGATGTAGAATGTTGTGAACTTTAAAATGCTGTATTCAATTAATTTAGACGTTAAATTTTATTAGGCGTAGATATTTTTAAAGCTCTCGTTTTAGTACTTTACATGCTGAAAGTTGGTTCCTTAAAGTAAAACAAAAAACAATGACGTAATACAAATAAATCTATGTGATCAATGTTATTTGCACGGAAATCTACTTGGGGTTTTGACAGAAGGTCCACACCTTAAAAGGCAGCCTTATATGCTTAGGCAAACTAGGCAGCCTCCTATAAGTGCCTCAAAAAGGTGCGGGACTTGCAAAGTTAAAGAATTGTATTTTTTTAAATCCGAAACTTGGATCAGATCTCAGACTGAAGAAGCACAACTCTGAGTTTTCTAGTCTAAGTCTAACTGTGTCTCTACTATGGAAATTGCGATATTTGAATGTTCGTTATTTTTCGATTTAGAAAAAGGCCTAGACCGGTAGGTTTTTAATAAATTTCTGAAATTTTATTTTTTCGATGTTTCATTTTATTGCTTTGTTTCTTTTCATTTAATTCGCCTGGGGCCTCTAATTATTCGAGGCCGGCCCTGACTCCTTTTGGTCTTCACTTCCCATGCAGATACGTCACATCCTGACACGTAGTTTAAAAAAAAAAAACAGGACCGCCCCATATATTGTACAACGTGTTTTTTTGCATTCACTCGTCCAAATTTAGGGGGCACAAAATTATTCCAAAGTTACTTTTTATTTACTTTTTAGCGGCCCCCGAAAGGGGAAAAGACGCTATTAGTTTTGTATGAAATGTCTGTCAGTCCGTCCGTCCCGTTTAGATCTCGTAAATTAGAAAAGATAGTGAAAATCCGACATCATAATTTTTTAGTCCATTTAAAGTTGTGATGCAACGGCTACTTTTTTCTTTTCTAAAATCGAAAAATCTAATTTTTAAAATCACTTATGCAAGCAGTTTTTCATAAAAATGCGCCACTTTTACAACTATTCATTATTAAAAGTAACAAACACTGCAGGCTTTTTAGTAAGGGAGATATACATTTGCCATATTTTTATCACATTTATGCTAATGGTTTCAGAAAAAGTTTTTTACATCTCTATTGTTACGTTATGTAAGTTCTGTCCTACTTACTACTACATTTACCCAAAAAATAATGTTTACTTTCTTTAAGAGAAAAAATCTATTTAGTATGCATATAAGTTGGAAATAATGTAAAACAACAATTAATAAGTAGGTTATCATATTATAACGTGAACTGCAGCTTTCTAGGGGTTGCATAGAACACTGAAATAAACGAATTTTTTTTTAAGGAAATGTTTTTTTGTTTTTTGAGGATTGGAATAAGAGATTGACCCTTTACACAACAATTAGATCAGTAAGATATTCATTTTAAGACATCAGACCAGGTTCACATTTAACTTCACATTCACTTATCTTTTGGTTTGCTGGACCGCACAAGATCTGTCAATCTTCTCTGTCATTTGTCTTTGATCTAATTTAATTCTGACATTCTTTCTGAAAATATTGATACCTGCCTTTTTACCTTCCTGGGTGGACCACTTCGGGCGCCGATTTTGAGTTTATGTTTCCACACAAACTGTCTTCGTAACCTTGTCCGGTTTTTCTTTTTTTTTCCTCATTATCTTACATCCAATATCAACATCCGTTTGCACCATTCCACACACTACGCTGCGCACCGACCGTAACAACGTTACTTTAATTGATATACATATATATATATATATATATAGCCGTCTAGTCGGGTGGTGTGCGCTATAGTTGTAAGTCTGTCCTCCGCCATCACGCTGTTCTTGTCTTATTAATTGCAGACGTTACTTCAAAAGAGAATATAATTACGTCCTACGTGTATCAATGTGTCAGTCTAGTGATGCATGGTAATCAGTCCTGGCTGACTCAATCAACCTTGTTCTAATAGCACTTGAGAAGAAGGAGCACTTGTACGAATTTTTCCTAGCATATGGAATAAGAAATAGTGCCTTTATCTTGGTGTCTTTCTAAGTATTTTATTAGGTTGTGCTTTTTGTATTTGTAAATGATGGTTCATGTATTATTGCTAATTTACTTTTAGTGTTCTGTCATGAAGCGTCTCTAAATTGAGGGATTTTACTAATTGTGTTACTCTTATGAAATGTGAATATTCGTTTGTTATAAATCTCACGTCTCTATTTTGTGTCTGTTATAGTTAATATATGTTGTTGTTTTTTTGTTGAGTAGTCCCAACAAGAGGACACACGTTCAAATAGTGGTCTTACCTGCGGGAGGTTTGAACTAGGATATAATATTTTTCAAATCTTAGGAACATACCAAACATGTAAAATGGATTATAATTAAAAGCTGTGGCGCATTGTCTTGGTAGCCTACTAAGCTAAGAAATGTATTTAAAACTTGAACTTTGAAGAGTTTGGATATAATTACAGAAATAATTTATCCTAAGTTTGTTTTTTTAAATCAGTAAATAACTCAACCTCTGTTGAGGAGAACGTTCATTTCTAAAATTAAATATCCTTTTTTTAAGATGACGTACACATAAGATCAAGAAGTCATTTTAAAAAGACGATCAGTGATAGCGATACAAAAAAAATCGAACATATAATATGTTTGATATCATCTAGTCTGGAATAAGTCATACAAAATTTGCGTCACTGAAAGTTAGTATAAATTATTGGTTTTAAATTAAAAATATAATAAAAGTGCATAGATTTATTTGATAAGAACTTACTAAGAACTTATAGGGGAAATGAGTTGTTCTTGTTCATATATTATAAATGTGTAGGCCTATTGGTTAGTGTATATTTAGACCGTTCAGATAATTAGCAATAGGTGTCAAACTCAGGTTTTTAATAAATTTCTGTAGTTTTAATTTTCCGCTTTTCTTTTTCTTTATATATTTATTTTTTAAATAAAAGTAGGCTAATGCACCGCTCCGAATACCTTCTATGTAGCAATTATACATAAAACACTGAACCATAATCTTCACATACAAAAACAAAATTTAATAAAATACTCTGAAAGACACAAAGAGAATAGCACGTTTCTCGTCCCATATGCTAGGACAAATTCTCCTTCTTCCCTAGTGCTATTAGAATGGGTTGCCTGAGCTAGCCAGGAAAACCAGTGACTTGGCAGAATTTAAGTCATTGGTTAATATGCATGACTAAATGCATGACGCGTAGGACGTAATCATCTTCTTTTTTGAAGTAACGTCTGTATTATATAAGATAAGATATTCAATGGTGTAAGGGAGACCATCGATATATTTTCTTTTTAAAAAGTAAAAGTTAAATTACAGAACAGAATAATTAATTTTATATCTCTATACTCTAGTGTAATCCCATCTAGATATTTCATTTTAGTTATAGTTTGAACTTTTTAAAATAATTTTTAAATTTCTAAATGTAAGATAAAAGTGATAATATTGTTTAAATTACCTATTCTGCATTGTTGGCATAAAAATATAAAGGTGGTTTTTCTTTCGTAAAAGTAATTTTAAATTTTAGTACACCTTATTTACTAACAGCAAACATCCTTGGTAACAATACAACGTTTTGTCTACTGTTTTATTTTATAAAATAATGTAGCCTAGGTAGATCTAGATATTAAAAAAATGTCTATTTAAGATTTATTTTTTTAACTTCTACTAATTAATCTAAAAAAAAATTAACTTAATCTAGTTCTAGATAATCATAATGTGTGTGTAGGACGTAAGTGATCAAGTTATGATATGAAGATAAGTAGTAGTAATATGATTTATTGATTATGATGACATGTATCATATTTCATTTGATGATATATGACTATGATAGTATCGTATTATATTATAAGAATGATTAGATCTAATCGTAATTGTCTTCTTTTTAGAAGTAGTGTCTCTAAATTAAAGACCCCCTTTTGTATGCTCCTGAAATTTAGTAATTGTAGCTTTCCTTAGTTAGCTTTTGATTTTGATGTTTTTAACGAAAAGGGGAGTTTTATCGTCAAAACCATCTGTTAGGGTTTTTTTAAAACTCAAAACCATCTCATCTGGAGGTTTATATTTTGGCATTAATGGTCCACTGCATCAGTGGATTAAAGATTTTCTGATAGGGAGATAACAAACTGTAATAATAAATGGCTCTAAATCAACACCAATAACAGTAAACTCAGGTGTACCTCAAGGAACAGTCTTGGGTCCACTACTATTTTTAATTTACATAAATGATTTACCAAATTGCATTACTTCAGGAACAAAAGTCAGATTATTTGCAGACAATTGCATAATATATAGAACAATAAAAACAACACAAGACACAGATATTTTACAAAGAGAATTAGATGAATTACAGAAATGGGAATCAAATTGGAGCATGTCTTTCCACCCAGAAAAATGTCAGTTGTTAAGAGTAACAAAAAAACTAAAACAAATTAATTCCACTTATCTTATTCATGGCAAACCAGTAACACAGACTAAAAACGCAAAATACCTAGGTGTTATAATAAATGAAAAACAGTCATGGAATCCACATATTGATGAAACTATAAAAAAAAATCAAACAAAGCATTAGGATTTATTAAAAGAAATTTCTATAATTAAAATAAGAACATAAAACTAAAATGTTATTTAACCTTGGTTAGGCCAATAATAGAATATGCATCCTCCGTTTGGGACCCCTCAACTCAAGAAAATATTAAGAAACTGGAACAGACACAAAATAGAGCAGTGAGATTCATAACAAATGAATACTCACATTTGACTAGAGTAACACCTTTAGTAAAATCATTAAATTTAGAAAACCTTCAGGACAGAAGACTCAAAAGTAAAGTAGCAATTATACATAAAACACTGAACCATAATCTTCAAATACAAAATTTAATAAAATACTCTGAAAGACACAAAGATAAAGGCACATTCCTCGTCCCATATGCTAGGACAAATTTGTACAAATACTCCATCTTCCCTAGTGCTATTAGAGCATGGAATGGGTTGCCTGAGCTAGCCAGGAAAACCAGTGACTTGGCAGAATTTAAGTCATTGGTTAATATGCATGACGCGTAGGTCATAATCATCTTCTTTTTAGAAGTAACGTCTGTATTATATAAGATAAGATATTTTAACTCAAAACCCCCATTGGTTACGCTCATAGCATTTTGGCAACTGCTTATTACTTTAGTTTAATATTGAAGATAAGGGTTTTAAAATCAAAACCTGTTGGGGGGGGGGGGGGGGGGGTAAGCTCTAAACTCCTCTTGTTGACTTGTTTGCTTTAGGTTTATATTGAAGAGGGGGTTTTTAACATAAAAAAAACTCTGGATTGGGGGGGGGGGGGGTAAAATCTACCTCTCTCTTGGCTGTGCTGGGGCAAGTAATTTTTTTAACATTAAAATCTCACTCATAATAATCAAAATAAATATTTTAAAAAAGGCACAGAATTCCCCCCCTCACCGGCTACATCCATGCATTATAATTATATATTTAAGGTCTACTTCATTATTCTTGACCTAGCTATATTTTATTGTATTATAGTTATAGTTTAAATCTTTAAAACATAAAAATGTATATAGATATTGATCTCAATCTTTAATGACATTATATCAAATCATAATGATATAGATCTAATTAAAATGATATAAGCTGTAAGTATAAGCCTGAATCTAAGTTTAGGTATAGATAAAGATTACTATTGTCCTGGAATCCAAAATGATAAATAGATATATGGTACATAGGTCTGGTATAATTTTAAATTACTTCAATTTGTGTTGATGCTGCACATGTTTGAAATCTTACACATGTGACATGTAGATATTAATCATTGTTCTAAGTGATATTCTCTCTTGTGTTTATTACAATAAGTTTTAGTTACCCATATTTCTTTCATTTCTTTTTTTTTTTTTTCAGATAAAATTAGCACTTAATGAAGCGGTTGTAAAATCACTCTTCAGTCTGAAAAATGGGATCCATGAATATTGGTTATGAACTGTTAAGAAACAGTACTCCGCAGCAAAAAGAATGCCTTGATTTTGTTCCTGACAGAATGATGCCCGTGTCAACTATGCACAGAATGGCTTTAAAAGCTCAAGAGAATATAATTCTCATGATGAACAATACTCACATGCTTACGAGGCATCATCGTTTAGCAAGCATGAATGATGTGCTTATCTACCTGACAGTTAGTATTGTACTTTCCGAAAAGAAAAATGGATTCTAATAGAATCTCTTGCTACTTTTTAGTTCCATTCCCAATGTCTTTACAAGTCTATGTGCCAATGAGTCAACAACTCAAAATATCAACTGTATGTAATTATAATGTAGGAAACAATGTCTCTCTTGATAATACAGACACTTTGATAATTGTTGTCTTTAATTAGATAAATGGTGATCTCTCTGAGGTTTGAAGTTTGTTATTCTTGATTAAAATTTTTCATAGCCATTCTTGTAATGCTTGTCTGCATTTCATTCTCCTTGGTTTTTATTTTAAACAGCAAACATCATCCATACTTCCTACTATGAACCTATTGTCAAGTGGATTTGATAACTTTCAACTTTATTTTAGATAAGCTTACAGAATTAAAAAGTAATGGGACTTTTTTTCTTTACACCAGTACGGCTTTTGTTTGCTTACCTCCCTTACACTGAGCCTACATGTTGAGGAGTTTTATCTCCTTTAACTTGATCTTTCTGATGATTTCCTTTATTATGTCATTTCAAGTTTATCAAGTTTAATTAATGCAATTAGTAAACAAATATTTAGTATACTATAGAGCAGCATCTATATATATATGTGTGTATATATAAATAGTTCTGATAATTCTACCTAATGTCAACGGAAGGTGTCAGGGTTTGTGTAGATGCCTGGTTATTGAGAATGGCATTAAGAAAAAAAATCTAAATACAGAAAATGCAGTACAATACTTGTATATATTTTGTTTGCTTGAGAATACACCAGCGAGAGCTGAGTTTTCAGGAATAAACTTAATATATCGCTCCTTCTGTCTCAGAAGATAATGGGTGTGCCCAGATGAGTTTCTGGTTTTGGTTTCATCTTGAGAGGAGGCAGAATCTGGATTGACTAATCAAGCTAATTCTGGAGCATCAGAGTTTGCCACAGTTCATGCATGTATATGCATTTGTTTAAAGGCTAGCTGATAGAGCAGTTATCTTTTTTCTCTTGACTAAGGCAGCCTCATTTCTTTTGCTCTTGACGAGGTTTGTATTAGCATGCACAGCCTGTCTCCATGCTGTCCAGTCTTGGGCTATCTCCTACCACATACTTTCGTAGATACCTGTGGTTCTCATGTCTCCCTTGCAGATACTTCTGTTAGTCTTGGGCAGCCCATGGGTCTGACTCCCTCTGCAAGCTCAGCATATAGTATATCTTCATATAGTATATCTTTAGGGATTCTTTTCTCTGGCATGCAGATGATAAGTGCGAGCCAGCGTAGTCTTAATATGTTTTTATATAATTATGCAAAAGTAATTATGTTTTATTTGCTTGTAACAGGGTAATCATGAGGATCAAGGTCTACCCGGTGACAGAGGGGACTTCTATCGACGAAAGCTGGCTGAACAGATCTACCTCCATTATGCTGTCCAAAATATTGATCATACCAATGTGCTGATTTTGGTGGAGGGCTTGATTCGTCTTGAGAAAGATTGTCGTCAGGTTCTGGCTGCTTTGGCCTGTCACCGTGCTGAAGCTCCTCCAATTAATGTAGACGGTCAAATTCTTGATGTCATTGGTCGTCTTGCTGAAGTTCACTGATGTTCATTAAAAGTGTGCAGTAACATTTTCTTTTACAAGTAATGGAGAAATTTCAACAAAACCAAAACATCACCACCAGAAACCTTACATCTTTTATTTCCTTCTAGTATATCTCTTGCATGGACTGTGATATTTCTTTTTACAAAAGCCAGTATATAACAAGTATATACTTATAAATTTGTGTGTGTGTAATTATCTTATTGTATAAATTAGTTGTTACTTCAAAAGAATGGACATTCATTATATCATTATCCTGTATACATATTTATGTGCAGAAATCTTCATAAATAACCTAAAATAATATCAAAATTTTGAAATTAAAAATGAAAGTAACACCCATTTTAAAATAGTCTTCTTTGTATGGTACTAGCACCTTGTTCTTCCATTATTTTTCCTCAAATGCTTTTACTCTCAATGGTATAGAAATGAAATAATAAAGCAAAACAAAAATTCCAGACAAAATATTAAGAAAAAATGAATTGCATTGAATCAGAGGTGTAGTGAGTAAAACGTGCGCACTGGGCAAGAAAATTTATTGGTGCCCCCCCCCCTTTTTTTTTCCATGAACATCACATAGAAATATATGCTTACAAATAAAAGGTCATTAATACTAATCAGATACAAATAACCTTAGAATAACCCGAGGCATGGTGCCCCTTTTCCCCCTCTCACTATGCCTTTGCATTGAACCCTCTTTTTTTTTTTTCTGGAAAGAAATAAACTAACTAAAAATGTGCATTACCACATTTTGTTTGTTATTTTTTATTCTTGACTTAATAAACATGTTTTATCATTAATTTATATTTACTTGCCTTGACATTTCTACATTGGAAATAGTACTGTATAGTAATTTCTATTCTAGATCGGTTTTATGCTAGTACCTGTATATGCTATAAACTTCCTGCTCCTATAAATGTGAAGTTATTTAAAGAAAATAGTTATAATCCTATGCATTGTAACTGTTGAGAAAAAAAAATGGATGCATAGGTCAAAAGTTAATCCAAATCTTAAGTCAACTTTGACTGAGCCAATGTAGTCCTTCTCTCAAGCATGCTGCATCACCTTGTCAGAGTTATAGCCCCTGCTCAGAAAGCTGTTGGTTTCTTAATGCACTCATCAGTTATCTTGTGCATTACACGCAGGTGGCCAAAAATATATAATCCAAGGTTCTCTCTTTTTAAAAAATAATTATTGGTTGAATAAAAAAAAATTACCTTATTATTTTATCTAGAGCAAATCACTATATTGTTGTTCACTCTGTTTCTTTTTCCCACCCAGTTACTGATACGACTGAAGAAAGACCTTTTGACTTCATTATAGAAATATTTCAAAGTAAAAATTGGAAATAAAATATCTACTAGGGAAGGGTGCAATAATTCAAACGGCGCTAATGTGAAAAAAAAAAAGGGGGGGGGGGGGGTATTTAAAATCCTTTGGCGTTTTTTTTTTGTAATGTGTTCAGCTCACAGTCTAATTATAGTTTTTATAAATGATTCTTCAAAAATATCCTTGGAAATCTTTTTTTTTTAAACATTGTTCAAGAGTTATATGCAGGGCTTTTTTTGTGACGGTACGTACCGGTACTGCGTACCGGCACCTTTTTGAAAAAGTTATTATTTTTCTTGTATTTTAACGTATATTATTAATTTTTAGTAGTTAAAAGTTAGGCATTCAACTACTGAGTACTGGCACCTAATCACTGGGTACCGGCACCTATTTTTTTTTTAAAAAAGCACTGGTTATATGTATTGGTCTTATGTCTCCAATTATAAATTAAACAATTTGGCAAAATTATCAAAATTCGCCAACATTGTATTGGAAATGAAAACTGGCTTCTGTTATAGAATAGGCCAAGACGCTGCTTCAGAATTTCCGCAAACTTTATCTAGGATAAGAAAAAGAAAAAAGTATGTTTTAATTACGAGAATTATAATGGGAGTATTAATGACCCTGAAACATTTTAAATTTTAGGCAAATATATAGGGCTAGGTGCAGAAACAGTTGGCTATTCTAATCAATCAGTCGAAACTAATTGATCCTAAGAAAGCCAATCAGACTATTGGAAAGGAACTGTATGAAGAATTAAGAGCAAAATAATTTTTTTCGAAAACTAAAATGGATGCAAATGAAGTACTGGAATATTTTTGTAGAAATAATTTATCCTCAACTTGCTCAAATTTAGTAATTTGTTTATTGTACGAATCAGCTTTGTGTCAAGCGGCGGACGTTCAATTTAAACATTAAATAAGATCAACGCTATCACAAGAAGTGCAAGTATGATATCAATCGACCATGAAACAAGTAAACCATTGGATTTAGAATCGCTCCAGTCATACAATAAGATTGCGTCACTGAAAGTAAATGAATGTGTATTTTAACTTCTTGGTTTTCAATTGAAAGTATTTATAACAATAAGTTATTAGTTTTATTTTATAAGACATTATAAGAGTGAATTGGTTAATATATGTGTTGTTTTATTAGAAATGTTTCACGTGAAAACGTCTGCCTATAATTACACTATTTAAATGATTAGCAATAACTTAAGAATTCTATTATTTACAAGTGCACTGTTACTGCATTTATATGCAAATAAAAAAACTAAAATATAATTCAATTTTGTTTCCAGAATAATTTTTTTTTATTTTGCACGCTGGCGGCCACAATTTTCCCGGCTGCCCTGGATCTATGGTTAGTACTTAATAGCATAAGATTTCGAAGTGATATCCTGATCAAGTTATGGCAGGGCCGGCCTAAGATAATTGTGAAGCGAATTTGGTCGCCCCAAATGAAACAAAAATAAACAGCAGAAAAACTAAAATTATGCAATTTATTTTAAACCAAGTGTACTCCAACAAAAACATTGGGCAAAAGTTTCGTCTTTAAAAAAAATGATTCAAAATCCTGTGCGAGGCCCTCACCAATCGAAAGCCCTATAAGCAGTACTCAACGAATGCAGGAATAAAAAATCAAGATTATGGGAATAATTTTCTTTTTTTTAATAAGTCGATAATTATTTCATCAAGAATCTGCTAGTTTAAAATTATTTTCGTTATGTTTCAAAATCAGAGAGTTATTCTTATACAGCATACAAAAATGTATTCCAGATAGAAAAGTGTTTATAAACCTTTAATGAATTCTAGTAATTTAATTAATAAGGCGATTGATGTTTTAATCAGATTATTGAATTGATTTAGTATTCACCTTGACAAATTTTTGCATTGAGTTTAGGCTTAGGATTTATGTCTTTTAAGGTTATTTTTATATATTTTATAGAGGTCTACAGTAGACTACTATTTCTCTATAGTATTAGGCTAAATGCTACGAAAAAAAACCAACACAATGTCGTGAGAAAATAAACAGGCGATTTTATTTTTTAAAAGAAGATAATTTCACTGATAGCATTAAAAATTTACAGCATTAAGAATAAAAGGAAATCTAGATAAGAAAAAAAAACTTAAATAGTATTGCTCAGGAAATGACTGTTGTACTCATATAGGCCTACATACCATTGATCATTATTCCTAGGCAGTCCGACTAGACTATCTTGCAATTGCTTGAATCTGCATTAATAATCTTCATGGCACCTAGTAGATAATATGTCCTATAATGATGTCCTTGCGAACGTCTTTTTTCGTGAGATGAAAGGTGGTCGAGGTAACACAGGTGCCCCAAGGAAACGCTTTAAAGACCAGTTTAGGCACCAACTTGCTTTAACTCGAAGAGAGCACCTGGTTGCAGGCGGCTTCACAACGAGGCAGCTGAAGGTCACTTAAAAAGCTGCGGGATACACATTTGAGACCAAAAGAAAATCCGCTGCCGAGGACAGACGTAGACGGGAAAAGAAAATCTAAATCGACCACCGGTGGACAATTGTTATGCTTGTGCTAGATGTGGCAAAATATGTAGGTCGCAGCTGGGACTGTGAAGCCACGGGGAAATACTGCATTCCTCATTAATCTTCGGACTCGAAGACAAGTCTTATCCATAACGAATATAGCGATAGCTATGTGTTTTATAGATGTGGGTGATAGTGTGTAGTTTTAGTTCAACTTCTTCCCTTGCCGAAAGTTCAGCGTTAGCTTTGCAATTTGTAAGACTTGTAAACACACACGCGCGTTGAGCTTTAGTGGAGATATGATTGCGTGGTCTAATTGAATAATTACTGCAAATTAAATATGCTATTGGAGGCGCGGTGGCTGAGTGGTAAAGCTCTTGGATTCCGGCTTCGAATCCTGGTGAAGACAGCTAGGGATTTTTAGGGTGCCTCTGAGCCCACCCAGTTTAATGGGTACCTGACATTAATTAACCGTGGGTCACAGAAACAGATTACCTTTACATCATCTGTCACATATAGGCTCAAGGTTTGAAAGGGGAACTTTACTTACTATTAGACATGCTATCAATAGAATAAACACTAACGCATCTCTATAAATCCATTGTAGCTAATAGAATAGATTCAGACCAATTGAATGAAAAACTGAATGTTTCCTTACTTGCTATATAGGCCTACTAAATAATTCATTTTCTAATTCTTTTTCTTGACTAACAGACGGTCAATTGATCGATAGTGATTTTTCAAGACAATTAGAATAGTTGCTCCTTGTAAGTAATTAGATCGTTTGATTTGATTATATGTAAATTCTGTATTTTTGTTCCCATAACTACTCAAACACTGTAGGTTACTAGATCTACAATTTGTAGCCTATTATTCTGAATTAAAACTGCATTGTATTTGTAATAATACGTCAGTTATAGAGATCGGATCTCAAGTCTTAAACAATGAAATCTTATGCCGAACTGGGAATCAACCACTTAGTAAGGTTGTGACAAAATGAATTACGCTTGCCAAAAGTTGCGTTGACATGGGGGCCATTACGCGGAAAGCGCAAACAGGGACGTCCTCGTATAACTTAGCGCCACGCTTTCATGGAGGACCTCAGAGCAGTGGACACCAGGTGGGAAGAGGCTTCAGACGTTGCCAGTGACAGATCTTTGTGGAGACAGCTTGCCGCCCAATGCCCAATATGGTTGCCATGAACGGAAGCTTTAGGGATTTTCATACTAAAACACAGTAATCTGCTCTTTGTTTACACTGATGCCAAAGATACCTATTTCTTTCTTCGAGTAACAACAATAAGTAGCTAAAAAATGAAGGGAAAAAAAGATCATGAAACCTATTTTGTGGCGATAAAATGGACCTACAGAAAACGTAAGGAAATGACAAGAGAGGAGTTTAATCTAGATTGGGATCTTCAAGAACCCCACATTTAAAGATCACTATCGTCAACAAAATAATAAAATTACTTTGTGCTATTAAGCGAAAGAACTTAGAATTGGATTCTACGTGCTGAAAAATGCACACAAATTTTTAATACAACATTTAAAAGCTTACCAAGCAGTCTAAGAGCAATGCCCTGTGCAGAGGAGGATTTAACGAAGGTGGCAGGCCTTCACAAAAAGAGATATATCCGAATTACGACAGATCAAAGACTAAATTATTTATTTTTTTTTGCATTTTTACGGCTGGCAAAATGTGATTAAAAAGTGTACGCTTGTATTATGCTTGCATTGCTATGAATAAATAAACACAGCTCCAGATTTACAGTGCGTCTACCAAGGGCTTTACCCTTCACAAACTTTTAAAAATTTAAATTAAATATTTTTTAAAAGGAAAGTGAGATTAAATATACAAGAACTCTTATTTCTTCTATCTAAAATATAGAATGCTTTTAGATATAAGTATGTTCATTCTTAAGTGGATCTTTGTTAAAGCTTTGGAAAAATTGTAGGGGCCCCCACATATTTAAATCCGGGACTAGCCCTACAAGTATCTTGCATGGTGATCTCTAATCTGGATATTTTTTTCTGATCAGAGGAAGCAAAGCTGGAGTCACCATGGCGCACTAGGCAATGAACTTAACACTGTATTTAGTGCATAAACTAGGCCTAATGTTATAGCTCTAGTGGTGGTGCGGATAGGGATAGTAGTGTGCCGATGCCCCAGGCCAGCGCTACACTATTAGTATAATCTTATAAATTAATGTTATAATTATTTGGATACAAGACGGCTGTAATATTACACCAAACTTAATATATAAATTTCACCTATCTCTTAGTCTGTGGAACCGATGGGTCACAACACAAGATCTGTTGACTGTCTTTCTCAATTCTTCTCTGACTTTTACCTTGGATAGAATTTCTTTCAATAAGAAGTTGAGGTTTGCATTTTTTTTTTTTTTGTAGACAGTAGTTAGCAGGTCATCGTTGGGTCCCATTTCTTTATTAATCCTATTTCTAATCACCATATGGTTTTAGTAAGTGACACCTAGGATCTCCCTCTAGAGATCTGCAGTCAGCGTCCAAGATTCGCAAGCGTATACGAATGTGGCCGTGACAAGGGAGCGCATCAGTCAATTTTAGTGTCTAGGGCTTTGCCTTTGTCTTTCCTGATTGTTTTGAGTTTTGCAAGTGCTGCTCTGGATTGTGCAATTCTGGCCAGTAGTTTCGTTTTATTCCATTCATCTGAGACAATAGCTCCGAGGTATTTAAAATGACTGACACTTGTCAGGTTTTCACCTCCAATGCTGATGCCCCCTTTGTTGGCTATTGGTCATATTTTTTTTTTTTGCATTGATTTGTATACCATATGCTGAAGAAGATGTGCATTACCAAGTCAGTTAATTTTTCTTTGGACCCCCCCCCCCTCCCGACCATATATGTCGTAAGTAAGTAATTCTTCTTCCTCTAATGTTTACAGATCAATCGTATCCCTAGCGAGCATCTTACATTATCCCTAAAATTCAGATATTGAAAAGATTTGGTGAAAATATTAAGCCTTGTTTCACTCCAAATGTGGTTTTAAACCAGTTCCCAATGTTGTTGTTGAAGTACACTGTACTATTGGTCTGCTTTATTTATAGTGTACTTTCCATTGTCGCCCAGTGTTCCACGTGCAATACTCTTTCAAAAGCTTTCTTGAAGTGAACAAAGACACGAAAAAGATTATATTGGTGTTGAAAGTATTTCTCGAAGAGTATCCTGATGTTTAGGATTTGTGCTGTTGGGTTTTGACCTTGTCTAAAACCCGCTTGTTTTTGTAGTGTAATTTTGTCAGCAATTGGTTTGAGCCGCGGTTTAATATAATTTTGTAACAAAACTTTTTGCTGGTATGGCTTACCGTCTTTTACGTACGAAAAGTCGATTATTGAAGAATGTAGCATTTTGTACTTCTACATAGACACAGATCTTATTTGGTACACGAAGACGCCTATTTCGCCATACTCTCAATTGGAGCCAACCAAAAGTGATGTTGTTCTTGTCGTGGTACAATGATTTGAGACCCCACAAAAAAAACCTTGCCGAAGACATGCTTTAGAAGACGAAAAAAAAAACTTAAATATACCCCCCCCCCTTTCTATGCTGTTACAAAAGAGTAACATAGATGTGCTTCTTCTTCTTTTTCTTCGTTCTCATTGTTATGTTGGAGTGTTCAGATGACTAGACCAATACATGAGATGAACTGCGCAGTGGTTTCCAGATCAGGGAGCTCTCCATATAGTTTCCTTTCTATTGGGGTGATTTGGGGCCAATGTCTTATACGGGCCTCTTGGTATAGAGAGCAGTTTTAGAGGACGTGGTCTGCATTCTCTGGTGATACTCCACATGGGCAGATTTCACTGGTTCCAATTTTGAGCTTCCGGTACATGTGTTGTTGAATTCTGTTGTGTCCGGTCCTGAGTCGAAAGATTAGACGTTGGTCTTGTCAGGATAGCTTATAGTAAGCGTCATCTTTCTTGTGATTTGGATGAAAGCTCGTCCATTTCTCATTTATTTTATTTACGATTAATTTCTTCAATTCTTCTGGATAGAGTTTATTAGTGTGTTAGTTCTCCCACTCTTGGCGAGTATGTCAGCCTTCTCATTTCCTTCTAGTTCTATATGAGCTGGTATCCATTGAATTACAGCTTTTTTGTGGTTGTTGTTGAGCTTTGTAAGTACTGTTTTGAGGTTTTTAATATAGGAGGAATCAGAGTTTTGCAGGCTTTGAAGGGTTGTTTTTGCATCGGTTAGAAAGACAATCTGACTGTGTGGGGAACTTGGATGATTAGCTAGGATGGTAGTAGCTAGTGCTAGTGCTTTCCTTTCTGCTCTGTGACTGTCAGAGAGCTCTTCAGTTGCAATGGATTTTTCTAGTTTTCCTCCATCTGGCCATTCTATTAGTATTCCAGCTCCTCCATTTGTGGTGGCTTTATGGGTTGAGCCATCCGTGTAAACTCTGATCCACTGATTGCTAGGATAATTGGTATGTAGAAAACAGTTCACTATTTTCTTGAGCTCTGTTGGTCTGTAATCAGATTTTCTTTTTATGCTTTCAATTGTCCCTTATAGTAGGAAGAGGGCTTTCGTCCCAGGGTGGAGATTCATTATAGTGTATCGAGGATTCCAGAGTAATTTTTTCAAGTTGGTGTTTCTTTTTTAGGTTTAGAGATTCCTGTATAAAATTGGTCCTTTTGAGACGTTTTTTGGTGCCAGTTTTGTGGATTTTTGTTCTGAGTGGGTGCCTCTCCATGGTTTCCAATTTAGTGAATTGGGAAAGGATTTTTATTTCTCTTCTTTCATCCAGAGAGATCAGGGCAGCGGTTTCCTCCATAGCTCTTATGGGTGTTGTTTTGATTGCTCCTGTCATTATCCTTAGACCAATATTTTGAACCTTGTCTATTTTTCTTAGGTTGGTTTGTGCTGCTGAGCTCCATGCTGTGGCACCATATTCTAGTACAGGTCTTACGTAACTGGTATAGGTTTTTTTCAGGATGTTGTGATTTGCTCCCCAATCCGTGCCAGCTAATTTTTTCAAGAGGGATAGTCTCTGGATGCATTCACTCTGTGTTTTATCTATTTGGCTTTTCCAGGTTAGTCTCGGGTCATAGGTGACTCCAAGGTATGTAGGGCTGTAATATTTTTCTAAAGCTTCCTTATCTAATGTTAATTTTATTGTTTGTTGTTTTGTTGACAGTGAGAATATGGTATATGTGGTCTTTTTTGTGTTTATGGACATGCCCCAGTCTTTGGACCAATTATTGAGTACATCGAGAGCATCTTGTAATCGAAATTTCGATGTTCCTACATATTCTTCTGTGCTAATTAAGGCAAGGTCATCTGCATACATGCTGCTTTTAACTTTTCTTGGTAGGTTTTGATTTAGATCGTTTATGAATATTAGGAAAAGTGTTGGGGATAGGACTCCTCCTTGGGGGACACCATTTTTTGTACCCACTGTGTGTCTTCTTTGTCCTTGCATGCAAACTAGGGCTTTTCTATTATTTAGATATTCTTTATCCAGTTGTACATTCTGTGGGATATGTGATGCTGGATTAGTTTGAGCAAGAGACCTTGTTCCCAGACTTTGTCAAATGCTTTTTCTAAGTCAACCCACACAATTGTTGTTGGTTTCTTTTCTTGAAAGCCATCTTCTATTTCTTGTGTGATAAAGGCGATTTGATCTTCTGTTGATCTACCTTTTCTAAAGCCAGCCTGGGCTTCAGTGAGTAGGTTATTTGACTCAAGGATCCATGTCAGCCTTCTATTTATCACTCTTTCCATCAGTTTGCAAGTACAGCTAGTGAGGCTGATGGGGCGGTAGCTATCCAGTTTGTTTCTTGGTTTGCCGTGCTTTAGTATAGGGATCATAGTGCCTTTTTTTTTCTCCAGATTTTTGGAATTCTGCCAGATTTCCAGCTAGCATTGAGTATTTGTAGCAGTTTTCTTTTGGCTTGAGGACCCAAGTGAAGAAGCATGTCATTAGATATTTTGTCTAGGCCCGGAGCTTGTTTTGGTTTGAGGACTTTTAGGGATTCATCAAGTTCCTTCATTTTAAGATTAGTGGTCATTCCCAAGGAGTAAGCTGGATTGTTTTCTTTAATTCTATCTTGGATTTCTGAGATAACATCTTTATTTCTACTTTCATTGATTTGTATTTTTCCTACGCTTTGGAAAAACTTAATAAATTCATTCGCTGCTTCTTGGTCTTTCAGGGGTTTGTTGTCCTATTCTATTACTATAGGAGTTGTTCTGTTTTCTTTCTGGTTGAGACATTTGGCTATATGCCCGAGTTTGTTCTATCTACGTTTAGCTGTTCTGTTTTTTTCATGCCAACTTTTCCTCATGGCGAAAAGGTAATTTTTCCGGAAAACTGCGTTAGCTGCTTTTAGATTTATGTTATTTTCTATACAAGGGTTATTTTCTACTGTGTTTCTGGCTTCAATAGTGGCATTGTGGAGTTGTTGAAGGTGATCAGACCAGTTGGGGATATAATCTTTTCTTGCTCCTCTAGGAATTGATTCCTTAGCTGCTAGGAGGATTGCTTTGGAGAAAGCTGAGTATGACAGACCTGGATTAGTAGTTGATTACGATATTATCCCTGGTCTATCAGACCATGAGATCATAAAAATACACAGTCAGATAAAAGCAGTAACCAATACAAAACCCAAAAGAAAAATCTTACTCTGGAATAAATGTAACCTAACACAACTACACCAAGCTGCATTAAACTTTCAACAAACATTCTTATTAGAAAAAGACATTAACCAACCAGTCGATGACCTCTGGAATTTCATTAAAAACCATCTTAAAAGCATTATACAAAATCATATACCAACTAAATACACATCAAACAAAATAAATAAATGCTGGTTTAATAATAGACTAAAGAAGCTTTGTAAACAGAAGGAAAACCTATATAGAAAATTTAAAGAAACCAAGGCAGAAAGAGTTTACAAAAAGTATAATAAAAATTAAACACCTAACCCAAAAAGTAAGCAGACAGCTGCAGAATGAATACATAAACAATGTAATATCTAAAGATAACAACAAAAACCTATGGTCATACATTAAGTCTAAGAAAATGGAAACAACAAGCATAGCGCCATTAAAAGATGAACATAATACATAATGATGATGAAACTAAAGCAAACATCCTAAACAAATACTTTGCATCAGCACTCTCAGCCCCAGGAGACAAAGACATATTTCTTAATTTGAACCAAGTAGACAACATAGAAGATTTAGTAGTACAAGAAATGGAATTCAAAAACTATTAGCCAACACCAAACCAAATAAAGCGTCTGGACCTGATGGTATTCCAGCTAGATTACTCAAAGAACTAAGCGAGCTAGCCCCAGTGTTCAAAATACTCTTTCAGGCATCGCTTAACCAAAGGACTGGAAAGAAGCTAATGTCACCCCCCTATTTAAAAAAGTAGAAAAATCTGATCCAGGAAACTACAGACCAGTATCACTTACCAGCATCACATGTAAAATCCTAGAACACATAATATGTAGCAACATCATTAACCACTTAGACAAACATAATGTCCTCACCCCATACCAACATGGCTTTAGGAAATATAGATCATGTGAAACACAACTAATAGGACTAATTGATGATTTTTCAAAAGGTTTAGATAATAGTGAACAAATAGATGCTATCTTACTAGATTTTTCCAAGGCTTTTGACAAAGTTCACCACCATAGTTTGCTTAAAAAATTAAAATATTTCGGCATTAATGGTCCGCTGCATCAGTGGATTAAAGATTTTCTGATAGGGAGAGAACAAACAGTAATAATAAATGGCTCTAAATCAACACCAATAACAGTAAACTCAGGTGTACCTCAAGGAACAGTCTTGGGTCCACTACTATTTTTAATTTACATAAATGATTTACCAAATTGCATTACTTCAGGAACAAAAGTCAGATTATTTGCAGACGATTGCATAATATATAGAACAATAAAAACAACACAAGACACAGATATTTTACAAAGAGAATTAGATGAATTACAGAAATGGGAATCAAATTGGAGCATGTCTTTCCACCCAGAAAAATGTCAGTTGTTAAGAGTAACAAAAAAAACTAAAACAAATTAATTCCACTTATCTTATTCATGGCAAACCAGTAACACAGACTAAAAACGCAAAATACCTAGGTGTTATAATAAATGAAAAACAGTCATGGAATCCACATATTGATGAAACTATAAGGCTTATTGTAAGGCTAAACTCTTGACAAGTACATGCAAAAACACTCACAAGCCTTTGTAATCCTTCTTGTGACTGACATATAAGTGTCGCATCTTCGGCGAACAGCTGTTATCTCTTCATTTTGGCTTTAAAACATGCCAGGTTAATAAACTTTCCATCGGATCTACTGTAGATATCTTCCATGGATTTAAAAGCGCTGGTGAACAGAACTAAAAAGACGCTGCCGAATATTTGAGCCAGAAGACAACTGATTCTCTCTAATACCTCAAACAGACTCGGTTCTGCTGACAAGTCAAATCGATAAAAGCCATAAAGAAGGACTACTTTTTTTTCTCTCCTCTTCTCCTGTAGCTGCCTCAGTGAGAAAATCAAATCTATTATGGACCTACCCGCCCTAAAGCCACACTGAGATTCTGGATAAACTCATTCCGACAAGATTTGCAGCCACTTTATTATTACTCTAGCATAAGCCTTTCCAACTATGCTAAGAAATGAAATGCCTTTATAACTAATACAATCGGAGCAGTCACCTTTATTTTTATAAATAGTGTAATAACTCAAATGAGGCAACTCAACGAGACATTGACGTTTATTTACACGGAGACATGACAAACACAAAGGGCATCTGCCTTGAGTACAGCATCTCCATATTGGCTCTCTACTTAGACGGAAATCGTTTGTCTCCTAATGTCAACATCCTTTTCTAGTCTGGTTACTAGAGGTGCGCATCTCTGCACTAGCCTGGATGGCGGTGCGCATGGCAGAGTCATAACAATAGCTACTATGTTGGAATTCTTCATTTCCAGGGGGGACCATTCCTTGCTCTCAGCACAAGCTTAGTGGTTGAGGAATAGCTTGATTAGTGCATGCTTTCCAGCCTGAATAGCTTCTGCAAGAATACCATCTCCTTCTGATGCTTTCCCGTGTGCAAGCATGTCAATGGCATTGCTGCGCTCAGGTCATATTTACCGAGGGCGTTTTGTCTACTTTGTTCAAAACTAAAACTGATGGGAAGCTAGACAAAGCTTTGTCGGATCATATCGCAATGAGAAAAGCTAAAAGATAAAATTGCGCTTAACAAAAACAAAGCTTATGTTAAGATTTATTGTATCAATGCGTTTAGATCAGTCATGTAATCATGGATCATATGCATGATTGAACTAGACGTATAAATCTGTGCGATATAAATATTTTTACTAAATGTTTTAGTTTAGCATTTTAGCTTTCTCAATGCGCTGTGATCCTATCACTTGTCTGGACCAGTTGTGAAAGGGAGAGGGAAGAAAGGGGTATCTTGGTGACTGCTTTTTACATGATCGTTTTTTTTTTAATTTTCAAAAGTTCACTCATGGCTCAAGATTTCTCAAGGGGACTAATTCAACGTATACCACCACATCTTTCAAGTACGATTTCTTTCCCTTGTTCAAGATACCAAACAAAAGATTTAATTAGCAATAATTAATTAACTAATTTTTTAAAATTGATTCCTGTGTTGTCAGGTAAAAGAAATAATTGTGCACAATTTCAGCTCAATCCGAGAATGGAAGTGGGAGAAATAACTTGTACAATCTTTTTACCATACAGACAGTAGAGTGAGTTGTTATAAGCTTTGTAAAAGTAGTTCTAATCTCACAGATTTATTATTGTCAGTCTAGATCTATTACAAATGTAATTACATGACTAATCCTCTTATCTTATATCGAAAGTTACTTCAAAAAAGAAGCTTTTTAAAAAATATTTTTTAACTGTGGATACATTAGACATTATTATTTTTGTGGTGACTCCATTTACGAAAATCACTTTTTTTTTTTTTGTTTGTTTGTTTGTTTGTTTTTTTAAGTCTTATATTTAGAGTTGGCAACTGGTCGAATTTTTTTTTTTCCAGACCAGACTCGATTCTAAAAAGACCTAGATAGTCTTGATTTTAAATCTAGTTTGCTTTTTTTTTTCCCCCGTTGGTATCTTAGGTTGTATTGCCCGATTGGCTTTGCGGTTGGAAATGGCACATTCGTCGTTAATCAAGGCTTGGAGTTTTCTACGTTATAACTCATTTAATGGGCATGCAATCCTTGCTATCGGTGGAATCAAAGGATTTTCATTTCGAACGCGCAAGGTTAGTTTTTTATTTGATTTCAGTTAGTATAGTTACAGTATTATAGTTCCATGGTTAGATTATATAGGTCTAGATATAGTTCACCTAACGGTCCTAACCTAGACTCTATTCTAGCGACTAGATCTAGACTGACTGAGACTAACTCAGTGACTGTCGAGAGTCTAGTCCTAGTCTGACTATGTCAATATATCATAATAATTTATATCTATAATTCTATATAGATCTAGATCTAGACTCTGTTAGTCTATACTAGAGTCTATATTGATTATTGTAGATCTAGTAGATTCCTAGGCATTATATCATTATTATATTTATATGACTATTACTTATATGTATAGAATATAGAATGATTTAAAATAAAGAGACAATTTTAGTAATTTAGTCATAATTCATAATCTAATAATGACATAATATCTAATCTTTTTCTTCCCTAATAGAATCTAGATAAATCTAGACTTGCCCTAGCCTAGAATATATACTATATAGATAGATTATATTTTTTTATAGATCTATAAATATTTGAGTTTTGGCTTGCAGTTTAATGAACCATAATTAATCATTAATTAACAAAATATAGCCACATCTAGCAAGAATAATCTCTATTAGCCTGGCCTGAATGTTGCTTGCTCTAGAAACAGACTAAGATTAGATTTGATCTTTAAAATTTTAGTCTATGTTTCATTGTTTATTATGACTTTGTGGATTATAATTTTCTGTATTCTCTCTAGATTAGATCTATGTCTTAGAAATATATAAATCTATAGTATAGATCTACTTGTACTAGACTAGTTATCTAGATTATGGTCTATGTAGTTGAAACAGTTCAAGCATTCATGATTCAAATTTGTTTTGGACCATAGTAAACAAAATGACCCCCACCCCCCTCTTTATTTAAAAAAAAAAATATCAAGGTGAAGGTTGACAACCTTAACCTTCAGGAAGGTCACTATCATTTCTTACATTTACATACTACTACTCTACTTCCATCACCAGTTCTAGTTATTTCTAACTAGTCCTTTTTCTTTTTTTTTTTTTCTAAATAAAAACAAGCAAAATAAACACAGCTAGATAAATTTCAGTACAGCAAGATTATTGATTATTGACAAATTAAATTAAGGATTTATGTAGAGGACCTTACATAAAAGCTTTGATATAAAAAAAGTTGTTTGATTCTATTTTTAAAAAAAGTAATAAATTGTAATACAATAAACCAAGTAAAAATTTGTAAAAAAATAATATTTATATACTAAGGCCAAAAAGGGCTGTGCACAGAAAATAAATGAAAAGGCTGTACACATCCAGTTTTCACTGGAAATAAGTTAATTCTTCTGCTTCTGTACTAGACAGGAAAAGTTTTTTTTTTTTTAATTCTAATGCAGCTAAAAAAGAATAACATGAAATATAAATAAACAATTTTGACGGGAGGGAAGTGTATAGTTTTTGAGGATAAGGTGTATATATTTTTGAAAATCTAATTCCATAGTATTTTGTTGCTAGCTAAATTTAGGTGCTACATAACTATTTATAAGCTATATCAGGAAAGGACTAATTGATCTATTATTAGATTTATATTATGTAGTATAAATTTTATATGAGGACAAATGTACAAAATGGGTTTTCATAGTTGTGTGAAACACTGCACTTATCCTTAATCTTTGGAATCAAAGACATTACCTACCATTGTAATAGCGCTCAAATAATTTAATAAATTTCTTATTACTTGACTAGGTGTTCCTCTGGTTCAGCTGCACATATATCAAAACACAATAACTTGATCATCAAGAAAACAGCACTTTATTTCTCCAAGTTTTTATTTGGCAGTCATTTGTGTAAATTTATTACACCCACCACAAAATGTCAAATAAAAGGTCTTTGGGAGCCTTGAATGAAAGGAAGGATGTGTTTCAGAGTTCAGAAATGAGAGATTGACTATTCACCACGCACCCTGTCAAATAGTTCTTATCAGCTAGATGATCTTTTAATAAAATCTCTACTCCTTGAAACATTTGCTCATTTACTATCTGAGCTGCCAGGCTTGAAGTCTTTTTTTTACAATTTATCCACATAAACCGTGAGAGGACTGTAGTGGTCATATTCAGGCAGTTGGCAAACAGGTCCTCATGCATTTTGTATGCGTATGCAGCCATCTTTAAATGTATAATTTGTATGGATAGAAATAGGATTGTGGTTATTGTAGTTAGCTTTTTGCTTCTTATATTCATTCCAGTAATATCAAAATTTGCCTTGCTATCTGCTTTGTTTAACCATGGGGACTGCGTATAAGGAAAACACAGTATCTCTTTGTAATCTTGTTTTCTTTTGCATCCATTCATCTAAACTCAGAATTTATTTGCTCTGCAGTTGAGATAAGTCAGTTGTCTGAGAATGGTTCTTGAAAGTTATAAGTCATTATTGTCAACAACTTGTTCAATTCTTCAACAAAGTCTGTTAATAATAATAATGGTCTCACTATATTGGATAATTTGAGGTCATTTTTGTGAATGCAATTTAGGTGTGTTTATGTACAGTAATATTTGTGTACTGCTGACTCACAGGGTTGTGGCGCTGCCTACAAGTTTACGTATAAAGCAAATGTTTTTCTTCTTTATTAACTGTTTAGCTAAAAATGTTTGATTCACAGAGTGCTAACTTTTCAACTTCATTGTCAAGGAATGTTAAATTTTGTGTGAGTGTGGAAGAAGCACTTGACGGAATTCGTGACGGAGATAAATTATTACTTGGAGGTATTTTCAATTAATATTTCTTTAATTATTTATAATATTAATGATACAGGTATATGTTAACAGATAAGCTTTGCTACATTGAAAAAAGATTTGAGATATTTCATTTCGCACAAGATGAAAAAGTATTGTGATGGATTTCAGTTGTTTTTTTTTTTTTTTTTTTCCATCCTCTGGTCAACTTGTTGATATTTGTTTATGTTTGTTCTCACAACATTGATTTAGAGTGTTAATGTCTAAGTTTGTTTCATCAGTTCATGTGCAGTTCTAGCTTCTAGCCTTGTATTAGGTTTCTCTGCTGTGTTAAATCTTAATTTTTATCAATCACGATTGGTCCTTTTGAGACGTTTTTTGGTGCCAGTTTTGTGGATTTTTGTTCTGAGTGGGTGCCTCTCCATGGTTTCCAATTTAGTGAATTGGGAAAGGATTTTTATTTCTCTTATTTCATCCAGAGAGATCAGGACCAATTTCATACAGGAATCTCTAAACCTAAAAAAGAAACACCAACTTGAAAACTTACTCTGGAATCCTCGATACACTATAATGAATCTCCACCATGGGACGAAAGCCCTCTTCCTACTATAAGGGACCATATTGAAAGCATAAAAAGAAAATCTGATTACAGACCAACAGAGCTCAAGAAAATAGTGAACTGTTTTCTACATACCAATTATCCTAGCAATCAGTGGATCAGAGTTTACACAGATGGCTCAACCCATAAAGCCACCACAAATGGAGGAGCTGGAATACTTATAGAATGGCCAGATGGAGGAAAACTAGAAAAATCCATTGCAACTGAAGAGCTCTCTGACAGTCACAGAGCAGAAAGGGAAGCACTAGCACAAGCTGCTACCATCCTAGCTAATCATCCAAGTTCCCCACACAGTCAGATTGTCTTTCTAACCGATGCAAAAACAACCCTCCAAAGCCTGCAAAACTCTGATTCCTCCTATATTAAAAACCTCAAAACAGCACTTACAAAGCTCAACAACAACAGCAAAAGAACTTTAATTCAATGGATACCAGCTCATATAGAACTAGAAGGAAATGAGAAGGCTGACATACTCGCCAAGAGTGGGAGAACTAACACACTAATAAACTCTATCCAGAAGAATTGAAGAAATTAATCGTAAATAAAATAGAGAAATGGATGAGCTCTCATCCAAATCACAAGAAAGATGACGCTTACTATAAGCTATCCTGACAAGACCAACGTCTAATCTTTTGACTCAGGACCGGACACAACAGAATGCGACAACACATGTACCGGAAGCTAAAAATTGGAACCAGTGAAATCTGCCCATGTGGAGTATCACCAGAGAATGCAGACCACGTCCTCCAAAACTGCTCTCTATACCAAGAGGCCCGTATAAAACATTGGCCCCAAATCACCCCAATAGAAAGGAAACTATATGGAGAGCTCCCTGATCTGGAAAACACTGCGCAGTTCATCTCATGTATTGGTCTACTCATCTGAACACTCCAACATAACAATGAGAACGAAGAAGAAGAAGAAAATCAATCACGATTCCTTTAATGGAGCGGCTTACATAACGACACCCCTTTCCCAAACATACACAAGCTTTGTAAGTAATGGCCTGTAGTAGGCATGAGCATAAAATATATTAACTATTGTATCCATGTCAAACAGTCTTCCACAAGTTAAATTTTATAATGCATTTCCCCCATTACACATAAACATTCTTTTTTTGGTCCATCAAGTGTAGCTCTTAGGAATAAGGATTGACCGCTGGCTTTGAATTAACCAGCGTTGTTGTTTTTTTTTCCCTTGAGGTTAAAAAAAAATAATTTAATCAGAAGCTATTCAATCAAAGTGCAGCAGGCTAGCACCATCTTGTACCCAGTTCTATACAGGTTTAAAACACAGTGCTTTTAGAGTTTTGTTGTTTCGGCATAAGTGGGAAAGCGGAGAAGAAATAGAACTGTATAACAAAAGCAACTACTGCAGGGGTTCTCAACCTGTGGGTTGCCCCCCCCTCCCCCTTGGAGGTCGATTGAAAATTTGCCAGGGGTCGCCAAAGACCATTGAAAAAATGGATAGTTATTGTCTATGCTTCAATTGCTGTGTGTGTGCGGGGGAGGGAGTCGCGGCTAAGTGGGGGATTGTAAAAGGGGTCGCCAAGCATAAAAGGTTGAGAACCGCTGAACAACTGTATGCATATTCTTATTCGTAAATCCTCATCCATCCTGATTACTTTTTCTAGAGTTACTTCCTAGAATTACCACAATATATATTATATATATCTATTAGAAATATATATATTAAATGTCATTTCGATATCAAATCTTATTTGTAATGTCTAATATTTATTTGTTAAGGATTTGGAATTTGTGGAATCCCAGATAACCTGATTAAAGGTCTACTGAATAAAGGAACAAAGGACTTGACAATTGTTAGTAATACTGCTGGCACTGCTGATTTTGGCATTGGTTTACTTCTTAAAGAGCGAAGGGTAAATACTTTTTGCAAAAAAAAAAATAATTATTATTTTAAATAAATTTTTACAAATGTTTCTAGTTCAATTTTTTTTTTTTTTAAATGGAGTCATTTTACTGTCTTTTTTTGTTTAAGGTAAAACACATGGTTGTATCGTACGTAGGAGAAAATGCAGAATTTGAAAGTCAGTATTTGGCTGGAGAAATTGAAGTTGAATTGACTCCACAGGTGAAAAGCGTATTTATCATATAGCTATAAACTTTTACATTTTTGGCTATTGAATATGATAAAGTAAAAATATAATTTTGAGTTATTAATAGCAAATGTTTTCATATTGTATGTTCATTGTCCTTTTTAAGTTTCTGAAAGTTTTACAATTTCTTTTGAATTTGTTTATATATAGTCTAAACATAAAGATTATGCATTTTATAATTAAAAAAAAAATAGCAGCAGCCCAAGAATAGCACTTTTGTTTCGTTAGAATACTAAATTTTAATTAAAATGAATTAATTGAAGGGAACACTGGCTGAGAGGATCAGGGCTGGAGGTGCTGGAATCACTGCATTTTTTACACCCACTGGCTATGGCTCTCTTGTACATTTGGGAGGTGAGCCTGTTAAATTTTCACCTGACGGAACAATTGAGATCGGCAGTAAAGCTAAAGAGGTATGATGCTAGAAGTTGGAATAACTGAAGACAAATCTATAACTTAAGATGCAACTTTGTGTTAACGTTTTAATTTTGTTTGTTTAACTAGAGTCGTGTGATTAAAAATGTGGAATGTATACTAGAGGAAGCTATCACTGGTGACTATGCTTTAGTAAAAGCATGGAAAGCAGATAAAGCAGGGAATTTAATATTTAGGTAAAACAATTTCATTGATATAAATACTAGTAAATTATATACTTTTATTCTTGTGTAAGTATGTATGCACAATTCAGAGCTAATTTACTATTACATTTTTCTCTGTTTTCTTTTTATATCATTTTATATCATATTGATTATGCAAAACTGATCTTAATTTTAAAGGTAATGTCTTTAGTGGTAGTTAGTAGGTAAGAATAAAACTTACCAAGAGCAGTGGACAAAAGTAGATCTTGGCTATATTTGGTAAGAAGGATACATTATGATACATTAGTATCTCTAGCTTATTCTTTATCTATGTAAGATGTGACATGGTTAGTTAGTGTATGAAGTTATTGAGAGAAGAGTCCATGGTTTGAGTCCTCATTGGAGCTTATCTAGTTTCACTATATTTTTTTCACTTCTTCTCACAATAACTATTGTACCCTAGTGCTGCAATGTTACATGCCATGTCTTGTCATCCTTTCATCAAAACTTTCACAAACTTCATCTACACACTATTTAGAACAGCAATACATTTCATCTTTTTAAAGTAGCCAATGTAAATGAGTCATTGCTTTGTTTTTTTAATAGACGATCAGCCATCAACTTTAACCCTCCAATGTGTAAAGCAGGACACATCACTATTGCTGAGGTTGAGGAAATAGTCGAGGTTGGTGAGATAGAACCAGAGAATGTCCATGTTCCTCACATTTATGTTCAGAGGATCTTTAAACCGGCTACCTGCGATAAACGAATTGAGGTACTTGAGTACATTTTTTATAATTTTAAGGAAGTTAAAATATTTTTAGTGCTTATAACAAATTTTGGAATATATATTTTGTATACATTTATTTTGTTTAAATTAACTAAAATCTAGACCTTTGGAAAATCAACATTATAATCATTTTTTCATGTGCTTTTGTTCTATCCTTAAGTAATTTAGGTTTATATATTTTATTATCCATATTGCTATGAATCTGTGTTAAATTTTGGTAAATTTTGTTTTTGCTAATGTACATTTTGTCTTTTCCAGAAACTTAGATTTTCAGACCAGAAAGACAAAATGAAAGATGACCCATCATACAAAGTGAGAGAAAAAATTATTAGACGTGCGGCTTGTGAATTTCAAGATGGAATGTATTGTATCCTTTTATATATTTTTTTGGTCAATACTATCTAGAATTAGAAATAACTTTTTATTAGATAGAATAATTAACTTTAAATGAAATTTGCTCAAGTTGCACAATAAAGGAACTGTAAATAAGTGGTCAGCGATCGCTGAAAAGTATCAATATTTAATGCTGAATACAATTAGTTAAAAATATCTAAAGTATGTACAAATCATGTGAACAATATGTTAATTAATTGGTAATTGTATGAAGTAACCTACCTGACGCATGCCAACTCCATTTCGGTCATATGGATCAGTAACTCTAACTAAGTCAAGGCTTGACCTGTCCATCTATGTCAGTGAAGGCTCCAAGAGTGACATTAAAACCACATGCTGCAGCTCCATTATGCCGTCCAAAACATTGATCATACCAATGTACTGACTAGATACAGAACTGTCACACTGTAGCTGCCTTAGTGAGAAAATCAAATCTGTTGTGGATCTACCGGCCCTAAAGCCACACTGCAATTCTGGATAAACTCATTCCGACAAGATCTGCAGCCACTTCAGTATTACTCTAGCATAAGCCTCTCCAACTATGCTAAGAAGTGAAATGCCTCTTTAACTGTTACAATCGGAGCGGTCGCCTTTATTTTTTATAAATTGCTACTATGTTGGAATTTTTCATTTCCTGGGGGACCATTCCTTGTTCTCAGCACAAGCTTAGCAGTTCAGGAGTAGCTTGATTAGTGCATGCTTTCCAGCCTGAATGGCTTCTGCAAGAATACCATCTCCTGGTATGCAATCATGTCAATGGCTGCGCTCAGTTCCTTTACAGAGGGCGTTTTGTCTAATTTGTTCAAAGACAAAGCTTTATTGGATCATATCACATTGAGAAAAAGTTAAAAGATGAAATTAACAGTAAATCCAAATAAGATTTGTCTAGACGCCACAGTGGTATTCAAATTTTTCATGGAATTGTTCTAGTTAATACATTACAAGGTTATTACCTAATTTTTTCGACTATTCTCAAATAGTAATTTGTTTCATTAAACTATATTGAAAATTCTGAGTTCCTATAAGTTCTCAAGCTCATACCTGCAGTGATAAAATAAGTTTTAAAATACTCCTTAGACAGATAACCTTTACATCATCTGCCCCAAAGATCGCAAGATCGTCTAAAAAAGGGTACTGTACTTTTTTTTTTTTTTTTTATACCTTTTAACAGGGATAAGAAACCTTGAGCTCCTTTTCTGCCATTTTGTTATTCCTTAATAAACCTCCAGTGAATCTTGGTATTGGCATACCCGTATTAGCTAGCAACTTTGTTCGACCTGGCATTAAAGTTTATTTACAGAGTGAGAATGGAATCCTTGGATTGGTAAGTATAGCAATGAGCTTCTAGTATCAGCTCAAGAAACATTTTCACCTCTTGCTCTGGTTAAAAAGAAGTTTTTAATTCTGTTTATTACCTCATAGGGAAATTTAGTTAGCAAAGAAAAAGTTTCTTGAAAATTTGGCCATTCCTACTTCTATTTCGTCTTCGAAAATTCTCATTTTAGATAATAACTTGAACAATTTCATGTATAATACAAACAGGCTCTTTTAAAAGCATTGTATTTAGTTGAAGAACTGAGCATATTATATTTTGAATGAAATGACGGCCCAAAGTCATCTTTAGCCTTTCAGAACATTTTATGTCCTAGAAATATTCATGTTTCCAGAATTTTCAACATGCAAATCTTTCTTGTTTGACTGTGTCTGTGACATGTATGAGATAATTACATTTGCCTCATATTGGGAGACAGAAACATGAAAATTAATCTTATCAAATAAAGACCAAAGTAAAACAAAAATTTATATCCACAGTTATATAGAGACCGTGTTCTGATTAAATGGGCATACATGTGTCACATTACTTTATCCATAAAGGGGAGGAACCTCTACATTATTTATTAGTTAACACTTCATTATGATTTCCTGACTTTTTGGAACAAGATACAAATATTTTTATGTACTAGTCTAAATTTGAAAGGATGTCTCTCAGCCAAGGGTGTAAATGGACATAAAATTACATTGTCTTTAAAATACGTCTGCCTAACAAGAACTTGTACAGCTTAAGTGACTTAAATATTAATCCAGACAAACTGCTTTTACTGACAAGTACAGGGGTGGAAGCAGTTACGTATGACCCCTCTAAAATCAGAAGCTTTGGCCAATTGGGTAAATGGAACTCCTTAGCCTAGTAAGATGATTCTCTAATTTTAAACCTTTGCTGCTGTGTGGCACTAATTCTTCAGAATTTTTACTCAAGGTAAACATTAGTAGGATTCCTGTAGTCCTAAGAAGAATCAGCTATAATATTCTCTCCAACAGTTATCTCACTAGCATGTATGAGAAGACTGTATTTGTTTTATTTTTTGTTTACTTATGAAAGAGTTACATACCTTTGTCTACACATTCCCAGGATATGAATGTGAACAGTATGCATGTAAAGTGAACTGGATGTTTTCATTTGTTTCTATCATATTTGTGAGTGGTTGGAGACAGTTTTTTTTTTTCTGGAAGTGGAAATAAGTAGATGTTTTTTTACAGTCACTGATTGTTTATATATAAACTTGTTCTTTCTTGCTGGAGTTTTTGTGGATTTATTTGGTAGTATCATAGTACATCACATTAATTAGCATGAATTATAGATCTGCAGTGGTTGAAGTCCTAGCCCTATTGAGCTGTGTAAAGATGCTGACAAACTCCTGCAACTGTGTTGTGCCAAATATATTCCATGGTATTCCTTTGGATCATTTAAATAAGATCAAAAGAGGCAAGCCATGATCCTTTAATCTAAGGTCCAGGAATGTGTCTTCAAGAGGAAACTCTTATGCTGCTGCAGGGCAGCTGGGTCAGTCATGCCACTGGACGCTTCCATTTTCTCCAGACAGTTGAAGACATAATAAGTAGCCTGATGGCATAGTATGATAGAACTTGTAGAACTACAATTTGTTGGTGAGATATTCTGAAATAACTTAAAATGTTATATACTAATAGTCATTATTCACTATAGTGTCATTATTTCCATCCAGGGTCCATTCCCTGAACGAGGTAAAGAAGATCCCGACTTGATCAATGCTGGCAAAGAAACTGTCACTTATATTCCTGGAGGATCTTTTTTCTCATCAGATGAGTCTTTTGCAATGATTCGTGGGTAGGTCAATTTTAATTTTCTCTTTACTATAAAATGACTTTATAGTTTCAACAGCTGTCAAGATGGTATTATAGTTGATAGATTTGAATGGTTAATTAAATGATTTGAAGCTTTTATTATCTCAGACTTCTGTGCCATTGTTACCTGCATTTAAGGTAAAGAGTGGTATTGGCCTGCGCAATCCAATTACCACTTTAAAAATACTTGGTGCCTTTAAATGACTAGCCACCACAGAGTCAATTTTTTTTTTTTTCTTGAGTACCTGGAGTATAGCTTTATGCTCCTAGAGATGAATGATTTTACATTATCAGACCAATTTATTTTTGTTAGGCCAAGACTTTACATTTCAGATTAGGCTGAAATTTTGCACAATTATTTCTTTTACCTGACAACACAAGAATCAATTAAAAGTTAGTTAACTATTGTTAATTATTTATTTTCTTTGGTATCTTGAACAAGGAAAAGAAATCATTCTTGACAGATGTTATCAATAAAAAAAATTAACCATTTAGTTAATTAACTATTGGTAATTAATTATTTTGTTTGGTATCTGGAACAAGACAAAGAAATTGGACTTGACTGATGTGTGTGGTATAAGTTGAATTAGTTCCCTTGAGTAATCTTGAGTTCTGAGTGCACATTTTTTTTATGGGTTTAAAAAACGATCATGTAAACATTCACCAAGATATCCCCTTCTTCCCTCCCCCTTTCACTACCGGTCCAGACAAGTGACAGGATCAAAGTGCATTGAGAAATGCTAAACGAAAACAATTGGTGAAAATATTTCCTGGAGGAAAAGATTTAAGTATTAAATATACACTACACAAAAGCAGTTTTTTTTTAAAAAGAGGCATCTTTTTTCTTTTATTCTCTATGGTGTTTGGTACCTTCATACCGGCACTGAAGTCTCAACATTTAACTCCCTGGTCTTTTAATAATAGAAAATTTAACTATAAAAATTATGAAATAATCAAGAATTTAATTGAAATTCAAATAATTATTTTCATTTAAACATGAGTATGAAACATTTAAATACTTCGAAAAATATTTTTAATCATGTTTTTTTTTAAGAACATTAGATCAAAATTTCATGGTCATTTCAACATCTATAACATTAATTACAGACCTTGTGAGCTAATATTGTTAAATTCAGTAAGTAATTGTATTGACAGCAGAATTTCAGTGTTGAGGGTCTAAGGAGTATGTGTTTTTGTATTAAAAGACCAGAAAATTTGATTTGATATTGGGGATTTAGTGTCTGGGAAATATTTGTTTGTATTAAAAGACCAGTGTAACCCCAGAAAGTACTTAGTCCTCCATCCAGCATCATTGTGTTAAACTTCTTGCATTTTGTTTTTTCTAAATAGTTTTTCTAACATATTTATCAAGTTTTCTGCAAGTTTGATCAATCTGCTGATATTACATAAGAGTATAGAGAGATGAAGTATTATGTACAATTCTCATTCAGGATGCCATTTATTTGGTATTGTTTTGTAATCATTAGTAATTAGTAGGCCTAGTTTTGCATAGAAATTAATATTGGTTGTTTCATTTCAGAGGCCATCTGTCTATGACTATGTTGGGTGCTATGCAGGTCTCGCAGTATGGAGATATTGCCAATTGGATGGTTCCTGTAAGTTTTATTCAAAGTTAAATCGATAATTAAATAAATGATTAAAAATTGTCTCCATGTATAGTTGTGTTCATATAATGTTTATCAAACTTTCTCATTCTAGGGCAAGAAAATCAAAGGCATGGGAGGAGCTATGGACTTAGTTTCTAACCCTAAGACAAGAGTAGTGGTGACAATGGAACATGTAGCAAAGGTATTCTATTGAACTTGTGTAGATGATAATTTTTAATACATTTTCATAGTCTTTTAGCTTTAAATGCTATTAGATTTACTAAGTAAATTTTTTTTTTGTCTTAAGAGTGGAAAACCTAAAATTCTAAAAGAATGCAGCTATCCTCTTACTGGAATCAGATGTGTTGATACTATTATAACAAATATGGTAAGTTTAATCAACGACTATTGCAAAGGAAACTTTTGGATTTTAATAGGAAATTAATGAACTCTATACTATTTAGTTTGTTAATGGCTCATAACACACTTTTGGCTAAGTCTGTTAAATTTGGTTTGTTTAATCTATGGGAAATTTTAAAAAATTTACTGTGCACCGCTCACATTTGAAATTTTATTCAACAGTCACACTGTGTGCTAAGAATAAGAACAAACTAAATTTTATAAAATAATACTAATAGAAGGTGTTGTGGGTTGACAAAGATTTATATTAACATTAAATGTGTATATAATAATGATGTGTGTTCATCATTGATTGCATTCTACTGCTCAGAGAAGTTTTCTTATTTTGGAAGCTTATATGATTGCTTGCTGATGTGGGGTCTTCTTCTGGTAGACTTGGTGTTACAACTGCTCACAGAAGGATATTGTGTTCAGTTTTGTCTTCTGATCCCAATGTGGGATATTTGTCTTCCAAATAAGTCTGTCGACTTCAGTTTGGGTTGTAGTGAGACTGGAGATTTGGCAGTGGTATGGGCTGCAGATGTAGTAGTGCTAGAAGTCTAGTTAGGGTAGTGTGGTACTACCAGTATAAAAAAAAAGAAACATTTAGAAACTTCCCTATGGCAGTAGGTCGGAATTCTCATATATAGTTAGGCTGATGCCAGTCATAGACGTATTATGAGATAATCAGTTGTTGATTAAGGGGGAATAAGTTTGAAAAAGTAAATAAATAGTTGACATACATACCCTACTCAGGTAAATGTTTATATTTCAACAATCCGGGATAAATCTTCATTACAGTAATAAATAACCAGAATTTTCTTAAGAATTAGGGAATGCAACTTATTATAGGAAAGCAAATTATCTCTAGTGAACATAACATAGGGAAAGCAAAATATCTTTGATGAACATAACATTGGGAAAGCAAAATATATCAAGTGGCAAATGTAAAGTAAATCATTTACAGTCATTTACAAATAAAGAGGTGAAATGAGAAGGGATTGACAGTGATAATTAATCAGACTTTGTATTCACTAAACAGCTATTGTAAATACAAGTTTTATTATAATAGCTGGAAATAAGTCTAGTGTAGTGAATCACACAGTCGCTACAATTACTTGGCATGTATCAACAGTAAGGATATATTCATAGATCTAGTGAGGAAACAAATGATTTAGGATTCTTATAAACCATCCAATTGTTTAACAATTTGAAATCATCTCAACACTCTGTTGAGGAAAACAAATCAAACACCCAAAGCAGACATTAACATAGATTTAAAGTTGGGATCTTGCTGATTGTGTAACAATTTAATTTGTCTACTGGTTTTATTATTGGAAAATTATTTGTACTCATTCAGAACAAAAAAGGACAACTTTTAAATAAATTGTATAGGTCAGTGGTGCCCAACCTAATTCAACCTGTGAGCCATTTTAAATTAGGACACTTGTGTCTTTTCATGAAAGAAAAAGAACAAAAACTAACTAAAATTGACCTGAAACTATTTGATTAGAAACCTGTTATCTGGTACTTACATTAATTAATGGCATATTTTATATATTTTTTTTTTGTTCACATGTCAGAACATGGCTTCCTTCCAGACTTAAAATATAGAGCAATGTAGCTAGCTTTACAACCGATTCATTTTCTTGCCTCTTTTTGGTAAATATTTCCATTGATCCTCCAATCTCTAGGCGTAGTTTGACAATCTTTCATTGGTGGCTCAAACAAAGAATGCCATCATCTTTGTTTTATAATGCCTTTTATATGTTGTCTTTTTAATAGCCACACTTTTTTTTACAAATCAAATATGTTGGTGTATTATTTCCATAAAAAAAGACCATAGGCCATATTTTGGTCTATACATATATAATCAATCAATATAACACTCATTTACATTATGTTGTGTAACTATTGTTCAGTGGAAACATCATTCATTACATAATAAAAAAGTATTTTACATTTTTGATTTTCATGTGAATTGCTCAATATATGCATATAGTATTAGATCTTCTTTTATGTACATTTTTAAGATGATTCTACTCTTTGTATTTGCTTCCAGGCAGTATTTAAAGTAAACCACAAGCGTGGTCTTACTTTGGTAGAAATAGCAGATGATGTAACAATGGATGAATTAAGGAAGAATACTGCATGTAATTTTGAGGTATGCTATACTAATCTTGTTTATAGTCGATTCTCACTAGCTTTCAGATGGTGCCATCTACAAATTTTATGAACATTCTTAGGGAAGTGATTAAATATAACTGGGCAGCGTTTATAACTATTTTTTGGATACATTGAACTCCTTAAGGGTTACTGATTTCTTGTCAATATTTGTTATTTCATATATTTTAATGGATGAACTATCAAAAGCTATAATGCTTTTTTTTTTTTTTCTATGAAGAAGGTTCAAGCCTTTATTATGTGAGAATCATATTGCTAGACTTCTTTTGCCTCATACACACTACCACTCTGTTCCTTACTTTGTTCATCCTGCTCTCATAATTTAAAGCTTTTGCTGAGATATTTCTGATAGGAATGCTAGCTACCAATCAACAAGCTCTGCCACTTGCTTTAATGTGTTTAATTTATTTTAAAGCTCAGTAAAAATTCCAAGCACTCAGACAAAACAGAAAATTTAGATTGAAATCTCTCACCATTGATGCAACAAAAGTTGACTAGATAATAAATAGAAGAAAACATTTTTAAACAAATTTATATCAGACATCTATTTGTTGACTTAAGGTAATTTTTATTTATGTTTGCAACAGATTTCTCCAGATCTGAAACCAATGCAAAGTGTGTGATCAACCTGACATCTGCTGTTTTATTTGAATTCACCTTTGATTTTCAGGAAGAATGTTTCTTTGATTAAAAAGATTACTTGTATGGTAAATTATCTATTTACAAAACTTTTTGATTTGGGTAATTGTTGACTAAGACTGAATTATATATTTCATAAAAGAGAAGCTACCTAATATGAAATGTTCTAACTTGTTTGATTGTATATTTCAGTTATTTGTGTCCATGAATACCAGATAAGACTTATTCGAAATTAAAATTTTAATTAAGTTATTTATTTATTTTTTTATTTTGCAAGTTATAATATTTTGAAGCTCATCTCAATATTGTTTTCTTGTTTTTCTTGACTGTTTTAACAAAAATTGTCCTGAACTCACTGGGTGGCTGCTACTACATATAACTTTGCCTGTTATTTATGGGTGATTGTTTTGATCTTTTAAGATCTGTCCATTTGCTGTTCAGTTTTGTACAGCGACGACTTACATATTTATAGTATATACTACTTGAACATGTGTTTTATTTTAAGCAGTAGTGCCACTTAAAATACTCTATGTGAATTTTGTGAACTGCTTTTATTAACCGATCTGTGCTATTCCAGCAGATATTATTTGTATTTAATATTATTCTAACACCAAATGCTGTTCATAAAAGGTGAGGATAAAGTCTGTTTAAAGATCTAAAGCAATGTTACCTGCATATTACACAATGATACACAATTTATCTTTCAAAGTTGTAAATTATTATGGAATTTTTTGACTTTGTTACATTTCTTTACTTTTCAATAAAGATTTTTATTTATTTGTATGTCTACAAAGTTAAATTATCATTTGCTCAGTAATAAACAAAGTTGACACATTTTGTAAACTTTATGTTTCTCAAGAACAAAAAATGTATGAAAAGTTTTTTAACTATCCTACTAATTGTCTAATAGGATAAGCCATTTCTGATCACAGCTAATTGTAATCATTTATCATTAATTTTGATTTGAAGATTTGATATGATTTACTTTTGTAAATTTTATTTCCACCAAGTAGGTTTTGCTCAAAAATGTGTGATATTGATACATAGATATGTGTGTTGTTCAGTACACTTAACAGATATCATATCTACTCTTGAAACACATCTATCTTTGTCCATTGTGTTTGTCTCAGAATGTAGTTAAAACATAAATTGAACGGAAATAAAAACAGTTTCAGAGAGTTTTTTGTTTTTTAAGGCTGAAGGTAAACATAATTTTAGCTTTTAAATTTATCATACTGTAGTTAGTGAATGTATGTAAATAAACATACTGTACCGGTATGCTCAAGTTATATATACTTTGTATGTAGCACATAGGATCGAAAGAAGATAGTGACCTGGCAAAATATTTAAATGTAGATCATGTGGTCTCCCTAAACTTAATGTGGAGCATTTTTTAAATTATTATTATTGGCTATAAATTTAGACCAAAAGTTTAAATTATCATTAAAAGTTTGGCTTGACCTTGCACCACTCCCTTCTTCCCTTGTATTCCTAACAAACACAAACTTGCAGCTGATTGGATTGGACCAAGGCTTCATTAGTGATTAGCTTTTCCAATTAGGTTGTTTTGAAATGTAAAAGTAAGTCTATTAAAAAAGATCTGAACGAAGTGGTCGTCTCTTTTCCATAATGACTAAAACAGAAAGATTTAAAAACTCCTTTATCCCACTTTCGGTCAGAGTGTTACAAGATCAGCTGTCGTCATCGAGAAGTCAAATTCATAAAGCGCTGGTTGTGTATGTGTTTCGTGTGTGAATGTTGTTCGAATTTTTTCATCTATACTGTACAGTAGTTACGCTGATGTTGTCAATTATAGTCAAACTGAATTTGATTGAGATCAATAAAATTATCTTATCTTCTTAAATAAGATCAAGGCATAAGATGTTAACAAATAATAAATAGTCAAGTACCCTCTCAAACCTTGCAATCTATAAGGCCAATGATCTTAAAGGTCACTTATTTCTTTAGCCATTGACAAGCTTGACTTTTCTTTCCCAAACTAATGTCAGGTACCTATTAGGGTTTGGTGGACTCGTGGGCATCCTAAAAGTACCAAAATTTAAAGTCCTAGTCTTTGCTAAGAATTAAACCTGAAACCACATGGCTCGTAAGACGCTTTACCACTCACCACCATGACCCATAGATTTACATCAGTGGTTCCTAAACTTTTTCCATGACGGAACACTTCGAACATTCTGAGTATATAGCGGAATACTTTGTTGCTTATATTTTAGAGAGATTAATTCACGTGGTGGCCTAATAGTTAACTATTCCAGTAGTTTGTAGAACACTTATTCAGTTTGGGAAACACTGATTTAGAAAGTTTCTCTAAAAGATGATATATATTTATATAGTTTTACGGTATCGTTAGCAGTTGAAATTAATTTCTTTTTACAAGTACAGGGACTTTATAGAATTAGTGTTGTAGCTTTTTTAAAAGAATACATTTGATGCCTTTTTTTTCCCCTTCCTTTGAGGTGAATGAAAATATTGTTATGACTTTGCCATGCGCACCGCCATCCAAGATAGTGCAGAAAGAAGATGCGCACTATCTGGGACTAAACAAGTCGGATGTTGACATGACAGAGAGAACGATTTCCTCCCAAGGGAAAGCCAGTATGGAGTTGCTGTACTCAAGACAGATGCCCCTTTGTGTTTGTCATGTCTCCGTTTAAATAAACTTCTTTGTTTCGTTGAGTTACCTACTCCCAGTTATTACAATATCAAAGAGTTCACTTATGTTATTGAGCCTATCAATTATAATTATAGTGGAGGGCCCTAAGCCTAAAACATTTGTTTTTGTTTGTTTTGTTTTTTTGCTGTCAATTTTCGAATGTTTTATGTGAAACTTTTTTTTTTGTTGTATTCTTAGAGAATATTGAGATCTATTTACAATCTCTTAAAAAACGTAATGTTCCCATTCTCTCCTTTGTAGTTTCACAACAAACAAAAAATAATAAATTACGAAAACAGAAGTGTGATAATAATTGTATAGAGTTTCTAATTTATTTGTTTAACCCTAATGTTAGTAATAATCGTTGTGTCATTTAGTGGTGAGCCGAACCATCGAATTCAAGGATATAGAAGTAAACATTGCAAGAACAACGAAAACTTGAGTAATGAAGTCTATAGGTATGGGAACTCTTTTATTGACTTAGAGTGTATTTAAGTGGTAGGTGAAAAAGAAAAGCGATATTGTTCCTTATCTTGGAAGCAGGAATGTTACTGATGAGAACGGACAACTGAAGCAGGTACAAGGACTATTAACACCATACCAGACTCTACTAGATCTAGTACCAGAGTAGATGAGATGGCTGCCTGGTCGTGCGGATTGCGCGCTGGACTGTCGTTCGGATTTATCTACGGTCGAGGGTTCAAACCCTGCCCGCTCCCATCCCCCGTCGTCCTGCGGGAGGTTTGGACTAGGAAGTAAACTATCTTCAACTCTGAAGGAACATCCGAAGTATGTAAAACAAACAAACAATGAGATAACAGAAAAAATGCAATCTAAATTTAAACAAAAAGACAAATGAAAATAAGGGACGTAATTCAATTTGGATTTAGACCTAGATGTAGGACTCATTGTAAAAGTGCATTACCTTCTAATGGTCGAAACGAATCTATAGACGAAATCCAAGGAAATCGACTACTTGATTATATAAAAGCAACACCAAAATAATAATACCTTTTGAAGAAAATGAAAAAAAAAAAGGTATGTTTATAAATTTAGCAAGCAATATTCAAGTATAAAATTGATGTTTCGCTTAAAGACTATATAACAAATGCATAAGCATAATTTAATGTAGTCCATATGAGTCAACGAGATAAGGCAGCGTAACTGCTGACTGCGCCATATATGGCATATGCATAAATAGATCAAACTAAAGTCTTTAACAGACCTATTCTTATTGCTCTACAGATGTAGGCTATCGTTGCGTGTATCCTTGTTGCTTTGTAGGCTACTGTAGTCATGGACTACCTATGCAAAGTGATCCGAAGTCCGGGGCAGAATTGAACCACAGTGCCAAGCGCGTTTCCTGCGTTAAGAACTTCAGAAATTCATTATCCTGACGCATGTAACGTCCGGCCTTTTTGTCATAGAAAGTAGAACATTTAAAAAAAAACAACCTTGTATTAAATAGGGGTGAAACGGGCCAATACGCATTTTTAAATTAAGTCTAAAAAAGATGGAGGCAGCAAAGACCATTTTTGTGTAGCGAACCCAATTTGGCTTACCATTGTAGGTTTAAAGTCAATTCAGATAGCGTTGGTGGAGACGTTTTGTAATTGTCTTTTTCAAAAAGAAAAATTAGTCGACATTGTTTATTAATTATACAGATATGTCACTCACAAAAATGCTATTTATTTTAAAGGTCCTAATTAGAAAATAAACCAACATTTCTTGCTTAAAATATTTTCTTGGAATACTGATATATAAGTCCTGTTCAGTACCAAATTATACTTATGACTAGGTCTTAATTCTATTAAATTTGACATATAGCCTAGGGCTCCTTATAAATCCAACTCCCCACTGGTAACGCCCATATTAACAATTAATATTAATATATGGTAACGCATATTAGGCTTATAATAAAAAATCAGGAGGTCCTAAAGCTTATATCAAGCCACTCGAATCTGTATGGTAAAATGTTTCTCCCATATTTATCTTGAACGGACTACATCTATATATATCAAATTATATGTCTTCGGGAAACGTATTTCCGCATTCATTCAAGCATTTAATTAATTAATGTTAAGGAACATTTTGAGCATCGGATCGTCTTCTATATATCTTGATCTAAAGGTCCATCATTGTAATTGTAATATTATGAAGTCTCATAGATCTATACATTTGCTGGATTCTTTCTCGAGAAAAAGGGTGGGGATCATGGCACGGGAAATGGGGCGGGGGAAAAATGTTCCAATTTTTTAAAAAATCTAACATTCATTAGTTATTGAGACAAAAAAAATCGCTTTATAAGTTGATTAAAGGACGCATTGTCTTAAAAAACTATTTTTAAAATGTTTTCTTGTTGTTTTTTTTAAAATTTGGATAAAGATATATTGTCTAATGAATTTCAACACAATAGATCTGTAATCGCGATCAACTAGCCCACGGTACGATACCGAACCACGGTAACTGTTTACAAGTCAGTGTCTGCTATCTACTACTACAGTCGTTCTGTATTACATTCGTCTTTTTACGTCGATCGGGTAAACACCATGGCTGGTCTGTTTTCGTCCTTTGCTCATCAAGCTGGTAAAAGGGTATGGAGAAATCCTGCATACTATTTGCCTCTTTTAAAGGTATTTATCTTTGTAAATTATTTACTTATCTTATTGTCCTTTTAGGAAAAAAAAAGTCGTATAATAAAAATACACACTCATAAAACATAGAGGTCTTGACTACATCCAAGATGACCTAGATTTATAAACACCCCCTTTCTAGCGAGTTACGTAGATGTAAAAATCCCCCATTCATGATCTTGAATTTGTTCAATGTTAAATATATTTGATAACTGAAATACCCCTCCCTCTACCCCTATTGATCTATTAATAGACATGAATTATCTAGCATTATCTATAATGTAGAGATAGATCTAGATATATAAGATCTATTGATCTGGATATCATTTTAACATTTCATAATAATCATTGGCATTGAATAATTGATTTAGATCTATAATTTATATATAAAATATATATCTATAGTTATAGTCTTTTATTGTCTAGATGTAGGCTAAATCTAATTTCATTGTTATGTAGCGTTCGATTCTTTCAAATTCAAAAGTCCTAAAACGATTCTCTATAATTTTGATCAATATTATAGATATCTGCTTGACAATTACAAAAAAAATATTGTTGGACTTAGAACCGGGTACCAACCTCTGGTTGATAAATATGACCTTTGACATTTATCTTTAGAATCTGTACTATATTAATAGGGGGCCTTTATTTTTGATCAAAGTTCACTTTAGATAAGCCAGAACAAACTTAAGATCTACCATTTCACTTTTTAAAAAAGTTATGTTATGTTAAAGTGTATGTGTGTGTGTGTCTGTCTGTTTAATCTTATAAAAAATGAATGATAGTTCTACAATTAAAACTAAAACAGTTTCAACTTCTAACATTTGAATTTTTAATTTTATTGCTTATATTGAACATATATTGTGTATGAACTAAATGTTTTGAAACTATAAGCTCATTATAAGTAATGCATATCAGGGTGTGTGTGTGATTTGATTCGCAGTTAACTATAGTGATGAACCCTGGTTTTAATATTCATTTGCATGCCACCAATAATAATAGGTACTATATATTATTATAATGTGGTGTATTTTTTTGTAATTGAAAAATTTAATGTTTTTAAACAATTCTATATTCTTACAAATCAAGTTTACAACTAAAATTGAAATTTGGAACATGTTTTGATCTGTTCTGCTGATGATAATTTTAAGTGTTATTAAGCAAAAAAACAAAACAACAACCAAGCATCTTAAAACTAGATGCATAAATAAATAATTAATCTTAGTGCTATAGTTATATTTCTACATGAAATTCATAGTAAAATTAAATGTGTTCAATACATTTGAATTCCATTAAATTGAGGGCATTGTGAAGATGCTTAACCTCTGAAGAGAATTTTGGTGGAATATGGTGGATAATTATTTGGTAAAGGGAGTTGATCTTTGTCTTGGCTACCATCTCCTAACATATAGCCCTCCCTTTATAACTTAAAGCTACTTGTAAACTTTATTCATTTGTCTCCAAGGAATCATAGAGGGAAACTCAATTTTTGTTAGTTATGAAATAAAAATAAATTTTAAAAGATTTTTAAGAAAATATTTGATTTATAAATACATTTATTTTTTATTTTGTTATTTTGGAACATACACATTTTTTTATTCACTTACTGTTACAGCCACAGTATATATTTATTTTTTTGGCACAGATGTCCGAGTATGTGAATGAGAAGTTGGGCAAGTGTTTGGTAGATCACTAAATGATGTTAAAAAAAAAAGGTTCATGGGGCTGCATAGTACTAATCAATATTAATTTGTTTTATGCTATTAGTAGTTGGACTAAATTGTATAAATAAAACATTTTTTTTTTGCACCATTCAGAGTGCTGCACAATAAATACTAATTAATATTGATTTATTTTGTTTTTTTAATGTGGTTAGTAATTAGTAAAGCTATTTAGCTAATCTTTTTTTCTGTGATCCATCTTCTAAAATGTACTGTTATGATTGCTCTAGGCATTTAAGAATTTAATACCTGTAAAAAAATTTACAAAGAAGTGTTAATTTTTAGAATTAATTACATACAACTTTTGCATTCTCTTTAACCAAATTGACGTATCAATTCTCTTTTTCTTTAAATTGTGTCCTTTCTTTCAGTTTTCATTCTTGCGCAAACTTTCATCTATTTTAACCAACACATTGTTTTCAAATTTACTTTATAGTTACTTCCTTTGGATTACTTCCCCTCTCAGACCACAGATTTTAACATTGTTCCTTTGTAAACAGCTGTTACATGATCTGATACCCAGTGAAATGTACTTTTAATTACACATTTATACATAGCATTGCACATTAGCATTGCCTTTTATTTAATTTGTAGTCTTCTTTTAATTTACTGTTCTTTTTTTTTCTTTTCCTGTTCTTTTTGGTTGATTTGAGACTGGGGTATCTTTAGGCAGTATCGATTTAAAACACTGAAAGTAAAAGTTCCCTCTTTCAGACCTTGTAGTCCATGTTTCTATGACTGACAGTTAAAATTTTTTTTAGACTTACAATAACCAACTGCCAGCTAATGTCAGATACCCATCAGGAACAAAAGTTCAAAATCCCACTCCTGCTGTGTCATATGGTAGGCGCACTGGACTATCGTTTGGTTGTTTCAATGGTTTTGGGTTCATACCCTGCCCACTTCCATCCCCCATCTTTAAGCGGGAAGTTTGGACTAGGAAGTAGATTATCTTAACTCCTAAGGAACATCCAAAACATGTAAAACATTATGCAAACACAAAAACCCTTTTAATTGGCCACCTTCTCCTTTAAAAGTTCTCCTTCAGACCTTTCTATCTTTAGGGCAGATGATGTTATCTGTTTCTTTGGCCAATGGTTAACTAGCTGTGTATTATGTGGCAAGCACAATGACCGACTGCCTTTACTTTCCTCAACCAAAGTCACTAAAGTCTCCACCTTCTCCTTAAAAAAAAAAATTTAATAGTATTTTGTCATGGTTTGCAGCATCCTATGTTTATGCAGAATATGTCCAAATTTCTTGGCTGTTTAAATTGACAGTCTATTAAGGTTAATAATTAATGAATTTCTTCTACTATAATAAGCAGATTCACTTTCAGCAAATTTATTATCAGATTCAGAAAATTCACTTTGAAATGAAATTCATCTCTGTATTTTTTATCTTTATACTAAGAGTGGGAAATAAATAGTACTGCATATTTTATTTTTATACAAACTATTCATACCAATTTGAAATATAGGTTTTCATTTTGAGATCCTGTTTAAGCTTCAGGAATTGAATGGATGTTTGTATAGTTAATACAGGATACAGGCATTGAATTATGCCTACAGTAGTGTTGTGTTTTTAAATAGCTATGACACAAAGTTGTCTATTCTGTGACATAATGACCTTGACAATTATGATAATTAAAATGTCTGTCAAGGTTCATACCTTGCAATAGAAAGTGAAGAAAATTCCATTCACCTTGTTCTACAAGTATTGCATCATACTTGTAGTATTGAATTTTAGCACTTATATTCAATGTGATATTTCTATTACACAGTTGACACAAATGATTTAATGAGTTAGAAACATTAATAAAAAGCTAAATCCATAAACTTTTTAAAAATATTTTAATCTATCCTATAATCACTATATTAGTTTATCTTTCATGTCAAAGAATAATTAAAAACAAACTCTTTTGTTTCCAGATAGGCTTAATAGGTTATTTGCACAAATGTTTGGTCACTTTTATGGTGGTAGACATTAAATTAGGGACATGGGGGAATAGGGGTTCTAAAGTGGCAAGGATAAATGAAAGACTCCCCCCCCCCCCCCCCCCCCCCCACCAAGCACTGTGAGAGTAATATTAGTTGCTTAATGTTTTATCTATTTGTAAATTTATACTTTTTCAACTGAGAGGATTATTAGAACTTTTTTTTTTGTTGTTGTTGTCTAAGAAAAGTGATTTTGTTTCTGAAGGTATCCAGTGCCCAGTTTTCCTCTACTTCCAAGCTAGATGTTGAATTCTTCAACTCTGCTCAGGAGGCTGTTCATGATGTAAAGGATGGCTCAAAGTTATTAGTTGGAGGTAACTGTTTTTTTTTTTTATTAATCTCTAATAATTTCTTTGTCTTGATTACAAGAATTATTATAAATTAATTTTCAGGCAAGTTTTAGACATGATCCTGAAACGCTTTTTTTAGGTACATCTTTTAAATGCTTTTTCTTAAAGATTTTGCAATTACTTTAAACCAGTCATAGTTATCAATATTTAACTCTTGACTTGCTCTGTAGAGACACTGTCTGAGTGTGCACATGTGTTCTTCACTCATCCTAGTCCACAACTGTGTATCAAGAGACAAACAGATCCCTTAACTTTATACTGCCAAGCCAGGTTTTGATCTGGTGGCATTGTCAGGATGTTTCTCTATTGATACTCTGAATGATAATTTTGAATCCAAACCATACCAACTTTCCTTCACTTGACAATATAAAGAAGTCTGTTAAAGTGTGGACATATTTTATTTTTTTCTCTCCTTCTATACTCATCAGTTTTCAATAGTCTTGAATTGAATTCTTCTTTCAACTTCAGCATGCCCACCTTTTAATGGATAACAGCAGTGATTTGTTCAATTACTGTTTTACTGGTGAAACTAATAATGATTCTCCAAATTCTCCATGGTTAACTCATGATGGAAAAGTATAGGCTGAGGCATGTTTTTAATGACCTGCCTTCCTTTGTTTAGATCCACCTGAAATCTTTTTTGATTGTGTTGTCTTCAGTAAGTTTTGAAAATTCAGCTTTATACAGCATCTGTTGATGATTTCCATGCTCAACACCTTTAGCAATGTATTCTAGAAATAAGGACTTGTTTAATGGTCTGAATCTTGTATATCATGATACACTTCTATCTAACTATTCTCATCTGTTGTTATTGTTTAAAGATTATGTACATGTAACATTGTTGTTTCTAGCTGTTTGGGGAAGTGACATAAACCACTTGGTGAACTATCAAGGGGGCTTGGGTTTTGAATAGAGTTGAGTTGTGTTTGCTCAGTACCTAAAGGCAGCACAGATATCTTCTGTTTGATAACCCTCCCTCCCCTTTCCAAAATGTCAGCAAAAAAGATTGGACCATAGCTCACTGGGAAATGAGCATAAGTTAGCACTATACAAAAGGTATTATGAAAAAAAAATTCATGTTACATATTATTGTGTACTAATACTTTCGCTCTAATTTGTGTGTTCTAGGTTTTGGACTTTGTGGTATCCCAGAAAACCTGATCAAAGCTCTACTTGAGAAGAAGACAAAAGACCTGACAGTCATTAGTAACAATGCTGGTGTTGATGACTTTGGCCTGGGGCTTCTTTTAAAGCAGAAACAGGTTATTACTGGTAACTAATAAGTAGAGTAGTGTGGCATATCTGTCATTGTCTTGTGCTAATCCACTTTTATTTCTCTATGATTTAGATCAAACGAATGATATCTTCCTATGTTGGAGAAAATCAAGAATTTGAGAGACAATATTTAGCTGGAGAATTAGAAGTAGAGCTCACCCCACAGGTAAGCTTAAGAGAATTAGAAGTAGAGCTCACCCCACAGGTAAGCTTAAGAGAATTAGAAGTAGAGCTCACCCCACAGGTAAGCTTAAGAGAATTAGAAGTAGAGCTCACCCCACAGGTAAGCTTAAGAGAATTAGAAGTAGAGCTCACCCCACAGGTAAGCTTAAGAGAATTAGAAGTAGAGCTCACCCCACAGGTAAGCTTAAGAGAATTAGAAGTAGAGCTCACCCCACAGGTAAGCTTAAGAGAATTAGAAGTAGAGCTCACCCCACAGGTAAGCTTAAGAGAATTAGAAGTAGAGCACACCCCACAGGTAAGCTTAGACGTTCATAAATAATTCTAAGAGAGAAACTGTGTCAATGCTGACTTACTTTCAAGTATCTAGATTTAGAAATAACAATTATAGTCGTCTCCCTTGAAAATGACGAAGTAAAATGTTCTTATCGAAGAATTATTTTGTGATAAACACTTTTGGAGTTAGTATGTTTTCACACAATTTTGATGGAAATTTTCTGAAAGCAGGTTTATTAAAATGTTAAGTTTAAACAAAACAAATACAAAAAGCTCTGTTAAATTGCATTAGCTAGTTTTATTATTGCATAAATGAAAAGTCTGTTTTAACATTTCTTTTGCTTTGTTTTACCAACTAGGGCACTTTAGCTGAGAAAGTACGAGCTGGTGGAGCAGGTATCCCAGCTTTTTTCACACCCACTGGATTTGGAACATTGATTCACAATGGTGGAGCCCCTATCAAATACACGAAGGACGGACAAGTTGAGATTGCAAGTAAACCAAGAGAGGTAAGGTTATTATTTTCTCTCACCAACATACACTCCGCCTGGAAACTAAATGAGACAAGATACAATATATATTAAACTATCTGAATAAAAATAACTATACAGTGGACAAAATAATTGTTAAAAAGACATTGCATTTTGGGTTTGAAGATTGAGGTAGGATTAATAAAGTATTTTACATGACCACTGAGACTCTATTGACATACACCTAAAGTAAAATCAAATAGATATACTTTAGAAGACAAAAATTCAATTCTCTACAAAATAGGATAACTAATATCTGTTTTCTTTAATTCATCTCATTACATCACTTCATAAACTATTTTTTTTAATTGATGTTGGGTTTTCCTACTACTTTATTATACCACTTTCACCCTTTTAAATAATATTATTCTTTATATTCACAAGTATAATAAAGTTGTTGCTTAAAACTTGATGATGTATTTTGGTTTAATCTTCTATCTTGCTCATTCCTTTTGTATGGTCGAGTGTGATTGTTAGTAAGCTTGAAGATGTTAGATTTCTATCATCCAGGTAATCACATTTTGGCCAAAAAAATGTGAGTGTTAATGCACTTAACAATTCTCAAGATTCATCCAGACATTTACATTTTAATAAAATGTGTGCCACACCATCTTGTGATAACATCACTGTTGAAGGTGAAGGCCAATTTGGGTATACTTAGGAGACACATTATTTCTGAAACACAAACGTTTGATATTCACAACATTTAATAAAGCTAGCTGGGCCAAATATAGTTTTAAAAAATTATTATTGGCATAAAAAAAAGTCTTTTTTTTTTGTAAAATAAAAAAAACAACATATTTTGCACATTCAAAATTTGCTGATTCAGATTCAGGATTAAATTAATCTAGAGACAACTGAGTGTTACATTTTTGGATGAGGCTGATATATTTAACTTGATAGTTTAGTGTTCACTGATTGTAAAAGTAAAGATGGCCCACAGATATTGTTAAATTGAACATAACCTGTTTTATTGACACTCAGGTCTTTAAGGTCACATTATGTTTTACCATTTTAAGCTGATTATAACTTTCTTCTTAATTGTAGTACCACGAGCATTAGAGGCATTCTTCAATTGTGATCAAACCCAGCCATTGCTTTGAAAAGAAGAAAGATCTAGACTCTAGATAAGTTTGGCTAAGAATTCAACTGAATGCTATAACTTAGAATTGTAAAAAACAAGATCAAATCATATGGGATGTTTTTTTCAAAGTTCTTTTTTCTCAATAATCCAAAGTGGAAGGACTTGGTTTAGGTTTAGCCTACTTCATGTGTCATTACCACCCTACTGTATGCTTAATATACTTGCGTTGTAAGCCTTCCATTGGTGCCGCCCCATGGCTTCAAGCATCCCTTGAAATTGGTGGACCAAATGCCATTTAACTAAGGCATTCATCTATCATCTGCGACATATAACAATGTAGACCATCCAGTACTATCTTTGCATATACTGATGTGTTGGCATCAGTAGACTCTGGGAGAGAAAAAGTATTGCCTCTGCCACCTATTGAGAGTGGCAGAACCGATGGGAGGCTGAGACTCACAATAAACTCAGGCAGATTGTGGCGGATGTCAGGTGGCGGCCCACATCTAAGGGTCTGACAAGGCGTGGTAGCTCGACCATGTCCAGACTTAGGATTGTCCACACCTACATCACGCACTCTTTTGTGCTGAAGAGAGAGGAGCCCCCACTTTGTGAGTACTGTGACTCTCGCCTCACCGTGGAACATATCCTCATTGATTGCCCCAGATACCAGGATCTCCGGGAGAAATATTTTAGAGCCACTTAAAAACACTATTTGACAATGTCGACCCTGGAAAGGTACTGGGATTTATCCGGGAAGTGGGGTTGTCTACGAAGATCTGATTTATGAATTTGTGAACATGTACTATTTACATTAGATTTTTACAAAATTATTACATTTTTACTACCTTTACTATTTTAACTGTGAATAGACCTTGATTTAAATGATTTAACTGTATATAATTTAGCCCTTGTTATGTAGAGAGAGAGTAGTCCTTAAGGGACTGCGGGCACGACATGGCCTAAATTGTGCCGATGTGCCTAAAATCAAAATCAAATCAGACTCTGGGAGAGCAGGTTATAAAGTTTACATTGAGTTTCCCTTCTCAGTTTAATGTCCAAGTGGTCGGAGCAGGACGTTTTGGCGACGCCGTTTTGGTGCGAAGGTCGTTTTGGCGACGGGACGTTTTGGCGCGAAATACATTACCGGTATGTAAGTTTATTGTATTATTTCTTTTAAAAGAATTATTCATATCTATGTTTTGCATGTGTGTTTGTGTTAAGACATATTTTTCACGTACTAAATGTAAATGTGTGTTTGTTTTTGACATCATTTTCATTAATAAACATTTTGGCTTGTGTATGTGTGTTTATTAAGAGGCACACTTTTATTTCAAAAAAAGTTTTTAAAGATATTACTTTAAAATTAAAAACAAAAATCAAAAACAAAATGAAACAATGATAGACTAAAAATTGATGCAATTATTTGTTTACATTAACATTGGTTTATTTAATGACTGTATGGTATCTCCAGCTATGCATACCAAACACTTGTTAATAATAAGTAAAAATATAATACATGATCCATGTTTCTCAAAATACTTACAGTTAAGTATACATACACTCCATGGTTATTTGCCTACGTCGCTGGAATTCAAGGGTTCATTAAAAAGTTGTGTGCAAGTCCCTTGAGGTATTCAATGATGTTCCTTTGTTGATAAGTTTGTACAATTACATTGATTCTTTCGTCTGTGTCAATATACTTAGCAAGTGTTCATTAATTACTTGTTACAATAACGTCTTCAAAGATTAAGTCAACAACACTATTGTGTCAATATACTTTTTTCGTTTAGAAGGCGGCTGGTCTCCCCGGATATATTGTTCAAATATAAGGTCACGACCTTTCTGGACACCTCGTATTTTATTCAGGAATCTGACTTATTATAGGCCTATATTCATGAAATAAGCAAAACCTTTATAATTTAAAAAAACCAAACAATTCGCTGAACGGTGTTAGAATTCATACTATACATACAATATTATGGTAGAGTGAAATAAACATTGTTATAAAAGCTACGTGCTTATTAAATTATCGTCAAATGATATCTCGCGCCAAAACGACCCGTCGCCAAAACGTCACGTACCGCCAAGTGGTAGTGTCCAAAGCTTTGATGCAGAAGCCATGACGATGAATGAGGGGATAAAGGACGTAGGCTTGTGACTTGGTGAGGGAGACTAAAGCTCTTTGCAAAACCAATGGATCTTGTCCCCCCCCCCCCCCCATATCAACATTAAGCAATTTATGGAGGGAGAATCTATTCTAATGGTCTTATTGTTGGACACATAGGCCTTCATCTATTAGATCTATTAATGTAGGCCTATCTATTATGGTGGGAGAATCTATTCTACTGGTCTTATTGTTCTACCCTGCCCGCTGCAATTCCCTTAACATGCATTACTAAATTGACCTAGGAACGCGTATTCATCATCTTTTTGAAGAAACATCTGTAGTTCATAAGTTAAGGAACATCGGAAACGTAAAACATTTTACACAATATTTTTTATTCAGATGGACAAAAAATGTTTTCAAATCAGTTTTCGACTCTATATTAGGCTTTGTGCCGTGTAAGCTTTCATGCTTGATTCATATATATATATATGGCTCCTTCTGTCTCGTAAGACAATGGATGCGCCCAGATGAGTCACTGGCTTTGGTTACGTCTTGAGACGGGGCTGAATCTGGAGTGGCTGATCAAGCCAATTCTGGATCGGCAGAGTTTGCCACAGTTTGAGCATTTATATTCATCTGTCCTAGGGCTCACTGACAGGGCAGCTTTCTTTTTCTTTCTCTTGACCGATGCAGCTTCATTTCTTTTGCATTCTGCAAAGTTCGTACCAGCACGTACACTCCATGCTGTCCGGTCTTGGGCTATATCTTCCCACATACTTTGGTCGATGCCCATGGCTCTCATGTCTCGCTTGCAGACATCTCTGTAAGTTAGTCTTGGGCGGCCCTTGGGTCTGGCTCCCTCTGCTAGCTCAGCGTACAGGATGTCTTTTGGGATTCTTCCAAATGGCATGCGAGTGACATGACCGAGCCAGCGTAGTCTTCTCTGTTGAAGGAGAGCATAGATGCTGTGTATGTTGGCCCGTGTCAAAACTTCCTGCGTCGCAGGCAGCGTAGGTGGAAGCTATTTAATCTGTGCTCTTGACGCATGTAAGTTGCCCAGCTCTCACTGCCATAGAGAAGTGTGCTCAGAATGCAGGCATTGTAGACAAGGATTTTTGTTGCCGTGGTCAATTTGGTATTTTCCAACTACGCTTAGAGAGTTTTGCCATTGCTGCAGAAGCCTTCCCTATTCTTTTGGTCAACTCATTGTCTAAGTTTAGGTTGCTGGCTATTGTTGCTCCCAAGTATGTGAATTCCTGCACCACCGTAAGTGTGTGATTTCCAATGTGTATCACTGGTATTTCTGCAACATCTTGTGCCAGGATTTCAGTCTTGGAGAGGCTAATTGTGAGGCCAAACTCTTGACAAGCAGCTGCCAGTGCATTCACAAGCCTCTGTAATCCTTCTTGTGAATGAGATATCAGTGCGGCATCGAACAGCAGTTCTCTAATCAAGATACGCCGTCTCTTCGTTTTATCTTTAAGACGTGCCAGATTAAATAGCATCGGATCTACTGTGGATATATATTCCATCTTCCAGGGATTTGAATGCGCTGGTGAGTACAACTGAAAAGAAGATGCCGAATAGTTTTGGTGCCAGAACACATCCTTGTTTTACTCCGCTCTTGATGGAGAATGGCCTAGAGGCGGAGCTGTCAAACTGTACGGTGCCCTGCATGTTTTCATGAAAAGCTGACACTAGTTTTCGTAGCTTGTTTGGACAGCCGATTCTCTCTAATACGCAAACAAGCCGGTTCTGCTGACAAGGTCAAACGCCTTGGTCAAGTCAATAAAAGCTATAAAAAGGGTCTGCCTTTGTTCTCTGCTTTTCTCCTGTAGCTGTCGCAGGGAGAAGATCATATCTGTTGTGGATCTACCGGCCCTAAAGCCACACTGCGATTCTGGGTAAACTCGTTCTGCCAAGATCTGTAGTCGCTTCAGTACTAACTCTGGCATAAGCCTTCCCAACTATGCTAAGAAGTGAAATGCCTCTATAGCTGTTACAATCCGTGCGGCCACCCTTATTTTTGTAAATCTATGTTATATCTATGTTACTATGTTGGCATCCTTCAATTCTTGGGGGACTATTCCTTGCTCCCAGCATAGACTTAGCAGTTCATGGAGTGGCTTGATTAGGCCATGCTTTCCAGCCTGAATGACTTCAGCAGGAATACCATCTCCTCCGGGTGCTTTCCCGTGTGCAACCATGTCAATGGCTGTGCTCAGTTCCTTTACAGAAGGTGTTTCATCTAATTCGCTCAATACTGAAAGTGGTGGGAAGTTAGACAAAGCAGTTGTCGAGATGGCATTTTCAATCTGGTAAAGTTCTGCATAGTGTTCTACCCATCGTTCCATTTGCAGTGCACGATCAGTGATGATTGAGCCATCTTTTGACTTAAGTGAGGCACACTTGCTGGTGTGAGATCCAAAGGCTTTTTATGCCCTCGTATAGTCCTCTGATGTTACCACAGTCGGCACAAGATTGGATGTTTTCACATAGGTCCTGCCAGTATTTGTTTGCGCACTGTCTTGCTATTCTTTGGGCATCATTTCGAGTAGATCTGAGAGGTTGTAAGTTGCTAGGGGTGGACTCCTTCTTGTAGTTTAGCATGGCTACTCTCTTTCTTTTAGTGGTAGTTTCCATTTCTTGCAGACTTGCTTCAAACCAGTCTTCATTTTTCTTTGTTTTATTACCAAAGACCAGTGATGATGTTTGGTACATAGTATCACGTATGAGCGTCCAGGTTTTTTCTATCTCAGTCACTGAGAAGTTTTTGAAAGTTTCCTCTAATTTCTTTGTGAATTCCATGCTAAGATCAGCAATGTTAGTGTTTGCAGTATTCAGGCGTGCTTTTCTTTTTCCATGGGATGAGTGGATCTTAGTAGGCAGCAGTCTTGTCCGGCAGGACACTAAAGTGTGATCAGTATCACAGTCTGCACTTTGAAAGCTACGTGTGAGCAGTATGTTTCCAATGTCCCTTTTCCATGTCAGTATCATATCCAGCTGGTGCCAGTGTCCAGACCTAGGATGTTTCCATGAGACACAATGCTGTGGTTTTGTCTTGAAGTATGTGTTCGTAATGCAGAGCTTATGGTATGCGCAGAATTCAAGAATTCTTTGTCCGTTCTCATTCATCCTGCCGATTCCAAAAAGCCCGAGGCAGTCTGGCCAGGTAGTGTGGTCTGCTCCTACTCTTGCATTGAAGTCACCTAGAATTACCATGTGCTCTTTTTGAGGAATAGTCTCAATTGCTTCCCTTAGGTCTTCGTAGAACTTGTCTCTGTCCTCTTGGAGTGAACATAGTGTTGGGGCATAAGCACTGATTAGAGTGACTTTTCCAGATGTAGTCATGATACTTATGCTTAGTAGCCTTTCCGAGCCACCAACTGGAGGGACTATTGTGGGAAGTAGACTGTTCTTGACAGCAAAGCCCACACCATGCATTCTCGTCTGTTCCTGTGCTTTTCCTTTCCAAAAGAAAGTGTAATCAGCCTCGTGGAGCATGCCGTCTTCGGCTAGTCGGGTTTCTTGGAGAGCTGCAATGTCAATGCGTAGTTTTTTCAGCTCGTTGTTTATGACTGCCGTCTTCCTTGCATCGTCAACCTGCCGTAGGTCATCTGTAAGACCAGGACACATTGTTCTGACGTTCCATGTGGCCAGTCGCATGACAGGAATTTTCTTTTTCATTTTTCTTCTTTTGTTGCTTGGTGCAGGTTTCCAGCCTACTTGTCGTTTTAAACTAAGCTCTAAGCACCCATTAGAGCAGGCAGGCTGTGGCGTATCAGCACCTAACTGTCTGGGGGCTGCCCAGGTTGAGGCGGGCGGTAGCTGATCAGTGAAGCGCGAAGACCTCTCCCACCGACAGACCTTGGTTTCGAGGTTGTCATGGCCAGGGGTGACAATAGGGATAAGCTCCCACTGTCTATAAAATACTCCTAAAGGGCATGCTTGATTCACGCCTACACAAATCGCATGCGTATATACTGTCGTTATCGCAGTAGTGCTTTTGTCGGCATACAATATCAACTAGCCCATATGATCATTTAATTCCAGAAATATCGCAAATGAATGTTGGCCAAATCATTCTAAATGGCCACTCTCTTAGCGTTGAAGACCTCTTTGCAAATCTGGTCAGCACGATATGCATTGACGTAGCCTATCAATCACTGTCGAGAGAAATGTATAAACCACTGGGTAAATCTAGCAGCGTTTTCGGCCGCTATCAAACGAGAGTGGCGGAATAGATAGTTCCGTCTGTTAACCAAAATCTATTTCTCCCAAGCAGTGGTTCTCACAACTCTTCTGTAGTGGTCTGAGACTTGGTTTTAATTATTATACCATAGATCATAGAATCCCTCTTCAAGCTTTATTTCAGTGTGCGTCACCTAAAAACTTGATGCATGCATTCCTTATCTTAAAACCTTCCTTCAACCCAACGTTGACTAGATCTTGTAGCACACAGAGAACTACAGAAATATTGGTTTCAATTATTAGCTTCGTGAGAAAGCAAAGGGGACGAGTGGGAGGACAACATTGAGGAATGAATGATCAAGTCTGTGGAAGACAAGTCTACTTTCTGTGTAGAGACCATCGTTTCCCTTTGCAACTTCTTGTGGCCAATCCTTGATGCACAGCTGCGGTCACAGGTTGAGCATATGTAGGCTAATCACCAGGCACCGTTGCATTTTCATCCTTCTTTCTACTGCTGTTGTGTATGACATCTGCAATCCTGGACCCTTCCTTTATGCTCGCTTTCCATGTGAATCTATCCAGAGACACTCTTTTCCAGCTGCTAGTATAGATTTTCAAGAGATTCATGTCGCGTTTGCATACATGTGCATATCGTAAAGGTTGACCACCAGCGGCTCTCCTGCCTTCTGTTAGATCGCCATACAGAGTGTCTTTTGGAAGTTGACCTTCTGGCATTTTATGAACCCCAAATTGCGATGGCTTTCCATCCCTAGTCTACCTTAATGATGACAAAAGACGGGGGAATGGAAAAAGAAGGTCGACAGATTATGTGTGGTGACAGGTGAAGATGGAGGTGAAAGAGAGAAAAAATATCTATACTTTAAATAATAAAATAAAAATATCAAAAATATATATTATATTCGAAATAACCTAGCGCATGGTTGATGCCTTGCAGTGTATCACGTAATGGCGAATAACCCCCGATGCAGGTCGCAACAGGGTTTGTGAAACACTGCAATCAACCTTAATCTTCAGAATCGAATAAATTGTCATTATTATTAGACTTTAAAAATTGTAATGACTACATCTATGTGAATCTGTGTGAATTTAAAATTCCGAAGTCAGTCGCGCGACTGACCGCTATGCCGCCGGCCTACGCATCACTACCATGTCATGTAAATTGTGTCTTATTATAAACGTCTCCTCCTATTCAATTTATTCTTTCACCTTTGGCTACTTCTATGGGTTATCGCTGAATCGTTTAATTTTAGAATTTAGGGCTAAGTTCTAGTCTAGACCTGGAGTATACCTATGTAGGTACGATTTTATAAAAAAAAAAAAATGAAGTGGGAGGGGAGGGGAGAGGAATTTGAACAGTTGGCAACACCAGAAGAAAGGTAATATTTTAGAGTTATCTTTTCCTACAAAATGGCGTTGTTTTCGTCATTGGATATTTTGAGTTAGTAACTGAAAGTGATTAATCAATGATCTAGATTCTATATTTATCGTTTTTATAAACAAGAGGAAGTTGTGAGACTAACGTCTTTTCCAACAATGCCAGTCAGAGACAGGTTAAATGAACTCCATCAGCAGTTAGAATTGTTAGAAAAAGAGAAAAAACCCGGAAAAGGTAGCTTCGGTAAAAAAATGGAGAAAGAAAAAACAATGCAAGCATTTCTAAACGACGCTAGTAAAATCGAATCAGATCTGGTAAAGATGAAAGCAGATGTTGCTGAAATAAAGAAACTACAGCAGGATATGCTTAGTACACCATTCCAAGATAAAGCAAAAGTTACAAAATATGAGTCTTTAAGTGAGCAGGTTCGAATAGATGCCACTAAGATTGGTACCTCACTTAAAAGTTTGGAGAAAAAATATGAAATTCAAAATCTGTCTGATGACAGTGCATTTACTCGTGTTCGAACACAACAGTTAAACACTCTTACTACAGATCTCAACCTTTCAACTAATGAATTCTTTAAAATTCAAGCGGAATATGTGGATAAAATGAAATCTCGGTTACGCCGTCAGCTGAGTGCCAAGGGAGAACCTATTGATGATTCAAAAATTAACACTATTATGGATGAGAATTCATACTCTGTGTTTACAGAGAACTATATCACTGATGTTTCCAACGCAGAACAAACACTTAGAGATTTAGAAGGTCGTCAAAAGGATATTCTTGCTTTAGAGAAAAGTATCACTGAAGTAAACCAGATATTTAAGGACATGAACTTGCTGATTACAACTCAGGGAGAGACACTGGATACCATTGAGAGTGCCATTGAAAACACAACAGTTCATGTAGAAGGTGGGAAAAAGGAGTTACAAAAAGCCAGAGAATATCAGTCAAGAGCTAGGAGAAAGAAATGTTGCATTATCATCATTATCATTATAGTTCTTGGAATACTAGCTCTGATCATTGGACTTTCTATTGCATATGCTTAATAGTGTTTTAGTTATGTTGGGGTGAAAATGTGTTATTTGTCAATAGATGTTTATATATATAGATCTGTATATATATATAATTTAAATATTGATAGTCAAAATTATACTATAGACGTTGACAAACTTTTGTACCTAAAAGAGCATTTTGTTAAAAGTCATTATTAATAGTTATTTGCATAATTAGAATAAATGGATAATTTAAGTGTCTTAGACTTATAGGTATAATTATTGGGACACACTTTTGTAACTTGGTTGCTATGTGGAGATTTCTTTTAATTAGCAGAGATTAGTACCTCATTAACAGAAAAACAGAATAAAATACATTTTGTTGCGTGTATCATGTTGTAGGTATTATTTTTTAAAGTATTACTTCTATAGCAAGTTGAGAGTTACAAAAAAAATAAAATTCAACTGATTTATAATGTGGCTAATTAATAGAACTAGAACTGGTATTACTGCTGTATATATTTCAAAAACTTTTTAAAGATCTTCTTATACATTGTTTTGCCTATTAACATTAGTACAGATAAAACCTTTTTATATTCTTTTTCATCAGATCAGTTTATTATATAACTTGAATATCATAGAAGTAATTATTTTATTAAACTATTCTACAAACCACAAAATTAAAAAAAACTTTTTTAAAAACTTGATTTTCAAGAACAGAACAATCTTTTTCTTTAACTTACTGAAAAGCCTGTTAACAATTGTAATGTGGCTTATATTTTATTATCTCAGAATTCTTTTTCTAAATATTATTTTAGGCATGACTAAAGTTTGAATTATATATAAAATAAATTTGTACCGGTATTACCAGTACAAGAAATAATGCTGTTAATATTAAAGTCTAGAATTGTATGCGTCATGTGCCATAAATAATCAGGTATTTTTTTGTAAAACATATGTTTTATTTAAATATTTCCTTAATGTCTTTAAAGACTTCATATTATAATAGAAAAAAAATGCCAAGAACTTTGAAATGAAATGATGTACCGGTACTTAGAAGAAAAAAACCCCAACAAATTAGAATAAAATACTTGACAGTTGTTCTACTTTCTTTTACAATTTATAATTTTGCATCATTATTTAAGGTAATCAGCAAATTTTATTTTGATTGAATTTAAGGGGCATCGCCATAAAAAATCTTTGTGTGTACGTTTGTAGCATATTTTAAGTGGAATCATCTTATAAATATATAATCAAGTATGTATATGAATGATTTGGTCACTGCTTTGTTAGTACAAGAATTTATTATGACTTAATTTTCTAGGCTCTAGAACTTGATTTCTGGCATTATAATAAAGTATATAATGAGTTATATAACATGGTTTAACTCAACCAATGTGTTTGTAAATATAGAAAATGTAATTTGTTGTAACTAGTTTTTTAACATTCATGCTTGCACATATATATATAATATTGATCATCAAGTTATATGCTAAATTAATAATTAAAGTCATTTTTTCTTACTTGTGCATTTTTTTGGACTTTTTTTTTTTGTTATCTTGTTTTTGTTTTTTTTTAAAGATTTATTGTTTCAATTGTTGTAAGCTTTTTATTGCATTATATATATAGTTTTGTTGTGTATTATGCACTTTAAAAAAAACAACATTCCAAAATTTTGATTTTTGCCTTTTTTAGTCCAGTCAATAGAAACATTGTATATTCACATTCTGTATGACATTTCAATCAAATAGTTTTTTTCTGTAATTTTATAGATAGATAGGTTTTCTGGGTATAAAATTGCTAGAAAATTTATAAATTTGATCTCATAAGAATTTCTAAATTTTACAATAGAACCTCAAGTGAATTGATGGTAATTATTTCTTTCCCCTTTTTTTTTTTTACTATGCCACAATTTAACAATTGAAATTAGCTGCTAAAAATAAAACTTTCTGTTCAGATTGTCAGCGTGAAGTTGATGCTCTCCTGCTAGCTCCATATTTTGTTTTTCTGTCACCTCTTTGCCTATTCATGTCATTGAAGTACCAAGCTATTTATAACTAAGCTGCTTGTTTAGCTGAGTAGATGCTTGACTGGGCACATTTTACTTAAATAATCTCAGCCTCTCACCCACTACATTATGAAGCTCTTAATGTGAACGTCACCTAGTGTGTGATATAGAATAGAAATACATGTCTGTATGGGCCATGTTTTAAGGCTTCACCAGTATCATAAAATGTTGGTAGTCTGCTTTTGTTGATCTTGAAAATCTTTTTTATTGGGTGTGCTTCTAAATGCCATAAAGTTTTCACAAGTATCATAAATTTTCATTTGTACATCGGGACATACACTGGAACATAACTAATCTTGAGATGCCAAAACTATGTTAGCATTTGTTCCCCTATGTTTATTAACCAGCTGGGTACTTGTGTATTGTCAATTTTCTTTATATACTGGTATTTAATTATTTTATTGAAAGAAAGTCTATTTCTTATTTTTTAAAAGTAGACAATAGCAAATGATTGAAGAAGAGAGGTTTGTTATTTAAACACATTTGTTTATATTTCATATGACAGTTCTCAACCATAATTTATTGTTGTATATATTTTTTTAATCATTAAATTTTATATAATGACTTAATGTGTTCTTGTACTAAATTTTATTTAGTGTTTTGTTATCATTTTCATATAGATATATATATACAGACACACTAGCTACTTGTGTTTGCTATTTGCTGACGACTGTGCCCTAAATGCCTGCTCTGAAAACGATCTGCAGAGCATCAGTGACTTCTCAAAAGCATGTTCAGACTTTGGCCTTACCATCAATACGAACAAGACTGAAGTCTTATATCTATCTGCTCCTGGGAAAGCCTACTCGGATCCAAGCATCACTATAAATGGACAGGATATAAACGCAGTGGACAAATTCACATATCTTGGCAGCACACTCTCCAGAAATGGAAAAATCGATAGTGAAATCGACCTGCGTATCGCCAAGGCCAGTGCATCCTATGGCAGACTGTCTACAAATGTCTGGAACAGATGTGGTATCACCACAAACACAAAGCTAGGGCTCTATTGAGCCGTCATCCTCCCTACATTGCTCTATGCCTCAGAAACATGGACAGTGTGTGTACAGTAAATATGCAAAGAAGCTAAACCACTTCCACATGACATGTCTGAGAAAAATACTAAATGTCAAATGGCAAGACAAAATACCAGATACAGAAGTCCTTCGAAGAGCGTGTCTGCAAAGCATCCACACAATTCTGATGCAGTCCCACCTGCGATGGGCAGGTCACGTCTACAGCATCCCTAAACGACTCTTGTATGGCCAACTAAGTGAAGGAAAGCGCTCGCAAGGTGGTCAAAGAAAGCGCTTCAGGGACACCCTCAAAGCTTCTCTGAAGGCGTTCAGCATAGACCCAGGCACCTGGGAGACAGAGGCACATGACAGAGCATCATGGCGTCACGCTGTGAAAACTGGCGCACAGGTTGCTGAGGAAAAAAGAACAATGCTGGCTGAAGAAAAACGCCAGAAAAGAAAAGCAAGACAAACGACACTAGCTCCAGCTGGGAAAACCTGCCCAGTGTGTGGCCAAACATTCCGGGCTCACATAGGTCTCACCAGCCACATGAGGAGGCATAAAACCCCAGTGCAAAGCCCTCAGCCCCCTGGATGACAAAGTGGTCATCATCGAACCACGATGGACGAACTATATATATAGCTACTTGTGTTATAAATAGTAGTCCACCTGAATTTCTATGATGGTAGACAACCAACTAGTAATTGTGTATTAATTGTTCTTGTCAAAATACTTCATTCATTAATTTTATTAATCAAAGACAATTCTTTGTACAGGAGGTCCTAGGGTTGCGTCTGTCCCAAGTTACCATGTTTTGTGGTTATGATGCATCTCCCATATATATTATATAAAGCCTTGTTTCATGAAGATAGGCCTGCAAGGGATCATGTACCTTAGTTGCTTTTCCAGACTTTCCAGCCACCTTATCTCCAGATTCACCAGACCCTGTATATCTAGTACCTTCTGCAGCTTGCTCCTCCCAATAAGCCTTTTCTCTCTTTTTTATGACTGTTTCATTTCATTACTCTGTGTATGTTATATTTCCTTCATTTGTTTTTAGTGTTAGGAAAGGATAAATACTTACAATATTGACCAACAGTATGTATGTTATTTATGTACAGTATGTATGTTATTTATGTACAGTATGTATGTTATTTACTTATAACGTTAGTTCCAACATACACCAAAAATTGGTTTATGCCACCAAAAATTGGTTTACGCATGGCGAAAGGGCTGATAAACATTATTATAACCAAAGGACCCAATGTATATTTAATAAACAATTGTAATTTTCTGAAATTAATATAGATGCTAAAACCAACAAACATCTTAACAATTATAAAACATAATATGGATTAAAAATAATGGATTTTTGTATGCCATTATTCTCTAGTTTTGAACAATTCTGAAATACACATCTTACACAGCTTCCAAAATAATGTTCTTAAAAGTAATTATACATGCATATATATTTCAATAGTAATAAAGGCCATGAAAGAAATGAAATGTGCAATACTTTAATAAGACTACAGATTTTTATTGAAAATACATACAGACACTGTAATTAAAATAGTTTCATTACTGTTGGAACTCTATTGGGACATTATAACAGAAGTCAGAGGTGCAAAATATCTGTCAATGAAAGCACTGATGATGTATATCTTCAATGAGTATGCAGCAGGCAGGTTTGTGTGCACACACAGTGTTAACTTTGGATGGTTTAATCAAACACAAGTCATGATTAGATCAACAACAAATCAAAATGAATAAGGCATTATAGAGATCACAGTAAATAATTACAAATAAATACAAACTAGACATTTTTTGACTCAGTGACCAATGAAACAAATGACTTACTGCATCTTCAATCACTGACATTAAAAATACAATGAAATAGAATAATAGTTAATTTTTTTAATTTTTTTGTGTGATATTCTTTTCTTTGTAGAATCTTCATAAATAATTCCATCAATAGATCGGTGTATATAAGTTTGATTTTTTTCTTCTAAGCAAAACCAAAAATAACAAAGTTTTGTATTGATTAGACAAAAAATTTCCTATAATTCATTTTATTTTTTTATTTTTATGATTATTAGCAAAGACAGTTTAATGGAGTTAACTATATTATGGAGGAGTCAATTACTGGAGACTTTGCTTTGGTTAAGGCATGGAAGGCTGATACAGCTGGAAATTTAACATTCAGGTGAGACTGATCTTTGGTATTATGTTCAGGATGCAATTTTGAATTAATTCATCATCAAGACATCTTGTATTGCATGGATAAATTGATATTAATCCTTATTTTATAAATTACAGGCGTATTGTTACTTCAAAAGATAATTAAATCCAATTTGTATCCATGTGTCAATCTAGTCATGCATGCTTATCAGTGATTTTATCTCTGCTAAGTTGTTGGTTTTCCTGGCTGATTCAGACAACCCATTTCATGCTTTAATAGCACTAGGGAAGAAAGAGCTCTTGTACAAATTAGTCCTACCATATGGAATAAGAAATGTGCCTTTAATTCATTCTCTACAATAATTAGTTTTATAGTTTCAATGTTTTGTTTATTCTTCATTATAAAAAACATAGAATGATGTTGATTTTTCTCAGACCTTTATGAAGTAGTTGGCTGCTTAGTCTAAGTGCTCTGGGCTTTAAGTTTTGAACTATTCTTGCCACCATTACCCCACTAACCTAGGACGTAAAATACATTTCTGAAAGAACAGAGGAATTTATAAGTTATTTTTTCAAGAATCATTTCTCCACTGGTATAAATGAGCTGTCTATTTCAGAAAAACTGCCAGGAATTTCAATCCACCAATGTGTAAAGCTGCCCGTGTGACAATAGCAGAAGTTGAAGAGATTGTTGAAGCTGGAGAGATTCCTCAGGAAGATGTTCATGTACCACATATATATGTACAAAGAGTTATCAAAGGACCTAAATACGAAAAGAGAATTGAGGTAGGTGTATCATATTTTTCATTAGATATTATGAAAGATTTTTTTTTACTAACTTTTGCTTTAAGATCCAAATAATATAAAAATTAAATAAAACTTTATGATACCATAACATCTTGTTTAGAGACTAACATTGACCAAGCCACAGACCAAAGATGCTGCACCCAACCCTGCTCAGCAGATGAGAGAAAGGATTGTCAAGAGAGCTTCCCTTGAGTTTAAAGATGGAATGTATGGTATCCTTATTAGGGAAATAGAATCAATTTTTTAAAAATTATAACTTATTTATAGACTGGATGGCATGACAAATTCTTGAATATTAATTTGATTGAATTGAAAAATATTTTTTTACGTTTTTACATACAATGCTAAAATTTTTATATAATCATATTCAAACCATGGACTATTTCCTAGTATTCTATACATCTGTAGCAACATGTTCAATGTGCAGTAATTGCTTTTTTATGTTTGAAAGTGAAAAAAAAAACTAGTTTCTATACTTGTACAATTCTCATGATGGATTCTTTAGATATGTCAATATCAGTAAAGAGATTTTATTATCTGTTGGAAGAAAAATCATGTTATTTATCACATATGAATAATCACTTACTGAAAAAGAATCCCTTAATTTTATACTTGTAAGTTATTGACACTAAATTGGCTTTTATCCAACAATTTGCATGATTTTTGTCTTTAACCGTTGGTTTAGTCAATCTGGGTATAGGTATGCCAATGTTGGCCAGCAACTACATCAAGCCTGGAATGTCAGTACATCTCCACAGTGAGAATGGTATCATTGGACTGGTGAGTGACTTCTTGCTGATCAATTAACATAGACACTGTGTCAAAAAATATACTCTATCGACAAATGAAAAGTACTTAGAAAACATTGACCTTTTTATTCAATTATTAATTCAACACTTTCTACTTGTATATATGTATATTAATGACAGGGGCCATTCCCTAAACCTGGAGAGCAAGACCCTGACCTTATCAATGCAGGAAAGGAAACTGTTACAACAATCAAGGGAAGCTCTTTCTTTTCTTCCGACGAATCTTTTGCCATGATTCGAGGGTAAGTTTCGTTCTAGTACAAATTTCTATGTTTTTTTGAAAAAATATTTCTAATACATTATTAAAAAACATTATATGTCGTATCTGTGTATGGGTTTTTTGTTCAAGTCACACTTACTAACTAGTACAGTCATCTCATACTATAATGATAACTATGTGAGTAGTCATGTTCTAAAAAATCCAACACCTGCAATATAAAGTTGTATAAAAATGTTTGTTGTTGTTCCCAGTGGACATGTCCACCTCACTATTCTTGGTGCTATGCAAGTGTCTCAGTATGGAGATCTAGCCAACTGGATGATCCCAGTAAGTTCACCAAGTCATTCATTCTCTATTGATTTACTGGTACACTTTATGGGGAAGTTTTATTATAAAAAACTTTTTTTTTTTAATTAGTTCAAATTTAGTTATACTGCTCATAAAGTTGTTTGGCAAAAAAAATTTTAAATGTGTCTGTGGTTTGTTTATGCAAAATATTTGAACTAAATTTATGAACAGGTCTAATTTGAGTTGTATTCACTTAAAAGAAAAAAAATATAGATATTTTATTTAAACAAAATTACAAAGTGCGTTAATGTTTTGAAAACTCGTGGTTCTCCGTATAGTCACACTTTACATAACATACTTTTAAACCTAATAGACAGATAACTAATTGTTGCTTTTCTTTACAGGAGCTGTTCAAAAGCAACAACACACCCCCTTAAAAACTCTTTTAAGTGTACCAACTTCCTTGTCCTGACCTGCATAGTTTTATTTTATTTTATACAAAATCTGCTTATTAGAATAAAAATATTAAACTCCTTCATTATGTATACACTATGATGTATACATCATTGTATTCACTAACCTTGTGATATTGTCTTGTCAGTGTTGAGATGAAGACTTGACTTGTTTCAGGGTAAAATGGTGAAAGGAATGGGTGGAGCTATGGACTTAGTCTCAGGCAGCAGTACAAAAGTGATCATCACTATGGAGCATACTGCCAAGGTAACTAACTCTTCCAGAACTCTAGTTCAACTGTTTATATCAGCTTTCACACTACATTATTTCACAATGTGTCCATGAAATTCTGTGTGTCTTACTCTTTCATTGCAGGGAGGTAAGCACAAAATTCTCAAGGATTGTAATCTCCCATTGACTGGCAAAGGTTGTGTGGACATGATCATAACAGACCTGGTAATGTTTCTTTTCCACACTTCTTTAGTTTCTTTGCAGCTCTTAATTTGTTATACAATAATACTATAGCCTTTTTTAAATTAAATATTTCTGCTTAGAATTTCTGTGAATTTTTTTTTAAGTAGTTGGGATTACATAATATTTTAGAAAATAAAGTTAACAAAATATTGTACAAACATAGTTATTGTCTGCGACTTTCCCTTTGAAAGCTTAATCTCTTTGGCTGTTGAGCAATTAAGGTTATTTCCCAATCACAAACTTTTTCTTCAAGAAAATAATAAAACTTCAAATAATTTAAGCTTTTAGTAGTCAGATGTTTTCTCTTGTCTTTGTTCAGGGTGTGTTTGAAATTACTAAAGAGAAAGGACTGACAATGATTGAGATAGCTGATGGTGTGACAGTGGATGAAGTCAAGAAAAATACTGGATGTGAAGTTAATGTAAGAAATAAAGAAATATTCAAAATAGATCTGACCTTTATGTACTTCACAACTGAGCATGAGAATTTTTGTGCTAGTTACTCAACCAATAGGATTCATTGTAATGTTAAATCTAACCATGACTTTGTTTATTTACCAGGTATCCCCAGATCTTAAGCCTATGCAATCATTTTAAATTTGCGAATCATGACAAGAACAGAACATGTTGAATTAGGGAGGAAGTAACTCATCCATTACTCAAGTCACTAGCTAGACATTAACTGTAGATAAATGCTATAAATGAAATTCACTTATGATCTTGTTATTATGTCATCTAACCAAAAAGCAATTTGGAAAACTAGTAAAATGTATTGATTGTTATAGTGTTTTGAGGCTAGAATCAAGTCTAGAACCATGTGTACACAAGCTTCAACTCCAAGTGTTAGGTTCATGTGATATTACTCTATGCATCACCATGAGCACAACTTGCTGTATTGACAAGTGAACAATGCAACACATTTTGTTTTGTCCCACTGATAGAGAATTTATATTTATAATTCATTTGTAAGATCTTTAGTCTATTTCAGCTATGTTTATTAACGGAGTTTTGTTTTTTGTTTCTTTATGTTTACTTTGAAAGTAATTTTTTTTATTGTATTTTTTATTTTACTTCTTATTGTGTGAGTTTTATTTGATGTGTTCTCTCTCTCTCTCTCTCTCTTTTTTTTTACATAGTATATTCTTCTTCTTTACTATCTTTGATTTTGGCTTCAATATTCCTGGTACAATATAGTCACAAATATTTCATAGTCTGAAATGAGCTTTTAAAAATGTTTCTATGTGCCATATAATTTAAAAATCTTAATTCCTAGTAAGTTTCCCTAAGTATATTTTCAAAAATATCTCGTTATGCTGTTTGTAGTCAGTACAAAAAAAACTTTTCAAAACAGTTAAAATCTCACTCTCCATAAAAAAAGTCTAAGAGACAGCAGTTGTATTAATTTGTTGTTCCTTCTAAAAAATCTACAGAATCAAAATATCTTCAGAAAAATGACACATTTCTACTGTTTATTTCATTTTCTTTTAATATTTTGGATGATATTTTTTTCCTAAATTAGCTATGACAACTTGATTGGATTTCCAGTAAATAAAAATCTTATTAACTGGACATTTCTGGTATCACCTATATGAATATACTGTACTGACATAGTAAATCTTAGTTCTCACATAGTAAACTAGAACTCGACTAAATGGGGATATCAACTTTGTTCATGATTTAGTGCAGTCTCCAAGCCCCTCAGACGCTGGCAGCTAGACTTGTCTTGCCACTAGAGTTAAGAAAGTTCTTATTTGTTGTTGTAACATTATGTATATGAAGTTCAGTGGTTCATGTTCATGTTTTCATATTGCGCTAGCCTGTGATTGGCCAAAAGTGTATCCCAGTGACTATGTGATTAGCTGCTAATGTTAAGGTTTGAATACCAGTGCTAATTCTGACTATTTTGTTGATTTTTTTTGTCAAGTCTTAAAATTTTATTGTAACCAATAGTTGATTGGTATTAGTCATTGTAAGGGTAAATGAGGACATTACATTGCTTTGTAATGTTGGAGACAAGCCAGTCGATGAAATCAATGTATATATTTTTTGATTCATCAAGATATCCAACTTGTAGAATAAAAATTGAGGTCTCAAAACATATTTATACTAACAACATTACATTTGAAAGTTAACTATCTAAAGCTTGAAAGGCATTGACTTTTTATTTTGTAATGTTGTAAGTTTGACACTGTTTATAAAGTCACTTTACTAGTTACAAATAAATTATCTGCCCGGTTAAAATTATAGCTGTATTTAACTTTATTGTTATATCTTCAAGATGCTCTATATAGTAGTGTATTGAATTATTTACTGCCCATGTTGCTAGTGATTGAACAGAGTGGGTTGATTGTGCCATTTTGTAATAAATACTTTACATTTTATTTTGTAACTAAGTCTTTTTGTATTTCTTTTCTGCGTCCAACTCTTAAACATATTGCAAACCCAAATTTACACTTACAGTACAGATTGTGCATTACACACCAACTATGCATTGATTTATCCCCAGGCTATATATATTTCTAATTTTGGCCAAAATCTCCTTGTATTGGAAAATATAGTATGGAAAGGTTTTAAACAAAATTAGAAATATCTGACTATTCTTCTGCTTCTCAATTCAATTTCAAATATTTTTTGGCTAGAACCCACCAGCCATTTCTTTTTTTTTTTTTTCATTTGGCATTGTAAAATTCTACATAGGATTTTGACCTGTGAATTTTGGTTTTCCTCCAGTAAATAATTTGAAAAGGACACCACTATTTAGTCAAATCTTTTCACATGACTAATAAAATTTAGTCAGTTAACACTTTTTTCCAAAGTAAAAATAGCCTGATCCTCCACAAACTATTATTTTTAAAAATCCCACTGAAAACACATACACACACTCTAAAAGGCCCTTACATTGACAATTCTTGGTATTTTAATTCTAGATTTAGAATTCATGTATCTAAAATAGTAAAAACGTATCCATCTCAGACCTAGAGATCTATGGGGCAGATGATTTAAACGTCAAGGGTTTCTGTGACCCACTTTTAATGAGGATGTCATGTGGCCACCACAACTGACCGCCTTAACTTTTCCATAACTATTTTCAGGTGTACCCATTAGAGCTGGATGGACTCAAAGGCGCACTTAAGATCCCATTTGAATGTAATGTGTAGGGAGATAGCCCAACTCTGCCATCTATGTGTCTATGTAGATTAATGTTATCTTCTTTTTTGAAGTACTATCTGTAATATTTAGAATAACTATTAGAGAACCTCTTTGTTATCGTAGAAAAAAATTACAGAAAAGGTCACTTTTGGTATTGGGGCTATGTCTGTGTGAGTGTTTGGGGGAGGGGGGGGCATTATTTTGTGCTTCTTATAGATTGTCTACACTTAATAAGCATTTTGACATTAAGTGCAAAGGCTAAAAAAAACTCTCAAGATGTGACCAATTAGGTATAGCTCACATTGGAACACATGATATTGAAGTTATTTGTTTTTCTTGTTGGTGTATATTAACAGTTCTTACATCAAATAGAGCTAAATATCACTTTAAAAATACTCTGCACAGGCTGGAGGCAATGCAGTAATTAGCCCACAAATGACTAGTCCCAAACGAGTCGATAAAAGGATACCCCTCAAAGTCGCCTGCTGGAATGTCCACACACTAGCAACATCAAATAGAGTCCTAGTGGGCAATGGATTTTTCTGCATCATATGTGGTATAAAGTCACACGAATCTCTGCTTCATTTAACCATAATTTTTGGATTTGATTTAGAGGATTTTCCGTCCTTACTGGAACACACTCATAAGAAAGAGCACAGAAACAAATACATGAATAGAAATCTCAAAAACAGTACTTTAATGTAACAGGATAATTTATATTTTAATCACATTATTAAATTCACATGAAATAGATGTGTCAAGTTAAAACATGGTATTCATTAAATAAACAAACTGAATCAAAAATTAAATAAATAGACTGAATCAAACATTAAACAGACTGAATCAGACATTAAATAAATACACTGAAACAATCAATAAATAAATACACTGAATCAAACAATAAATAAATAAACTGAATCAAACATTAAATAGACTGAATATAATATTAAATAAACAGACTGAATCAAACAAACCCAAATTAACCTTTTTATACTTGTAGACTAGATATTTCAAGACATTTCTTTTTAGCACTGATGGAAGATAGTACTGAATGATGTTATTCTGGTTATATTTTTTTTTTTGCAAAACCAAGTCTATGTCAATCTTGCAATGTCTTCTCTCCCCTGACCTGATTAAGAGTTTTGTGTGCAACTAAAATAAAATGTGTAAAATGAATACTTTGAAACACTAATCAAGTGTCAGCACTATAACCCTCACACAAGATTGCATAAAATTGACAAGAGAATGTAATTAAAAAAAAAAATTTAAAAGCAATTATTTTTGGTCATTAATGTGAATAAAGAATAATTGAACCTAAATATCAGTGGAATCTGATGATATTTGAGGACATTGAAGGTTACTTATTTTGGAACACTTCAATGCCATTCATTGAGCTCTACTTCTCAGCAACATGACTTGATGTTCCCTTGCTGTGCACAATATTCAAATGGATCTTTCTCCTATAAAATAGTCAAAATATAAATTATTTTCTTTAGGGATAGTGCTATATTAAATGTAGGTGAGTTAGTGATTACCTCGAGGCTTATTCCATATGAATTCATATTTTTAAAATAAGCATCGGTAGGAATGGCTGAATTTGTTTGTGAAAATGTTTTATGTTTTGTAAAATGTTTTACATTCTAGTCCAAACCTCCCACAGGACTATGTGGGATGGCAACGGGCAGGGTATGAACCCAGGACCATCAAGACGACCCAACGACAGCCTTGTGAGCATATCGCACAACCAGGCAGCTATTTGTCAGATAATCAATATCTTATGACCCAGACTTAAATAAAATATTAAAAATTGTATAGGGTATACTATAAAATTCAAGCATCATAGATCATGATAATGCAAAACTTTTTTTATACAAGAAAATATATTTGTTGAAAGAAATGCTCCTAACCCTAACCTCTTACAATACTTCGTATAACCCTGAACTTACCATCTTAGCACACTTGCAAGGTCCATGCTCTCCTTCTGTGAAGGTAAAATACTTCCTGTAGCGAGAGGTTTTCAGAATGGTGGCAAGCTCTGGCTTAACATGGCATTCTTCATTTTTCTATCAAACAAAATTGTAAATCAGTTATCATAAGATGGTGAAGGATGGCACCATCAATTTATAAGAACTACTTCCAGAAACTATTGAACCAGAAAATCTCTGTCATTCAGATAACAAATTCTCTTTATATTCAGACAAATACACCAGAGTGGCTTCTAGTTCTTTAGATATAATCAAGAAAAGATAATTCACTGTTTTGTGATTTTATTTTGTAAAGTTTAAAAAAATGTTTCCCTTTCTGAACTATCCATCTATGGGGCAGTGGACGTAAAAACTCATCTGTTTATGGGATCAATGGTCAACAAATGTAACATGAGGCCATCACAACAACCGCTGACCTGTACTACCAGCTGTGCCATATAAAGTTTTTAAAAACAATTATATAAAAAAACAGACAAAAAAAAGTTAATTAAATTTATGTTAAAACTGGAATACTTTAGTCTAAATGTAAAATATTTTCCTAACAGCTAATGATCGTAATAAAATGTTGATAACACAGATTTTTTCACCATACTAAAAGCTTTCTTTTGAATTATAATGTTCATCATATTCTTCTACCAATTGCTCAGTTTTACCGACTAATAAGAACAACAAATTTGATCTAGCTTTTTATTTCCTATATGTATTCAGATCTGGTAGTCACACAGCTTTGTAATATTTATTACTCAAAACTGTGACAAGTCAAAAGCTTGCTGTCAGAGTCACTCAAATTTATCACAGCATTAATCATTATTTACTATTATTTATTTATTTTATTTTAATTATTTCCCCGTCCTATCCCCAATTTCTTCACCCGCTCCACTGTTTCCTCTCCAGGCTAGACTGAGCCCACCACCTTGGCGGCTTTTCACTTGTCTTCCCTTGACCGGGGTAAAGATAAACACAGTCTCTTTGATATTAGCTGCCGGATGTCTGAAGGCCGCAGTTGACACCACCTTGGGTGGAATGCAAACCAATCTCTCTTCCCCCCCCCCCTTTCTCCCACGTCTATCTTTGATCTAGGAGATCACTCGGACCAACACGCATATTGACCTCTCCAAGGTGCGACTCTTGTTGGACTTCACTCACGTGTAAGATAATTCTTAGCCTAGGACGTTTCCTGTTTCTGCCCATATCTCCCGGCCTGTAAAAGGTAGAATAAGGCGGAATAGACACTCTCTCATTTCTCATTCTATCTGAGCAATCGAGTCAGGACTATATCATTTATTCTCACTCCTAGAGGAATACCTGGTGGTAAGCCGAACTTAATCACAAGTTCCATCTTAAATTTACTTTTGTGTATATTTCTCACTGGATATTACCATGTGTATTTTATTATTTCACTTATGTTTAATTAGTGCACTGTGTATTTCTCACTGTCGTAAGTAGAAAACATTAACATGACATATGTATATATTTATGTGTTGCATTAATACTATTAATGCTACGTTGCTCAATTGATCGTTGACGCAACCATGTATATCTTATTTTATTTCCTTTATCTCGGCTGACCGCCTTGATAATTTTCCTAGCGCTCCAATACTGCGCTTAGAGAAGATATATGAATTATCTCCCCCTTTACTCATTTTACTTGAACGAGAGTTGCGCCCCTTGAATGGACACCCTCTCCATTCAAGCACGCTCCATTGTTCTCGGCCGACGGTCATATGTAAACAAACCGTCATGGTCGCTGACCACTGCCCATTCCCCCCCCCCCTTTTCTTCCAACTTGTGTTGATTATTTGAGATTATTATTTCCCCTTATATGTACCTTTTTATATTATTATTCTCCCTTTTATGTACATTTCTATATTGCTACTATCTGCCATCTATTTTCCAAATCCCATTTGTCATCATCTCCTCATTGTACTCAAAAGCAATTTTACCAATCTGACGAATGCACCTCAGTGGAGGGCATTGATAAGATGCATGAGAGACATGTCCTAACTTGTCTTTATTTATCCGCAGCCTCCCTCAGGTGTCTGCCTATTAGCTGTTCAGTGTCTACTCGACACTATTCAACTATTGCCTATTTGTTTGGATCACATTTTGCCTATTTACCTGCCTTCGTACTTAGTGCTATTCAGCACTGCACTATTGCCTACTTGCTATTGAGTATCATCTCCCGCCTACGTGGATCTACTCAACTCTACTACTTGGCGCTATCGGCCTTGCCCGCCTATTCGACAACCCACCTGTCACCTTATTAGGTGCGACGTCCCTATAGACCCAGATCTGTGCGAGACGTCATAGCTACGCCAAACCCTCTGCAACTCGCTGGACTTATCCTGTTAACTACGCTGCCCCTGGCAGATCTGCTCTGCCCGCAGTACCCTTGTGCCCACGGTAGCCGGCCATCCGCCCTACTGTGCCCACTACAGATATTAGTACTTTGGATTGAGACTCCACAAGAACTGTATCACCGGCGTCCCTCTACCTGCTAGAGCGCCACCTCCAGCTGCAGAACCTCGAGCTAGGACACAGCCAGCTGCGACATCATCAGGACAACCAGCTCAGAAGTTCAGAAGACAAAGTGACATACTCTCTTATTAAGTGCAAGAGTGATGATCAAAATTTTAGTATCAATAGAGATAGATGCAAACCCTCCCCCTTTTTATGCATTTATGTAAATATTTATGTTAATAAATATTCTTCATTTTTAACTTTGTATCTTTGTTTCATTGCTTGTTTCGTTGCGTGCCTGCTCCTGATTTATATGCTGACAGGTTGGTGTGTGATAGCTTTAAAAATAATCATCCCCTTGACATTAAATGCGCCAAACACACGTCACATTCCCCAACCTGTCACAAAAACATGAAACATTTGTTCACATTACAGACATTTTAAGCGATGCAAGTCTATTTTGTTCACATCACTGACATATTCAGGAGGCTTGGTGGCTCAGTGGTGAAGCACTTGGCTTTCGAACAGGGGTCCTAGATTTGAATCCCTGTGAAGACTTGACATTTTAATTTTTTTGATCTTTGGGCGCCTCTAAATACACCCTGCTCTAATGGGTACCTGACATTAGTTGGGGAAAAGTAAAGGTGGTTGGTCGATGTGCTGGACACATGACACCCTTGTTAACCATAGGCTACAGAAACAGATGACCTTTATATCATCATCTGCCCTATAGACCACAAGGTCTGAAAGGGGTACTTTACTTTTTTTTTTTTTTTTTTTTTTTTTTTTTACAGATATAAAAAGAGATACAAGTCTATTTGTTTACACACCTTAAGAGTAATAGCATAATCAAATGGTAGTTCATCTTCATGACCTTGAATCTCTCCCCCATAGACAACGGTGGAAGCTTGGCTTTGAACTTGTGGGAGTTTAAACAATCTGTAGGTCACAGACACAAACTTGGCGTCACCTAATGGATAGGAAGTATAGTTGGTGGGAGAAACCAAAAATGTATTCAAAAGACATGTGTTTCCTGAAACTATACAAGTTTTAAACATGGCGTCTGTAAACTTAATCGTCATATTCCACAGGTATATTAACTCATTGTTAAGTAATAACACAAAAATCTCTCTCTATATATGTTATAGGTTGATGAAACAGTTTAAAAACATCAGAAAATAATAAGAATTACTTTAAACAAGCAGAAAATGCATTCCTGTTAAGGAAAATTACCTAAGACATCTTTATAGTGTTTATCCTCCACAGAGAACAAGCCAGCAGTAACGAGCCTTGGTGTGCTAAAGCCAATTTCCTTAGCTAATTTGTACAAGTCTTTCCAGAATATTGCTCCAGCGACACATTCACCTGTAGTATTAATTTTTTATTTGTAGAATTTAAAAACATTTTATTTGTTTAAGTGGGTATTCTAAGCTCTACGATTAAATGTGAACTTATTTTTTGTCTTTGTTCCGTATGTGTAAGTTTATTCTTGTTTAAATCTTTTAAAACAAATTATTTTTTCAAATTATTTTTTTGCATAACTCATTAACTTATTCCTATGTTAGTGAAATGAATTCTAACAATAAACTATTAACAGTTTTATGAAATGAATTACACCAAAGTTCCTTATGTTCCCTCACACTATCTGGCAAATTTTGATCAGCATAAACATCACTGAAGTATAGCTCTCCACCTTCCTAAAAACAAATACAATCCATACCTTTTAAGGACATTCTTAGAATATTTCAGTTACAAATTAAAAACAACAACAACAAATAATAAATATAAAAAGTGATGTAAAAGGTATATAACTAAAGAAATCCCATTCTAGAAAACTGCAGCAAATATAAAACAGTAACTTGATTTCCCATGGAGAAATAACAAATATTGTCCAAGCATATCTAAATATGTCTGTAGCATTTTATGCTCAGACAATAATAATAAATACAGTTCCTTAAAAAATATCCTTCAGTATTTATTTTTATTAAACATAACTTGGTAAAAAAAAATATAAAACTTTTAAAAGGACAGTTGTAATTAAATGTGTATTGTAAAAATGGCAATTATAGAGATTTAGACAAGATCCAATTAATATTCTAATATAAACAGATCTGACTAACAAACCAATAGTGTTACTTAAGGATCATACAATTACAAATAGTTAGAAATTTAACTCGATTGATCTCTTTTGTTGCCATGACACTATAGGCTAAGTCTTTCTTATTCAAAACTGAATGAATATACCTGTCAAATTTAATTTTAAAATGTATCAAATGTAAACTTTAAAAAAACAAAAAAAAATTATTTGCTTTCACATAAAAAAAAATTTTTTTTTTCATTAAAAAAATGTTTAAATGTAAAATGGATGGGCCTGCCATTGACTGAGGTTCTAAACATGGCAAAAGACAGGGAGGAATGGAGAAAGACAGTCAAAAAGTCTTGCTTGGTGCCCCAGCGGTTCAAAAGACTAAGGGATAGGTAAATTAAAATATTGACACCATCAGACTGATTCTTTTCTAGGTTCAGAGAGTAATAGCTTTCCAAAACAATAAAAAACAACAATAAATAATTAGCTAAATACCTTAAGAACTCGATATGCTTCTTTCAAAACTGCAAGTTTGTCTTTGGATAGATTAATGACACAGTTGGACCTGTCATAAGAAAAAGAAAATGTTAGTTCAAAGATTGTCTCAACATGTCGACGAATGGAATCTTATTTAAGTATGATTCAATTGTCAAATTAATGTCACAATAAACAAAAAAGTGATAGTTTAAATTTGTTTCACATCATGAATTAATTAGAAAAAGTAATTGTGAATTTGTATCTCATTCATACACTCTACAAAAATAAACAAAAACAAAAAAAATTCATGAAATTACACTACAATGTCAAAAGTATTGTCCTTTATGCCAGCTTCAACCATATTCTCCATGTAGCCTTTGACAAAGCTTATGTTTGGACTTGCATAACCAAACAGCTTGGTATGGTAATTGATGTACTTGTTGGCTACAGAAAGCTAAAAATATTTTGAAAATGTAAAAGCATCAATGTAAAGAAAGTAATGAATTATTAAGCATGTCTATACCGGCATAATGTTGCAGTGCTGCAGAGACATTTTTTATGTAATACAAATAATTTTTTTTATTAGAGAAGTATACAAAAATAATAATTAGTTACGATTCTTGGAGTTGAGTTGAAATCTAAAAGTTCTAGCTTTGGTAATTTTAATAAAAAAAGGAGAAAAATATCTTGATTATCATAATTTAATTAGAATTGTTTCTTATTAAACACTGACTCTGAAACTTTGGTCAAGCAATGAAAATATTTATTGAATCTAAAGCCTTCTATGATCATGACTTTTTAAATAGTATGCTCTTGAATAACAGAATAAAAATATTGTTGTTTTTTTCATCTACTTTCTGGTGGTAATTGTATGCAACATATCTTAAATATAGAACTGACAAGCTCTTACTGATTTGTTTTCATTTTAAAAATATGCTGATCTCTATATAGTTTGATATTGTCAAATTAGAAAGTTGATTGTCAGTTTAACAAAGTACCTGCTCATCTGTCATGTCAAGTCCCACTACCTGACCATCAGCTCCCACCAGCTTACTAAGAATATAACAGTCTTGTCCACTTCCAGAACCCAAGTCAAGAATAGAATCTCCTTGGAGAGCTGGAGGAAAGACTGGACCACAGCCATAATATCTGAAAAGTTTTACTTCATTACAGTATCAAAAGTTTCATTTACTTGTAACAATATTTCTGCTAATTGATACAAATGCATTGTAATGTATGTTCTTTACATTACATTGATATTTGAATAACATTTTTCCCTCATTAGTTTACATTAATAAAAAATCATCTTAAAACTTTTTTAATGTTACTATCACTTTATCATAGTATATAAATTCTTGTTAGACTACAACTTTTAATTACACTACCCACACCAATGTTGTTGTTTTTTTAACTTTAATATGTATTTTCATGTGTAATTCTATTTAGTCAAATTTAGCAATAAAGTCAGAATACCATAAAGTCATGTCATAAACTGAAAAAGTCAAATTATAATTTGATAAAGATCATGATCATTTAAATAGGATTACACAATTAAACATGTCACTCAAGTTCAAAGACATACATTTTTAAAATTGAAAGCAAATCCTAAAACCAGCCACAAATATTGTTTTTCTTACTTGGATGTTACTTCTTCATGAACTAAAGCAATCACCTCTCTGACATATTTCGGAAACTTTCCTATCTGAGCAGTACATGCTCCAGTTTTCAAATCGCTTGTCTTTGTTAGAAATTTACCATAATAATTTTGAACTGATTCTTTTGTATCACAACAGCTGGCACCACTTTCACAAGCCATGTTAGTAGAGTCTATAGATTCTTTTCTTAATCAGAAAATACAATTAGAATAAAAGCAGCAACATATTTTTTTCTTAAAAAACAATAGAATATATGCAATGTAATTTTCTATGACCAAATATGTTTTGGTAAATATAAAAAATTAATAAAGAAGCTGAAATAAAAATCTTAATTCTTAGCACAACAGGTTAAAGACGGAAAAGTAATGTCACGATGAACTGGTCGAGTTGCTTTGTATGAACATTCTTTTTTATTTATTTTTAAGGGTCAGGATTGATGAGCTATAATTTTTATGCTAGTGTTATTATTTATTCAAATATTAATATTTAAGCAATTCATAGCAAGAGTACCAAAAATTGTGTCATTTAAGATTTGGTCCAGAAATTTATTGTTGAAAAGAAAGAAACAAATTTAAATCTCTAACACGGGCATGTGTGGTTTTAAACAGCTTGGCTAACTATCAAGGGGGCTTGAGTTTGAATCTAGACTTGAGCTGAGTTGTGTATCGCCTAATGGTAGCACTGAAACCTTCTCCAAGATACACTCTCCACCCCTGGGAAACATCACAGCTGGATGGGATATACAAAAGCAATTCAAATTTAAAAAAACACTAGATCTATAATCAATTATTTCATCCTATAAATGTAAATGTTAATTGCCTTATGATAACATTAAACAGTTTGTTTCTAGGTTGAGGCTTGAAGAGTTATTAGTGAAGTGTTGCTTCAATCTATCTTCTATTGTATTGGCCCCAAGTAGCCCAGTAACCTGAATATCTCAGAGTGTATCCTTCCAGGGCTAGTAATATTATAGTTGTTCATTATAAGTATATTGTTGAATTGTGCCTGGGGTTCATTTTAAGAATCTGATTTCAAAAGTGCTTCTTTGTATGATTTATGCTTTGATAAATATGTAACTTTGGTATGTGAGTGTTGGTCATTCACTATTCTTTGAATTCTTTGATTCAGGCATTTCAGGAAAATGGATTTTCTTATAAATTACAAAGGATATTTAAAAAATGAAAATAATTAACATACTACATTTACATGTATTTATGTACCGTGTTAATCTAGTCATGCATGTTAATTAAAGGTTCTGCTATAATATAATTTTTTGGTTTTCCTGGCTGATTCAGGTAACACATTCCATGCGGTCGCAGCATTGGTTGAAGTGGCCTACGGCCGGCCCTGCAAAACAGCGCGTAGCATTACACTGCCAGTCGACTAGTACATTATAATCTATATATATAATTCTCTTCTTCCCTCAACAGTTTAAATGAGAAGAAGTAAAGGAAAGATCACTCTCTTATTTCTGCAGATAGTCACCCCACGAAAACACAAGAGTAGTGTTCACACTTCGGATGGCTGCCTGCGCGCTAGACTGTCGTTTAAATTTATCAAACGCTGCCCACCCCTATCTCCCTTTGAGAAGCTTCTTTCACCAGATTACATTATTAAGGCTGATGCATAATTCCACACATGGGATTGGTGTTTTCCATATTGAAATACTCCTTCTTCCCTAGTGCTATTAGAGCATGGAATGGGTTGCCTGAGCTAGCCAGAAAAACCAGTGACTTGGCAGAATTTAAGTCATTGGTTAATATGCATGACTAAATGCATGACGCGTAGGACGTAATCATCTTCTTTTTTGAAGTAACGTCTGTATTATATAAGATAAGATAAGATGACACACCAAATTGACAATTTTTGTATATATTTCCGTATATTTTAAGGACTTTTTCGTATATTTTGTAATTTTGGGAGATTTCCAGTTGGTAAATCGACAAGAGGGCGCAGGAAATCTGTTTTAAGTTTTAATATGTTTTAATTTAATAATTTATACACCAAGAACTAGCGCAGATCCTGTGAAAGTGCAGGGCCCAATGCAAGGCAGGCCTTGCAAAATAGCGGTGTATACTACGCCGCCGGTAAACTAGATCTAGTATTAGTAATTAATAAACTAGATTTTACAAGATCTAGACTTCTACTAACTTCTAGTAAGTTCTAGACCTATATCTAGATAGATCTAGAAGTCTAGACTCTATATCTAGTATATAATATATATTATATATCATTATATGTAGGAGGCCTAGATCTACATTTGTTACATTAACAGTTTATCTGTCATATAATATGATATACCTAACCTATTCTAGACAAGATATATCTAGATCTATAGATCTATATCAATAGATAGACTCTAATCTAGACTGAAGACAAAATCTCAGGTACAAAGGCCTTATACTAATAGTATACCTCTAGTCTAGAAACTTATTAAAATCGCGAATATAATTTTTTACATATCTCTCTCTCTATATATATGCAAGTGAATTAATAACACAATGCTAGGAAACGGTAAACAAAAATGGCATCCGCACAAGCCACAATAGTTGAAGATTTGAAAGACAAACGTGTACCCTCTGCTCTTTATTGGACCACGGAGCATGTAGCAGATTGGGTTGAAGAGCTTGGTTTCCCACAGTATAAAGTACGTCCAAATTTAAGTGCTTTTCTTACAATAATATAGATCGAGATCTACTTCATTTCAACTAAGTTTTACTAAGCCACAAGTCCAAGCATCAGCATTTCGAGCCATAATTTAATAATATTAAATATATTATTATTATATTATTTATATAATAATTATAATATAGAAATTAGAATTATAGATCTAAAATTTATTTTTATAGTAGATATCATACATAGATCTAGTTCCAGATTATAATAATACATGAGTTCAATTAAGTTAAAAAATTAAAGTTAAATTGTTATATATTAATTGTCATACTCATACACAATAAGTCAATAAAACAATAACTTATACATAAAAAATAACACTTATAACCCTACTTTACCAGGAGTTTAATTACAATATTGAAATCAATTGACTCTTGAGCCAATCTGCTGAATTATGATATAATAGGCCTTAATAACTAAATCAGGCAAGCGGCTATATATATTTCAGACACGACTCAAGTTCAGATTCAATACTTTATCTTTCCTTTCTTTTCAACATGCCTATAAACTCCAGTCTGAATGAGGAAGGGAGGGAAAGAGGAAGTCTCAAACTTGTACAATGTTATGTTATGCTGAACAAGCCCACATGAAAACTAGGGGATGGCTGTCTGGTCTTGTGGTACACACTCTGAACTGTCATTCGATGGACTTGATAATCCCGGGTTTAAACCCTTGGGTTTTGAAGTAATTATCATCATATCTGAAACATGTAAACATTTTATAATAAGTTATAAACCTTTTGTTACAGTGAACAAGCTACACACACACAAAAATATGGTGAAAAGTGTGCAGTGAGAAAAAAACTCTAGAAAATATGAAATAATAAACTGTTAGCAAACCTAGCTCAGAGAAGAAGACAGGGTAGCCAGTTTATAAAATTAGATTTATACTCTACAGATTTTAATGCAGCAAAAGACCAGTTATTCTACATGTTGGTCATGGCTAATTTTCAAGCATCTGGCTATTACAAGCTAAATACTGTATGTAAGAAAGCAAAATTTATGAAAATAAAAGCTTAATAAGTGGAGTTTTTAACAGCTATATCTGATAGAGGTACATTTAAATTTTTTAAAACGTAAATGAAAGATATCACATAAGATTCTAAATTTAAGTATATCTTACTCCCCTGAAAGTTGAAGTGTTAATTATTAAGAGGAGCCAAAACAAGTCAACAAGTAGGTTTATCCCTAATACATGTTCAAAGTTACAAATTATGCAATACTTTAAGACACTAAAAAGCAGAAAAAATGTTGGTAATAGTTCCAACAATCATTACATGTTATGAAAATCAGAAAAAACACCTGAACGAAAAACACAGATACAAAGGCAATACTATTTACAGCTACATACCAAACCTTTTTTCTTTTCTTTGTGCCATTTTAGCTTGGTACAAGGATTAATGTGAAAAACTAGTGAATAAATACATTTATTATCTCTGATTAATAAGAATTTGAATGATATTAGATTAACATGAATATCTACAGGATGTAATATCTTTTTAAGGAACACTTTCAATGTATAAAATATAGGTTCACATCTTGTATAAAAACAATGTTCTTGACTTTCACTTCCTAATTAAAATAAATGGACATAACCAATTATGAACATTAGTTTACTTTGTCACATGTTAAGTCAAAGATATTTTAATCAAAAATGTCCTATAAAATACATTTTAATATAATATTTTCCAAAAGAAATTTTTAAATTCATTATTCTTCCATTTTGATTTTTTTCTCCTTCAAATGAAAGGCCTGCATCTTGACAAATTTAATCAATGGTCGCAAACTGTGTTTTCTTCATGCCTCTTCCTTCCCACGAATAGGTATCACAGATTTTGAGCATATCAAGGTAAACAACTTCTTTTATAACTCACAACTACTGCTAATAATGTTTTAAACAAATATTTTTCAGCAACAAATTAACTTTTAGTAAAATAATTTATGGTCCAATTATTTTAGGATATCTTCCCTTAAGTATATAAAAAAAATTCTAGACTGAAAAACATGTATGAATGTATGCCTGCTAGAAAAATAAATTTTATAAGTCTTTCTTGTTTGTATATTTTTTTACCAGTGTATTGGCATCTAAATGAATTACTTTAAACTATGTTTTTATTTACTATATAACTTCTACTTTAATTTTAAAAAAAAAAGTCTTTCTTATTTGTGTATTTTTGTTACCAGCTAATGGGATCCAGTAAACCTTAAAAGAAAAAATCCCACAAATCCAGCCCTCTGTAGACATTGTGCCCACCTTTATAAAACTGTGAATCATCTCCTCTTTGAATGCCTCATTTTTATTCTCCTAAGGCAGAACCTATTACACTACAAACAAACATATCCAACATACTCTGTAAGGCTGAACAACTGAAAACTACATCATGCTTTATTTCCTTGGCGCAGACTGCAAAGAGCCTACAACTCAGCAGCAAAAAGCTGGCAAGAAGAAGAAGCAACCATAAAAACTTAATTGCTTGTGCAAGAGAAAAGATGTTTTTATAAGCATCTTTAGCCTACTATTACTACTAGCACATAAAAAATTTGTTCTATAAGGTGAACCATAGTGCAGGAGGCCACCACACTACTAGAATATTAAGTTTTAAAAAGAGCATTTCTTAATTACATTATTGAAATGGTGTAAACATTGATGTTATTGATTTATAAAGCTATGTATTTTTTAAAACATATAATTGATCTCTCTTGCATGATACATTGAAACAATTGTATTGGAATGTTTTTAATGAAACAAGTATGACTAGAACCTACAAATTCTCATTTTTGTTGAATACATTTTTATACAGATTATTTCTAAAAACATAAGAGACCTGATCTATTTAGAGGAACCTTTTTGGAACAGGAGCATTGCTGTTCCTCCAAAGAATAATTTAGGTGAGTAGAATTACATTCTAAGATGTTCAAACTCTTTTAAAAGACGTAACGGCAAGATTTTGTTAGAACTAAATGTATTCTGTACTATTTCCATCCTAGGCATGTACCTGGAACTGAAGTCACATACTGGCAAAACTATTGACACAACCACTTTCAAACAGATGTATCAAAATAATCCAGATCCAAAATGGCAGCCTCCATTATCCAACCAGTGTCTTATTTTACCACGAGATTAGTTTTTGTAGTGTGTGTTTTTTTTAATGCTTTTTTATCTGTACAGATTTTGATAATTGTTTTATTTATTTATAGAAGTATATACCAATCCAACTAACATTAAAAAAAAAATAAGTGATATATATTTTTAACAAAATTTGGTTTAAAAATAAACAAACAATAACACATTAAAATTTAGTCATTTGTAAAATATATGAAACATTTTTAGGGCTTGCTATGGCTGATAATAAACTAATTTATAAAAATGATAGTTAAATTAAATTGTGTATTTCATACTTGCTTCTTGTTATTTGTAAATAATTTATCAGATCTCTATCAATCAAAGATACTGTAAGTTGTATTGATATCAATTGCAAATGAAACATCAAAAGTTACAGCAATAAATAAACTTACTTTTATACCAAAGCATGTGTGTGTCTGTTTATAGGTATACATTGTCAAAGTTATTCATTTCATTTTGTTTTGTCCTTGTTGCAAGAGGAGAAAAGTGAAAGGACGGTTTGATTAACTCCCTTTTTGTAAAAAAATAACATTTAAAAAAAAATTTCAGATGGAGAAGACAATGCCTTTCAGCACAGGTCACACAAGGCTAGGTAATTTTTTTTGGTATGGTATATATATATATAAATGCATCTAGGCAGATTAGGTCAGATCTGACCATATTAGACAATGGAGTAAATAGGAAAGCAATCTGTGGGATTCATACTCTCCCACTGTAGTATGGTACTGCGGGTATACCTGATGACAAATTTGCTATGCTACAGTGAATTTAGAATAATGCTGCACAGAGAGTTCTATGCAAAACAATGTACCATATGTCCCTCAGAGTCCTGTGCTCAATGGACAACAGTTCTAATTGTGTAGCATTTTCCCCTCTAAAGTTACAGTTTGCCAGCTTTTTTTTAGTGCTTAGTTCAAAGATTTGGAACTTGCTCTCCATTGAGCTCAAACAAAACATGTTTCACTGCAATCAAGAACAACATTGAGACCTTTCTGTTCAAAACTTATTTAAATAAGCTTTCCATTATATGTTTGTTTTGTTCTTTAGCCACATGGATTTGATATGAAGTTTTACCTTACCTTTCAGCCTACAAAGTGTTTGTTAATAGGGCTACATAAGTTGTAATTATTATATTGCTGTTATGTTACCAATAGCTAATCAAGCTAAGCTGAACTTTTATTCACATAATTGGTCTCTAGAGAATCAAGTAATATTAGAATGCTTTTATGAAAACAATTAAGAAAAAAAATATTTTTTAAGTATTAATGGTAAGTGCTCAAAAATGTAAGCAATATACCTACCTGCTGACCTACCTAATAAACAGTAAATAGTTTTTTAAAAATCTTTCTAAATGACCAAAAGAACACAAAAACAAAAGTTCTCATATTTATTTTAGCTTTTGTTCCCTCTGGAACAAAACAAAACAGAAACTGATAAAGACTCCAACAAATAATGATAGTATAAGCTTCCATAAAATTCTTCCTTGTCTCTTCTGTGGATTTTCTAATTGTCATTCTAGAGTTACTTCCATCATCTGAGATGAGTTACTTATCACTTCATTGGTATATTTAGCTGAAATAAAAACAATTACACAGACACTGAACTTTAACCAATTCAAAGCAGATCTTTAATAAAAAAAAAAAATTACAAATATGGTGAACTATGTTTGTACAGTAATATTTCAAGAAGAGTTTGACATTTCAACATATTCTTTTCATTTCAACCATAAAACAATATGGACTTACACATAGTGGAGATAGTTTGATTCTGTCCAACTATACAACCAGTCAGCTCACTTTTATCTCCAATGTTTGCAGAATCAGCAATGATACAGTTTGTTATGTTGCAACTAGGAGGACCAAAACAAAACAAGGAATATTTCAATGAATGCATATCCATGCATTTACAATGGACAATTAGACTAAATGAGTTTTACATCTGACACAAAAGCAAGGCTAGTCTGGAAACTATATTCTAATGAAGAAATAAATATTTATATAGCAAGATTCTCTTGACATTAAACTAAAAATTTAATTCTCTTAGTTTAACCAAAAAACAAATTGAGAAAACTCTAATAGTGATGTCACAGCTCCAATTCAGCAGTCAAGATTAAATCATGGTCATTCAAGCAAAATTTATTATATAAAAAAAAGCACACATGAAGGATACATATCAGATTAGGTAAGCAGTGGGTCTTTAAAGGGAAAATAACCTTTACCTTTCTTGTATATTCACATGGCCAAGGATAACAGAGTTAGTAATCTTGACTTTGTCTCCAATCTTGCAGTGTTTCCCAATCACAGACTTTTTAATGGAGACTTTTTCACCAATAGTCACACACTCCCCCAGCATGCAGTCTGCACCTACCTGTGGATGAAAAAGTTAAGCAATTAATTTCTGTGAATAGGATACTAAAATCAGTTTAACAATGTAGCTTTCCAATTTCTTTGAATCACACTAACTCTCTCAAAGAATGGTATGCCATGTGTGGCACCTGCTGTTTCAGATATTTGATGCTTGAAGTTTTGATAATAGCTCATAAAACACAAAACTGTACATAATAAACTTACTCTCTGTAAGGAAGATGATATATACAGTCCTATCACTGTATTATAATAATTAAAAATTAAAATAAATATTAAAATAATTACAATACTGTCACGGATAAATGTGTGTATGTATGTATAATCTTTTTGTACAATCTGTGCGAATGACCGGAAGTGTGTTTTGTTGTCAGACAGAGACAGACCAGCATGTGTGATATGCAGTAAAGCTGATTAAAGTTTATGTGTTTGATCAAGTGGTTTCATTGTTTTATTTCGTTAACTAGAACTCAACCAGGGACACCCAGACGTATCGAGACCTAAGGTAGATTCTATCGAATTATAATTATAAATAGAATAGGAAATCTGTGACATATTTGGAGGCTCGTTTATCTAGTTACTTGACTTAGTCTTGGAAGACATTAAGCAGAACTGCGGTTCGCCATTGTGAAAAGGTCAAGGACAAAGAAGGCAGTGAAGTCGTGAAGAGTGTGCGCTCAGGTGCAACGGCGGGAAAAAACTAAGTCAATCAGCCGAGACGAAACCAGGTCAAACACAGTGATAAAGTAATTTGTATTGTTTATATTTCATGCTACACGCATAAACAAGGATGGCAGACAAATTATCACAGATAATAGCAGCTGGAAAAGAAATGGGATTGTCGGGGACAGCTCTACAGGAGTGGATGAAAGAAAGAGAGGCAAAAGCAAGAGCTAAAAAGAAAGAAGCTGAGGTAGAAATACACAAATTGAGAGTCAGAGAGTTGGAGCTTAGGGAGACGAAAGGAGAAATCAAAGAGCATATAAAACCTGTATGGAAGCCAAAGTTGCCACCTTTCAATGAGAATGTGGATCAAATGGATGCATATTTGGCGAGATTTGAAGTACATGCTCAAGCTACCGAAATACCTAAAACTCAGTGGGGAAGTCATCTTTATACATTGTTACAGGGAAAGGCACTGCAAGCTTGTATCAACTTTTCTAAGAAAGATTTAGAGGAATATGACAAGGTGAAGGAAGTATTGATGAAAAGATACAACTTGACAGATGATGGGTATAGAGAGAAGTTCCATAAAGCTAAACCAGAGAGAAACCAGCCATTCCATGAATTTGTTGAGGACATTACAAGATACTTAATGCGTTGGGTCGAATTGTCAAATACTGAAAAGACATTCGAAGGTCTCAATGATCTGTTCATCAGAGACAAGATCCTCACATCTTGCAATCCTCAGTTAGTTGCTTTTCTACATGAAAGGAAACCGAAAGATGTGCCAACAGCAGTCAAGTTGTGTCAGCAATATATTACTGCACATTCAGAGCAGAAAACTCAGAGAGAGGAAGACTTGATAACTAGCAAGTTTGCCTTTGCTGCAAAGACTAATGATAACAGAAGTCGCTTTAAACAAGAATGGAGACAGGACCGTCTGCAGAAAAGAAGTGTGGGTGAAAAAAGAAAATGTTTTAAGTGTTTCAAAACAGGACATTTAGCAGCCCAATGTAGAAACAAAAGCCCATTAAGACAAAATGAGACTATGGGTTCAAGCAGAAGTCAGGAGTTTAAAACCAGCAACAGGGGAAGACCAACTGGACATCCATACCATGCGTCAGTTTGCATAGACTATCAACATGGTGAACAACTCCCTCATGAATCTGATCAGATCCAGATGGCTGGAGCTGTAACTTGTGACGCTGGGAAACTAAAAATGTATCCTGGATTTGTTGGGAAGAAATCTATTTGGGTCTTGAGAGACACAGGAGTGACCACAATCGGAGTGAAGAGACTTACATGTGCACCCTCACCAGTTGACAGGCAAGAAAGTCCAATGTATGACATTTGGAGGAACAATTGAAGAATATCCTACAGCTGTCATTGACATTGATACGCCATTTTTATCTGGGAAAGTGGAAGCATGTGTGTTGGAGAGGCCTGCAGCTGACTTGATTCTAGGAAACGTGAATGGCATAACTGAGCCCACCATCACAGATATCTACAAGTGGCAAAGATTAGCAATGTCAGAAGTTACAAATGCGGTAACGAGATCTCAATCTAGTGTGAGAGATAACATGGGAACAACGATACAGCACTGTAGAAAGAGAGTGCTTGGCAGTTGTTTGGGCAGTAACCAAGTTGGCCAGATACCTCATGGGCAGAACATTCGTACTCCGCACAGATCACGCACCCTTACGCTGTTTAAACACACGTAAGTCGGTGAATTCCAGGGTAACTCGCTGGGCCCTGATGCTTCAGGACTTTCAGTTCAAAGTGCAGCATATACCAGGTAAAGGAAACATCGTAGCGGACATTCTGTCACGCTTATCATAGATATAAGCCTATGTGGCTTCTCACAAGCATGTGTTGCTTCATCAAAGACTTTGTGTCTTCAACAGTTTAGACTTTGTTGCTTGATGGTAGACTTTCTGTCTACAACTAAGACTTTGTGTCTTCATCTTTTAAGACTGTGTGTCTTCATCTTCTAAGACTGTGTGTCTTAACTATAGACTGTGTGCCTATTGCATTTAAGTCTGTGTGACTACATTAAAGTCTGTGTGTTCTACATTAAAGTCTGTGTGACTATATTAAAGTCTGTGTGACTACATTAAAGTCTGTGATTACATTAAAGTCTGTGTGACTATGTTCAAGTTGTTTGGATACATAAACGCCTGTGTGGCATATTTAGAGCCATTGTGGCCTATCAAATTAACATTTTTGTTGTATTGTGTTTTAATGTTTTATAATAGTGTTTTAAGTATCTTTGTAAAAATTGATTATAATTTTAGGAGGGGCGAGATGTCACGGATGAATGTATGTATGTATAATCTATTTGTACAATATGCGCGAATGACCGAAAGTGTGTTTTGTTGTCAGACAGAGAGAGACCAGCATGTGTGATATGCAGTAAAGCTGATTAAAGTTTATGTGTTTGATCTAGTGGTTTCATTGTTTTATTTCGTTAACTAGAACTGAACCAGGGACACCTAGACGTATCGAGACCTAAGGTAGATTCTATCGAATTATAATTATAAAAAGAATAGGAAATCTGTGACAAATACAATACATTAAAACAAGACCATACTCATTATGTGTGTATATGTATAGATATATAAAAAAAAACAGCAACATATCAACATAATCATACACAGCTGTCTGCTTTTTACACTATCAAGAGGTTAGACAAACGTACTCTATCAAGATTACCTATTACAATCTACCCTATCATTCCATACCCCTGACCTTGTAGGGATAAGCCTCTATACCCCTTCAGTATCACTCTTGTGTCCCTGTCAATTGTCTGGGTCTAGTTTTTTAATGCTTTTCTTTTAGCTCCTCTCTCCTTAGTTTAAGATAATGGTTCATTTTAGAATGACTTCCCCCTAATTTCACTCTTTCTGCCTCCTAATTCTAATATCTACTTCTAATCTAATGGGAAAAAAGCATAATCTACACCTGAACAATACACAATTTAAAGACTATTTACTTAATTTAACATGTATCCATCTTGAGAAAGATTTAAGTAAAGAAATATAATATTTTTCTACAAACATGTTGTGCCCACAAAAGTATGCTGCTAAAATGACTATTAGGCCGAAACAGATGCCCTAAAAATGTTGGGGCTAAAAATGAAAAAAAAAAAGCATGGCCTTGTCCCACCAATCACTGTGATGAAATTTTATGCATTTTTAGTGAACAAATACTACGCAAGTGGCATGTTTGTCAAACATTCACCTGCGATTTGGGTTTGATATCCGTTGACTCAGGTATGTTAGGTTGTGTCTGAGTTTTCTTAGCACCAACAAACTTGGAAATAAGCCTTGGCATCTGTTTAGAGAGAAATAAAACTAAAAAATTACCAAAAAAAAAATGAGCAAAGTTTTTTTGTTCATTTGGTACTAAGACTAAGACTGCTTTATTGATCCTTACGGAAATTTGTTGTGATTACAAGGACTCTTTTCTCATATAAAGACAATTTCCTTACGGAAATTTGTTGTGATTACAAGGACTCTTTTCTCATATAAAGACAACACAACAGAAAAATACACATAAATACAACAGACAACATAAAGAGTTCATTCAGCGACTACACACAGGTATCTTGGTGCATTTTATGGTCCCTAATCAATGAGTGGCGGTGATAGAGTCTGACCGAGTGAGGTACGAACGAGTTTTTGTACATAAATGTATTTAAAAAATGACCAAGCCATTCCTTAGTATTTTGTGCATTCTTGTTACTCCATGTAAGACATAAGGCTGCAACAAATCTCCAAAGAGAATTACAATAATTTACCCCATTAACAAGTACTTCTTCATCACTTTCATTCATTTTTTTTGTCACTTAGGAGCCTTAAAAGCTATTTTCTTATATTATAGAATATATTCTTAATACAGTTATACAAAATCATTGCATTTTTAAAATAAGAACTAGTGTAGAAGTGGATTACTATATTCTGTATTGTTTACAAATGATAAAAAATGTATTTTTATTTTTGCAATATTATTTTTTAAATATCATTTAGAGTCTCATAAAAGAGTCGAATTTCTCTACTAAAAAACCTTTTCCTCTTGTAATAAAACAGCTGCCCTGTCCCCAGAGCACATTCTATTTGTCATGCTAATGTTATTTATTTTATATAAAACTATTTAACAAAATAAATGCTTCACCTAACATTTATTTCAACCTACCTGTTTACATGCCTCAAAATAAGCAGCTATGGTATTAGCTCTGACACAAAAACCACTTGTCTGTCTGTAAGCATAACATCCAATCAGATTTTTTTGAGGTGCATCTTCACTTGAGCCTGGTACACACACAAAAAATGGTAGTACAGTGGTAATATGAAAGTGTGGGTCACTCACAATCATACAGTTACACTTTATACTTTTACAATTTTTATACATGAACTCAAAAGTAAGTAGCAGTATGACTAAACTGTTAGTAGACTATTTTAACCTTGACTTCTTTAGTAATCCTTGTTGGATAGTCTCACTCCTATTCAGTTATTTAAGAAACAAATGTCTTTCTCAACTAGCTTTAAAAATCATTTATTTCTACTCGTTTGTGCACATATGTTTACCTTATTGGAAAAACAAGCATACTTTTGAGAAACCATTTGAAGTATTTTAACTGATGAACATATTGTAAACAGTATAAAGTCATTAGTGAAATTTTTATACAGTGGATACAAGACCATTCAAGATACATATGGCCTTTTTTGTAAGCATAAAGGAAGAACTCAATACAGTGAAAAGACTGAAATTGAGCTGGTTCGGTGATAATGTACAAGTGGACGGAGCACGAAGAAAGGTTTCTAAAAAGAAGAATAGCTGGCTGGACAACATAAAAAAAGGCCTCTGTCTTGATATCCTGCTAAGAAAAGCTGCTGACCTGGAAAAATGAAAGGATTCAATTACGTGACCTGTCACAGCTCACCTATGATGAAAGTCAAGGGACAGATGTGATGAAACATGAAAACACTTTCTCTATGGAGACCCCTAAAAAGAAAAATTCAATTCAAATTTTCCGTTTGTACAATTAGGAAAAGTAAGATAAGAAATAAAATGGGAGCTAATATTCAATGTGATACACTATGTTCAGATTCTGAATTAGAATTCAACTATAATGCTTACCAAAACTAGAGCTAGTTAGAGATAGATATTTGATCAAGTTTAAGTCATTGTCAGTGTTAGCTGCATAGTCTACCAAATCTGAAATTAAAGGAATATTTACTGGTTAAGTTACAGAATTAGAAAACTATTATTAATTTTAGCAAAGAGTTCAACTGTTTCAGCCACTTTCAAGACACACATTGTTAAAGTAAAAATCATAAAACAAAAATGTATTTTTTAAATTATTTTCAAAGTTTTTAGAACTCTATTATTTTAGCACATTGTATTAAACAGACACCAACATTATGTTATGTTATAAATTTCAAAAATTGAGTTAATGATCACATGACATGTAAAGCTTCACATAACATTTATTCTAACTAGTATAACACTCTGGACACTGAAAGTTCTTAGGGCACAAAGTTGAAATTGCAGGACAACTTACTAAGGTGTCAATATTATAACAAGGTTAGGGTTAGCCATCATGTTGACCAAGTAGTGTCATTCAATCAAGCATGAATTTATTTTTTTTTACAATCCATGACAACAGATTATATTAGGATTAGTTCAGGAGACAATGAGATGTATCAGAAGTGCAGACCTGCCTACCAAAAAAAGTCCGCTGATGGTCAAAATGCGCATTTTGGCACCTGAAAGCGTAACACTTACGCGATCCACTATTTTGTCATATATATATATATATATATATATATATATATATATATAATTATAATATTAGATCTAGATGTCATGATTAGATCTACAATCTAAATCTAGATCAATACGACAATTGAGATGATATCTAAACTAGATCTGGATCTATGTCTATATAATGAATATAATCTACTCTAGATCTGGGCTCAAGAGTGTTACCGATGCCGTAGATCCGCTTCAAACGTAGGTCTACTCCAAACTTTCGTAGGCTTACCTTCATCCTTTATCTATTCTATACTATGATACTATAAAGACTAAGAATCTAGTCCAGATCTAGACTAGATGATAGTAGATGTTATCGATCTAGATTTAGATCTAGTCAATCTAAATCATACTACAAATAAATTGGATCTAGATTGTAGAGTAATGTAGAGAATCATGACATAACATAATGACTAGCTAGACTCTAGCACTTCCATATTTTTTTCTATACAAATAAATACGGGAATCAGGGATTCAACATATTTAATTTCTACTTATGAACTTACAAAAAAAAAAAGTCACGTTGGTGTATCAGCTAATTGACGGTACTAACCTGGTACCAACCCGCAACTCCCTCACTCTCGCGTTCTTCATTTCTAGACTAAATCTAATTGCTTTTAAGAACCAATCAACGTATAGATCAGGACACAATGTGTTCCCCCACTTCTTCTGTTCCCCCCCAACAGGACGGCTTAGCGTGACCTCTGTGACCGCTAGTAAGCTAGTCAAGAGAGGGAAAAAAAAAGATACGAAATGCGTAACGCGACAGGTTAAATGCGTATTTGCGTATTGACTGTCATTTTTGGGAGATTTTGCGTAACGAATACGCATTTTGCGTAACGGTAGGCAGGTCTGGAAGTGTACAAAAGATTGTTATTGCCTGTTTTGTATTGTTTATTGCATTGCTAAATAAAGTCTGTATAATGCTGCATGAGATCCATGTCATTCTAAAACAGCTTACCTTTCTTTTTCTCTTGTTTGCCACGACTCTCAGGGCTGCTCATCTCCATATCATCCAAAGGTTTATCCATGACAAATGTGGACATTTGTTTCTTCACTACGAAAGGCAACAATTCACTTTGAAGAGAGTTGAAATACTTGTTTCTGTCAAAATACATCATTTGATATTAACAGAACATATTTCCTTTCAAAAAATATTTATTTCGTCAAAATTACTTAACTTTTAAATTTTCAGTATATAAAATAAAATTGGAAAAACTTCTCCAGACTTACTTTTTTTCTTGAAGGTATTGAACTATGTATTTGTTGATCATGTAGACATGACAATCTGTCCAGGTGCTTTGTATTCTAGTGCATGGGTATCTTTACAGGAACAAACAAAAAAAAAGGAGAGGGATTATAAATGCAGAGATAAACTTTCAAGTCTCAAGGTGAAAGTTTTGGACATTGTTTCTTGAAAGATCAGAGATACTAGTTCCCCCCACCAGCAGGACAAGATCAAGTGTTTAGTCTCGAAAAACATATCAGATGATCATTGTCACAACATCGCTTGAGAATCACTGTGACATGAAGTGACTAGTGTTCACTAGATTAGTCCGTGTTCATTTCATGTGGAAAGTCTCAGTCTGAATCTGACCATACAGCAGTTGTTACTTGGACTTCAGAGACATATATTTTTTGGTTGTAGAGGCAGGAGATTTGTATTAATTGTCTTTGTCAAATGCATTAATATTTTGGATTTACAATGTTTGATTAACAATTTGTTCCTGAACTTATATTCAGTTATTCATTGAGCCTGAAGGCTCGATCGCCTATGTATTTTATTTCATAGTATTAAATATATTGTCTGCTGACAAGTGTTATTCATTAAATCTCTACGTTTGCATCCTACTTGAGACACAAGACACGCACACAAGACACGCACACAAGAATCCAAGGTATCATCTAATAAATTGACCAGTAATAAAGGTTTTTCATTCAATAGAAATAAACATTTAAATTTAAAATTTGTGAGATGTAAGAAATGATTTTCTACATTTATTTCAAAGAAAAATTTAAAAACATAGCACATTTAGCCTTTTTTGCATAAACCATTTTCCACAGTATCCAGTAAACAATTCCTGCTATTGGACATTTATTTATTTATTAAAAGAAGTTTTTTTTTAAAATCTGAAACTAAAATTTATAGGGCATTATTGTATATGTTTGATCAAAAAGTTTGTTTAATGGGCAGCCCCTTTAATTTTAGACAAATGTAAAGTTTAAGAACTACGTTTCCTGGTTTCTATTGGGTTTATGTATATGGCCCTCAAATCAATTATAAGTCTAGCTCATGCTATACATACATTTTTATCTTAATACCTGTCCAAAAACTTTTTAGAGAAGCTAATTGATTCCTCTTCATCTTCTATATCAATTCTTGCTTTCCAGAAAACCACATGTTCAAGATTGGAGGATTCAAAGCCAATGGAGATTTTTTCAGCTGAATAAAAGATTTGTTTAATATATATTTCTTTATCCATAAGCCAATTTACATAAGCAATACTATACATTTTATTTATTCTCATTCTTAATGATCAAATACAATCACAAATACCGTCAGAATTTTTCTGTTTGGATTTAAATCCTGGAACAGGAGTGTCACCAATTATTGTTGTAGGGAGCTGAGAAAGCATTACTGTGAACGAAGAGTTATTTTTGCGATGAACAGCCATAAGATCAGCTAAATCACAATCAGAAATCAAATCACATGTAACAATCAGGATGTTGGTCTGTAAATTAAAGCAAAAATATCTTTTGATAATTAACATAATAATATCATAGTTTAATTTGTAATTTAATTTGAGAAACAAAAAAGGTTCAAGGCAATTTGAGAACATAACAGTCATAAATGGAGCTAAAAAGTCAAATTAATCTAATTAAGTTTTAAACTGGTAATGTTTTTCTTGATTGTAATGATGCATATAGCCTTTCTGAGCTTGATGGGGAGTGAGGTCTGAAACTTTGGTCCATTGTCTGAAAATGTTCCAGAAAGAAGCCTTTTGTCTCTTTTCTTATAATTTCAAGAACTGATAAGTTATCTTTTATATATTATATGTATTAAAAAGTGAGTGCTGCAACAAAGATACAGATTTATTGTACATATTTTACTTTGTAGCAAGCAAAATGTTGAGACATACACAAAGTCATGTACACTTGTCGTAAGCCTCAGTCAAATACAATAATTACCTTAATTCTGTCTGCAATTATTCGAAGTGAATCTGCAGTGCCACATTCATCACTGTCTTGTATTTCTATGTATTCTAATCTTACACGGTCAATGCATCCATCAACTGATAAAGCATTCTGAATTTGGTCATGCCAACTTTGTCTGGTTACAATTATTATGTCTGCAAAAATAAAAATTAATGAATAAATGAATGGTGATGTCTTTGATTCCAAAGATTAAGGATGAGTGCTTTGTTCCACATGGCCATGCAAAAGCAAATTGTGACATGCACATATATATAATTCTGAGAGGCAGCCACTTGCTTGGGGTTATTTAACATTTTAAGTTTAGGTTTTTTGAAACACTGTAAGGCAACCAGCCTGCACTAGGTATTTTTTATAGTGGAATGTGGATTGCACAGACTAAATCACTCTTTAGGCCAAATGTCAACCACAGTGGTTCAGTAGTCTTATTTTGGAGTTTCCTAGACTGGCCTTTGACAAAGGCTATGAATATCATAAAAAAAACATGGGGAAATCAAATCTAAAATGTAACCCTCTAATCTTTAACTTTCACTCCACAGTTGGCATTCAATAAGGTAAACATAAAATGAATTTTACCAGAAAATCCAGCCTTTTCTAAAGATTTGATTGGATACCAGATGAGTGGAAATCTACCAACTGGCAACAATGGTTTAGGGCACTGGTATGTTAAATCTGTCATTCTTGATCCCACTCCAGCTGCCATAATAACAGCTGTACAATCTCCTGGATTAGACATTATTATTTAGGGTTGACCTAAAAGCAAAAAGAGAATATAAGTTAGAAAATTATTATAACACTACAACTTCAACAGTAACATCTATTAGTAGTATTTACTAGTAATAGTATCTAAAATCTTTATAAATTTCTAGTTTACGACTACGTGACTAGATTTAGATAAGATACCTAAACCGGCAGACTAAGACATATAATATCTAATAGCAAAGTCAATTTATTTCTAAACAGATGTTTATTTCCACTAATCTTGCATCATGCAGATAGCAGACTCTAACTCTAACTCAATCGTATATCTAAACATAGAATCTATATGAGCAAACTATTGTATACGAAACGTGAAAATTTTCGATTACTTTTACCTGTAAAATAATTATATAGGTCTGTATTTAATGAATCCAAAGCACCGATTGCAACTCCATTAGGATTTTTGTTAACCAATTTTTTAATGATCCCATTGGTCTGTCAATGGTTTTTTTTTTTTTTGGGGGGGGGGGGGGACATATGATTTGTCTTATGTTTTCCTAATAATAAATCGTTGGAGATTTAAGTGGATCTCTATTTGAAACATAGATTACCTGCCTACGATATGTACTCACAAGATACAAACAAACAAAAAAGATATAGGAAGTCCTAAACTAAGTGTTTTCTCTTATCGACAAGCTAGGGGGTTTTGGGGAGTCTTGCAACCTCCCCCAGCGGGGTCTGATGCTGAACCCTCGGCGCCAAGCATCATCTCTATATATAATTCTCTTCTTCCCTAAACAGGTCAAACAAGAAGTAAAGGAAAGATCACTCTCTTATTTCCGCGGATAGTCACCCCACAAAAAAAAAAAAAAAACAAGAGGGGGGGGGGGAGAATACGTTTTCACAGCTCGCTACGGATGGCTGCGCGCTGGACTGTCAAACCCTGGCCGCTCCTATCCCATGCGGGAGGTTTGGACTAGGAAGTAAACTATCGTCAACTCTGAAGGAACACCCGAAACATGTAAAACAAACACTAAATAGCAGGGCCGGACTTAAGCATTGTGAGGCCCTATTCGAAACGGATTTTGCGGGGACAAGTTTGGGTAGGGAAGCGGACAATAAGTCAAATTTAAGAGTTTGTATTAGAAAATAAATTCGTCTATGCATTTTATTCATTCTTTACTACGTACAGAATTACTTTACGAGCCTTGCGTGTAGCAAAGTCATACAGTATATCATAATAATTCTGTTTCCCACATAGATCACGCTCAATAGCAAGAATTACCAAATGACGTTTTCCATATTGAATGACACCCCAAAATGACAATTTTTTTTTCTATTTCCGTATATTTAAGGACTTTTTCGTATTGTTACGATTCTCCCTCCTTTTCTGACCTTCTGTAAACACGGCTAAACACAACACCATACATCAACACATCAACACATCAAGAACTTGACAACAAGGCTCCAAATAATCTGGTACTTTAATAATGAGTGAATAAGTAGATAGGTAGTTCTATTCCGTCCTTCTTGCTTCTTATTTGGTCTGCGTTCTTCTAGCACTTCAGTTACCCTTCTGAGAAGTTGTGTAAGATCTTCTTCTTGGACTTCCAGCATACGCCCATGATGGATATTCTTAGAGGCGTCTTTGGCGGCTTCATAGGAAAGGGCGTAGACCAGGGCTTCGCTGGATTTGCGCTTACCACTGATTCTTATTGCCTTCTTCAGTTCTGGATCTCGAATAGCATCAATGAATGCATCAGTGATAACGACGTCCAGAAAGTCTTGTGCTGCTGTTGGATATGCCAAATGAGCAAGACGTTCTATGTCCGCCTCTAGCTCTTGCAAGGTTTCACCGGGGCGTTGTTGTCGGGTTTTCAACTGAACTCTATAAACTTCTTGTAAATGTTCGTCTCCGTAACGGAGCTCCATAGCCTTAACAATGGCAGCGTAATCTTGTTGATTTGTCATTGACTGGAGCAGTTCTGCTGCCTTCCCTCTTAAAGCCAACACCAGAGCAGTCGCTTTCTCTTCTTCAGTGTTCCAGTTATTAACCTTGGCCGCTGCCTCAAACTGTCTTTTGTAAACAGTCCATGAGATGGATCCATCAAACACAGGCGGCTTTATCTTCACAGAGATTTCGGGCACTAATGTTTTTGTTCTAGTACCCCGTTCCTTGCTCAGTTGTTCTTGGGCATGAGTCCTTATCTCTTCCATTTCTTTTTCCACAGTGTTGACTCTCTGGTCAATCTTCTCGTTCATAGAGCTCATCTGTTCATTTACTTTTTCATTCATGGCGTTTATTTTCTTGAGGCTCTCCTTCATTAAGTCCATCTGGCCCTGCATGTTACTCAGGATCTCTGTCATATCTAGGTTTAATTCAAATATGTATTCATCTGGATCTTGATCTTCCTCAATAAGGGCCTGTCTTAGGCGTTCTGTTAGTGTTTCTTTGTTACCGTTGAGCTGCAGACCTCTCTCGCGAAGTTCTTGCCTTAATTCTTTGACCAACAACTGGTTAAGTAGTTTCTTCGAAGACATTTCAGCCAGAAAGGATCCCACTTCTGACACCAATGTTACGATTCTCCCTCCTTTTCTATCCTTCTGTAAACACGGCTAAACACAACACCATACATCAACACATCAAGAACTTGACAACAAGGCTCCAAATAATCTGGTACTTTAATAATGAGTGAATAAGTAGATAACAGCCAATACTAGACAATTGGCGTCAAACACATCAACAACTAAAATGTCACTCTGTACATCACCAACTTAAAGAACTCTACTGTCTCTCTTTCTGGACTTGTACATCAACACATCAGGACTCAACCAGGCCCGATTTCATGGCGACTAACTGTGCTGGTCTCGACGCTCTCCGGTCTTGAACTCCCGCTTTTCTATGCACTGTGTCACTCGTACATGCAGGCTTTCGATCACATGACCATAACATTGGTCATATTTGCGTGTAATCATGTAATCGTAGTACTGTCCCTTGTCCATGGCCCCCGCTGACCTGAGTGATTCTCGTGTGTGTCAACTGAGCCTATAGTTAACCCTTTTGCGCCGCCAATAGGGTCATAACAGTATATTTTACAATTTCGAGAGATTTCCAGGAGCTCCTGGTAAATCGACAGGAGTGCGCGGGAAATCTGTTTTAAGTTATAAAATGGTTTAATTTAATAATTTATACATCTTGAATTAGCGTGGGTTCCATGAAAGTGAGGATCCTTCAGTCACATAGGTTGCAGTGGCCTAAGACCGGCCCTGCAAAATAGCGGCGTATGCTATGCCGCCGGTCGACTAGTTTCCTATATTTGAAAAGACAATCGAGGCGACAGCCGCGAGCGTATCCCACTCGACCATCCACTATATTCCACTGCTGTCTTGCAAAGGTTTGGGCTACAATTTTTTTTGTAAAGAACACCTAAAAGTTATTAAGATACCGATTTGCCTTCACTACTCTTCAAACAATCTGGCGCTCCATAGCACTATCTTTACATAACAAAATTCTAATCTGTAACACAAAGCTATGTCAGTTCTTCCTGTTCCCAGACGTGGAGTCACAAAAACAAATATGAAAAAAAAAAAACAACAACTCCAGACCCATGCCGAAAATTGCTTCTGCCAGATACTGGGAATCGGGTGGGTGAGAACTAAGTAAAAAAAATTATGTAAAAATGTAGCTGGCTAGGACTTACCTTGCGAAAACCAACTATCACTATGGCAAGGCAGACATTTGATTGTAATTCGCAGGGAAATAAAAAAAAATGGGCTGGCCTAAGCTACCTATAGGGTACAAATGAATACTGCAAGTACGGCAACTACCACTTTATCCAGCATTGGAGTCCATTTGAAGATGAATTAATTCTATGATTTCAGTTCAAGATAATGCAAAGTTTATAACAAATAAAAAGCCTATTAACTTTTGGTAGAAATAAACTTTAATTATGAAAATATTTATTTGTTAATGCGATTTCACATATCGTCATCCGTTCCACCATCTTTGCTAACACTACTTACCAGATAGGTGAAATAGTCCGTATCGAGGATGCTCTCTCCTGTAGTATGAATGGCTCTCTTGTTTACTGATTTTCATTTTTTTTTCTGTCGATCAGTAAACCTTTTTTTTCAACTTCTAAGAGTTTGATCAATTTGGCCTGAGAGTTTAGTGTATAGATGAGGAGGCAGATGCAATTGGCGAAATCCAAGTCTGTTAGATGTTGAACTATAGGGTCCACTGAAGGCCATTTTTTGTTCTTGTAGACCGTCATTCTCATTGAACAACACTAATGTTAAGGGCGAAAGCATGCATCCCTGTATTAACCTATGTTTTTCCTACAAATAGATTGGTAAGCTTACAGTTATATATTACTTGGCAGAATGAAATGAGTCATCATATATTTGAGGATGTTGGTGAACTTCAGCTGAACTCTATAATAGTTCATCAGCTCCTAAATTAAGTCTCTACCAATACTGTTGAAGGATTTCTCCACATTAAAGTGGCTGTAGTTCTATCCTAGTAAAACAACTTTTGGCCTCAGAAAGTGGTGAAACGAGAAACAAATTTTCTGAAAAAGTAGCTGCTAAGGCTATGAACAGCCTTGAGTTAAATGGCATGGAAAATGCCTGAGGTTTTGTTTGAATTAAAATTGTGTTTTTACATCTCTCTGACATTTAGTTTTTGTATTTAAATATTATCACACAATCCATAACACTAACTTCAGTAGCCCATGATTTTTTTCCATTCTTTAGAAGACTGCTCACCCAGAACCAATTATGAAATTTAATTAAATACTTAGGCAATAAATGTTTGACTCCATATTGATGAAACTATAAAAAAATCAAACAAAGCATTAGGGTTTATTAAAAGAAATTTCTATAAATCAAATAAGAACATAAAACTAAAATGTTATTTAACCAATAATAGAATATGCATCCTCTGTTTGGGACATCTCAACTCAAGAAAACATTAAGAAACTGGAACAGACACAAAATAGAGCAGTGAGATTCATAACAAACGAATATTCACATTGACTAGAGAAACACCTTTAGTAAAATCACTAAATTTAGAAAGCCTTCAGAATAGAAGACTTAAAAGTAAAGTAGCAATTATACATAAAACACCAAACCATCATCTTCAAATACAAAATTTAATAAAATATTCAGAAAGACACAAAGATAAAGGCACATTCCTCGTTCCATATGCTAGGACAAATTTGTACAACTGCTCCTTCCTCCCTAGCGTTATTAGAGCATGGAATAGGTTGCCTGAGCTAGCCAAGAAAACCATTGATTTTGCAGAATTAGGTCATTGGTTAATATGCATGACGAAATGCATGACGCGTAGGATGTAATCATCTACTTTTATTGAAGTAACGTCTGTATTATATAAGATAAGACTTGAAGAAAGCTCTAATTTAGATTCTCAGTCTATATGTGAATGAAAAATAATACAAAGATAAATGCTGATTTAGAATAATGCATTTAATGTTCTTTTTGTGAAAATCTTGTAGACATTTAATTTTTTAAGCCAGTCATTTTTACTTTTACATTTCTTCTCTTATCAAACAAATGTCGCACTGATAAACATCAAATACATAAAGTTGCATCTTACGAACCACATGCAATAAATATTTCAACTCTTTCACTTCAGATTTCCAAATTTTACAATAACCATAACAAACATAATTTTAAAACATAGTATCATTCATAGATGAAGCAAAAACACTATCTGGGTCCTATGATACCAGTTGATCTGTTGTTCATGATAGGTTAGGCTACTTTGACAATTTGAACACACATCAATAGAACCAGAGTTTAAAACATTTACAAGCTTCAAAATATTTATGTTGTGAAGAATTAACCTTTTGATAAACAATAGTGTATGAATAAAAAGCTTGTAAAAAGAAATTATAAAGGGAACGGCTGATGGGATGAAATTGTCCAGAAAAAGAAGCTAATAAAGAGATTGTCTTTGAATCAGAAGATTAAGAACAATATCTGTATTAAAAGTGAACTACATATTTTTGTTTACACCATTATTAGGAAAGTGTTTTACCAAAAAAGAAAGGGGGGGGGGAGGGGCTACTTTCGAAGCAGGCTGTCTCCTCAGATGGTCTTTAAAAAATGTTTCTATTGAGCATTCTTTTCACATTGTTCTTTGAAGGTCATCAAAAAAATGCCTTTTGCTTTAAAGTATAGGTTTCTTAACCAGTAATAAGAATAGAATGTTGCAAAGCTTTCAGCCTACTTAGAGGCCATGAAATAACCCAAGTGAAGAGAAAGTCTGCCAAAGAATGCTATGTGAAGAAGCAATAAATTTACATAAAAAAAAAAAATACTGTGATTAGAGATATTTTTATCAATTGTTTTGGTTTAGCGCAATTTCATTCTTTTAGCTCTCTCTATGCGCTATGATCCTATCACTTGTCAGGGCCAGTTGAGAATACCAAACAAATAATTAATTACTAATAGTTAATTAACTTATTGGCTATTTTTTAATATTGTTTTTTTTTTCTCAGGTAAAGAAATAATTTTGTATAATTTCAACTTGTTCCAAAATTGAGTATGGGAGATGTACAAACTTTTGACCAGGCAGACATAGTGAATTGATTTAAGGTTTGTAAAAAAAAGTACATAAGTAGCATAAAAGAAGAAAGAAAGAACAACTCTGAGCCACTGGTAAAAGCAGCTGTATTTTTTTAAAATGGGTCCAAAAACCTTTTCATCTGCATGAGGTGCTGGCAACTAATTAACATTTCTATCTCTTGCAGTTATTTATAGCCATGCTCGTAATTGTATAATGCTAATGTAATAAGCAAAACTCAGTTTTAAAATATATATATATATATAAAAGAACCACACAGCCATATGATTTGACATGTTAGGATGTAGACAAAGTAAACTTAGAATACACTGCAATACTTTGGTACTCTCTAGTGACATCAAGGCACAATGTATGAAGCATGATATAATTAAATCAATCATAATAAACCATACAAAATTCAAATACAGACATTTTTATTGGCCAATATAACAGTGAAGCCTGGAAGGGGCAACCAAATATTAGAAAAATTAAATAAACCTGAAGGTGAATAGATACAAATCAAGACTCTTTCATTCCTTAAACATAAAGAAGACAACTAGTAACACATTGTGAGTCCAAAACATGCTATGTGCATTGGTTATACCTTAACCTGCACTATGCAGGGCTACTGGCTATAAATGCTCTATCTACAGATACTTTGAATTAATGAGTCCATAAGCTGGCCATTTGAGAATTGGTCTATTTAGCAATATATTGAGTAGGACTAGCAGGTTACCAAGGACAAACACTTGAGAGAATTCATAAAATTCAATACACATCAAATGTGCACTTCATGTGTCACATATAAAATGCTTTCAAGTACCCAGTGGTGTAGCTTTTTATTTTTGTTCAAGAAAAAGAGGGGTCTAAAATATTTAAAGAGTAGTTTTTTTCCAATGTCCCAAACTTCTGCCCACAAAAGTTGATGGGATTCAATTCTACTTCTAAGAGTCAAGGAATTATGTTGGCACACAAGTGAAGCTGTCATAATAAATGGAAAGATAATGTCAAGTTTATTCATGAGCCAGTTGTTTTAAGTTTATTCATGGGGGAAATTGAATTTTAAAAAGTGTACACATTTATTCCTATCAAGCCAATATTTTGAATTTTCTAAGACTTTTTACAATAGTATCTATCAGCCATCAAATTAAAAAATATACAAATAAATCTTTAATGTGGTCAAAATATTTAACTTACTGTAACATTTTCTAAAAAAAAAAATATAACATTATTATGGTTTTATTGAAAACTAAGGTGGAACCTAACCAATATTTATTTCACCCATGAACACATAATTTATCTCACAATGTTTTTATTTACAATCCTAGGATTGTTCAGCAGCTGGCGACTAACTTTGTGTAACATAAACAGTAAACCTATGCTTGGAGTGCTGTTTTTTAAACCACCAATTCAAGAAACTCAGTTTTACCCTGATCACTGTTTTGTTGACAAGTTTCCCAATGGAACTATTTGTTGAATTCTCCCAAAACAATGTTCGATAAAATACTGTGACATTCTGTGACACCCAAATCACTTTGAACTAAGAAGCTTTTCTAGCTGTGACTTATCCATGGATGATTGTCTAGTCTCAGGCAATTTCAGCTCAAAACCCGAACCTGCATTTAAAAAAGAAAAACAAATTCAATAAAACTTGCATTGTTTTTTAAAAGCATTTTAAATTTGGGAAAGGAGTAGCCTCAACATCAAAATATGGAAACAAATTAGTTTAAATATGTATGTATTACCTCGCTGGTTTAGACCTCGTAAATCTGACATTTCATGTTTCAGACGAAGACGTAATATAAACTGCATTAGATCATGTCTGTTTAAAAGAAACATTGTATATTGATTCCAATTAAATCATTGACATATACTTACATACTTTGTTTAAAAAAATCTTTAGCCTATAAAATACAAATGTTGAGCGCAAAAAGTTTAACTTGGCTAACCTGTGAGTTGGATCTGTAATTCCTATTTTTTCAAGTTTTATGTCATTCATTCGAATTAAAGTCCGACCTGGAAAAAAATAAGATTCTTATTAAGCTAAATGTGTAACAAAAATAATTATAATAATACATTATCAATAATGTGCTGCCTTTATACAGCATGTGGCATAGTATTAAAAAGATGGCTAAAATAATGTTGTTTTCTTAATGCTCCCAAGTTTGGCTGATGTTGGAGTGAACTGGTGTCCAAATATGAGCATTTGGTAAAGTTATGCATGGACTTAAACTTGATATTTGAATGAGGAAGCCATAGTTGGTCACTTATCTATAAGTTGGAAAACTGTCAAATTAAATCTATGCTGCTTTGCTTCAGAACCAACTTTAATAGGAGAGGTGTTAATTCTGAAGATTATCTAAGATATGGTTATATATAAACTGAAGGGAAAAGGAAAACAAAAATAATAAAATTGAAACAGTAATTTCATTAATTAAAGGATGCTGGCCAGTAGTTCTTACCCTAAAGCATTATTTTCCTCGTGAAGTTTCAATTTTTCAGTCTGGGCTTAACCCTAAACACCAGATAGTCTACGTGAGCAACTCACAATGTTTCTTAACTCTTCCTCCCACCTCATGTAACAACAAAGTGACAAAGTCATACCTGTGACTTCATGTTCATTGAATATTTCTTTGTACATTTCAAAGTAATCCCGTGCATGTTTCTTCAACCATTTATTCACATCTGCAATTGTCCAGAAGTAGAGTGGCTTGGTTTTTCCCTTCATCCCTCGTTTCACAGTCAGGCCATCTTTAGTTGGCCGAGCTTCTAAAGTTGCTCCGGCAAGCTGATATCATAAAATCAGAATGAAAAAAAAAAACAACAACAAGGAGATTCATTATAGTAGTGTAGAGTATTGCAAATGAAATCTATAATTCAATTAACATATGAAATTAATAAAGGCATATTTAACAGGTTAATTAAAACTGAAGATTTCAATAATTCCACTTATTAACGCATAGACAAAGTCAATTTTATTCCAGTTAATGCATTAACAATGCATATATTCATATAGCCATGTTAATCACAGAGCTTGTTTAGCGGCCATGCAATATAGTTAAATTAGTAATTCATAATGGTAATAAATATATATTAAAAAAATAATGAAAGTTAATGACTAAAAATGCACATTTGATTAATAAAAAGTAAAAAAAAAAAATGTTTAAAGACTACAAACTTGTGGTTCAGTCAGACGTTCTGTAGCTATCCTATCTTTTCTCATTTCAACATGATCTGATGAGTCCATTGTAAGACTAAGAAAAGAAATTGAAATGTTAGAACAGATCTAAATAGTAAAAAACCTAATTAGTCATTATATTATTATTTGATGACACTATTCATTCAGTTTGATTCAATAAACAAAAAAACATTAAAAAAGAAACAACCAAAACAAAACTCATTTAGCTAATTTAGCTTGATTATCAGCCACTACATTTGGTAGAACACATAAAATTTGTGCCACGAGGGCATTGAAAACAAGAGTGTAGAGAATGTCCTATCCCTTTTGAAATAAAGCAGTAGCGCTGTGGCTAAGCGGTAAAGCACTTGTCTTTCAAACCAGGGTCACTAGTTCAAATCCTTTTGAAGACTGGGAGTTTTAATTTTGGGATCTTTGGGCGCCCCTGAGTTCACCCAGCTATAATGGGTACCTGACATTAGTTGGGGAAAAATAAAGGCGAATGGTCGTTGAGTTGGCCACATGACACCCTCATTAACTGTAGGCCAAAGAAACAGATGACCTTTATATTGTCTGCCCTATAGACCACAAGGGGAACTTAAACTTACTTTGAAATAAAACACTGGTGGTAGTAACATTGATTGCATATATTATATTGTATGCAATCACAGCATCAATAATATAACCATGAAGGCATGATCTCTCCATCCAGGCAGTGGCTGATTTAACATCATACAAAAGTGCAATACAGATCGACTTGACACCAGAATCGCCTCTAGCACTATCCTGATATCTGGTCCCAGGTTCTCCTCTAGTAATTATAACTACTAACTAGATTACTAGATCTATCTAGTAATCAAGTGACACTAGACTTTCTAGAAGTCAGGTCTAGTCTGAGTAGAGTCAAGAGTCTAGTCTAGAGTGACTACTAAGTACTTGATTACTAGAGGAGGTCAGGACAGTAGAGTCACTAATGACATTGAATATAATTAAAAGAATCTTATCTAGATCTAATACTTAAATTTAAAGAATAAAGTTAAACAGCAAATTGAGTAACTGTAATACTAGATTATTATTGATTATACTAGATAAACATCATAAACTTAAAACTAGATTAAATTTAATATCAGTAATTGAATTTTAGTAATGGCACTCCACTGGCCACTGCCACTAGGGAAGAAGGAGTATTACCCAATTTTCTAATTCTAGATCGAGATTCTAGACTTACTTAAGTTTATGCTATGTAGATTCTATTTCTATGAATTATAATAAGCAACTTCATTAGGTTGTAAACCACAAAGTTGTAAACATTGCATCCATGTTTTTAGAAAAATCTGAGAAGTCGGAAATCGATTTCCAATCTAAAGCAACCCAAATGTTAGTCCCAGCAGTACAAAATCCACATAAGCTCTATAAAATATTTTCTAGATCTACATCATGTACATAGATCTATATATATAGAATAATAGATTTCGATTCCAGTAAATGTTTTGCAAATTGTCCTGAAGATAACATCCTTTTAGATTCAAAGATCTTTCATTCTTCACCGCCATCACCTATCCATTGGGCTGTTAGACTGTTGGGGCACCACAGACGATCTGTTGACCGCCTAGCTTTCTCCATTTCTCTCTGCATTTTGCCTTGGATAGAATCGCTTTCAACGTCAGGCCAGTTCATTCTTTTATGTTGACCTTCCATCGCTTTCTCTGCCTGCCTATTTTTAAAAAATGGTATTGTTCCCGGAAGGAAGGTCTTGGCGAGCCATGAGGACCATAATTGTGATATGGCCACAGAGTTTTATTTTGCGTTTATTTTTTTTTTTTGACAGTAGTTATCAGTTCATCGTGGGGTCCAGTCGCTGAATAAATCCTGTTTCTGTTCTCTTTGTTTGTGATGCGGTCAATGTATGTGCAATGATACTTAGAATCTTCCTTAGCATCTCAACTCCATTATTATCATCCTCTCTAGTTCTGCAGTCACAAGCAAGCAATGATTTTATTGTAATGAATAATAAGGTTTGTTTTCGCGTCCGAAGATTAATGAGGAATGCAGTATTTCCCGTGGCCACGCAGCCCCAGCTGTGACCTACATATTTTACCACATTTGGCGCAAGCATAACCATTGTCCGCCAGTGGTCAATTAAGATTCTCTTTTCGCCATCTGCGTCTTTCCTCGGCAGCGGATTTTCTTTTGGTCACAAATTTGTACCCTGCGGCCTTTATAATAGTGACCTCCAGCTGTCTCGTTCTGAGGTCGCATGCAACCAGGTGCTCTCTTCTATGCCAGCTAAGGCAATTTTAGCCTAAGCGTTTCTGTGGGGCACCTCTGTTACATCGACCACCTTTGAAACTTTTAGTTCACCAAAAAAGACTGATTGATTGTAACGAATATGTTATGGTTAAATCATCACAGCTTAATTATATGGCATTTAAACTCTAGGTCCAAACAGCTTCAATGCATGTAATGTTATCAGGAATTAAAAAAGGGCGGCAATAAAACCGGTCTATTTATTAATTCGGTTAACTCCCTTTACTTAGCCGCCTAGGAGCGGCACCTTCGCTTGGAGATCACGGCAAATTATTAACAGATAAATAGTACCTAAACCGATTTCCGTGTAAACCATTTTTTTTTCGTGAGCCAAGTAGACCTATTGATATAGAAGTTGTCGTCAAGCCATTTGTCTAGTGAACCATTATCGGGTTAACAAATTTTCGTGTGAACCATTTGTCTGGTGAACAAATTTTCGTGTGAACCATTTGTCTGGTGAACCATTTGTCGGGTAAACAAATTTTCGTGTGAACCATTTGTCGGGTAAACAAATTTTTGTGTGAGCCATTTGTCAGGTGAACTGATTTTCGTGAATGAATAGTTGTTGATCAATTGATCAATTGTCCGTAAACTACTTTTCGTGAAGTCGCAGCCACGTTTTTTTTTTCAGACATTATAACGATTAGGCCTATAACCTTTCACCTGATGAGTGTGTGTGTGTGTTTTTGAGGAAGTTGGGTAATTGGAATACCTTTGTGCTGGTACATGTTGAGAATCATCTGCTGCCTAAACACATCCTCCTCTCTCTCTCTCTCCCTCTCTCCTTCAATGTTAGATCCAAGGAAATAATATATTTGGTAACTTTACGCTCTAGGGCTTATACACTTAGATTGAATTATAATACCCCCTCATTGCTCCATATCGTTTTCTTATCTTTGCCTCTCTAACTGTATGTTCTGTGTGTAGGCCTTTGTACAAATAAAGAAAACCAGAGATTTAAAAAATCAAAATGTTGAGAAAAGAGTTGAACTGCGAATAGCTTAAATATGAAAATACTCTAAGCCAGTGGTTCCCAAACCTTTTCCTTAACGAACATTTCGCACATTCTGAGTATTTAGTGGAACACTTTGCTTATTTTTTAGAGAGATTAATTCACGCGATGGCCTACTAGTTAATTATTCCAGTAGCTCCGCGGAACATAATTTGGGAATCACTGTTGTAAGCAAAAATTAATTGCGATTGTAGCTTATTGTCTTCACCATATACGTACACAAAGAGGACTCTAAAACACAATGTGCGAATATCTATCATGTGATAATCTCCCTCCCCCTAAAACTTTCCCATTTTCCCTCCGCATACTAGAATATCAGGTTACACAGCTCTAAGAACGCGCGTTCATGACCTTGAGATTTCAGAACTGTCGCTCTTCGTTGCCAAGGAAACCGCGTGATGACATGAGGAAGATCATTATCTGTGCTCACCTCTGGCTTTTCGTCCACGGAACGGACCACTGGACATAAAGTGTCCAACACACGTTTGCCAATCACTTGCCTATAAATCAAGCGTGCGTGTCTGCACGAATGTTGAGCCAGATTTTTCCAATACCAGACGATTTTTCTTTTCGTTTTTCTTTTTTTCATGACGGCGATTTTGATACCAGCAATACACATGGGGGCAACAAGGCACGCTTGAAATGATTTTTTGTTAATACTTTCCTTCCTATGATTGACGATTCTCGGACAATGAGAATGCTACATGAAGGTCTAACTCTAAGATGTCTCGTCTAGATATACACTTGGCCTACAAGGAGTTAGATCTCTATGCATGAAACGATATAGCTTTAGCTTTGAACAAATTTTTTGACGACCATAACTATGTACTTCTTTCATTGACTACCAAGCAGAAACAGCGAGCAGAGAGACGACATACAATCAAAGAAAAAGTAGGCTGCTCTGATATATCTAAGCTCTAATGCCTTGCCTTGCTAAGACTATAAAAAAAAAAGCAATATAAAAATACTTTTTTGAAAACAAAGTTTATCTGGGGGGGGGGGGGGGGAGAACGGAAACAAATCGCCATATCTGTCAATGCTGTAAGGTTTAGCTCCCGCTTTATGCTTAAAAGTTATTTACCACTAATTGATTAACTACTTTTGGATTGATGCATTGTCATCGAATATGAATAATGTTTCAAAAGTTCAACTTGATCCGAGAATACGAAGTGGGAGAAAAAAAGTGTGAAAGAGTCCTCCCAGACAGACAGACAGACAGAGTGAGTTAATATAAATTTAGTAACTATAGTATTCCCTTCAGTATTTCCTGCAACTGAGTTGGTGCCAAATGTATTGCCAAGCATTCCTTGGGATCGTACCAGCAAGGCCAAAAGAAGGACCATGATCATCATATACAATCCATGATCCCTTCAACTACGATCTAAAAATGTCTCCCAAAACAGAAGAATGTATATTATTATGTAGATCATTACAACACGAAACCTGTTTTTTTTTTTTTTTATGTTCACAGATCAGTTCATAGCAAACAGCAAGGAGAAGAAACTTGTAGAGATTAAAGACGAAAACCTAACAATGTCCATTAGGCCCACGACCCAATTAGGCATTCACTAATTTTTGGAACTTTTTCCTATTGAATATTGAAAAGATAAATAAAAGAAAAAATAAATAAAATCCTTGTTACACTTACAGTTATAATTATATGCTATCAATTTATTTATCACTCAGTTATGTTTGTAAAATGTTAGTAAAATGTTTTACATGTTTCGGATGCTCCTTCAGAGTTGAAGATAATTACTTCCTAGTCCAAACCTCCCGCAGGACGACGGGGATGGGAGCGGGCAGGGTTTGAACCCTGGACCACCGATAAATCTGAACGACAGTCCAGCGCGCAAACCGCACGACCAGGCAGCCATCGTTATTCCATCGTTGCCTTTGTGTTTAAAGAGTGAATATTTCTAACCTTCTAATGGTGTTTCTATTATTTTCATGTACTGATTGTTCAAATTTTCTGCTTCGGTTGCTTTCTGGTGTGCCGCGTGTTTCCATGGCGACGTAAGTTCCTAATACTATTACTTCTCTGCGCTTCGCTAGAGACTTTGCACACATAGAGAGCAGCTAGATGGGCAAACAAACACAGTGTCTTAGAGGAGCCAAAGTTTTAGACCAGAAATAGAAGGAGAGAATATTGAACATAAAGTGTAGACTTAGGTGAAGACAGAAGTAAAGACAGAAGTGTAGACATTAGGGAAGACAGAAGTGTAGACATAAGTGAAGAAAGAAGTGTAGACAGAAGTGAAGAAAGAAGTAAAGACAGAAGTGTAGACAGAAGTATGGATTGATACTGTTTCGAGAAAGTCTTCACTGGTGCTGGAAGCTATTGCGGACGAAAAAATGTTTCGATGAAGAGGTCAATGAACTTTTCCAAGAAGTTGTTTAAAAAATGTGTAATAGGGAAATCTAAAAAATTTACCCGAGAAGTACTTTAAAAGATGTTCCGGAGAAGTACGAAAACTGCCATAGTGTAATTGTTAATAGAATTTGAATCATTGAGAACTTTTTCTTTCGAGTCAATGTACAAGCGTCAATTTTCAACGACTTTCCTTTATTGACATATATATCGAGTTAGGAGAACCCAATAACTTATAAAGATCTATATATTTAAAAAATTACAACTCAATGACTTTGTAAACAATGTCGAAATAACTAAACAATCGAACTTGATGTAGAAAGGGCTGAGGTCGCTGAAAACTGGTGACCAATACCCTTGAGGCTCCAGCTCCCTTGTCTCAACAAAGCTCTTCGGCGGAAACATCCAGTAGTAGAACTAGGTAGGCGAATAACGGGTAGTGAACCTCCGCAGGCGTACCTTGGGTGAGCAATTTAAAAAAAAATCTCACTCGGAATGAGAATGGAACAAAGAAGCAACAACCCAGTCCAACAAGTCCGCCACGCCGTTCCACTACGGAAATGTCCTCGAGAGCAATAGGAGTGGCGGTTCTTACACGGTATGTGGCGGTGATAAAACAGGAATACGAAGAAATTCTCCGTAGTTAGCGCTGCCTTTGGCCGCTAATAGCAAGCGAGCCCGTCACCGGAACCCAATGCCCTAAGTGTATAAGGTACGACTCAACCCAGTAATGACCACAGCCATTGTGGAACCTCAGAAAGGACTTGGGGTGAAAAGCTCCCGATCCTCCCCGGCCGTTGGATAAAATTATTTCTTACGTTGACCTCAAACAACAGACACTTGGGCCAGAGAGAGACTTAGAAATAGATCCGTTGAATGAAAACGTTTGTAAATATCCTTGATCTCTGTACTTGTGTTAACATTGGTTTATATAAAGTTGAAATAAACTGTCAACGTTGGTGAGGAGACATTAACCGTAGTACTTAATATTTGTAGTGAGGGAGAGAACTCCAATGCCTCCACACATAACAAAGTCTAAAACTACAAGTCAACAAGATCTACCAAATACTTTGAAACATTCTTCCTCTTTTGCGTTATGGTTCTTTTTTTTTTAAAGAAACATCGACACATTTATTTGTTTTTGCTGTCTCTGTGTAGCTTTACATCTGTATGCGTCTACATTTGTATGTGTCTCCATGTGTCTGTGTGTATGCCTGCATTCGTGTATGCGTTTGTGTATGTATTTGTTTGTGTTTGTGTGTACTCGTCTGAGACTTTCTCTCACTTTTCACACTTCAGTTCAAATGCACATTTCTCACTCCGAACTTTTCTTTAAAAGCAAATTTCCTTCTTTCCATTTCAATGGATGATTGATGTGTTTCCTGAAACTTTTCATTTCAAGAGTTTCATAAAAAAAGAATGGTGATGATTTAAGGAGAAGTGACTTAACATTAAGACTCTTCTATTTACCCAGCGTTTAGACCAGTTTAATTTCGGTTTAGTTTTTGATATTGCGGCTAGAACTTAATGCGAGTGTTCGTCCTTTGTTGACTGCGATGACGTCAATTCAAAAATCGAATTCATCCCTTTGCATATTTTTTGTACATCTTCAGATTTCAATACCAATGCTCTCTCTTAAAAGATTTGTCATTTTGCATAGGCCTACAGTATTACAGGAAACGTGGAAATAATATTGTGAATGTATGGTAAGGAACTCAACGACAAAGGAAAAACAATGACATAGGTTTAATACCACATGAAATATAAATATACAAACAAATACGACAACCTGCCATATTGTACACACTTTGTTCTCAGCTGCCATACCTAGGCGGAAGTATAGTCTCTCTAAACAAGGCCATTCATGCCGCGCGCTGAATAGTGCGCTGGTGCGCACCACAAGCACCAACTGTAGAGTTTTACAATATAGATGATGCTTAGAATTTTTACTTTTAGCACAATTTCTTCCTTCCTTTGGTGTGAAATTGTCTTCAATCCATACAATGATACAAATAAACAATGTTAATGTTAATTCGAACTAAATACTGAAAAATAATTTGCACTACAAATGAAAAGCTTAGAATTTTGATGCTGCAGTGTTTAAAAAAGTGCATAAATAAATTACTATAAGCTTTTTTACAATAAATTTTAAGCTTATCCATTCTTTTGTGTTTTGTAAACCAGGTAATATGGATATTTGGCTATTTATTGATTTTCTGTCATTTTCAAAGGGATGATTACGAATAAATACCACCGAAGAAGTACTTCAGAATTGAAGTCTTTCTAAAGAAGTATTTTAGAATAAACGACCATGTATTTCGGAATAAAAGTCCCACTGAAGTAGTACTTGAAATAAAATACCGACAGATGGTGTAGTTGAATGAAAAGTTAAAAACTCTCTTCACTAAATGATCAGTTCACAGCCATACACTTGATGGATTGAGTGTCAGTTGAAACAGGACGAACACTGACATACATAGAGCATAACTAATTCCACACGACATGATTACTAATATATGCAACTAGGAAACATTGTAAATCTCTACCGTTCCCAGGTATTTGAAATAGAAGATGTCTGTTTACGACACACCAACATTTTCATTTTATTTGGGGCTGGTGTAAATACTTTTGAATTCAGAAGACTAAGATTATTTTACCTTTACACATATGATTATTTAGGGTTACCAAACACCTGCATGCAGAAGGAAGGGAAAAAAAAGACATAATGAACTTTAAAAAATCGAATCTTTTAATCTTATAAGTTACATATTTTACTTTAAAAACACGAAATACGCCTTACGTCCATGGGTTCTTTCTAGTTATTATAACCTTTTCCATTCATGCTTTCGTGGCACTAGGAAGAAGAAGTTTAAACATTCTTAGCCTTTTTCTCCGGACATTGTTCTATATACCGATACAAGACACATATACAATAGACAGTAGCTACTTACTGCAACGAGTTTCAACGATGCGCCATAATCTGGTATTAAAACATAAAATGAACCACTTTTTTTTAACACTTCCGTTATGACGTGCAACCAACGGCTACGTCACTGTGCGTTAAACATATAGGCCTATCAATGTTTGTAGACATACTTGGGTGTATGACTAGAATAGTTATTGTATTACCCATGGGATACATTTTTTCGGGCTCGACGGACGGAGAGCTGAGGGTATGATTTGTGATATTATAATATCCATTTGGACCACAAACATGGAAATAAATCAAACAACTCGCGGATTTCAGAAGTACAATCGATAGCACTTTCGAAAACTAAAATCTAAGTCAATAAAAAAAAACCCTGCATTCATCTGCTATGTCTTCTTTCTCTCCTCTATGTCTCTCTGTCTCTTTCTTTCTCTCTATTTTCTATCGTTTTCTCTTCTCCCACTCCATAAAGAACATGGAAGTTCTCTTTTTTTTCTTTCTCTTAATTTTCTCTTGCCGCTTTGTTCTCTCCTCTTCTCTTCTTTCCATGCATTCTTTTTTCTCTCTATCACTTGGATGTTAAAAAACAAGTATGGCTTTTCTTTTCTTAGATTATTTAATGTCATGCTGATGACTAGAAAATTTGGTTAATAAATAACTCATGCTCTACGAAGAAAGCTTAATAATCTACAAACATTCATGCCATGCTGATAACTGGGGTGCTATGGTGCTTCCACAATGACCAGACGCCTAATTTATCTTGTAACACGGATAATGAAGTTATTGCGTCACCACCCATTTCTATTTCTTGTAGCGGTTAATGAGACTACGGAACTACCAGCACAAGGACCAACAGACTCCCTCAACAAATGTTGGGAGCTCTCATTATCAGTTTGGACACATGTGCACTCTGAGATTCAAACTCTGTACGTTAGGTTCGAAAACAAGGTATTTACCTCTCGAGAAGTCTCTCACCCTTAAAACACTTTTAAAAATATATATATATATATATATATATATATATATATATATATATATATATATATATAAATATGACTTAAGATCAGTTCAAATGTGTTTATAAAATTTTTATATCTGCCATTAAGGTATGGAATCGGTTACCTGAATCAGCCAGGAAAACCAATGACTTAAGTTTAAGTGTCTAATTAACATGCATAACTAGATAGATACGCAAAGGGCTTAATTATCTTCTCTATTGAAGCTATGTCTGCAATGTATAAACTTGGATGAACCTATTACTGATGATCAAAAGCTTTCTACGCATTCGTAGATTTACATTATCCACATATCCTGCTTTATATTTTTAACTTCACCGGGTTTTAAGCTTAAAACATATAAGTCGATGTTTATACATTATAGCTGACTAAACCACCAGGTCATGCTAATGTAGAAAAGTTCAGTAATACAGCCTACAAACTATATCACATTCAGCTGAACCTTTGAACCTTTACTCAATCTCACACATTCATAGATCTAATACACAGACACACACACGTACTCTCTCTCTCTCTACTCACTCACACACACACACATATTAACACTATAACACTTTAACTCCTCCGAGTTTAGATTCTTAAGAAACAACAATTCAATATCCAGACAAGTTTCAGTTCCCACGAGACTGATACACTCATTTCTTTTTTTTTTTATTCCTTGCAAGCTACCGTTCTTTTGTTTTCATTGAATGTACTTTGGAAAGGTGAAAGGTCAGCACTGACAGAGCTAGAAGGCTATGTACCCCAGGCAGCTGTATATGTCCCCGACATTTCTCACACATTGTCGTGACATGCTGCGTTCATTCCGTTTAATTTATGTAGCGCTATCGTTCAAATCTGCAGAACAAGTGGATCTGTTTGACTTACTTTTAGCCATTGACGTTCTGTAACATTTTCAATCGTTGAATAAGAAGAGTAACAAGAAATAGGACTTCTTGATCCAATAGATTCAGACATTTTGAAGTCACTGTCACAGTAAATACAGTTGGGATGTTCTCATACTAGAACTTTTGAGTTGGGTGTGGGAGGGGGGGGCGATTTTTCCAAAACCCTGACCCATGTAAACCCACAACCCTATGTGCACACACACATTTAGAATATAGTATTTTTCAAAATAATTACGTTGGTGTCCCTCTTATTTGATAGCCAGGGTGGAGGGAGGGTCCGGTCGAGTTGGTGGTGGGGGGTATTGCCAGAGGTTGTGCTTATGTTGACTCTTTAAAAAAAATTAACTAATAAATAACAAATAGCTCAATGTCGTATTTAAGACCATGTTTGTTTTTATTAAATACATTTTAGGGAGGAAATAATGTATGCCTGCAAGGACAAAATTCTCTCCCCATTTTAAACGTTTTATCTAAGCCGTAGGTCTATGTACTTTACAAACATTCTATCCCAGAATCAAGCCACAGTGCCACACACACACACAGACAAACACAAAACACACAGAGACACAGAGATGAACTATATACTGGCGAGAATGGAACTTCTTTATGTTGACAAGATAGAATTTCTTGTTTTAAAAAGGCTGTAGAATAATCTGACTAGGGCCACTTCCTCCCATAGACTGCGACGCCGGATAAGACATAAGTTGCTTATTAACTCTGATTAGATACACTAGTAAAGGTCAATTTTGATGACGTGTATTGCGTTAAGACAGTGCTGTCAATTAAACGTGTATTGCGTTAAGACAGTGCTGTCAATTAAATGTGTATTGCGTTAAGACAGTTCTGTCAATTAAACGTGTATTGCGTTAAGACAGTGCTGTCCATTGGACCTCATTCACCAATCGTAAACAAATAACATTTAGCCACGAGGTGCTCTATCTCTTCTATACAATTTACGATCTCATGTTTAATTCATGATGGTTGTCACGTGACAGTTTTTTTTCGTTGTTTTATCAATAAGATCACGTGACTAAATGTTGTTTGTTTACGATTGGTGAATGAGGTCCATAAATGTGTATTCTTGTAAGACTAGATTCAGGTTTTATATTAAATGTAATGTGTTTCAAAACCATTTTGTCGACTAAATGTGTGGTGTTGTAATGACATATTGTCTTATCTTATCTTATAAATTCTAGACGTGCCTTCAAAAGAGAAGATTATTATGCATATATGTGTTACTCAAGTCGTGCTTGATTTTCCTGTCTGATTGAGGCAACTTCTAAATGTGTTTTTTTTTTTTAAAGACTATTTTTTCTTCTAAAATTTGATTAGTATTTTACATCCTGAACTTACCCATTTCAACAAAAATGATGTATGCAGTTGTGGTTCTTGAATTCAATAGTAAGATATTGCCTTTATTGCATCACCGTTTGATATCTCGAACAGACTTTGGCAATGGCCCATGCATGTATGTATAAACTATAGTGTAATGTCTATATTATAATGAGAACAATATCCCAGAAAGCGCTAGTGCCATAGAAAGCACGTGCCCGACTCTCTCGAAATTCGATTTGCTGGTCTAGGCGCTTCCCCTGGAATACATTGTCTGCGCGAGAAGTAAAGAAAGTCGACCGCTGAGGTCTCAGGTTCAAGGGCCACAGAATGAGAAAGCACGTCTTTCTATCTATAACAAATAATTCTAATCCGTGAGAGTTTTTTTTTTTACAGAGGTCATGGTGCATGGTGTCCACCCCCATTTTCTTTTCCGGATCCGGAACTGACTGCTGCCTCAGATCTAACCATTCCCTTTTAACAAACAAACACACACACTGAGAGAGAGAGAGAGAGAGAGAGAGAGAGAGAGAGAGAGAGAGAGAGAGAGAGAGTACAATGCTAAGCCAACTTACATTTTTTAACCGCAAAGTTTTATAAAAATCTAATCCATATTCAGGAAGGAGCGTTGCTAGCCAAGGGGTATAAAGGTTTAAACGTCTCACCCTTTGAAAACAGCACCGTATTTCACAAAAAAAATTTAGGATGCATTAGAGCTTAAAAACCTTTTCTATCAATTAATGTTCACATTTCCATTTTCTACATAGCCCCTCCGCCCGTTTTTTTTTTAAAAATCTTAACTCGATACATTTACGTTACTTTAAACTCATGTTTCTGCAACAAGGTTGCATGGTGAATAGGTACGCCCCTGCGAACATCCACATTGATGGCGCCAGAAGAAGCTATAGAGTTATCGTCCGTCCAGGGAGTGGGTGTACTCACATCTCTCCTTCCTCTACTCGCCACCCCTCCCCCCGTCTCTAACCCCCCTCCTCCCATTCTTATAATACGTTCACTGGATAGATTTCAAGTGAGGTTTGAAGTAGCCCGAACGATTTCCTTTCAGTCGTGACAAGAGCTTGGTGGTTTGAATGTCAATTCTTCCCAAAAGATGCGATACCGGCACCTAGACTCTTTTTTTCAGACACACGCGCACTGCGCAAAACAAACAAATATCTTTGAACACTGACGTCTTCTTCTTATTTGTTTGTATTTGTTGTGGATTTTTTTTTCGTGATTTTGTTTGTCTCTGGCAAATAGAAAAAGGGCGGGGAAGGCGTTCAGGAGACATGTCTCAACGTGTATCAAGATGGCCTCGTCAGAACATTGCAATCTGAGACACGTTTGAATGGCCTGTAGGTCGAGAAGAGATTCAAAACTACGTATACAATTGTGTGGTAGACTTTTGATACAAAGATCACTTGGGTTTTAGATCAAGTAAGTAATTCTTTTTTTTTTCACATCATTTTGCTCTGGTAGAGCACAGTTTAGCACCTGTTTAGCCTGTTTAGTTTATTCTTGTAGAGCACAGTTTAGCACCTGTTTAGCCTGTTTATTTTATTTTTGTAGAGCACAGTTTAGCACCTGTTTAGCCTGTTTAGTTTATTCTTGTAGAGCACAGTTTAGCACCTGTTTAGCCTGTTTATTTTATTCTTGTAGAGCACAGTTTAGCACCTGTTTAGCCTGTTTAGTTTATTCTTGTAGAGCACAGTTTAGCACCTGTTTAGCCTGTTTATTTTATTCTTGTAGAGCACAGTTTAGCACCTGTTTAGCCTGTTTAGTTTATTCTTGTAGAGCACAGTTTAGCACCTGTTTAGCCTGTTTATTTTATTCTTGTAGAGCACAGTTTAGCACCTGTTTAGCCTGTTTAGTTTATTTTTGTAGAGCACAGTTTAGCACCTGTTTAGCCTGTTTAGTTTATTCTTGTAGAGCACAGTTTAGCACCTGTTTAGCCTGTTTAGTTTATTCTTGTAGAGCACAGTTTAGCACCTGTTTAGCCTGTTTAGTTTATTCTTGTAGAGCACAGTTTAGCACCTGTTTAGCCTGTTTAGTTTATTCTTGTAGAGCACAGTTTAGCACCTGTTTAGCCTGTTTAGTTTATTCTTGTAGAGCACAGTTTAGCACCTGTTTAGCCTGTTTAGTTTATTCTTGTAGAGCACAGTTTAGCACCTGTTTAGCCTGTTTAGTTTATTCTTGTAGAGCACAGTTTAGCACCTGTTTAGCCTGTTTAGTTTATTCTTGTAGAGCACAGTTTAGCACCTGTTTAGCCTGTTTATTTTATTCTTGTAGAGCACAGTTTAGCACCTGTTTAGTTTAGTTTATCTTATAAAATACAAACGTTACTTCAAAAAAAAAAAAAAGATGATAACGTCCTACGCGTGGACCTATGTCAATCCAGTCATGCAAGTTAATAAATGACGAATTCTGCCAAGTCATTGGTTTTCCTGGCTGACTCAGGCAACCCATTCCATGTTTTAATAGCACCAGGTAAGAATGTGCGTTTGTACACATTTGTCCTAGCACAGTTTAGCAAATCTTTAGCCTTTTCAATGTCTCAATGGGTGCATGATGTTTCTACTGAAATGGATACAATCTAAAATGATGGCGATGGAAGGCAGACAATAAAAGATTAAGCTGAGCTGCGAATAAGGATTTAATGTGTACAATAAACAAGGCACACACGATTCTTTGTATACATTGTTTGCCGAAAGAAGTGAGTGAGATCTTTCTTCAGGGAACAGTACCAGGAAAAGAAAGAAAAGCAGACAGATAAAGCGATGGAAAGACATCATAAAAGAATGGACGGATTTGTCATTGACAGAGTATTTATCCAAGGCAAAAGACAGGAATGGAGAAAGACGGTCGGCAGATCATGTGTGGTGCCCAAAGGTTCAACAGACAAGGGGATAGGTAAAGGTGATCACTTGAATACATTCATTATTTTTGTTACTGCTTCGAGAGCATAACCTAATCTTTTTAAAAAGTATTCGTCAAAGACATGTTTTGCCTGTATATAAACAACCGTCTTTAGAAATGCTAAAGATATAAATGACATTAATCTATAATCAATACATACGAACCACCGCCGAAAGCTAGATCTATAAATAGCGCAGACACTACTCTGTGTTCAGGAAGCAGCAGTAGTTGATCTTAAACTCGGGGAAGAAATTAATTGCGCTATTTTGAAAAATCTTCCACATTATTTAGCCAGGAAAAGACATAGCGAGAGAGAATCAGAAAGGAAAAAAAAAGTTCCTATTTTATATGTTTTCCCTTCTAAATAAATAAATAAACATCAGCTAGATCTGCAACATTTCATTCTTTCTATAGAAAGTTTGACGAGTTTGTTTCTACATTACATTTCATGTGGGCAGACCACATGATCTACTAAATCAAGTTTTTTTTTGTGGGTACATCATTTCCTAGATCATTTTTTCTGTGGGCATATCCTAACCTAAATCAGGGTTTCTCTGGGCACAATATATCTTAAATCAATTTTTCTGATGGTAAGTCATATCCCAAATTACCACTTTGAACAAATCACTTCACCACTTTGAACAAATCACTTTAAACAAATCACTTCACCACTTAGAACAAATCACTTCACCACTTTGAACAAATCACTTTAAACAAATCACTTCACCACTTTGAACAAATCACTTCACCACTTTGAACAAATCACTTCACCACTTTAAACAAATCACGTCACCACTTTGAACAAATCACTTCACCACTTTGAACAAATCACTTTGAACAAATCACTTCACCACTTTGAACAAATCACTTCACCACTTTGAACAAATCACTTCACCACTTTGAACAAATCACTTTGAACAAATCACTTCACCACTTTGAACAAATCACTTCACCACTTTGAACAAATCACTTTAAACAAATCACTTCACCACTTTGAACAAATCACCTCACCACTTTGAACAAATCACTTCACCACTTTGAACAAATCACATCACCACTTTGAAGAAATCACTTTACCATTTTGAACAAATCACTTCACCACTTTGAACAAATCACTTTAAACAAATCACTTCACCACTTTGAACAAATCACTTCACCACTTTGAACAAATCACTTCACCACTTTGAACAAATCACGTCACCACTTTGAACAAATCACTTCACCACTTTGAACAAATCACTTCACCACTTTGAACAAATCACTTCACCACTTTGAACAAATCACTTCACCACTTTGAACAAATCACTTCACCACTTTGAACAAATCACGTCACCACTTAGAACAAATCAGTTCACCACTTTGAACAAATCACTTCACCACTTTGAACAAATCACTTCACCACTTTGAACAAATCACTTCGCCACTTAGAACAAATCACTTCACCACTTTGAACAAATCACTTCACCACTTTGAACAAATCACTTCACCACTTTGAACAAATCACTTCACCACTTTGAACAAATCACTTCGCCACTTAGAACAAATCACTTCACCACTTAGAACAAATCACTTCACCACTTTGAACAAATCACTTCACCACTTTGAACAAATCACTTCACCACTTTGAACAAATCACTTCACCACTTTGAACAAATCACGTCACCACTTAGAACAAATCACTTCACCACTTTGAACAAATCACTTCACCACTTTGAACAAATCACTTCACCACTTTGAACAAATCACTTCACCACTTAGAACAAATCACTTCACCACTTTGAACAAATCACTTCACCACTTAGAACAAATCACTTCACCACTTTGAACAAATCACTTCACCACTTTGAACAAATCACTTCACCACTTTGAACAAATCCCTTCACCACTTTGAACTTTCTTATTTGTTTTTGTCTAATCCTGTACATTTAAAATTTGAAAGAGAAAAGTAAACTTATTAAGAAATGTTTTTTTAAACAAAGAAGATAAATTTATTGACGTGTTTTTTTTTTTACGAGGATTTGTACTATCACTACTACTACTACAACTACTACTACTACTAATTATAATTTTTTATCAGTGAGGTTTTACAGTTTTACAACAGTGCATTACACATAACAATACATTATTAGAATTTTACAACAGTGCATTACACATAACAATACATTATTAGAGTTTTACAACAGTGCATTACACATAACAATACATTATTAGAGCAAACAATTTGTACGATAGCACATAACATATTTGTGTTTATACACCAGTTTCTCTTCAACATTACATGCGAAATATACACAACAGTAAGTTAGTGATTTCGTTCAATGATTGGATTGCCAAAGGAACAATAGAGTTCTTGTATCACTTTTTGTGATCGGTGTCTTTCGAAATCCTTTCCAAAGTACTATTGCAATTTAACTGTTTATAAAAAAATAACTTGTTGACCGAGGCGAGGCGAAGCTTTCTTTTGGTCACTTCATTGACGCGGTGACCTGCTTCTGGTTATTTCATTACGGTGAAGATCAGTCTTTGGTCACTTAATTGAGGCGAAGACTTGTTCTAGTTATTTAATTGAGGAGCTGTGCTTCTATTAAGCTTGACCTTTGCCTAGCCTCTCAAATCTACATGGAGTGAAACATGGAGACATCGACAGTGTTTCTTCTTCACATACTTTCTGTTCTCATTAGTTCCACGGATTAGATCACGAAGGGAGCTAATCAAACAGCAAATTTCAATTTGGCAGGAAAATCACGTCAATCGTCTCTCTTTAAAAAAAAAACTCCAGCCTCAATATGGCGGCAAGTGAATGACACAGAGCTGCTCAGCTGTGATCAATTTTTATTTCAAGAGACAGAGGGGAAAAATAAAACGACTCAAAGAAAGTGAAGAAAATCAAATCAACAAAACCAACTGCCATCTTTCCTATTAATCAATCGTCCTATTAAAAGAGAGAACACGACGCGTGACGTCGATATCATCCTCTAAATAATGTATAGATACGGATTAATATTTGATTATATTTCATGTGTTTCTTCTGAGACAAGTTTTTTCCTTTCATATCATTTTTAATATTAATTGACAGATAAGATGGAAATGTTATGTTTTAGTTAATTGCTTCTCTGGCATCTCTAAATGTTTTGTTTCTAGACAGTGAAAGGAAGATAACTCGAAACAGTTGTATTTTGTTCACAATGTACTTTTGATTGAACATTGCCTTAATTGAATGAAGGATAGTTTTGGTTGGTTTGTTTTGGTGCAAAGTAATAGCTGGATTGGGATTTGTTTTGTTTTTGACAACAAAGGATTTTTATTTTATAGAACGAAGTCTTCCGCCTAATAATCTCGGGGCGAGGAAGCGCTAGTAAATCTTAGCCAATATAATCAAGTTACACAAGATACAAACACAACACTTAATGAGACCGATAACAGTGTATGTGTGTGTGTCTGCGTGTGTTGCTATAACATCACAGGAAAGTTTGAATGATGGGAAAATAAAAGTATTCCTTAGCGACACACACACAGACATATTCACGCTCTTTGTAATGAATCCTATTATTATAGAAATGAACTAATACTCATTCTCTCTCACTGCCAGGGCTGAAACATAGTTCATTGTAGTCTTTCCTTTATTAGGAGTGTTCTCTTTTGAATATCCTGATGATATGGCAGGTCTGCAGCAGTGCCGCCCTCTGACAATTTGTGAAAATCATCCTAGGAATTATTATAATTACTATTGTTATTAGGTTAAACGCAAACTAATATTCATTCTCTGACACTGCCAGTGTCGAGCTTTGTTAGAGAGAGGATTTTGTTTTTGAATCATAATGACAATGTCTTTTATTCCGAAGATTGAGGATGACTGCAGTGTTTCAAACGACTACGCAAACCCACTTGCGACCTGCATTTTCTTCCGCGTCTCGTGCAGACAGAGCCGTTATCCAACTGTGGTCTATTCAAGTTTTCTTAAGTTTCTTTTGCGCCTGTCTTCAGTAGTGGCTCTCATTTGGGTCTCAAATGTGTGTCCCGAAGCCTTTAGCGCTTACGTTTCCCGTGTATCATAGGTTTCTATAAATGTATGTGCCCAGTCAAAAAAGCTATTATATCTAGGCATAGAACATTACTTTAAAACCCATTTCACCATATCAAGAATTCTCGCAATGATGTGATCTGTTATTTTCTTTCTAATCAAAGTTTAAAAAACAGTTTGGAAGGACAAAGAAATAGCGATTACTCTCCACGTGTTTTTAATGTGTTAGTCAGAAACATCATAAGTCTCATTCTCATTACTTTCAAGCGAGCTGACAAAAACATTTTTCTAGTTTAGAGATTCAAATGTTTGTTTATATCGTCAACAAGGGTTTAAAAAAAATTCGATTCAGCAATGATCAAAGTTTATGTCCGCCATAACGATCGCCGGTCAAGTCTCCATGTTTCTTGTAGATCTACCAGCTATGCATTTATTTTTATTTTCACCACCAGAGCCGGTATCGACACAAGTCCTAGCGCGCGCTCCTTGTGCCCCCTCCTCTCTCTCTCCCCCTCTCCACCATCTTGACAGGCTAATGAAACATTCGTGTCATCTTTGATCCTGTATCGACTGCCCGAATATGGCCACAGAAATACCTTGCCCCCTTCCTATACAGTGTTCAGTGCACCCTAGCGCCCCCTTCCTATACAGTGTTCAGTGCACCCTAGCGCCCCCTTTCTCTAGTCCTCAGCTCATTCATCTGGCACGAGAACTTGGCGAGGACTTGATTTATTAGATGTCGTAAACATCGATAGATGCACACTGGAAAAGAACTTTATGTCATTTTTAGACAAGCTGTTTTTTTTTTATCTACTTTTAAAAAAAAACATTTTTATTGAATGAAAAATAAAACTAATACATAGATCTAAATCCATTTAGTTTATTCCACTGGCTTCAAAATATCTTGAGCCTACACAGTTGTTTTTTCCCCAAACATTATGACCTTTTTTTTGTTCTTAGCAGTGTTTGATCTTATTTTTTTTTATGTTTTGAAGTTGTCAGCTTAGACACTCCACCACCTCCTCTCCCCGCATACCACGCTAATTATCCCACAGTTAATTCTGGTTTTAGTTTAAAAACATTGATTTCAGTATTTATGAATCTGAGCTGTATAATTAAATCCTAATGGCATTTCTGTGTAGCTGAAGCTGTTGATAGTTGTTGAATTGAAATGAATCCTGTAATGGGATGGTGAACATCATTTGAAGAAAACAATCAATTTTATTTCATAGTTAAAACCAAATTTAAAAATACAGACTCAATGAATTTTCTGAATCTTATATCTTTTGGCCTTTAGACTTTTTTTTTCATTTTTAGGGGCCTAGTCTTTTGCTAGTTTGTGCATGAACATTATAGGCCTCTCTGGTTATATTTTACATGCTTCTATAAATACATTAGTTGCTTGTATTTCTACATTTCAAAGCAGAGGACATTGATGTTGACATAGCCCTAGACCGCACTATGTGGAGGTGGGGACAAAGAAAGTAATGGACAATGACGAAGGAAAGACCTCAGCTCTCGATGAAAAGAGAGCCTCACGATAGATGACTGGTTCCTGTTTGTCTCTGTCTGTCGTATTTTAAGGAGTCGATCTTGTTCCTTTGCAACTTCTCGTGTTACAAAAGAGGCCAATCCTTGCTACACATTTGCGGTGTTTTCATTATAATGTAAATGTGGGCACAACAAAATTAGCACACAATAGCGATCCGCTATACACTATACATTTCTATTTCCTTGCCTTCTCTCTTGGGCGGAAATGTTCCTGGTTTACAACGCTGTGTTTAGGTAATGGTTTGAATGGGTGCACAACTGGTGCACGTCGAATGGTGATATTGGTGTGCAGAGGATCATTGCAGCAATGTACTTTAAATGTTAAATGTTAAATTTTAACGTTTCGGATTTCGGATCGAATTATTCTTTTTCTCTAAAGTAAAACCTGTTTCGATATAAGAATGTGTAGAAAAAAAAATTAAAACCTGTGCAGAAAAGAGTTTTGTTAGGCAAACCCAGGTTTGACTTGTAAACAAATATACACAAGAATATGATCTGTGTGTTTTTTTTTTCTAAGCGGCGCATAATCCTGAACCAGTTCCACTGGCGTCCGTGGCAAAGGATTTAGTTATCAAATGAGGTGGCAATGTCGATTGAAGTATTTATAACCATTTGTCATTTCCCCACTTGTTATTGTTGAAGCTGCTGGTGGTATAATATTTCGACCAGAAACATTTTGCGAGATTGTATTCTACTTTTTTTTTCTATATTCAGAATATGAGCTAGATGGCCACAACCAGACACACACAGACTCACACAAGACACACACATCCATGCCACACAGACATACTCACAGACCTCTCACTCCGTGATGCCATAGTTGTCTTTCCTAAGCAAACCAAAGGTGTTTAATCTTCAGAAGAAAACAAAAAATGGTGGGCTGACAGAGAGCTGGGGACAACAAAAAATATCTTGTAATGTCGGATCTTATACTGTTTAGAAATCAAGCAGTCATGCTGCCATTGAGTCCTGTTATTTCTTCGCTCCTGAATGGGTCGCGGGTTGAGACATGATCGTACAACGCACATTGTACTGGGGGACCCATCTTCTTATTCATACCACAAAGCTAGTTACGCCCCTGATGGGAAACGATTGACTCGCTGTGCGATGGGATGAATAATAAATGACATCGCTCTATGGAGGCGAGGGATGTCTTTGATGTATTAGTCAAAGACAGTCTCAAGTACACTGGTTCACGGTGTTCGAACAGCCAGGTCACGGAGCCTTATTTCTTGTGCTTTATCTTTGATATTGTTTCTGCATGCTGTTTGTTCTTGTCTCTGTGAGCTCTTCTGTCCCTGGAGGCGGGAAAGTTTTTTTTTTTTTTTTTTGGTTCTTACAGATGTGAGAAGTTCAAACTTTTCCAGCTGCTATAAAAAAAAATCCACTTTGAACTCACCAGAAAGTGATGGAGGACTAGGAAATGTCACGAGAGAAAAGTCAACTGACCTAACAGCATAGTACACATCGTTCGAGACATTTGTTGCACTATCTTACAGGTGGATGCAATTAGGGAAGGGTAATTGTCTCCCACCCCAACAAATTTGTTATAATTTTAGTTCATATAAAAATAAAGAAATACATACACAATTATAAAATCAGTGTTTTTTTTTTAAAAAGTTGCTCCCACGTTCTATTTCGTGTACCCTAAACTAAAATGATGTTCCTGCTTCTTCTTCTTTGTAATTGTCGACAGAGACGACTCAAAATCTCTACAGTGGCGTAGCTATGCTGGGAGGAGGAGGGGAGAGAATAAAAAAATCCCCCGGCCCCCCTTTTGAGCGGGGTCACAAATGAGTGTTCGAAATTGTTTTATACATTAAATATTACGCAAAATGCAGGGGCCTCCAAAGAGGTCAAGCCCCCCAACCCCAAATGATGGCAAATTTCCAGCTACGCCGCTGAAACCCTAGGCCTATGGAAGCTCCTCTCTCCATCGTCTTATTAACTGTTCTGTCTGGGATCCAAGCAGATATCAAATTGTTTTATCCCTATTACCGATAGCACGTATCCCAAGACGCTCGTGTAAAAACGTTAAACACGAAGTCACCCGACTGTCTTCCAAATCACAAAACCGGAGTCTGGGTTTTCCACGTGCCTAGAATCTTGTTAGAAAAAAACAAACTCCAATCGATAAATTATTTGTAAAGTACATTTGTTAAATTCCCTGTATATGTATCGACTAGTCAACCAAATTTCTCTTAGCTAAATGGCCATCGGCTAAAATAGGAACCAATCCGGTGTCAGAAACGTGAAACTGTTGAAGCGGAAGACGAGGCAAACCAAAAAAAAACAAAAAAACAACTTCTGTTCTTTTCCGGCGGCCGGTGGAGCTCAAATATCTCAAAGTAACTTATTAATAGGAAAGTTTGCTAGCAAATTAGATTGGTCTTAGGGACTTGTACAGTTATTCTATTATTCAACCTGGCAAGTGAACTCTGATCCTGTCCAACTGTGACCAGGTTTCTAAGGAATATACATCTGACGAAGTAACAGACCTGACTATGAACATAGACTGAACAAACCTTTTGTTAGCAGTCCTTAATTCTCGGCATGTCGGAACAAGTTTAAAAATATTCTTTTTATTATCATGTACAGCTATTTAAATCTATATTATTGTTCAAAATGATTTATATACTGTTTGGGCTATGATGTAATGATCTGAGATTCAACAGTATCATCTGAAAACTTGTCAAACAAACCATGAGTAACATTAAAATCACTTTCTCTTTTGATCTTTGATGCCTTTCATTCGTGTCACACGAACCAAAGCACAATGAACACAAGAACACACTCTGAAAATTTTCTCAGAATATTTTGACTTAAATCTAGCTCTAAAAACTAGAAGCATTTTAGAGATGTCGTCCATATTTTTTCCAGATTTCCCCGGAATTAAGAAGAAATAGATTAAATGCAAAGAAATGAAATCTCCTAAATATCAGAAGTCAGAAAATAGGGAGGGGAGGAGGGGAGGAGGAGGGAGGGGGGTAAAGCACTTGGCTTCTATGAGGATAGTCGCTATGTCTTGAGGTAGATCTGGATCTAGACCGTCTCGGGATCTTGCTCAAACGTTTGCGAGATCAAGTTCGTTAACTCTGATCTTTTTGATGTAAGCAACGAGTTTTGTTGTGCTCTGCCATAGTTGTATTCTCCTTTTTATGTTTCTTGTATGTCGTTGGGGTCTGTTATTGTGATCTGTCGTCATTTGTTTTTTGTGTTGACGTTTGTTAGAGAAATTCATATATAAACATCATCTGGAATATACTTGTTCTAGTAAATTTACGCAATACATTAGAGTCACGGCGTTCATATAGATGCTTTTGAAGTGTGTGCATAAATTCTATGCATTTCGTTTGTTCTTAGTAATTTCAATAGTCCATGAACTAGTTCTTACATGGGTTATTAGACAGAAATTCAAATGAAAGCTAGACGCATGCGCCATCTAGGAAACAAGTTCACATACTTATTACGGTACACGTTTGTCACAAGTAAACAGGTAACAATGGTAAATATGAAAGACCAGATAAACAAAGAAGTTCACTATAACTTTTAGAATAAAAAAAAAAATAGTTTATTCTTTATTTCTACCGTCACCTCCTTTTCGGACTGTGAAAAGAAGGGCCGGGATTCTTCGACACATTTGCTATATGTGTGCCACAATGTGCATATATATTTGATGCCTATGTCAATATACATTGATCAATAAAGGGAAGTTGTATGGTTAGTCAATAGAAGTCTCTTGCTTGACTTCATTCACTCCTTCCCTCGTTAAAGAGTTAATATTGGATCTGGCAATGCTAACAACTTCATTGCTGCTAGAGCACGGCTGGGCGTTTATTTTGGGCAACTCACCATAATGCCGGAGGGCAAAGTTCAAAACATAATAAAGATACATTATCATCCCATCCTACAACACCGCGAACCCAGCACCGGCCATCCAAGCCGTTTTACGACATCCCTCAGCGAGATGAGATGCGAGCGAAATGAGCCTACCATTCTATTTTACGACATTCTTTAAGTGAAGCATCGTTCTGTGCTGATGTATAATCTGGCAGCGAGGCTAGGCTGATAGGGACATGCACGACTCAGTGCTTCGACTGGATCGCCCTACGTTCAGATGTGAGGGTAAAGTGCAACCAGTCATTGATCTTGTGGACTGACGAAACACAATTACACTGGCATCAGGTCGTGGGGAATGTCTCAATGATGCTTACATAACTTACATCGGTGTGTAAGTGAACAGAGATTACAGATCTACTCAGGCGATGCAGTTGAAGATGAAAGTGTAGCTAGATTCACACACGCGAATGCAGAGGTCAAGGTAACGGGATAATTCCGAGCCCTGCAAAAGTAGAAAACCTGATGTGTGACAGAGTAGTGTAAATAAATTGGACCTCCATATCAAGAGGCTAGAGTTCGAGACTCGACTCAGATGTGCTTGCTGAGCATCTAAAGGCAGGACGGAAACCTTCTCCCAAAGACCCCTTTCCCTCTCACATGTCTACACAAGAGACTAGACCAAAGGGCACTGGGCATGCTATATACAAGAAGATTTTTCAAGTTCAACTAAACACGCAAAATAATATTTTAAAAAATACTTTATTTGTAATTTGCTTGTTAGTGCAATTTGGTTGCCCATTTAAGTACATTTTGAGTTGTGCTACTGTCATAGTAAAGTAAAGTTTCCTTTTCAGACCTTGCGATCTATAGGGCAGATTAAAAGTTAACGAGCAGGGTGTCACGTACAGTCACAAAGTGAAAGTCTATTGCTTCATTCCTTACGACTTTATTTGGTGCTACAAACTAAAGAGCTCTGACAATTTGATTCTGTCGTGCTAAAAGGTGCACAAAACTATTGGAGAGCTTTTAAAAATACAAAGCTTATCAACACTTACTTTATATTCTGTACACCTGATACATCAAAACGCTGGCTATTTATAGTTTTTCCTGTACAAAAGCAATGCAAAGAGACAAGTGCTAACAAAATGATTGTAAAATGTGTTGGGCTACTTTGCACTTCTCTTTAAGCTGAAATAGTGAAGTACATATTATACATTGCGACACTAACCCAGTGGTCGGGCTAAATTCGATGCAATCTATCGATTTTACTTATGTCAGAAATTCTTTTTTACACGAATACATTAAAACAAAATTAAAGTTGAAAATTTTCGTATCATTCCCTTTTTTTTTATTTAGGGATTGCATACTGGCTTACACTAAGGAGAGAAAGAAAGGGGTATCTGTGTGAAGGTTATCGTGATCACTTTTAAAATGCATTTATTTGAAAAAATTGGAACGACCTGAATTCGATCTCGAGGGCTCGAGCTTATTTAAGCCTACTCAATCCAACATACTAACCACTTTGCTAGGGAAGTGCTTATGAAAATAAAACTTTCATGCAGCCACCTATTTCTTTCTACATAGTTTAAAGGGGACTCATTCAACTTATACCACTAATCAGTCAAGTACAATTTATTTCCCTTGTTCACCCCCCCCCCCAATAACGTGAACAAACTTTTTACAAGACAGACATAGTGAGTTGATAGAAGCTTTGTAAACAAAAATCTACAACAGTCTATGAGACATGACTGCAGTGCTGAGCAAATCTGGAGAGAATACGTTCTGTCGATCCTTCGATTAAACACATCTCTCTCTCTCTCTCCCCTCTCTCTCTCACTCTCTTACTTTTGCAAACATAAACACAAACCCACAGTTCTCTGTAAGTCCCCATTCCCACGTAGCTGTCAATCGATCTGAAATCGTCCCCTATCGACGTAAAGAGCAATATTATAGTTCCATAAAGTAGATCAATAGGAAAATAAAATGAAAACAAATATTAAAGAAGACAGGTGGCCAGTCCTCAGTGACAACATCTCTCTTCCCCATCACCATCACCAACTCTCTTCCCCATCACCAGCGCTCTTCCCCATCACCATGTCTTTTCCCCATCACCATCACGATCTCTCTTCCCCATCACCATGTCTTTTCCCCATCACCATCACGATCTCTCTTCCCCATCACCATCTCTCTTCCCCATCACCATCACCATCTCTCTTCCCCATCCCCATCCCTCTTTCCCATCCCCATCCCTCTTCCCCATCGCCATCTCTCTTCCCCATCACTATCAAGATCTCTCTTCCCCATCACCATATTTCTTCACCATCACAATCACCATCTCTCTTCCCAATCACCTTATCTCTTCTCCATCACCATCACCATATCTCTTCCCCATCACCATCTCTTTTCTCCATCACCATCTCTCTTCCCAATCACTATCACGATTTCTCTTCCCCATCACGATCTCTCTTCTCCATCACCATCACCATCTCTCTTCCCCATCACCATCTCTCTTCCCAATCACCATCTCTCTTCCCCATCACCATATCTCTTCCCATCAACATCTCTCTTCCCCATCACTATCACGATCTCTCTTCCCCATCACGATCTCTCTTCTCCATCACCATCACCATCTCTCTTCCCCATCACCATATCTCTTCCCATCAACATCTCTCTTCCCCATCACTATCACGATCTCTCTTCCCCATCACCATATCTCTTCCCATCAACATCTCTCTTCCCCATTACTATCACGATCTCTCTTCGCATCACCATATCTCTTCCCATCAACATCTCTCTTCCCCATCACTATCACGATCTCTCTTCCCCATCACCATATCTCTTCCCATCAACATCTCTCTTCCCCATCACTATCAAGATCTCTCTTCCCCATCACCATATCTCTTCCCATCAACATCTCTCTTCCCCATCACTATCACGATTTCTCTTCTCCATCACCATATCTCTTCCCATCAACATCTCTCTTCCCCATTACTATCACGATCTCTCTTCCCCATTACCATATCTCTTCCCATCAACATCTCTCTTCCCCATCACTATCACGATCTCTCTTCCCCATCACCATATCTCTTCCCATCAACATCTCTCTTCCCCATTACTATCACGATCTCTCTTCCCCACCATCGTCTCTATTCCTCATCCTCTTCCCATCACTATCACTATTTCCCATCTCTATTCCCCATCTCCATCACCATCTCTCTTCGCATCACCATCACAATCTCTCTTTCCCATCAACCATCACTAGCTTCAACACGTCTTGAGCCTCCTTGTTTGATCCTGGATAAAAGCACGACTTTCCGTGCTGGTTTTAACGATCCCCCCCCCCCCCCCCCGAGCTTGTGAATAAAAGGTGCAACCGATAATCCGAAAACCTATCGACCATTCTCATTGAATGTGTGTAAATGACTGGAAGGCTAATTAACAGACGACTGACGGGGAACCTTAGAGAACATAAACTGCTTGTGTCTGACCGCACAGAGAGGTGGGACGGGGAACCTTAAAAAACATAAACTGCTTGTGTCTGACCGCACAGAGAGGTGGGGCGGTGCTCAGAAAACCAATTTTTCTAGAGTTTAAGAAACACGAACGTAAGACATAACTTTATTGACTAATTACTTAATGACATACTTTCCCCCTATAAATGATCTTCTTATCGACTTCAATAAGTTCACACGTTCTTCTTCGTCAAACGTGCAAGTAAGGTGGTCAAAAAACACAAGTGAAATACCGTACTCAAGTAAAAATGAAATAATTATTTCAAGCTAATATTTCGTACATAGTGGTATGACCGGTCAGCTAATTTGATAAGAGCGTGTCGCTAAAAACACAAATGTCGCAGATTCTATCTCCATACTGAATAATTTTGTTTTCTCAATTTCTCAATAATTCTTCATCAAGTAAGAATCACTTTTAAGTTTGTTAAATATTAGATCTACTTCTATCGTAAACATTCGCGATTATCACTAAAGAGAATGCTAAGGTCTTTAAGAATCATGATTCTCGTACAAATGTTTACGAAATAAAAACAAAACTCAAACCAATTCTTGAGTTTTAGTAAAACAATATCCAAACTACTTTTATCTTAGTCTGAACAGAATATATGTCTATTAAACATTCCAGTCCCTAATGTTAGCTTACATTTTACTCAAGGAATGGAGGAGAGTGGACAGAAAACGTTGAAGGGGTATCTTGAAAACGTCTCTACGACGTTCATACACATTTAACAGCTTAGATTTATCTTTGGGAAAACAAGCAAAATTTTTAAAAAATCCTTTAAAAAATACCAGACAAACAGAGTGAATTGATATAAGCTTTTTAATAAAAGTAGTGTGAGGAACGGGAGTAGGGTGTTCAATTGGGACCTAAGGAAAACGCATTTTTTCCCTCTAGGCCTGAAACTGATGATCTAAAGAATCTTTGTCAGTGTCTAATGCAGGCATGTCAAACTCATTGAGGTGTATGGGCCGCATAAAAACTTACTATGACCTGAGGGGCCGCAGACAAAAATCAGTTCTATGTAAATTAGAAACAATACAATAGAATACAAAAATTAATGGCATACCTGTCCCTTAGCTAAATTTTTAGTACAATTTAGTAATAAAAAATTATTATGATTACGCATTATTTTCTTTGTTCTTATGCTTGAGATCTTTTATGGGATACAAGTTTATTAATGTCATGTTGAAGTTTGTTTTCCACTGTCATCATCACTGATGACAAATTTTGATCAGATAATCTCGAACGGTGAGGTGCTTTTGTAGCTTTCATTATGGAAAAAGAACTGCTTACAGCTGCACATTTTTGCAATTCAGGGTAAATAACTGAAAAATTTTGGCACGGCCAAGTCTATGTACTTTGATTTCAACAAAGAATCTGACTGCTATTCTATCAGCTCTAGTTGCACATTTCCAGCAGCAATTTCAGATTTAAATGAGAATGGAGATAGAAACAAAAAAAATTCTTGCTCGTACGGAACGAAGTCACGAAAACGGTCATTGAAAGCATCTACTAACGATTACAGGTGTAGGACATATTACCAAATGTAGTAGCCGTATTAAATCTTTTTAGTTCCTGACATGTTGAGAAGTGAACAAGATTTCCACTTCATAATTGGTTAATCCACAGTCGTAATTTTGCTTATAAGCACTTCACATGATTACACTCAATTGTGACAATTTTGTCTTTACTTTTAAGTTTCAAATTAAAGTCTAGCAGGTGACCAGTGAGACCATCTTCAAATGCCAAATCCTGAACCCATTAGTCAGTTTCGAAATGTTCAATAACTTCATCTTTTATGTTCAGAAACAATACAATTTCCTCACGCAGTGCCAAAAAATATTTTCAATACTTTATGACATGAGAGCCAGCGGACTTCTGTGTAGTAGGGAACACAAACCAATTCGTGTCCAATGTCATCCAGAAACATTGAAAATTGGTGATGATTTAAACTACGGGTACGAAGCGACTTAGGTGTTAAGACATGTTGGAACTGTAATTGTGCGCAGAATGTTTCTTGATGAATGATGCACTGACAATGAGGAAATTTAAAATTAGCATCAGTCTCTCTCCTTTTTTTGCAAGTAGCTTTGCATCAAAACCATTTCATTTAATGGTTGGTGCGCCATCCGTTGTTAGACTAGCTAGCTTTACCAAAGATAAAATGTATTGCAATATCAACTCCTCTAATTTCCCAAAACATCCTCGCTTGTTGTGATGTTAAGCATAGAACAGAGCTCAAGTAGCTCCTCGTGTATCTAAAAACTCCTGTCACAGGCCCTTATGAATATAGCCAACAGTGCTACACTCGATGACTCATGGAGAGCCAATGAAAATAATTCAAAATCTTTAATTGTTCACGCAAGCTGACTGACATCTCATTTATTCTATCTGCCACAGAGTTCCTAACGCTATTTCTTTGAATGCTTTCACCTTTTCTGGACAAATTACTTCGGCAGCTCTAACGACACACTCCTTCATAAAATCACATTCACTAAATGATTTGCTATGGCTTGCAATTAAATTTGACAAAATGTGGCTTGCTTTCACTGTAGACTCACCCTCGTTGATCAGTTTAACAAACACTATTTTTCGATTCAAGTAGCTTGTCATCTCTTATTTTCCAGCATAACAGTTTAACATTACTTTGAAAATTTTTAGGTGGCTAAGCGGGCCGCACGCAAGGTGGTCGCGGGCCGCATGCGGCCCCCGAATGCCGGCCGTGTTTGACATGCCTGGCCTAATGAGTGTGAAAGCAGGTGTGTGTGTGTGTGAGAGAGTGGTGGGGAGTTTACAGCAACATAGGGTATATTAAATATTGAACTGAGAACGCGAAAGAAAAGTCAGAGATTTTACGTAGGTTTAACGTTTATGTTGTGGGGTAAGGTTAGGGAGAGCGAGGGGGGGGGGTAGTGGATAAGTAAAAGTGATACTAGAATTCACGTATCAAAATTATTTATGCGTATGTTGGGTGGGTGTGGGGTGGTGTTATAAAGCTTGTCTTTCCACATCAAGTCTAAAGCTAATGTCGGAGGTTTAAAAAAATTAACAAAAAATTGGGGTTTTGGAGAGAGAGAGAGAGAGAGAAACAGAGAGAGAGAGACAGAGAACGAGAAAGAGATTGGGCCGTCAATTTTTTTTTACCACATGCTTTAATTCACGGGCTAAAAAGTATGTTATTGGGATCGTTACATTATAGCCTTTTTATGAAAAAAAAAACTCTGGCCATAATAAACGATGTAAATCTTGGGAACAAAACAACGGGCGTAGCCGGTGTATAATGTTTATACGTCATACTCACTGTAGAGAGTTCATGGAACACTAAAACATTATAAGAAATAAGTATGACGAGAAAAGGGAGGCGGGGTGGCTGAGCGGTAAAGCGCTTGGCTTCCGAACCGGGGTTCGAATCCTGGTGAAGACTGGGATTTTTTATTTCGGGATCTTCGGGCGACTCTGAGTCCACCCAGCTCTAATGGGTACCTGACATTAGTTGGGGAAAAGTAAAGGTGGTTGGTCGTTGTGCTGGCCATATGGCACCCTAGTTAACCGTAGGCCACAGACACATCTGCTCTATAGACCACAAGGTCTGAAAGGGAACTTTACTTTTTTTTATAGCGAAAAAAGATAGACAATACGTAGCTTCATGGACTGGAAATGTATTTTAGAAACAACTTGTTTACATAGCTTTTATTGATCTCTACCATTAAATGTCTCTCAACGTAGTCAATGTACCATAGAATGCAAACTAAATTATAAGGCATACTGCTGATAAATAGATCACGAGAGCCCAAGAATACATACAAATAAGGAATGCCTCTAACTATCTTTAAGGATTGAGAACTCTTATACGTTTATTGAGCAGATGTTTACAGCTACAGCGCATCCAAAAAGATTCATCTCGTGGGTCGATGTATTGATCCCTGAACCTATCAACGAGGTGCAGCTAACATCACAAAGTGTTTTGTTTGCTTCCTATTTCCCGGGTGAGAGTTTTTACATGTTTCACAATTTTGTTTTCTGACATCTTCAGGCGCGGAAACGTTTTGGGAAATTTTGTCTGAAGCCTGGCCAAAAAGGGTCTCTATCTGAGAGGGTACATATGACGGACTTTGATGTCCTAACAGGATACATAACAGGCTCTGGACTCTAAGCTTGATTGGAAATCTGGAGGCTTTTATTTGCTCTTCTTCTTCACCGTCTCATTCTTCCTAAAAACAAACTTCACTAAAGAAGATCTTTTGCGGCATTTCAACTTCTAATATGTTATGAAAGGTTTATTTAATAAAAATAAAACTTCACAACGCACATGTTTCCTTTCCCTTTCAGACCTTGCGATAAATGGGGCAGATAATGTATAGATCTTCTGTTTATGTGGCCACGGATAACGAGGATGTCATGTGGCCAGCACAATGACGAACCGCCTTTACTTTTCCCCAACTAATGTTAAGGACCATTTAGAGCTTAAGATCCCGAAGTAAAATATCCCAGAATTCACCAGGATTCGAAATCCGGACCCTCGGCTCGGAAGCCAAGCGCTTAACCACTCAGCCACCGCACATATGAGATGGATCTAAAATAGGCTAGACATTTTTATTTTCCTTTATTTCTTATGGCTATATGTGTTCATTAAAGTTAACAATAAGAGTTTCTGTATTTTTTTTAAATGTCTAAAGAAATATTTTTGAGCTCTTATTTCAGATAGATAATTCTCTTTGAACAAGATGCAAGCTTTTCTTTTTGTTTATTTGTTTCAGGATTCTATTTCGATCTTCTACGCACAGGAAATAAACATTAATGCATTTCTTTAACCAATTACCACGATCTTGCGTAGGAATACATAGAAACATTGATGTACATTGTTTTACACACACTCGCGGAGGAACACAAATTCGCAATGAGACAATACCATAAACATACTTTGATATATTTTTTTATCTACAAGAATTGGAACTTTACCTCCCCCCCACCTCTGATTTATAGTAAATTCATGTGCTGAACTTTTGTTTTTGCTTTGATATTAAACCATTTTAAATATCGACACTATGTGACATAATTTGGATAAACAACGCTAAACGATGTAAACATTTTCTCTAGAAGCGAACGAACTTTTAGTCAGGAAGTGCGCGTGACTTGCTTTCATCCTTGAATGCTGGGAAATGTTTCCATATTTGCTCATCAACATTCTTCTGTATACGAACATGTGACAGGCTGATGTAATGGGCCTTCCCTCGTTGCATTAAGAGGATTAAGGGTCACTTTGTTAACCTGGAGGGGTACGGGGTGAGGGTCGACATGGCAGTTTTGTCATGACACATAATAAAGCTTAAGGATGTCCGTGAAGTGGAGTCTCTTTTATACTCTGGACCAAGTTTTTAACTGTTGAGTCGTAAGTCTTGTTCCCGGTGGTTTAAAGGAGCTCTCTTGTTAGTTAAGGCACTAAAAGCCAAAGGACTTTGTTAATATGAAACACATCACCTTGACAAAAGGGTCACATTTATTTAACCAAAGGAAACGTTGATTTATCTCCCTTAATGTTCCAAGCTGGACATTCAGCCTGGCATACTGGGATGGTGTTTCCCTGAGAGTTGGCAAGCAGTCGTGTGTTATACTAATAGAAAATAACGGCTCACTGTATCCGACTGTCTCAGGGGTGAAAACAGTGAGCTCGATTCCTCTCACCAACTCCAAGAGATCAATAGGCTAATGAGAAGTGAGTGAGAAACTCATTAGATGTCAGATCAGTGTTTGGGAATCAAGTGAACAGTCAGAGAAGAACACCCCACCCCTCACATCAGTCATGACAGTATTCCGAAATAGTGTATACTTGTATATTGTGTAGGTATGCTATTGAAAGTGTCATTTAGATCTCTACATGACTTGAAATCGTTCCTGACCTCGAGCAGCGAAATTGGACATTTAGGTTGATTGTCTTAAATTTCAAACACACACAAAAAAAATATTGTCCTCAAAATACTACACAAAATTGTGTTGCTTCATACCACTGCATATCATCTTATAAATTACTGACGTTTCTTAAAAAAATATTACGTCCTACGTCATAGACCTGATTTATTGACCTGAAAAAGAACCTGATTTATAGACCTGATTTATAAGCCTAATCTATAAAATTCATTTATAGACCCTAGTTACAATCCAGATTTCAAAGTTTCTTTATAGACCTTTTTAACAGTCCTCTTTTGAAAAACTAAATGACAGACCTTGTTTATATACATAAATTATTATTTTGTTTTCTTTAAAAGCTTGACGCAAATTGGAAAATAGTATTTATCACAATGATCTTGTCTGGGGTTCAGAAATGGAGGCAAGCCCACATATAGCAAGAGTTTTGGTGTACCAGAAAACGGAAGAACTTTTTGAAACTTTTATTAGCACTGAAGAATCAATGTCTATGGCCTGAAGTTACAAAGTCATTCTTTTTTTTTTTTAGTTGTCAATCTGTGAGCTTGCAATGCGGACGCCTTGACCTTGCTTATTTGTCTTTGTACAAATCTTCTCCAATCTTTCTATCTTCCATTTCTTACGTTTTTTTCCCCTTTAGGCTCCGTTATATCGCCTAAACATTTCCCAATATCGTTTTCTCTTCTTTGCCTCTCTGTGTGTATTTTATTGTATCGAGAATGTAGAAGTAATCTTACAAATCAAAGCGTAAACCAAGGGCAGATTACTGTCTTGAACATTTAGTATAATGGCTCCCAATAGCCAATTCACACGACTGACTAAATAGATGTAGACCTATTAGACTGACAAAGTAGATGTAATAGACCGGCAATGTGTACACTCATTGATTTTTCTCGGCATCGGGGGCAAATATTCATTGTTGTCATACTCTTGTAGAATTAATCTCTCTGACAATGTAACTTTCATTATTGAATATTTGATTACACTTTATGATGGAAAGAGCGAATGGCTCTCCTCTCGGCTCAGCGCAGACGCCAAGGCGCCTATGCCTTGCTTAGAACTTTATACCTACATCTCAAGCAGCAAGGACTCTTCCTTCAATAATTCTGGGAGTGAAGACAAGAGACTTGGGAGTGAGGACAAAAATCTTGAGAGTGAGGACAAGGAAAGAAACTTGGGAGTGAGGAAAGAAACTTGGGAGTGAGGAAAGAAACTTGGCAGAGTGAACAAAAAATCGATGCCACTCGTTTCATAATGCTTTCATTGCCTGCGTAATGAGGACTAGTTTGTTGAGGGTACTAAAGAAAATTAGGTAGCTGTTGAATATTCATGATTACCAGAGGCTGTCATAACAGAACTATACGACGGTATTTGTGTAACCCCTGTCGCTACTGACACAGATCTGGTTGTACTGAACCAGGGAATCTGGACCGGTGTGTGTATGTGTGTGTGTGAGAGAGAGAGAGCGCACCCAACACAAGACTGTACTATCATAATCTATTTTCTTGTCATTCTCATTCGGTATTTTAAGGCTTCTAGTGGAGTAGCCATTGGAGTATCCAATCTTTTCTTTAGTTCACAGAGTGGGGGAAGGGGAGCTAACGTTGGAGGTTTTATTTGTTTGTTTGTTACATCATTCAAAGTGAAACTTTTAGAACCTTTCCTGTTCTCTCCCTCCACCTCTTCATCTCACTTCTGTCCTGTTCTCTCTCTTTCTCTCTCTTCTCTCTTGCTGTCTCTCTCTTCATCTCTCTTCTCTCCTTCTCTCTCTCTTCATCTCTCTTCTCTTTTTCTCTCTCTTCATCTCTCTTCTCTCCTTCTCTCTATTCATCTCTCTTCTATCCTGCTGTCTCTCTCTTCATCTATCTTCTCTCCTTCTCTCTCTCTTCATCTCTCTTCTCTCCTTCTCTCTCTCTATCTTCATCTCTCTTCTCTCTCTCTCTTCATCTCTCTTCTATCCTGCTGTCTCTCTCTTCATCTATCTTCTCTCCTTCTCTCTCTCTTCATCTCTCTTCTCTCCTTCTCCCCCTCTTCATCTCTCTTCTCTCCTTCTCTCTCTCTTCATCTCTCTTCTCTCCTTCTCTCTATTCATCTCTCTTCTATCCTGCTGTCTCTCTCTTCATCTATCTTCTCTCCTTCTCTCTCTCTTCATCTCTCTTCTCTCTCTTCTCTCCTTCTCTCCCTCTTCATCTCTCTTCTCTCCTTCTCTCTTTTCTCTCCCTCTTCATCTCTCTTTTCTCCTCCTCTCTCTCTCTTCTCTCCTTCTCTCTCTTCTCTCCTTCTCTCTCTTCTCTCCTTCTCTCCCTCTTCATCTCTCTTCTCTCCTCCTCTCTCTCTTCATCTCTCTTCTCTCCTTCTCTCTATTCATCTCTCTTCTATCCTGCTGTCTCTCTCTTCATCTATCTTCTCTCCTTCTCTCTCTCTTCATCTCTCTTCTCTCCTTCTCTCTCTCTTCATCTATCTTCTCTCCTTCTCTCTCTCTTCATCTCTCTTCTCTCCTTCTCTCTCTCTTATCTCTCCTTCTCTCTCTCTCATCTCTCCTTCTCTCTGTTCATCTCTCTTCTCTCCTTCTCTCCCTCTTCATCTCTCATCTCTCCTTCTCTCTCTTCTCTCCTTCTCTCTCTCTTATCTCTCCTTCTCTCTCTCTCATCTCTCCTTCTCTCTGTTCATCTCTCTTCTCTCCTTCTCTCCCTCTTCATCTCTCATCTCTCCTTCTCTCTCTTCTCTCCTTCTTCATCTCTCTTCTCTCCTTCTCTATCTCTCTTCATCTCTCTTCTCTCCTTCTCTCTCTCTTCATCTCTCTTCTCTCCTCTCTCTCTCTTTATCTCTGTTCTCTCCTTCTCTTTCTATTCATCTCTCTTCTCTCTTTCTTCATCTCTCTTCTCTTCCACTATCTCTCTCCTCGACCTACTTGCAGCGGTTAGTAACGTCTGAAAACTATGACGATCAACCCAAAAATAACGTCTCGTTTCCAATTGTTCTCTGACCTCTAACCAACATCCAAATAAAAACTCGTGAAAGAAAGCTAGACATTGAACTATGTAACTGTCCCCAGCAGCTGGGACAAAGCGAGCACATACCGAGTGTCGCAGGATGGAGGCGATTGAGAGAGCGGCTCTAAGCTGGGGAAACCCACACTAAATAATGAATACCTCTGCTATGGTGCCTATATATACATTTATAGCTTTCTGGCCGTGTGAATAGTAATCAATAGTTTTTCACGCTCCTCTCTACCTGAGTCCATGTACTTTGTATGTTCCTTTTTATCTGAGCTGCTTTTTGTTTCTGTTCTCATTTGTACATACGCGCTGAACTTTTTGTTGAATAGAATGGTGGAAATTTCCCTGTTAGGGTTAGTGTCAGCATGTCTTGTTGTGGGTTGTAAGTTATTAGCTGATGGTAACACTAGCTTAGTAGGCCTATACTTTGAAGTGTAAATAGACAGTGGTTTTTTTTTTTACCCCTCTAATTGCTACCTTCAACCCTGTAGATCTTGGTTCAAACACCAATTAAATTAAAACCAAGCTGTTCTAAAGTTTGTTGCCTCGTTCTGGGTTGTTGAGTTTTCCATCTTTTCAAATACAAATGGCGTTACTCTCTGTTGACAGTTAGTACTTTTATAAACCACGACCAAGAGAAATGGGGCATTACTTGAGAACAAATCAGAAAAAACTTTAAGTTTTCTGCAGTGGCGTAGCTAGGGTGGGGTGAGGAAGGGGAGAATTTGAAAATCCCCCGGGCCCCCACTAGAGAGGGCCCCAAATGAGTGTTTTTTTACATTAAAAAATAAATATTACACAAAATGCGGAGCTCCCAAAGAGGTCAAGCCCCCACCCGGGCCCCCCAAACGAAGGAAAATTCCTAGCTACGCCCCTGGCTCGTTGCAATGTTATAGGTCAGCTGTCAGGCCTACTTTAACGACTGATCTCGATTAGATCTATTATTAAACAAAACTATTTGTAGGTGTCACTCGCATGCCTACATTTGAGAAGCGCATAAACACCGTTCCCTTTTAGTGTCCCATAAACTCCGTTCCCTTTTAGTGTTCCATAAACACCGTTCCCTTTTAGTGTTAGATTTTACGTTACATTTGATTCGTTCTATTTAGTTTTCTGTAGGATTTTAAAACATCTTTAATAAAAGCGCCTACTTAGTGGTCACACAATTAAGTGTTCCTATATAAGTAGTTTGTTTCCCTATTTTAAAAACATGTCCTTCCATTCGTTTGTCCTAACAGGTCAAGCCGTAAATTAAAGTGAAAAGCAGTGTTTCTCAACCAGATCAAGGTAACTAGCTTACTTTGTCAAACTGTTTGGGGTCCTCTGTTATAATGGGTGGAACTACTTCTGTCAAGTTTGATGTGAGCCAAAGAGACAAGGGAATCGCTCACCATGAAACTAGTCTTTAAGTCAAGCTAATCGAATGAAAGCCATATTAACATATTTATGTGCGGCCGCTCGACTAGTGGAATGTCTTTAAGATATAATTCTATATTGGTACCAGGGCCCTAGATTGCAGATGGCGAACACACCAAAAGTAGAAGGAAGGGTGAAAGTGCTACAGCGTCTGGTGATTACAGATGCCCAACCTCTGACCGCAGGTCAAGGATTGACCTCTTTAGTCACATGAGAAGTTGCAAAGAGAACATATTTTAACAAGACGTAAACTGCCACTGATATTGGTCTCAGGTATTAAAAATTATTATTTTTTTGCCTATTATACAAACATGTGCTAAATATCAGATGTGCAATATTGACCAAACCAGAAAGATTACAACAGATAGGATATAGTTTACAGAAAGAGTACAACAGATAGGATATAGTTTATAAGAGAAGTGTGGGCTTAAGAAAAAAGAATTATTTGAGTGCATGGGAAACAATACGTCACCGAGAAGTACATAGGAACTAAAGTCATCAAGGGATAGCTGTGTGTGTGTATGTGCGTGTGTTTTTATTTCCACTGCTTTGTGTATGTTGTTTGTGTTTGCGTCTATGTTTTTATTGCTAAAGCAGTCATGCAGAAAGTTGATAATGAATGTTTGACACACTGAATGTTTGACACACTGAATGTTTGACACACTGAATGTTTGACACACTGAATGTTTGACACACTGAATGTTTGACACACTGAATGTTTGACACACTGAATGTTTGACACACTGAATGTTTGACACACTGAATGTTTGACACACTGAATGTTTGACACACTGAATGTTTGACACACTGAATGTTTGACACACTGAATGTTTGACACACTGAATGTTTGACACACTGAATGTTTGACACACTGAATGTTTGACACACTGAATGTTTGACACACTGAATGTTTGACACACTGAATGTTTGACACACTGAATGTTTGACACACTGAATGTTTGACACACTGAATGTTTGACACACTGAATGTTTGACACACTGAATGTTTGACACACTGAATGTTTGACACACTGAATGTTTGACACACTGAATGTTTGACACACTGAATGTTTGACACACTGAATGTTTGACACACTGAATGTTTGACACACTGAATGTTTGACACACTGAATGTTTGACACACTGAATGTTTGACACACTGAATGTTTGACACACTGAATGTTTGACACACTGAATGTTTGACACACTGAATGTTTGACACACTGAATGTTTGACACACTGAATGTTTGACACACTGAATGTTTGACACACTGAATGTTTGACACACTGAATGTTTGACACACTGAATGTTTGACACACTGAATGTTTGACACACTGAATGTTTGACACACTGAATGTTTGACACACTGAATGTTTGACACACTGAATGTTTGACACACTGAATGTTTGACACACTGAATGTTTGACACACTGAATGTTTGACACACTGAATGTTTGACACACTGAATGTTTGACACACTGAATGTTTGACACACTGAATGTTTGACACACTGAATGTTTGACACACTGAATGTTTGACACACTGAATGTTTGACACACTGAATGTTTGACACACTGAATGTTTGACACACTGAATGTTTGACACACTGAATGTTTGACACACTGAATGTTTGACACACTGAATGTTTGACACACTGAATGTTTGACACACTGAATGTTTGACACACTGAATGTTTGACACACTGAATGTTTGACACACTGAATGTTTGACACACTGAATGTTTGACACACTGAATGTTTGACACACTGAATGTTTGACACACTGAATGTTTGACACACTGAATGTTTGACACACTGAATGTTTGACACACTGAATGTTTGACACACTGAATGTTTGACACACTGAATGTTTGACACACTGAATGTTTGACACACTGAATGTTTGACACACTGAATGTTTCATTCGTCTCATTACCATCATCATTATATGCACCATGACTTACGTTCGAAGGGGTGCTGTGACAATTCGCGTTCGTTTGGACCAATGAAATAATAATGAGATAATCCATATCTTATCTTATTTTTAATCCATGACATTGAAATGCAACTATATGACTTTTAATACAAGAGTTAGTATTTTTTTCTAATCCTAAAATAACCGACACTTAAGAAGAGGCGAGAATTTTGTTTTTTAAAGTTTGAAAACGATTTCGGGTTTCTCTTCAGCAAGACAGAACATGAAGTTCCAATCCATCAGTAGGGCGCCGCTAGCAGCAAGTCACGGGGTGGAGGATCAAGACACGGGGAAAAAAAAGAGAGGGGGGGGAGTTGTAGGTGGAGGATTGAGTTGAGGTTGGCTACATCCCAGGTAAACATTCAAGAAATCATCCGCTAAGTAGCCACGGCTAAAATTAGTGTTGTCTTTCTCCACCATTTTTGTGTCATGGCAGCGAGAAACTGTTGGTTTTTTTTTTAGAAAAGTTAAAACAAGAATTTCTCTTCAGATCAATTTAAGATTTGTTTCTAGACTAGAGTCTGGGGTTAAAGGTTGTGAGGTCAACAGCCGCAACTTTAGTAACGGAAATAAAAAGAACTTTTTTTTTCTTTTTTTTTTTGGGTCCTATGATGTTATGTCTGATGTCATAGTGTCACCACCTCAAAGTTGGTGCCATAGTGTAGAAACCCTATTTCAGTATTGTGAATGTTATTTCTATATTGTGAATGTTATTCACAACTCATGTTGCCCTAAGGTGAACACTTTTGACCTTAAGTGAACCAGGATTAAGAGAAGTCAGTCAATATAGGGAGTTGGTAGCAAGCACTTGATAGAGTCACTTAATATAAGCAGTTGAGTTAGTTGTTTAAAGAAGTTGGTTATAGGTTAGTTGCTAAGTTGCCATTATATTCGCCATATTTCTATAGAGGATTAATACTGGTCATTCCTCAATTGAATTGTGTGTCATATTCAATATGTGGTGTTATTACTTAAATTAAACTTATTTGTGTCTGCTACATCAAGTGTCATTTCCTTATTCTGTAAATTATAATATGAGCCCAATGTCACCACCACGCCTACATAGATAAACCGACAATAATATCACTGCATCAAAACATAACCACAGTGACATTTACGATGTCAAAAATACAGCGGTGACACATATGATGTGATGTCTGATGTCATATGTCATTTGTGATATAGCGTCATGACTGAGGTTAGGTTATAACTAAAGTTATGATTGATGTTAAAAATGGTGTTATGACATTTGTTGTAAAGTACGTTTAATCTATGATTCTATAATAAGTAATGGTGTATATTTATAGATCTAATAACTTTAGGTAGAATTTAGAGATTGGTTCAATTCATCCTCCGCCTTTCTTTCGATAACCAACTGCTACCATTGACCGTAGCTCTGGAAAACATGTTCTCAACCCTCGGGGGTTCAGTTGCAGAGCTATATCTAAAGATTCCATTGTGTTGGTCAAGGTAAACCAAAAGCTAGCTATATGTTGTAACGTTGAAGCTAAGAGGTTATAGTTTCTCCATTCTTTTTTTATTTGCCCGGCTTTTTTCCATCAATATTACAATTAGAACATTGTTACACATAACACTGAGGTAAACTAAACAATGTTATAAAGACTTTTGATGGCGTAGTCGCCGTGGCTAAATATTTGACTATTTAGTACACCGGACGTCTATAAGATTTTGAGTTCATTGTTTGTTGCACACAGAAGAAAGCCAGTTTCTCGAGCTTAATTTCCAAAAGTAAACAAAACAAATTCGAATAGACAATGTTTCGAGTATCGCCAGTCAAACTGTGTGTGTGTGTGGGGGGGGGGATGACAGCGATCTGCTGAAATTATTAAACTATTAAGTTCTGAAGTTTATATAATTTTAGTGAGAACTTTTTTTCTCTATTGTTTTCATCTGTCTGTTTGCGCGTCATTTCTTCGTTGTTGTTAATGTGTCCCACATCACGTGACTTATTTCAACCAATAGTTTTATTCACAGCTCACGGCAACCTGGTAATTGTGTTGTCCAGAACTCAGACTTGACTCCATTTGTCCATGAAATAGATAAAACGAACCCAACAAAAGTCACACATAGTATCTCTCCGTCTCTCCCCCCACATCCACTCAATTCAGTGTTAATGGCCAGATACATGACAGGGCTAAATGTAAGCTGTATCTGATGACTGGACCAGCACTCCCAAATGTCACCGGATGGTCATCACTTGATCATTTATCTCCCGCCACATCTCAAATGTACCAAAACATTTCACCACTGGTCGTCTGCGAGACTCACGGAGGTGACACATTTGATGGGGAGGACTTTTCATTTAATCATATCTCTCGAGGCCCAAAGTTGACAACGACCTAGTTTTTCTGGGGTTTTCTTCTTTCATTAATAAAAACCCACATTCATCGATGGGGATTCTTGATTTCTACTTAAACAGAATTTCCCTTAGTAATCCTTTAACACACTCACAAACAAAATAACTTATATAAACACATATAAAACGTTCACTTGTCACATCAAGCTATTTGTTAAATATGAATTACATTTGATTTTTCTAACGTATTGGCTCAGATTTGAATCTTTTTGTCATCATTTATGAAACCAAAATACTCAAATTCAACCAATCAACCAACCATTCATATACTGATCACATGTGCCTAATGTCTTTCTAAGCACGCATAGAGATAATTTAAAACCAAACACATCACATTCAGCAATATTGATGAATGTAAGCCTGTATTTAAAAGAGTAACACTAAGAATAGAAATAAATAAAGATGAGAGCAACCATAACCTCACCCACTGCACCATTGTCATTGAGTCTGAACCATCGGTCTCAATGTTCTTTCATCTTTTCATTTGCCTAAGTCTCATTATTAGAAATCTAGAAATGTCCTTTCTAGTTTTGGATCAGTTACATGGCAGATCTAATACATGGTAGAACAGTTTAACGATGGCTACCTGGTCTGTGCTTAGAGGGTCCCGCCGTCATGAGGGAAGTTTGGGCTAAGATGTAATAATGATCAAATCTAAAGAACATACGAAACGTAAAACAAACAAACGATTGCATAAACATAGAGAAATGAGAAGACAAAATAAAGCTTCTGAGCGAACTAGTAAAGAAAACATTGAAATCAAGATTAGAGTCAGGACACATGAAAACTTCCTTAGCACCTTGCGATTTACATTCACTGAAGGAGTAGACTAAGTTACAGTTTTCCTTACGAGTTGGGTTACAACAAAACAAAACTAGGTTACAAAAGCAGTTTGTGTGGAAACACAAACTCAAAATCGGCCCCCGAAATGGTCCACCCAAGCAGATAAAAAGGCAGAATTCAATATTTTCCGAAACAATATCAGAATGAAATTCTATCAAAGGCAAATGACAGAGAAGAATGGAGATTGAAGGTTGACAGATCTTGTGTGGTGACCCATCGGTCCAGCAGGCCAGGGGATAGGTGAAAGTGATGGTGAAGTTGGATGAGAACCTGATGTCTTATAATGATTATCTAATTGATCTAATTGTTTTTTAAAGGCTCTTATTCAAAGCCTCAAGAAAAAAAAATAATTCCTTTACTCATGTGTATTGTGTGTGTGGAGTGATATCCGGCAATTTTAAGATCACGCGATATGAAAAACTACTTATTATTTGTTGTTTTTAAATCATGTTCCACTTATACGCATATTTAATTGATTTTTTTTTCTTTACAAAAAAAAAAGTTAACATGTATTAGTCAGTATGACAGAACTTATTTAACTTCGCAATAAATTTAAAAAAAAAAATAATTTTTTGACAAGAAATCTAAAACCGTTTGCATAAATGTTTTAAAAATATAGTAAATAGTTATCTCCCTTACAAAATAGCCTCCCGTGTTTGTTACTATTAATAGTGAATAGTTGTAAAAATAGTGTATTTTTATGAAAAAACTGCTTGCATAGTTGATTTTAGAACAATTTTTTTTAATTCAGAAAAGTAAAAGTAGCCGTTGCATCAGAACTTTGAATGGTGTAAAATATGATGTCGGATTTTCAATATTTTTTCAAGTTTACGAGATCTAAACGGAACGGACGGACAGACCGACCACACAAAACTAATAGCGTTTATTCCATTTTCAGGGGCCGCTAAAAACTTCCCCATGATGATTCTAGGTAAACATTTTGCGTCCAACACCGAAGAATGACTTTGGTTGCATGATTTGCCCTAAGATTGAAATTTAGAGAATGTTTATCTCGATTCATAAAATCTTTTCACAAACCGCCTTCTGCAATCTGTATTTCTAGTAATCTCTTGCGACCTCGCTTCAAACTCTGTTATTACATAACTCTAAGACTTGAATCCTTCTCCTCGCACATACCCAAACAAAAAAAAGGTTTTCCTATTGCAAAGGGTGCCAATGCCATTCTGAATTATGAGCGCTTTCAGCTTTAAAATGTCAAAGAATGCATACATTGGCAAGCTTAGAGCACAATTAGTGACCTTTTATGTGCAAGTCTATAACTCTATAACATGTGCATCAAATACACAGGGATCTATAGTGAGTACTAAGCCACCTCTTCCAGCCAGTGAGGGTCCATCCACAATTAATTTTGTTTCATTATCTCCGCCCCCCCCCCCCCACTTTCAATTAATTAAATTTTTCTCCCTGGGTGTTACCCCCCCCCCCCACATCCGCCCCCGACAGATCGATGAGACGATCGATCGTAGCGGGCTGTCATTCTAGTATAGATCTGTATTTGTAAAGCCGCTAATAGATTTTTGATTGCAGACAAAGTCGATGGATAGCGTCTGAGATTTATTCTACCTAGATCGATGTCCATTTATTAGTTGACCAGAACTAATGCACATGGGTCTTAAAGTTGTATTACGAGGGGTAGACTCCAACAGGTGGCATGGAGTTATCATCGTTGCTGGTAGTGTTACTTACAACAAATTGTGTAGAGTTATCGCAGCTGGTAGTGTTACTTATATTTAAATAGTAAAACGTATAAGCTAAATAACTTAAGAAATAATGTTTGATTTTCCATTAATGATAATTTAGCGAGTACACTTTAAAGAACACGATTTAAACTTTAGAGAACAAGATTTAAAAGCTCCTTTGTTTTAAACCAGTATATTTTGAATGCAGTAATTGGATAAAAAAATTAATTACAATAACAGTAATATTAATAAACAGAGTAATTATTATTATTATTATGTTAGAAACGAAAGAGTATTCATTCTCTGGCACTGCCCGGGTCGAGTTTCGTTAAAGAGAAGCAGAATTCATTGTAGTCTCCCTTTATCAGTTACCATTATTTTTATTCTTTTAGAAACAAACTAACATTCATTCTCTGGCGCTTCCTGTTTTGTTAGAGGGAAATAAAAGACCTGTGACGTGGCAACGAGCTATTGGTCTAAACTGCCCACAGGTAGCGACTTCGAAGGTCAGTGTTAAGGCCTTTTATAACTCTCGACTCCCTCCGACTAACATCAAATTTTACGCACCTCACACAGGCCTCGTGCCAACAGAATTTATAACACAGTAGCCAGATGGTAACACTAATGGGTGGGTCCAATCTGTGCACACTTCTCTGTCTCTGTGACCAAGGGGCTACAGTCGCCTAAGCAACCAGACAGCACGCCACAACTAAACTTCACTAACCTAAACTAAATGAAATCAAGAAAGAAACTTTAATTTAGAATATAAAAAAAACGATACTTTATTTACATGAGACCACAAATACATTTAATAATAAAATATATAATGTACACTAAACTTGACTAAACCCGATTAACGAGCTAAAAACCCTCTAGATCTATGCCACTACCCTAATCGACACTAACAAACCAACTATAACTAAATTAGACCAATTTCTACATGAAACCTAGATTTACACTAAGTAACACTGGATAGTTACAATCAGAGTCTAAATCTACCATGAAACCATAATACTAAGATAAAACACGCTTTACTAAGGCAGCAGTAGTAACAGCAACAGTTAAAGTAAGCAGTCTCGGGTACAGAATATTGAAAACAATTAGATGTAAGATCACAAAAGATCATCACCTGTCTCACAGAGAGATACTGTACTGACTGTACACTAGTCAACTGTCCAAGAAACAGCATGGACATAACTAATTATACTACCCGCCCTAACCCATGTAACCATAGGTGGTAGTACAAATACTAATTCTGGCATTAGCCTATAAAAAATAAAAGATTGTTTAAAAATAGCTCTAACCTATGAAAGTAGTAATAATAAAAATACATAAAAATAAATCTAGCCTTTACAAGTACTAAATATAAAAAATACACATTAAAATAGTCCGGGGGGCACAAGCTCACACATACCCCAAACGCCCATTCACGTGGATCTGTTGACCAGGATCTCGTCATCTCGTGATAGCCTTGGCAAACCCTACAATACCTGAGGTAGAGCAAGATTCTAAATATAGACCTACCGTTACTATAAAGCCACATGGTTTGTACCATCTGGCCTATTGAAATTATTATTATTAATCTCGTTCCCTGTTAGGGGGGCGATACTGCTATAGATCTGCGACACCCACAAAATGTTCAAAGATAACATTGACTTTTGTTTCTCTCTAAGCAATGTCCTGGCTTGTAATTACAATTGCACATTTTTTCTAGATCTTCGTAATTTCGTTCAGGGCTATCAAGTATTCGTGTTGAAATATTCCATCGTACAATTCACTCTCACTTAGACACACACACATACACACAAATTCTGAACTTGAATCGTAAACTTTCTAAATAAACAGACAAACAAAACTATGAAACAAAGTAAACGTAGCCAATACTCCAAAGGGGAGATTAAGCGTATCTTCAGTGTAAATATTTCTTTGTCTTTAGTACAAGAGTCGCTTTTAGGTACAGTACAAAATATTCAAGTTTGACTCTTCAACTGAATCTAAGTTTTAGCTTTTTCTTTTGTTGCTTAGCTAAAGACGGCTTCATTAAACTTCGGCAGGCTTGAATTGGCCAGGGTGTGGAAGTTCTCATCTGGTGAGTACATTCTGATGACAACTTGTCACGCTTCTCGACGATTCCATCCCTTCCCCTATCAGAACTGCCCCTTCCTCCCCCCAGCCCATCGTGTATTTCAAATATTGATTCTGCCAAATATGCTACCCCCCCCCCCCCTTTTTTTTTGCCTATCTCTAGCTGAATTTATTTTTTATTCTGCAAAACTTAGTGTCAAGGTTACCATGACTGTACTTGATTTAAACCCAGATAAACCTAGCCTAAAGCACTGTAATACAGATGTGTAGCTATTTAGCTAAGAATTAATTATTGGCTACCACTACTGACTACAACAATAACTTACGGTATCAACATTAGCAGAGGTTCCTGTGGCTCCTTGATAGAGTAAAAACTTGCCCGTGGACCCCTAAGAGAAATGGCTACATAAATGATAATAAATGCATATTATATAAATTACATAGACAAAAAAAGAATAGTTGAAAGAGTGTTTATTAAAACTACAGCTTTCGTTAAAAATAAAAATTGAAAAACAAAAATGCCCTGCATAAACTTGATGATATTCTAGAACTGTATTTATGTCCTGCCCAATGGTTGTAGATAGCAAGCGCTAATCTCGACTCGACCATAAGTTTCTAGTTGGTTTATTTTAATTGTTGAAGTTCATGACGTCACAGAATGGACGTTGTACCATGTAAACAGACGGGGAAGCAGTCAACAATCTTATCTTATAAAATACAGTACAGACTAATAGCACTAGGGAAGAAGGAGTATTTGTACAACTTTGTCCTAGCATATGGAACAAGAAATGTGTCTTTATCTTTGTGTATTTCTGAGTATTTTATTATGTTTTATTTTTCTACAATGACCGATAACGCAGGTTTTAAAATTGGAATCTGTTTTTGAAACCAGAATTTGTGGCATCTTTGTTCAAACATTGGTTTTTAAGTTCCTCCTTTTTGGATATTTCAATAATTCGTTCCTGTATTTGTATAGATTCATCTTTTATTGATATCTGAGTTTATCTACGCTCGAAAGGGTCCAATACATAGTCAGGAATATCCGAGAGAAGAATGTGAAGAATCTCTTCCAAACTTTGGGTTATAGTTCAGATCGTCTTTGAATAGTTCTGAATAGACAATATGAAACAGTAAACAGGAAGGGGTGGAAATGATTCAAATTAATCGATCGTATAAGTTGGCTTTTAGCGAAAAAATTATTTTAATTTCTTACATTCTTCATCTTTCTTCAGACCCCCTTACGGTCATCTGGCGGACCCATGGAGGACAGCAGAGCACAGTTTAAGAACCACTGAATTGGACTATTGTTGATGAAGCTGATTTCGGGTTGTAGATTCAGACAGCGAATGATTAAATATATTTTAATATTTTTCAACTCATTTTTTTAAAATTAAAATAACGCACTTCATTTTGTCTCTTTCAGACTCTGTCTCTCCTACACCAGCCGTTCACCCTTTTTATAAACATCAATCCAGCATCAGAAATCTTCAGTGAATAATTGTCTGTAAAGTTTCAACTTGATCCGAGAATTGGAAGTGGGAGAAATAAGGTGTTCAAACTTTTTACCAGACAGACAGACAGGCAGAGTGAATTGATATACACTTGTGTAAAAATATGTTTTGCCAAAACCAACAAAGCTCAAATAATTTACTGTCGAGCTTTTGAACTAGTAAAATGTAACTTTTGAATATCCGTAACTAGCTTAGACATTGGTAGGCCCTTCCGTACTGTTTCTTATGCAGATAAATCAAACGGAGGTAGCAATCAACTAACGAACTCAAATAACCTAGGCGAAAGGCCAACAATAGAAGCCAGTCGACGCTGGTAGTGAATGTCGAACAAGAAGGTTACTAATAAGGAAGGGAATCGTCGAATGCTGTCAAGCTAAATCTCTGCGTTCATAAAACCTGCCTCGTTATAAAGCCGTCAAAAGTAGACTACATTTCGCTATTATTCCTAAAATCCTAGCCTTGTTTTTACTAGTCGCGTCAATGTCTCTAAGTTAAAACTTTCCCTTTCTATGAAACAAATAACTAATTCCTAATCGTGCCATAACAACATTCACTGGGGTAGCACTGTAGACTGATTCACAACTTTTCCTCTTCTGTTGCCTGGGAATCTGTGAAGAAAAAGGTTCAGTACTCTTTGGTTTGCTTGTTTGTCATTTACATAGTAAAAAGTAATTAAGGTAAAGTTTCCCTTTCAGACCTTACGATCTATGGGGCAGATGATCTATGGCTAACGGTTAACGAGCAGGGTGTCATGTGGCCAGCACAACGACCAACCGCCTTTACTTTCCCCAACTAAAGTCAGGTAAGCATTAGAGTTGGGTGGACTCAGGGACGCCCTAAAAATCCCGAAATTCAAAATCCCAGCCTTCATCGAGATTCGAACCCAGGACCTCAGGTTCAGAAACCGAGCGCTTAACCACTCAGCCACCTCGCCCCCCCCCCCCCCCATTTACATAGCACTTGTCCTTAATTATACTGTGTTTTTCTTCTTAACGCTGGAACTATAACTTTGTTTTCTTATACTTAATATTACATTGTACCGACGAAACGTGCTAGTATATCTTGCGAACATAGTTTGCTTAACGGACTGTAAGCCACTTTTGTCATGATTATTTTTTGTTTATTGACTGTCTATGAGAGTGTCTCATTTGGCAACGTTACGGAAAATAGAATATAACCCATTTGTGCAAACATTAGCTTGAAAAACAATATGCAAGTAACAAAAACTTGGCACATGCAATAAATTTCGTCTGGCAAGCTTGGGAAGAGGCAGCGGCAATAAATGAAGACATGATGTGTTGACATTGCTCTAGTCTATGAGAACGTACCTATCCACCTAAGTTATGTTGACTGACGTGTTTAGTTCTAAACTGTCTACGTTTAGTTGCCTTGACTGTATTCTTCCTGACGGTGTCTAGGTTTAACTGGATTTTATTCCCGACTATGTCTAGATTTATTAACCAGTTGACTTCGAAAGGTTTTGTTGATTACAGATATACCTAAAATGTCAAGGTTGCGGTTAAAGTATTTCCTAGCCTCTCAAGGTTTTCTGGACAAAAAATGTTCCAGGATGTGCCTATGTTTTTGTTAAGTAGACTAGTGTTTCTCAAACCTTTACTTGTAGCTTCCCCCGTCGATTAAAAAAAAAATACATATACGCACCTCTAAGCCGGCAAGAGAGTCTAATAGAGCATTATCAGGTTCCTCAGATTTTTTCAAAGCGGAGCCCCGGCAGCAAGCATTTTCCAGAACTTCAGAATGTCATTTTCCTGACTTCTACAACGCACTATGTCTCCTAGTATTAAGAAGAGCGCGTGTTTAAAAATAAAATTAATTAAAAAAGGATTATGAAAGGCCGTTATCGTAGTTTGAGAGACTTTGAAGACACTAGAGCATGAACATTCAGTAGAGTATGAACATTTGTAAAGGGCATGATCGTTCTAAGATTATCCTCATATTTGACGTCTGCATATTTGGTTCACGTGAGAGACGTCTGCAGATCGATGATACCACACGTGGAGAAATTTGACCGTTTTGATGTAGGATAGACGGGTAGACAGTAGAATTGCCTTTGCAAAAACAGAACAAAAAAAAATATCCTACACAAAAAACAACGCTGAAATGTCTTCTTCAAAAGAATGTTTTGACGCGATCATGTTACAAACACTTTTCATGATATATAGACTCAGCTTATTTGATGAAACTTCCTCTAGTTTAACGACTTTAACTTCATGATTTAATTTTTCTTAATATTAGTAAAAATGTCATTTTCACTTCATACTGCTCCAATGTAATTTTTTTAGTGTCTTTTGTGCCCAATGCTATTGTTAGATTACCAGTACACTAGGTTTTAAATAAATTTCGTAATTTTATTTTTTAAATTTATCTTTTGTATTTTTCTATTTCATTTGGGTCCACCAAATTAAAGCAACTTCGCCTAGGGTCTCCAATTCTCAAGGCCGGCCCTGCAATAATGCCGGTCTAAGCGAGACCTTTCGGCCTGACCACTGACCTGCAAAGTCACAACCTGTGGGCAGTTTAGAGTTTTAGACCAATAGCTCTTTACCACGTCGTACAGATCTGTGACGTGCTAATGCACTACTGGTAGAAACTGCCCACAGGTTGTGCCGTTGCAGGTCAGTGTTAAGGCCTTCTATAATGATTAGTCTCGGTCTAAGGCGTAATCCACTATCAATTTGTTCATGGTGTGCTACTGATTACAGTGTATTCTTAAAACTGTCTTTGAACAAATATTCATGAATATGTTTAGGTTTGGTTGAATATGAATTAAGATATTTGTCAGAATCCTATGTACGTTTATCTAGGATTATTTTATAAAATGAACTTAAAACTTATAAAATCGTACTATTATTAGCACAACCAAATTTAAAAGATCAAAGGTAGGTTACTCTTGGCCTTTATTCAGATTTGAGACATGCTATTGAAGTAATTACCTTTAATAAAAACAACACAACACAGCAATTACTTAAACAACATTTTATACATTTGTTACTAAAATGGTAAAAATAATAGAGAGCCATTGAAGGAGCAAATAGCATGTCTCTTAGAGCCCTTACTCCTTGGACATAACTTCTTCCATAACTAAATCAGTGCGGGTTGGTTAGCTAAATAAATGTGATGAACAAGGGTCGTGTATACTATTTCTTCATGAAAAAAAAAGGTTATTCCAAGTGTAATTGTATCAACTAATTTGGATCAGTCCTGCCATTCACTGTGTACTAGATCTCTAGACCAACAACAAACACTCAATCTGTGTGCGAGTAGAAATATCTCTACCAGTTGTTTTTGTTGAGCGCTTTTTCATGCTTTTTACCTTTCTCACTGCGCACCAATACCACTATGATCCAATCAATTATCTGCACCGGTTGGGAAAATGAAAGGGGGGGGGGGGGGGAGGGATAACTCCTAGGTTTGTAATGTAATTTTTTAAAAGCATTTTAAAAATAACGGGGGAGGGATTCAAACTCGCGACTCACGCCTTCTTGAGCCGACGTGCTAACCACTCAGCTAGTTTGGTACTTATACCTAGAGAAGATTGTATAGTTATATATTGATTTTTTTTTTTAAATTTAGAGCAACGACCTATAAAGGGGACTAATTCAGCTTATACCACCACTTCAGTCAAGTACAATTTCTTTCCCTTGTTCGAGTTACCAAACAAATAAATTCATTAATTTTTTTAGTTTTTTCGTTTTTGATTCTTGTGTTGTCAGGTAAAAGAAATAATTGTGCAAAGTTTCGGACCAATCCGAGATTGGGTGTCGGAGAAATAACGTGTACAAACTTTTTACCTGACAGATTTAAGCTTTGCAAGATAACTACAGTCTGGCATTGGCATTATTGTCTAAAGTCGAAGTTGTTCAAGAAATCCCATTTCTTGGTGCTATTATAACCCAATGTCTAAAAACTATCTTTCAAAACAGTTTGGCTTAAGCTCCACATCAAAAGTCACTCAAAAGTTAAACACAAACCTTGCTCTGTACATTTCATTTTGATAACTTTTCAATAAAACTTGTTTCCTAAAAATAGAAATCTATAATTATTCCAATATTTTATGGTATTCCCTGTGGAAGAGATATCTATAGATCCCCTATGGAGTTGTTCTAACCTTCGGTTTAGTTCAGCTCTGTAGTTCACACACTAAAGATAGTAGCGTTAGAAATGTAGTTTTCAGGTTTTCAAAATATATGTGCAAAGTCAAGATCAAGGTAAGATTTTCTATCGTCCAGCAAATATATATATATATATATATTGTCACGTATTACGAATTGAATTCTAATTTTTAAAATGGCTTGCCTAGGGGAACGTGACAATAGAAAAGCAGTTGTGTCACTTATCTTAAGTCTGAATTTAATCAAAGACTTACAATGAATAACAAAAAAAAAATGACACAAGAAATCGGAAGGTAAACTATCAACTTAATGTTTAATCAAATATAAAATTACAAGAAAGAAAAATAAACATTTACTCAATACAGAATTGATGTGTTGACCAAAACCCTTTTACAAAAATGGCATGTAAAACTATTACAATACAAGAGTTTGAAAATATAATTACAAATACAAGCAAGCAAGGCCTTGGAAAAAAGAAAACAAAATATTAACTTACACGATCAAGTGGTATACCACGCACGGGTCGCGCAATGTCTCCGCTATTCTGTCTCACGGCTGTCTCCGTATGTCTGTCTGTCAACGTTACGCGGGCGGTCTTATATAATCTACCGCGCGTCGATATCTCGTAACTTCTAGAATAGAAAGTCATCAACACCTAGATCTAGAACGCTCTTCAAAGAGACAGAAAAAAAAACACCCTCCTTTCAACCAGAGGTACACACACAGGTCAAGGACCGGTCACTGTCTGTGTGGCTTGACGAATAAAAAAAAAAGAAAAAAAAAACTTATTACACAAGGGGCAGACAACCTACTCGTCTCTCGACCGCAACAGGTCAAAGAAAGAAAAAAAAACAACGCCTAGATACGTAACACCTCCCTCCTAAAAATAAAAAGTTTACATTTCCACGAAATGGAAATCTTTTTAGAACTACAAAAAATATTTACATTACAGAATGTATTTATCATGATATATATAAAAAAAAATATATACATCAAAATACTTTTTACAATCTAGATAAGGCATCGGCGATAACATTTTCGCTGCCTTTTATGTGTTTAATATCTAGGTTGTACTCTTGTAAAAATAAACTCCACCTGAGAAGTCGTTGGTTCTTGCCAGACATTTTGTGGATAAATGTAAGGGGATTGTGGTCAGTAAATACAACCAGTGGCCATCTAGACCCACTGATATAAAAATCAAAGTGTTGTATAGAAAGAATCAACCCAAGACATTCTTTTTCCACAGTAGAATAATTTCTTTGATGTCTATTAAATTTCTTGGAAAAGAAACAAATAGGATGCTCTACTTGGAAATTATCTTCTTGGTAAAGGACTGACCCAACACCTGTGTCACTGGCGTCAATAGCTAACCTAAAAGGTTTTCCGAAGTCAGGAGCCATCAAAATGGGAGAGCTAGATAATATCTGCTTGATCTGGTTAAAGGCTTTCTGACATTCATCCGTCCAAGTAAATCGGACGTTCTTTCTCAGGAGGTTTGTTAAAGGACTGGAAATGACAGAAAAATTTTCGCAAAATTTTCTATAATATCCAGACATTCCCAAAAATCTTCGGAGTTGTTTCCGATCAGCAGGGATAGGGAAAGCTTGGATAGCTTCTACTTTGGCCATTACAGGTTTCACCTGGCCTTGTCCTACAATATGGCCTAAGTATTGGATTGAAGCCTGGCAAAAATCACTCTTACTCAGGTTTACAGTAATTTTTGCATGTAACAGTTTAGTAAAAAGACAATGCAGTTGTTTACAATGGCTAGAAAAATCTTGGCTAAAAATTACTACATCGTCTATGTATGCGTGGCAATTCTCCATGTCAGCAAGCAGGGCATTTATCATTCTCTGGAAAGTGGCAGGAGCATTCTTCATGCCAAATGGCATCACTTTGTATTGGTACAGACCATCAGGGGTGACAAAGGCGGAGATTTCCTTTGCCCTATCAGTCAGGGGAACCTGCCAATAACCTGAAAGTAGGTCTATTTTGGTGATGTACTTAGCGTCACCAATACGATCTATGAGATCGTCTATCCTAGGGATAGGAAACGAATCGGTCTTTGTGACAGCATTTACCTTACGGTAGTCTGTACAAAAACGATAAGTCTTGTCCTGTTTAGGTATCAAGACACATGGGGAGCTCCAGCTACTGGAACTTGGTTCAATGAGGTCATTTTCAAGCATATACTTGATTTCTGACCTAAGTATGGCAAGTTTTTCAGGGTTAACCCTGTAAGGATGCTGCTTGACTGGAGTAGCCTCGCCAACATCTACATCATGCATTATAACATTAGTCTGTTTTGGTACATCAGAAAAAATGTCATTAAATTCATTAATGAGTTTCATGATAACTGGCCTTTCTGTCGAAGACAGATGAGACAGTTTTACATCCAAATTCTGTAATACAAAAGAATTAGGTATTTTGTATTGTCCAAATTTCTCCTTTACAATATCATCATCAATAGGAGAAACATGGCTATTTGAACAACTTTTGACTGTATTTAAAACACAATTATTCTTCTCTGAGTGATCTGGCCGAGATACATAAGGCTTCAGCATGTTTATATGACATAGCTGAGTCTTTTTCCTACGGTCAGGAGTTTTGATTGTGTAATTGAGGTCACTAATTTTGGTCTCAATTTCATAGGGACCAAAATATCTGGCTTGCAAGGGTTGACCCGGTATGGGCAAAAATACAAGCACCTTATCCCCGGGAGAAAATTCTCTAACACGGGCCTTTCTATCATACCAGCGTTTCATGCTGGATTGGGTGTTTTGTAAGTTATTTTTGGCCAGAACACAAGCATCATAAAGTCTAGTTTTAAACTTACTTACATAGTCTAAAAGTCCTTCAGTGGCTGTTGGTGACAACAAAGTCTCTTTTATACATTTCAAGGGACCGCGCACCGAATGGCCAAAGACTAAGTCAAAAGGGCTGAATCCCAACGATTCCTGGACGGATTCACGGGTTGCAAACAGCAGCATGTGGATTCCTTCGTCCCAGTCTTTTTCGTGCTCAAAGCAATAGGTTCGGATCATGTTCTTGAGAGTCTGATGGAATCGCTCAAGAGCGCCTTGCGACTCGGCATGATACCCACTCGACATGCAGTGTTTGATGCCCAACTGAGTCATGACTTGCTTGAAAAGATTGGCCGTGAAATTCGTTCCTTGGTCCGATTGGATGGACTTTGGTAGACCAAATAGAGTAAAGAACTTGATTAAGGCCTTTACAATGTTCGATGCTTTTATGTTCCTTAGAGGAATAGCCTCAGGAAAACGAGTTGAAGCACACATAATGGTCAACAGGTATTGGTTGCCAGCTTTTGTCCTTGGGAGAGGACCAACACAGTCAATAAGTACTCTGCTGAAAGGTTCTTCAAAGGCTGGAATCGGCTTCAGAGGAGCAACAGGGATCTTTTGATTTGGCTTGCCAACCATCTGACAGGCATGACAGGATCGGCAGTACTGGATGACATCTTTCTTCAAACGTGGCCAGAAGAAGTGTGACATAATCTTGTGGTATGTCTTGTGGATGCCGAGATGACCTGACATTGGTGTGTCATGAGCCAGATTCATGATGTACGCTCGGTATCTTTCTGGTAACACGATTTGATGGCATATTCTCCATTCTTCTTCGTTGGATGCGTCTGGAGGTTTCCATTTCCTGAAGAGCATATCATCTTGGATGTAGTAGCACGTTGATGCTAGCTCTGCCTCTTGTGATGTCATTGCGGTTTCTCGGAGTTTGGCGAGCTCTGGATCCTTCTTTTGGTCCTCAATCAACTGTTTTCGAGTTGATGCCGGCTTTTCAGAATTTGGCGTTGGTTCTTCTTCAAGAGAAGCAAAGAATGTGGTGCTCAAGTCCACATCATCGTGGTTACTGTTGGCTTTGATAACGTTCTCTTCTTGAGATGCTTTCAACCTCATTGCCCTTGTTACTGCACACGCTGGATATAACTCTAGGTCTTCCTCGGGTGTGGCAGATAAGTCGGGTGTTTGAGTGACGATGGGTTCGGCTATCACCTTTCCACCTGCTAAGTCATTGCCTAACAGCAACGAGATGCCTTCCAATGGTAATGTTGGTCGGACACCTACAACAACCGGTCCAGTAATGAGATTTGACTTTATGTCGATTAGATGTAGAGGCACATCTATACATCCAAGCTCTACGCCTCGTAACAGGATGCTCTTCCCAGTCGATGATGATTTTGACAAGGGCAAGATACCCTCTAAAAGTAGCGATTGTGAGGCACCTGTGTCTCTCAAAATGGTGATAGGTCGTAGACTTGTAGAATCACCGGGTAGTGATACGAATCCTTCCGAAATGAAAGGCTTAAAATCCTCTAATAAAACATCAATTTTGGTTGATGCAGACTGGACTTGGGTCGAACTCTCGCTGGAGTCATTGACATCTCTAGGAGACGCAGTGGAGAAACTCTTTCTTGAGTCAGTAGAACATCTTTTGGATGTATTTGGAGAACTCTTGATGGAGTCATTGGAACATCGGGGTGATGTCTTATGGGAACTCTGGATAGAGTCATGGGAACATCGGGGTGATGTATTATGGGAACTCTGGATAGAGTCATTGGAACATCGGGGTGATGTATTATGGGAACTCTGGATAGAGTCATTGGAACATCGGCTTGATGTATTTGAAAAACTCTTGGTTGAGTCATTGGAACATCGGCTTGATGTATTTGAAAAACTCTTGTTTGAGTCATTGGAACATCGTGGAGACATTTTCGGAGAGTCTTGTACAGTCAATACATTTGAAACAGGTGGTGTCGAGGTATTCTTGATATGACTTGATGATGAGGGAGTAAACCTCGACGACCACTGTACTGTGCAAGCGCTGACTTTTGAAGGAGCTTTTTCGTTTCTCTTCCTCAATTTCCAGCAATCGTCAATTTTATGGCCTTCTCGTTTGCAGTAGGAACAAGTAGCTTTACTTGTAGTAGGTTTTCTGTCATTTGTACTGCTGTTCTTGATGGAGTTGCTAGCAATGGACTCAGGCTGTTTGACTTGTTTTGGCTTGACATCCGTCGTATACTTGGCAAATTGATGTGATATTATATAATCGTCTGCCAACACTGCAGCCTTGTGCACATCTTCCTCGCCACGATCAGCTATATGCGTACGGACGTCCAGCCGCACACAACTCTTGAACTCTTCCATCAGCATTAGGTTCTTGAATTTTGCAAAGTCGGTGCCGATTTCCCTGGAAGTGAGCCATTTCTCAAAGCGTCGCTCCTTTTCCCGCAGGAATTCTACATGGGTTTGGCCATCCGATTTGCGACAATCCCTGAACTGCTTTCGGTAAGCTTCCGGAACAAGTTCATATGCCTTAAGAATAAAGGCCTTTACAACATTATAATCTTTTTGTTGTTCAATGGTCAAAGAACAAAATACCTCTGCAGCTCTACCAGTCAAAACTGTTTGCAGCAAAGTGGGCCACAAAGTTTCAGGTACATTAAAATTTTTCACAGCAAGTTCAAATTGTGGAAAATAATTGTCAATTGTGGCTTCATTAAAGCGTGGAATTATTTTCAAAAATTTTGTTGCTTCAGCAGTATGACTGGCAGGGGAAGAATCTGGTCTTACATTAGCAGCTAACTCTAATTTTTTTAACTCTATTTGTAATTTCATTTCCATTTCTTTCTGCTCTCTAGCCGCTGCAAGCTCTAATTCTTTTTGTTTAATTTCTTGCTCTCTAGCCGCTGCAAGCTCTAATTCTTTTTGTTTAATTTCTTGCTCTCTAGCCGCTGCAAGCTCTAATTCTTTTTGTTTCCCCAAGATAATTTCCTTCTCTTTTAAAGCTAACTGGGCTTCTATTTCCATCTGTTTTAATTTTATCTGAAGTTCTAAATCTGATTTACCCTCATCGGGTCTAAGGGTTTCTAAAAGGTCTTCAGAAAACACTTCCTCGTCTACATAATGGATTACAATGTTATCTCTGATTTCTTGTTTAAGGGCATTTGATTTTATTTTTAACCCTAAATGTTTAGAAATAAGGACCAGTTCCTTCCTAGTAAAAGCATCAAGCTCTTCCACAGAGGGATTTGCAAGAAAAACCTGAATATCCATGACTAACTAACAACTATTAGAAGCAAAAAAAAATATGTATACAATGTAAATATACAGTACAAAATCAGTACAACAAAAAACCTTAAGAGAGTTTGGTCAATACTATTGATACTTTACTTCCGACTCTTTGACACAAAAAAAAAATTTTTTAAAATCGACTTCGCCTTTACAAAATTACTCAAGTAAGACGAAAATAGGTTCAGAAAAATATCCGGGACGAAAGCCCTCAAACTTCTTTTGTCACGTATTACGAATTGAATTCTAATTTTTAAAATGGCTTGCCTAGGGGAACGTGACAATAGAAAAGCAGTTGTGTCACTTATCTTAAGTCTGAATTTAATCAAAGACTTACAATGAATAACAAAAAAAAAATGACACAAGAAATCGGAAGGTAAACTATCAACTTAATGTTTAATCAAATATAAAATTACAAGAAAGAAAAATAAACATTTACTCAATACAGAATTGATGTGTTGACCAAAACCCTTTTACAAAAATGGCATGTAAAACTATTACAATACAAGAGTTTGAAAATATAATTACAAATACAAGCAAGCAAGGCCTTGGAAAAAAGAAAACAAAATATTAACTTACACGATCAAGTGGTATACCACGCACGGGTCGCGCAATGTCTCCGCTATTCTGTCTCACGGCTGTCTCCGTATGTCTGTCTGTCAACGTTACGCGGGCGGTCTTATATAATCTACCGCGCGTCGATATCTCGTAACTTCTAGAATAGAAAGTCATCAACACCCAGATCTAGAACGCTCTTCAAAGAGACAGAAAAAAAAACACCCTCCTTTCAACCAGAGGTACACACACAGGTCAAGGACCGGTCACTGTCTGTGTGGCTTGACGAATAAAAAAAAAAGAAAAAAAAAACTTATTACACAAGGGGCAGACAACCTACTCGTCTCTCGACCGCAACAGGTCAAAGAAAGAAAAAAAAACAACGCCTAGATACGTAACAATATATATATATATATATATATATATATATATATATAATTATATATATTTATAAACTAGACATTATCTTTGCATATATGTATTGAGATAGACAGGCAGACAGATAAATAGATAAATAGATAGATCTAGGTTTTTGGGTTAGGGTTATATTCGCTTTTTGGTGTATCCGGTGTAGAAAAGAAGCGTTGATAGTCTATGTTCCTGTTTCAAATGTCTAGTATAAATTTGAGTGTAAGACACTGCAGTATCTTATCTTCGTTTGTAGCACATACTAATTGTAATTAAGAGGAGGCATTAGAGATCAGAAACAGGAAGAAATGGACCCCACGATGGCCTGCTAAACACTGTCATCTAACGAAAAGAATAACTCATAAGGTCCTCGGGGCTTGCAATGACCTTCCTTCAGGGAACAGTACCAGAAAGAAGAGGAAGACAGAGAAAGCGATGGGAAGACACATCAATCAATGGACAGGCCTGTCAGATTATGAAATTATATCCAAGGCAAAGGACAAAGAGGAATGGAGAAAGACCGTTGACAAATCTTATATGGTGCCCCAACGAACCGACAGACTCAAGAATAGGGGAAGGTGGAGGTGATAATTAGACTTTCACACTCCGGCTTAAAAAATTTATAAATAAATTTTAACAAAATGGTGGTAATGAAGAAGGATTATTACGTGATCCATTGTAGGACAATTGAGAGATAGTTAAATAGCTAAAAGCATAAATCTATTTTTTTTTTTGTTATTTAATAGGTAACGGTAACGTTCAATTTAGCATCATTGACATTGCTTTGTTGAACTTGAAAATCCTCCAATTAACTGTTCTATTATAGCTCTATGATTCGTTATTTTCCTTTTCAAGGGAGATTACTGTTAATGCACTTCTAGTGTATATGAATACAGTTCTTTATTTTATTTATAAAAGTTATGTAACTCATTACATCAATAGAATGATTTATGAATATTAATTCTTATAGAAGGTCAATATCCTGTTGTATATAAAGGTTTGTAAGTAAAACTTATTTTTATTTTTTTATTTTTTATTTTAATACATTCTTCGATCTCTGCAATGGTCTAAGGAATATTCACGCAAAGTTACACCAAGATTGGTCAAACGATGTTGATTTCTAAAAGGAGCCTACATAAATAACACACTATGCGCTCATAAAGTAGTGTATTGTCATTATTAAATATGTTATATTAAAATTTCCTTTAGCTGCTGATAAAATAATGAATTAGAATAACGACACGGAAACGGAATAGTCGACTCCTAAGGAAAGAGTGGTTCTCATTCTGTTATTCCACTGCAAGTTTTTATTCGCTCAAGCTCTTGTGTACGGTTCGAAATTTTTTTCAAGACTTTCAAAGATCTGGTATTGTTGCCTCCCAACTAGGGGACTAGATGTCCATGCTGCTATACACAACACAGCAGTAAATCAACATTGATATTAATCCGCTTGTACTCGAGATAATAGCGTTATAGGGCGGGATGAAAAACTGTAACTAATGACTCTCCCGGGTAAACCTTTTGTCGATAGCGTGTACAACATTCTGAATACAATTACGGTAATGAATGTTTATGCGTGCCCATATTATTATAGTGCATTCAGAATGCTTGCAATACATATTGTATGTACATATAGGTACATATACGTACATTGTAGAGCGTGGATATATAAAATTGTACAACATAATGTATAAATATGAAAACTCTCTCTCTCTCTGCATACAAAGATAATTATACAGTCTTAGTTCGCGATATGAGAGACTGAATATATATATAGTGCTTTTTTGTGACGGTACCTTTTTCAATGTGGGGAAAAATTATTACTTTTCTTGTATTTAAACGTTTATCATAAATGTATTAGTAGTTAATAAGTAAGGCAATCCATCACTGAGAACCGGCACCTACTTTTTTTTTTTTACAAAAAAACCCCCAAACATTGTATATATATGTATATATAATCTCTAAAGCCGTCGAGAGTAGTCTGTTTTACATCTCTTTATATTTCGCTATTTTTTCTCAAAACCTAGTTTTTACTAGTCGCGTCATTGTCTTTCATTGTCAAAACTTTCCCTTTCTATGAAACAAATAACTAATTCCTAATCGTGCCATAACAGTTTAAACCTTGTCTGTTGGTCAATGGCACGTCGAAATGGATAAATTCAGGGCCAGCTGGTAAATAAACACGCAAAGATGCGACTAAAGAACTCAATTTAACCATCACTAAGAAATGTATCAAGCGTCGACATGCGATTGTTGAAATCTTTTTCCTGCATAACCGTTATTTTTTTTTTTTACAATATATTTTTTGCGAAAGACAGAACTAAAGATAAAAAGAGATACAAAAGAGAGAAAGAGAGGGGAGAGGGAGGAATGTACAAGAAGCACAGACATATAACTCATGTATGCTAATTTGCTCAGAGAAACAAGCCTGGAAGAAGACGGCTTTGATAAATGCAGGGACAGTGAGCCATACCGTCCTCATCTATTACCAGAGCAGACTCTGCTAGAGCAGCAAGAAGCAAGCTGTTGACAAGGCTGAGATTTAAACTTTTGTAATTACAGCCCAGCTCGTCGTTAATCACGTGACCCAAAGATTTAATGCACAGGAATTTGATTGTTTGATCATTGAGCTGTCACAGCCACACACTACCTTGGCAGACTTCTCTACCATTGAAAGACGATGTTTTATTGGTGTGCGGCTTTAATTAAACAAACAAAACAAAGACAATTGTTTTACTGATTAGCACACATACACAGTAACCCTTCATCCTACTTGTGGCCATGTTTAAAGCTACATGTCTCTATATGTAAGCAGCTTGGCTGAGGTTAAACATGTTTCGAAAATTTACATACAACAATTAGCGAGTTTTAACCCGTTTCATTTAATGACAATGAATAGTTCTTCTACTCAAAATTTAATATAGTTCTAGAAATATTGATCTTCCTAGCTCTCTCTCTCTCTCCAAACAATGAAGTACTGTTAAAGAATACATGATTTATATACTACGTACTTCAAGCTGAACTTGTTAGTGGGCGTGGCGTTTGTGCGCAGTAATACAGTTCAGAGACTAGACAACAACAATCACAGAAGGAACTACTTTCTTACTTGCGAATGTAACACACAAAATAAACTGAACTCTTGAAGACTTGAACGTGATGGTCACATTCTTTTACAACGTAAATCTAAATATGAGGGTCAAAGTTCAATATATGAGACACTAATAATTCAGACTCCATATCTGGAATAATGCAATATTACTTCAGTGCACAAATTATTTGTATAACGTCATTGTCTTGACTTCTACACCTGGCTATTTAGCTCACTTACTTCTCTCTACATGACTTACTAACTAAAATCTTCGACCTAATCACTGTTTGACTGCAAATGAACTCTATGACTTGTGAAACTCGAGTACTTACAGCAAGACTGTTAACTGACTCTCAACTTCCTTACTCAAGTTTGGTACTACCGTTCACTCGTACATCCGGTCAGTCCTAGCTAGTGCTCACATATACACATTTTCACGCTCTATAGTCAACAAATTCATTAAAGTATTACCGTACAATGGAATAACTGCCTGTTTCAAGTAGGCCTACAAAATAAAGCCTAGATAGTTTATTATCAAGGTCTCCTATAGTCGCGAAGAAACTTTGGATTATCTCATGAAAATGAGAAGAATGCCTGGGCATTAACTTTGTCAGAAAGATGTCGCCCAGACATCAGTTCCCACCCCCTCTCCACGCAGCTGATGTATCCAAAGGAACAGCAAGTGCCTAGAAAGAAGAACCAATAAAACCCAAGATATTATGTAAATATTATTTAAAGAGCATTTAGAAGTGACAGAGTGGTACTTATACTTTGCGACAATTACAATTTTATTTTTAAATAGTGTCTTTCTTTGTACTTAACAAAAACAAAAATAAACAGGAGTTGATCTACATTCTAGATACCCGTTGTTGAGTCAGCAATGGTCTACGTCGTTAAGACTTTTCTCCAGCATTGCTGCTTATAAGCTACACAAAATCACCCCTCTAATGTTTTGAATGGATGGATTTCTAGTGGACCAAATTACGCCCTTAACAAACATACATCTCTGAAAAGCAAGCCAATACGCATACACATTCATACCTATACACAAGACCAGACTTATCGTATCTTATAAATTGCAGCCGTTTCTTCAAAAAGATTTCCACCTCTAGTTTAAGTTAACCTTGTTCTTCTAGTTAGCAGTGCTGAGTTGCCTATAGGAAACTTTTTTGCCCCCACCCCCTTGTTTTGGAGACCCCAAAAATAGTTCCAAGGATATTTTCGATCATTTTGAAGAAAGAGCGAAGGATAAATTGTCTTGTGTTGATTATAAGGGCCTCATAGCTCAAGAAAGGTTAGGGCCTTATCAAGACTAAATCCAGTTCTGCTTGTTAGAGATTTAAACTCAACTAAATTGCTGGCTTTTCTGACTCTTGGCTTTATAACAAGAAAAGTTGTGTCCCTTTAAGTAGCTGAAGATCAATTGCGTTACAATTTCTCCTGTCTCTGTTCGTTTATTTTTCCAGTACCCAATCAATGACACTCATATTATTGTAGTAATTATAAACAGACTGTTGATAAGTCGTCTGAGTAACCTTCCAGACACCAAATATAGTCATCTTCATCGAAAGTCGATCTGGCTCCCCCGAGCGCCTTCCCCCTTCCATCCTAAATCAAGCGCCGAGATTTTTAAAAGCCTATTTCAAGCATTGGTCAAGACTAGGTCAACAGACGTCCACAGTAGTGACCTCACTCCTCGACTAATGATCGTTTTGTTCGCACCGATTATGGCCAGTGTCACTTTATTTACTGGTGGAAATGTTAGATCTTGTCAAGTCTCTGGGGTTGGGGGGAATTACACTACTTATTGACACAATACTTGTTTAATCATTTTAATGTTCTAACGCTGTACTTTAGTGTATGCTAGAAATGGCGTATCATTTGGTTGTAGAATGACAATTTTGTTTTACCTTTTTTTTTCAGCTCAATACATACGTATGTTTTTTGGTTGTTTTTTGGTTGTTTTTTTGTTGTTTTTTTGTTGTTTTTTTGTTGTTTTTTGGTTGTTTTTTTGTTGTTTTTTGGTTGTTTTTTTGTTGTTTTTTTGTGTTTTTTTGGACAAAAATATAAATAATTAAAATTAGTTGTTTTTTTTTTTAAAGATGTTTGGTATTTTTTTTTTTTTTTTTGGCATTGTCCCAGCTTTCCTATTCTATTTATACTCATAACTCGATAGAACCTACCTTAGGTCTCGCTACGTCTAGGTGTCCCTGGTTCAGTTCTAGTTAACGAAATAAAACAATGAAACCACTAGATCAAACACATAAACTTTAATCAGCTTTACTGCATATCACACACGCTGGTCTCTCCCTGACAACAAAATACACTTCCGGTCATTCGCGCAGATTGTAAAAATAGATTATACATACACACACACATTCATCTGTGACATCTCGCCCCTCCTAAAATTATAATCAATTTTTACAAAGATCACTAAATAAAACGATTATAAAACAAAAAGTAAACATTACACCACAATACAACAAAAATGCTCGTTCGATAGGCCACAAAGGCTCTGGGTATGCCACACAGGCGGTTATGTTGTCATTCAGACTTAAACATAGTCACAAAGATCTTGATGTAGTCACACAGACTAAGTAATAGACACACAGTCTATATTTAAGACACACAGTCTATATTTAAGACACACAGTCTATATTTAAGACACACAGTCTATATTTAAGACACACAGTCTATATTTAAGACACACAGTCTTAGAAGATGAAGACACTCAGTCTTAAAAGATGAAGACACACAGTCTTAAAAGATAAAGACACACAGTCTTAAAAGATGAAGACACACAGTCTTAAATGATGAAGACACAAAGTCTTAGTTGTAGACAGAAAGTCTACTATCAAGCAACAAAGTCTAAACTGTTGAAGACACAAAGTCTTTGATTAAGCAACACATGCTTGTGAGAAGCCACGTAGGCTTATATCTATGATAAGCGTGACAGAATGTCCGCTACGACGTTTCCTTTACCTGGAATATGCTGCACTTTGAACTGAAAGTCCTGAAACATCAAGGCCCAGCGAGTTACCCTGCAATTCACCGACTTACGTGTGTTTAAACTGCGTAAGGGTGCGTGATCTGTGTGGAGTAAGAATGTTCTGCCCAACAGGTATCTGTATCCTCTTTTAGACATAGGGTTTATGGGACCCACAATGTCTACGGCCACTTTCTGAAATGGTGTATCTTGCAGATCTGTGACCTGTAATGGGGATTTTGTATAACGATCTCTGGGCTTTGTTCTGGCATAAGTGCTGCACGCTGAACAATATTTTTTCACATCTTTAATCCTGGCCAGTAAAAGTTATTCAGAATTCTTTGTCTTTTTCGTGCTGTCCCCATATGACCCGCAAAAGGTGAATCATGACCTAACTCCAAATTCTTTTTCTTTCGGCGGCAGGTACGACTAGCTGTAGTTTCTCTTTGTTATCTTGTCTCATCAGAAGTCCATTTTTCACTTTAAATTTACTGGTGGGACGCTTCGCCAATTCAAAAAGTTTAACCAATGTTTGGTCCTCCTTTTGTTTCAATGCATAACTGGATGTTAATTCTGATTCTGGCTGTTCAATCTGACTATGTAGGATCGGTTTTGCCATGTTTTCTATTACACCAGATTGAGATCTAGTTACCGCATTTGTAACTTCTGACATTGCTGACCTTTGCCACTTGTAGATATCTGTGATGGTGGGCTCAGTTATGCCATTCACGTTTCCTAGAATCAAGTCAGCTGCAGGTCTCTCCAACACACATGCTTCAACTTTCCCAGATAAAAATGGCGTATCAATGTGGGATATTCTTCCTGTCTCCATTCTTGTTTAAAGCGACTCCTTTCATCATTAGTCTTTGCAGCAAAGGCAGACTTGCTAGTTATCAAGTCTTCCTCTCTCTGAATTGTCTGCTCTGGATGTGCAGTAATATATTGCTGACACAACTTGACTGCTGCTGGCACATCTTTCGGTTTCCTTTCATGTAGAAAAGCAACTAACTGAGGATTGCAAGATGTGAGGATCTTGTCTCTGATGAACAGATCATTGAGACCTTCGAATGTCTTTTCAGTATTTGACAATTCGACCCAACGCATTAAGTATCTTGTAATGTCCTCAACAAATTCATGGAATGGCTGGTTTCTCTCTGGTTTAGCTTTATGGAACTTCTCTCTATACCCATCATCTGTCAAGTTGTATCTTTTCATCAATACTTCCTTCACCTTGTCATATTCCTCTAAATCTTTCTTAGAAAAGTTGATACAAGCTTGCAGTGCCTTTCCCTGTAACAATGTATAAAGATGACTTCCCCACTGAGTTTTAGGTATTCGGTAGCTTGAGCATGTACTTCAAATCTCGCCAAATATGCATCCATTTGATCCACATTCTCATTGAAAGGTGGCAACTTTGGTTTCCATACAGGTTTTATATGCTCTTTGATTTCTCCTTTCGTCTCCCTAAGCTGCAACTCTCTGACTCTCAATTTGTGTATTTCTACATCAGATTCTTTCTTTTTAGCTCTTGCTTCTGCCTCTTTAGTTTTTGCTTCTTTTTCTTTAGCTCTTGCTTCTGTCTCTTTAGCTCTCACTTCCTTCTCTTTAGCTCTTTCATCTCGATCTGCGTCTTCTCTTTCTTTTTCTTTCTTTTCCAGTTTGACTTCTCTTTCTTTCACCCACTCCTGTAGAGCTGTCCCTGACAATCCCATCTCTTTTCCAGCGGCTATTAACTGTGTTCATCTCTCTGAAATTTTGTTTATATCTCTAGCATACAATATAAACAACACAAATAGTTTTATCACTGTGTTTGACCTGGTTTCGTCAAGTGATTGACTTGGTTTTTTTCCCGCCGTTGCACGTGAGCGCGCACACTTCACGACTTCACTGCCTTCTTTGTCATTGACCTTTTCACAATGGCCAACCGCAGTTCTGCCTAATGTCTTCAAAGACTAAGTCAAGTAACTAGATAAACGAGCCTCCAAATATATCACAGATTTGCTATTCTATTTATACTTATAACTCGATAGAATCTACCTTAGGTCTCGCTACGTCTAGGTGTCCTTGGTTCAGTTCTAGTTAACGAAATAAAACAATGAAACCACTAGATCAAACACATAAACTTTAATCAGCTTTACTGCATATCACACACGCTGGTCTCTGTCTGACAACAAAACACACTTCCGGTCATTCGCGCAGATTGTAAAAATAGATTATACATACATACACGCATTTATTCGCGACAGGCATTAAGTTCAACTTTTTTTTCCCCTACTTTTTAAATCACATCTGTCAACAAGAATGAACTAGATTTGATCATATGATTTGATCAAGGTTGACTATTTCCTCGTGTGCCAAAGTGTGTGTGCGTGTGTGATGGGGGGGGGGGAATTAACTCTTTCTCTCCGTAATTATTTTCCACGTTCCAATGGAATTCTTCATTTTGCTGTTCAGTATTTTTCTACCACGCTATGATCAAGCTGAAATAACTATTTTGTTTGTTATCAAAAAGTGCTTTATATGGTATAGAATGAAAGGGTAATGCATGCTGTTTACTTATAACAGAAAGTAAGATTTATAAAATCAAACATTAATTTAATTTGATGAGGCCAAATCAACAAAGATTAATTAATTAACAAATTAATTCCACTTACCTTATTCACGGTAAACCAGTAACACAGACTTAAAACGCAAAATACCTAGGTGTTATAATGAATGAAAAACAGTCATGGAATCCCCATATTGATGAAGCTATCAAAAAATCAAACAAAGCATTAGGGTTTATTAAAAGAAATTTCTATAAATCAAATAAGAACATAAAACTAAAATGTTATTTAACCTTGGTTAGGCCAATAATAGAATATGCATCCTCTGTTTGGGACCCCTCAACTCAAGAAAACATTAAGAAACTGGAACAAACACAAAATAGAGCAGTGAGATTAATAACAAACGAATATTCACATTTGACTAGAGTAACACCTATAGTAAAATCACTAAATTTAGAAAGCCTTCAGGATAGAAGACTTAAAAGTAAAGTAGCAATTATACATAAAACACTGAACCATAATCTTCAAATACAAAAACAAAATTTAATAAAATACTCGAACACAAAGATAAAGGCACATTCCTCGTTCCATATGCTAAGACAAATTTATACAACTACTCCTTCTTCCCTAGTGCTAATAGGAAATGGAATGGGTTGCCTGAAACAGCCAGGAAGACCAACGACTTGGCAGAGTTTAAGTCATTGATTGGCATACATGACTAGATAGACACATGAAAAGTGCAGGACCGTAATTATCTTTTTTTTTTTTGAAGTAACATCTGGATTGTCTGAGGTTATGTTCAGAATCCAATAAATGACGTAGGGGTTTATCTCTCCCTTAGCTGAAACTTATTGTTGGTGGAAATACAAATATCTACTACTAGACAAGTTGTTTGATATATGCGTCTCAATATTGTCACTATTGTGATATAGAAGAGATCGCTATCAACACTTCTGAGATATTTTTATGCTTCAATATATTCGCCTGCATGTTGTCAATTTTGCAATATGTATCATACAGATAGAAATATACTGTTCATAATTCAAGCTAATTATTAAAACATAACATTGGGCATCATAACCTGTGTTTTCATCCCGTCAAAGTCAAAGGTTCGAGCATCTATGTACACGCCACCAATAAAGACCAATCATTTTCCTTTGTGTTGGACAACTTTATCATTATATTATAACCATAATCATAATATAGGCCAATATATCTATAATATATAGGTCTATATAGGACTGAAATAACAGGCATTTTACTGCTCTCTATTTCGAAGCCATTTGAGACTCACTGGCTTTGTTTTGCCTCCATACATTGTCATTCTGAATAGGCCACAGCAATGATATTTTAATCTACATATCATTTCAACCTCTTCCCTGTTGTCTATCTCAGAGGACATGATGGACTTATAGAATAGAATGCCCTGGCACAAAGCTTTGTCTCTTGCTTTACTTTCTTTTTTTTTTCTAATTTGCCGTGTCTCTGTTGAGTTCGTCCTGACATGCATTTATTATCTGCGTCCTGGATGTTACTAGAAAATGACATATGGCGTTGTGAGTGACATCAATGGACAAGAAATAAGCTGGCTATGACCAGGGCAGTCCTGTCACTGTGGCTCAGAGAGGTTTAGGTTTTCGTTATGCTGAAGAGTTACAGTTTTTTTTTAAATATTTGTTCGTATGCAAGAAAAAAAAGGAAATAACATCTTCCCACTGACTTCTCTACACGCAAGGATCGTAAAGTAAAGTTAATTTGATCCTGATTTAATACTTAGTATAGAATGAATAAAATGCAAAGACGAATTTTTGGGGTAATACAACATCTTAATTTTTTACTTATCATCATTATTCCTACTGGGCCCCGCGCAATGTTTCGTATAGGGCCCCGCAATTGGTAGGGCCAGCCCTGCATAATTATATTTTTTTCTTTTCTCGGAATTCCTAATAAAAAGTAAAGTTCTTCTTTCAAACCTTAAGATCTATGGGGCAGATGATCTAAAGGTCATCTGTTTCTGTGGCCAACGGTTAATGAAGGTGTCATGTGGCCAGCACAACAACCAACCGCCTTTACTTTTCCCCAACTAATGTCAGGTACCCATTAGAGCTGAGTGGACTCAGAGACGCTCTAAAATCCCGAAATTTAATATCCAGTCTTCACCAGCCTTCAGAAGCGAAGCACTTTACCGCTCAGCCACTGCACCTCCGGAATTCCTAATTCCTAGATGACATTTTATTATAACTTATCTCTGCTTTTAAGCTTCGAGAATCTTATTTATTAATAGTGAGCAAACATCTAATATATCGTCTTGTGACAACTGATCGACTTTTCGAATTAAGTTCCGGTTGGAAATAGATTTTCATGATTTTTTTCCGTCGCTTTTAGATATTTCAAGATGTAACTTTAGCTTACAAGAGGATAATAGAGCTCTATGTCCCGATCTTTTACTGAGAGACAATCATTTTCACCTTTATCTTTACCTATCATCACAATCATTACAAAGCTTATATCAACTCACTCTTGTCTGTCTGTCTATCTGTCTGACTGTCTATCTGGTAAAACGATTGTACACGCTTTTTCTTCCACACAATTATTCATTGATGTAGACAAGACATGAACAAATAAAAGAAACAAACCAATTAGTCAATTAATTACTGGACATTTATTATTATTTTGTTTGATACCGACAAGGGAAATCAGTATTCACAGATACGGCTAAGTATAGAGGGTTTCGTCACCTTCGATGATAATAATAATGAAACACGCTGGTTCTCCCACATTCATTTTCGGATAAAGCTAAAACTTTAAACAAGTATTTATTGTACTTAGCAAAACATACATTAAAAGATTAACTAACTATTCAATTAATTGTTGATAATTAATTATTTTGTTTGATATCGAATAAGGCAAATAACTTCAACATTATTGAGAGATATAGTTAGTACAGAGTTCTTTTCCTTTGATATTTTTTTTACAAAAATTTTATAAACTATACATTTAAAAGAACTACAAAATTTTCCAACTTATGAACTAAGGATATTAGTAAAAATGACATCGGATCTACATTTAATCTTGATTCACTACGTCGATACAGCATTGATCTGTCAACTATCTTCCAGTTGGATGTTTCATGATTGAATTCAGCCCTTGTGTCTGACTTACTTCCGGTCAAAATGCCAACCTGCCAGCTTTGTATAAAGTACATATAGCTCTCGGGCGCCAAGTGGAGAGTCTAGAGGCCACTGTTATACAATCTTTCTGTATCGATCAGATGGAGCCAGTCAGTCGGTACGAATGATTTGTATTAAGTAAACATTCCACTATTTGCTGGCTTAATTAGCCGCCTGTGTCAGGAATTACGTGGCTGGACCTCCACAGCGCCCCCATCTCTCTCACCCCATAAAATCTTACCACAGTGTGGATTACCATAGAATTATTGTGACTTAGTTTTGCCTTCAACCCTCTGATTCTCTTAATTAAGCGTCAGTGCTCTGAGACAGAAGTGCTTGCGACGGCCATGCGTTGATCCAACGATTACATATTAGAAGCTCTTGCACATGTTTAATACATAGCTAATAATCTTTTTTTTAAGGGAAGTCAGTGCTGATTGGTTGGGTTGGTTGGGTTGTAGATTCAGACAGATGGTAGTCGTTTCACTTTTAAACATTTTAGACTAACATTGAAAAGGAGCACAAAAAAAAAAAAGCGATAAAAAAAAACGAGTCGATCCGCGTCGTAGCAAACGCCGCTATTTAGTGACGGGTGCACACTTTCTGAAAGACACAGTTGTCCAAATGGGATGAACGGTGTAAAGAATTATATATACAGAGGAGATTATATTGTTATCTTCCCCCCCCCCTCCTTTTTTTTTCTAGCCGCGTTCTCTGTCGCCGCGAAAGTTCCGTTGGGTAACTCTAGTCCGACTTGCAGAAATAAAATAGTTATCTTTCCATGACTTTTTTATTGAGGGTTAGAGAGTCGGAGAGGTGCGTCTTGTCTCGCATGGTTGGTTGACGTAGAGAATTATATATATAGATTCGTTTAAAACAAAACAAAACAATGCATATCTAATGGGGTCTAAAAGAGGACAACTCCGTCCTTAAAACTTTATCTACTATTAAAGTACAAGTTATTTCCCTTATTAGATATGAAACAAAATAATGAATTACCAATAATTTATTGACTTATTCGGTAGTTTTGTTTATTGATTCGTGTTTTGTTAGGTAAATAAATAATCGTTTAAAGAATCAACTGGATTAAAGAATGCCTGAGGGAGAAATAGCGTTAACAGCTATTTAATAGGACTAAACCCAAAAAATTTAGCCACATCTGTGAAGTATTAGTTTCCCTTGTTGTTATTAAACAAAATAATGAATCACTAGTGATAGATTGTCAAATAAGTTACTTTTTTAAAATATTTATTCAATGTCTTGTCTATGCCCATGAATAATTGTGCGAAGTTTCAACTTGATGATGGATGTGGGAGATATAACGTGTACATACGTTTTACCAGACAGACAGAGTGGTTTGATATAAGCTTTGTACAAACTTGTTCTTAAACAAAATAGTCTTGACTTTCAATCACCTATACATATGACTGTCAATTGTGACTTTAGATATAATATGTAGAAATACAAAAAGTAATAATCACATGTTGAAAGAAGATACTTCGATTCGCTTGAAAACTTCTACATACACCATACTCTTTCCTCTAGTTTATCATCAGCAAGGAGATGCTTAGAATTTTAGAACTATTAGAGATTTTCATCAATGGCTGAAAGGCTATCAGTCTCTAGCCATTTGGTGTATCCGGTTAAAAAAAGTTTGATAAAGCTAGTTGCTTTTTTTAAAAATATATAATTATTTTTGTGCACTGTGGAGCAATGCGGAGTCGAATTACATTTGTAACTTTTACTTGTTTGGCGAAATTGAATTTCAACTTAGTGTCCTTGACATTGGTTAGTTTATTATGAAAGTCTCCAATATAAACAATTTCTCCAGGTATAGAAACAATATCATTGTCTTTCCATTCCGTCACTCATATAACCTTGTCATGTCTAGATATCTTTTCGTGCATCGGTTAGTCAATGTCTAAGTTTTGTATGCTTGCTTATCTATATGTATGCGTAGTAAGCCCCTGTGTCGTTGTTATTCATACCGTTGTATTCATTCTAATACATGGCAGACAAAACACAAGCATCTCCCTCTCTCGCAATGCCCTGCACGTCAAACTGTGTATGATGCATCAGTAATATGTCTTGTCTCCCTTTGTCCAAGCATTGTCATGGGGGCGACTGAGATGTTAACGTCATCTGGAAGATTTGTCCAGTGTGAACTGAAGATTTGTCCAGTGTGAATGAAGATTTGTCGGGTGAGATGATTATCACAGCGCCGGACACTGACGAGATGGTCAAACACACGAGTAATGCGAGAATAACTCGGGAAAAGAGTGGCTTTGTTTTTTTTTTTTTTAGGAAACCTCAGAATTTGCGCTATTCAATCTTAGCTTTATCAACATAGAAATCCTTAGGCCTCTTTTCTTTGACTCTTTTATGGGCCCTCTTGTCTCTTTTGTGGGCTTTTTTAAAATTATTTGTAAGTTCTCATAATTCACAAGTATTAAATCATAAACAATTGAAAAGTGATTAACCTAAAAATATAATAATAGTAATAGAAATATTATTTAATAGCAAAGACACACTATCTAACTATTGAAACCACCAGAGACAGAAAAATGATACAAGGATCCTCTACCCCAGAACAATCAACACTATATCAAATATCCCTGACCCCCAACACCCCATTTCTGGAATACTGCCTGAGTATTGTACAAGCATTTGAAAATCAAACTAGATAATTCTCTACCCTAAAATCCATTATTTTCCTAAATGTCAATTCTAAGTGATTAGGATCAAACACCTTATTATTATGTAGAGCTTTGAGCCAGCTAACCCAAACAATTATCCTTTGTTTTTTTTTTGTTTTTTTTTTTTTATTGTATTCTAAGGTAAATATTTTAATGCATCACTGTACATACATCTAGTCCATTGGTTTTAAGAAACACACAATTGTCTTAATCCTATTAAGTTGATTTTAATAGATGTGTATTTAAAGTATTTTTCTTCATTAAAAAACACAGCAGAGAAGAAACGTTGTTTTTTTTTCAAGAAATTTTTTTTTAGTCTCCGAACTGTCTATTTCTTTCTTCCTTGAGAGCTTTCTGAGAATCCACACAATACTTTGGTCAGCATTAACCCAGTACCAGCCTTTATAATCAAGTCGGTTTTCCATCAGTTGTTTCACTTTTCTACCTAGGTTGTTCCAGTATTTTTTCTCTGACCAATAGTGAATCCAGTAAAGTGTTTTCTCATACTCCTTCTGTGGCTCCTCGTAGATATAGTTTGCAAACCATCTTTTTATTGGAGACCTGTGATATTCCCATTCTTTCGGTTCATAACCTTCAGGGATATCTGATAATTCTGCTGGGCCAACAAATATGTTAACGTATGTAATCAAAGCAGCCATTGGCAGCAAACCCAGCATCAAATAGAAATGTAAATCATCTTTCATTCTATTCCACTCAAATGTTGATGGAATAATAGGCATTCTTTTGTCATGGCCATTTCGCACAGATACTTGGCCTTGCAACTGCAATTGTTTCTGTAAAGGATGCCTAACTGCTTTATCCTTTGAGTTTAAAATCAAATGGCAAAATGTAGATTGAGTTAAAAAATATGTTGACAATAATAAATTAAAACCTTTAGCTTTGGTTCTTAATAAAGGTTAATAACAATATGTATAAATGATTGAGTTCAGCATTTTACACTAGACTCCAAGTGTATTGTGAGCAACATTTTGTATACTAGACAATAAATTGGGGAAGGGGTATTTTCATAATTAGTTTGTTTTAACATTTGGTGCATTTTCTTGTATGGATAATTTTGTTGGTAAAGGCTGGACAACGTAATAGAATGGGCTGGTATAAATGGAGTGATTTGGTTACACAAACTGTCAGAGCATCCCTACCACGGAAGTGAATAGACAGAGGATGATAATGTTTATAAGAATTAAAGAGACAGCTAATTTTAAACTGTAACACATTCACTCTGGGATATCTGTCGTCATTCTCTCTCTATTTCTCTATTTCTCTATCTTGTTATCTCTATTTCTCTCTCTCAGATTTTTATTTCATTGCTACTCTGTCTCTAGTTTTAAATGAAGATTTCTAATTGTCATGCGAAAAAAAAAAAGGTGGCGGATCTTCAACGTCATTCTTATTTTGATGACACGTTTCTTCCATCAATGATAGTTAGTAACTCTTTTTTTTAGGAATTCGCCGTCAACGCTTCATTTTACAACTTAAAATGTGAGAAGCTCTGTAGTTTTGCCCTTATCGCCGACTCATGCTCTTGTTCCTTCTTGGTAAAATGTTCTCGTCAATTCTCTAATCCAGTGTTTCCAAAACTTTGGACTAAAATGTATCTGCTGAGTACCCCTCGCCTTGGATCTATGAGAAGAATTAACATAATAAATGGGTATTTAAAAAAAAATCAGAATAATTAATAAGGTGCAATGCGTACCCCCTGCAAAGTCTTCCCGTACCCCTGGGGGCATGAGTACCCACTGCTCTAATCTCTAAACGTAACCTAGAGGAGTATATTTTCGCGGCTCATACTAAGAATGTCGCCAAATTTGTTTTATGTTTTTATTCATTCTATAATGCTTTATAACAAGACGTTCTAGAGAAACAGCTACCAACATCCCTAGACAATACAAAAAATATTGGTTTATTTTCATGCTGCACAAAAAGGTAAAGTTTTGCCCACTTCTCCTGGTAGTTTCTACATCCGGTCTTCTTGTCATTACTTCTCCAGTTTCATGAACGCACAAGTTGATACCAAAAAGAAGACAAACCACAAAAGATGAAAGAAAAATGCATGTACAAGATGTCAAGGACACGGACAGCTAATAAAAAGTAACAGAATTTTCCAAGAATAAAAATATCAAATCATCTCGCTGAAAGCTCATTTTCTTTCCTATTTTTTCATACTTCAATATTACAAAATCTTGATTCATTTTGGTTTAATAAGGTAAGGACAATTTGCTCGGTTTGTTTCGTATCGATCAGTTTTAAAGTTCGAGTTTGGTTCGGTTCGGTCGTAAGTGAGGTTCTAGTTCGGTTAGGGTTCGGTTCGTTTCCCATTTCTAAAATATACTCAATTTAAAGCTTCTTAATCATAATAATATAATTCCTTATTGTTATTATCAAATAAAAGCTTATATTAACTCACTCCGTCTGTCTGTTTGTCTGAGAGGATTCTTTTATACGCTTTTTATCCTAATTCCCATTCTCGGAACAAGTTGAAATTTTGCACAATTATTCATAGTAGAACCCCCTCATTATAGTTAGTGAATTATATAACACACGAATATATAAAATAACAACTCCCATCTCCGAAAACACATTTGACGATCCAACAAGTCTGTGAATGGTCCCTCAAATTCAGTCGAACCATTCACTCAAATCATTCGCATTCACTCGAACCATTTACATTCACTCGAACCATTTTTGTGAGTTCTGAATTCTAGAGGTGCGAAATTAGCCTTTGTTGTCTAGGGGATAAAAAGAAATAGATCTATGATGTCTCGAAAAAAAGAAAGAAATAGATCTATCTTTTTGATTCTAAGTCTTAGCATATACTTCACTTAGCGTCCGTTTTGGGGAAATACCGAAGTAGACTACAGAAGTTTAATAGATAGTTGGCGTTTTTTCTCTAAATGCCGTGCTCCGGTTGTGAATGTCAAAACTGCGTCTTAGTGAGCGTTTAAGACTAAGACTAAGACTGCTTTATTGATCCTTACGGAAATTTGTTGTGATTACAAGGACTCTTTTCTCATATAAAGACAACACAACAGAAAAATACACATAAATAAAACAGACAACATAAAGAGTTCATTCAGCGACTACACACAGGTATCTTGGTGCATTTTATGTTCCCTAATCAATGAGTGGCGGTGATAGAGTCTGACCGAGTGAGGTACGAACGAGTTTTTGTATCGCTTGGCTCTTGTTTTGATTGACAGCAGTCGCCCACTTCGACCTGGACGTAGTTCTGATGGAGCGGGTGGCCGTTGTCTTCCAAGATTTTTTTCGATTTTTCTTAGGCACTTTTGTTCAAAAAGTTCCTTTAAATGTGGTAATGTTGTGAGTGTACTTTTTGAAGGTCTTTTTGATGATAACAAATTTATTTTCATTTTCTTACTTTATCACATATTTTTTGTTATTTCTAATTTGGTAAACAGTACTAAGAATTTGATTTAAATTTGCGTTAAATCTTTTAAAGAAATAGGCTCAAACAATTTGTTAGCAATACATGAAAACAACTAAAGCTGGATTGTAATCATTGACATAAGTAAGGACAAATCAAAAGAAAAAACGTAAATTGTAAGAGCGTTAACTCCAGCCACGAGATGAGATAAGCCAACACATCTAGGGTGGAAGTAATCTCCCTTGCCGCTTTCCTCTCGCGTCTGCTCCTTCCGATGACTCGGAACACAGGCGTGAAAGCAAATGGTTGAAATTGCCGCCATGCTGAATCAATAAAAATGGTCACACGATCTCAGTGGCCTGTCTTGGTTACATGGTGGAGTGGTCACTCATTAAGTACATTAGTGGTGTTTGACTTCTCATTATCTAATGGTCATTCTGTGTTACGGATGGTAAAGAGTCAGGGTTTACATTGGCATTATGAAGCAAAAAATGTTTTGTTTTTTTTCAGTTATGTCTAAATGACCTATTGCACTTAATGATCTAATTATAGCCTTCAAGTTATTGACCCTTCTTTCGGAATTTACTTCCGGGTCATAATTCTGTCTCATGACTTCTCTGTCACAACTCTTAAACATGTGAACTTTTAACTTTAAGACTTCCATTTCTTTCTTTCTATCACACGTTCATTTTCACTTCGACTGCTGGGGCACTTTCTGGATGCTGATTGGCCGAAATAAACCGTATAGCACATGAACTGGTTCAATCGAGGCCAACCGTTATAGCAGGCCTCAACACTGACCTGTGACGTTGCAATGCAACCTGTGTAGGCCAATAGCTCGTTGCCTCTTCACAGCTCATGATGCCAGATACAGTTGGCAGGTGAAAGGTTATTAATAGAATGGGAAATAGTTTTTTTTAAGGAAATTAAAGTTTGAGGGGATGTCTGGTGCTACTGTTCATATCCAAAAATAGATGAAATTAAATACCGCGAAAATTTTAATTTCTCGGAACGTATCCCATTCGAAAGTAAAGAAAACACTTAATTTTCATAATTTTTCAAAAGCTGCATTTACGTAACAACAATAAAAATGATCAATGACTCTTTCATGTAGAAATAACTATAGCCTTATAACTGGTTTAAACTTGATCACTACGCGTTTTCCTATTCAAATCCGATCGGATGTCTTTTGCTAAATTGGTCGCTTCGGCTTCTTGTTTTTATTGATGCCAAGGTGAACTGTTAAACAATGATAGCCTCGTTGAATCGACAGGTAATAAGATGTTGTCTTTACCGAAACTGTGCGCTATTTGAAACCGAAAATGTCATGTTAAGAACTAGCAAGGTAATTGGTATCATAGAAATGTGATAAATAAATTTGATACCTAGAGGATCCTTCTGTAGCATCTCAATTCCTTTGCTAGGATCCTACTCTCTAGCTCTGCAATCAGCCTCAAAGACTCGCAAGCATCTAAGAATGTGGCCATGACCAGAGAGCGCATCAGTCTGGCTTTGGTGTCGAGGGTCATGCCTTTGTCTTCCAATCTCTTTCTATGAATAATGACGAATGAAAATTGAAACGAAAGTCGTTAAAATGTCAGTATTATCATATAAAAAATATATATATTGCAGCAAACATCCATAGCGTAGAATGTGAACCAATGCCCAAGTGTTGTTTGATATACGTTACGGTTCCAGCTATCTAATCCAATCGCTCCTGTATTTAGAACGTCAAGCGACACAAATTTGAATCAAAGCTTGAAATCTTTCTTTAAAATAATTGAAAAAAAACATTTTTTTTAAAAATATTTACGGGTTTTCAATATCCTTTCAGACCTTGCGATCTATTGGGCAGATGATGTAATGGTCATCAGTTTCTTTGACCGACGTTAACGAGTGTGTCGTGTGGCCAGTTCAACAACCAACCGCATTTAATTGTACCCAGCTAATGTCAGATATGCATTAGAGCTTGGAAGACTCAAGGGCAACCTAAATAAAATCCGGAAACAATCTCAGTCTTCACCGAGATTCAAACCCACGCCCCAAATATCTTCAAACTACAAATTTAAACCCATGATGCTAAACCCATGATGTTAAACCCATGATGTTATACCCATGATGTTAAACCCATGATGTTAAACCCATGATGTTAAACCCATGATGTTAAACCCATGATGTTAAAGCGCATCTCGAACAATTCAAATCTACTTTCTAGTCTCCCAGGAGTGTTCTCTTCCAGCCTTGATCTTCTGTTCAAACATCTCAGTTCAGTTTGAAAAAGAAGAGAGACGAAAAAACAGTAGCTTCTACTACATTGATCACACTAGTCCATACCCATCCCTTTACACCAAGACTGACCAGGACAAAGACAGGACATCGTCAATGTGGAGGTATTCATACATGGCGGAAATATATAAATAGATAGCTTTTTTGGCGTACTATAAAAATTATAGTACAATTCATTTTTATTAGTGTCCTCGTAAAGGGGAAAAGCAGCTATACGTTTTGTGTGGTTAGTCCATCCGCCCCGTTTAGAACACAGAAACTAAAAAAGAAAATCTGACATCACGATGTTTTAGATCTTGCTTAGTTCTGGTTCAACGGCTCCTTTTTTTTTTCTGAAAGCGAAACATTTAATTTTTAAGTTAAATATGTAGGCAGTTTTTTTCATAAATTTACACCATTTTTTTAAATGAAAAACTTTAGGTAGAGTGTTTTTTTTTTCTCTAATAGGCTTTTCATGAAAGGAATACCTCATAAAAGAAAGAGGTCGTTGTGGAAAAAGAGCTTGAGACAGAAAAGAGAGAAAAGAGATAGAGAGAGAGAGAGATAGAAAGAGAGAAAGAGAGAAAGAAGAAAGTAAGAAGTAGGAGTGTGATTGTGTTATGTGAACATGTGAAGATATTTTGAAGAGTTTGTCTTAGGGTATTACGTAATGAAAGTCAAACACCCAGAGGGCGCAGAGAAAATGGAGGAGGGGGTGGATCGGACCTTTTGGGTGTCACCACTTGACCCCTCACTGTTTCGCATAGTTCTTCAGCCTGGGCTGCTTCGCGCTGCCTCACTCAGTGTTCAATTTTCTTTTTATCCTGGCTAATGAGCACTTGAAGATCTTCAGAGAGGAAAAGAATTGACGATTCGATCATTGAGGCAAGAGAAGAGAGCCCGTATAGGATTTACATCTAGTGTGTCTTTTTCAACATTTGTTTAAATCTTTGTACTTGCTATATCAGTAGGTAAGATTTTCCTTTGTTAGCGATGAGTGCTTAAAATTTCTAGTAACTTGGAGTAGGTAATGGCGACCATTAATATCTTCCACAGTTTCCTAATTTAATTATCAAAAGTTTTATTTTATTGGCAGTAATTTCCATTTCATCATAGAATAACAACGAAATAAGGCTTATGAATGAGCCATCCAATATACAAGAGTACATTCTAAATTCTGTTTATTAATCTGGTACAGTTTTAATTTCTTCAATTCCGTAGCAGTGTCTTTTGTGTCTCGGCAGCCTTTTTTTCAATTCAGTAGCAGCAGGGCCGGTTCTAACAATTGCGGGGCCCAATGCGAAACTGAATGCGCGGGGCCTAGTCTGGGTGGGAATAAGAAAAAAAAAATCGACTTTGAATTTTATTAATTCTTTACTAAGTACAAATTGCGATTAAGTTAAATTTACTTTACGAACCTTGCAACCTATGGCATATTTATATGCCAGTGACTATAAAAGTAAATAAAGTATTGGAGTTGGGCAACTTTTTTTTTAGGGTCTAAAGTTTGTTTTAGGGCTACTCTACATATCTTTCTGTTCTAGTTAGTATCCAAGGAACATTTATACCAAGTTTTATCAAGATTGGTCAAACGGATTCGATTTCTACTCGGGACACACATACATACCTACCTACTTAGCTACATACATACACCTTACTTTATGCTTTATATTTTAGATATATTTTTCTATTTTCTGCTAGTACTACGAATAGTTTCGTTTCCCTTAAAGGTTATTGTTGCTTTTGTTTTTGATGGCGTCTGTAAGACTTTTGTTTAGGAGTCTAGTTTCTCTTCCCACGTCCCATTTTTTATAAAGTATGTTTATTGAACAGATTAGATTGGGTTATTTAATTTTTTTTTTTACAGCGCCTCACGAGTTCATGAAAACCCAAGAAACCCATCGTCGTCTGCTTCATGCTTCATTGTTTATTTACTTCTGTGTCGGGATCCCAACCTACACCTACCTCACTGCCTTCCACACCCCCAGGCTCACAATCTAGCAGGTAAAAGAACAGGTAACAGCCACTCACCTGTTGCCATCACCTTATCTATGTCTGTTTGTTAGGTCTAAGAGTGCGATATTCAGGAGAGGAACAAAGTTGTGGGCTTTTGGTTCAACATAAAAAAAAGCCCAAGATGAAGCTTCCGATTTAGACTTAGTACAGTAGTCTCATGAGACTAGTTCTTTATTTTATAGGTTCTGAGTTTGTTTTTGTGTGTGTGTACATTATCTATCTCGATAACTATATCTAAATGTCTGATTCATTCCGTTAACAGTGTCACATTAAACGATGATGAGATGTCACAGGTAAGTGTCTTACTTGTTCCTCACTTGAATGCGATGCAGGTTTCAGGAACAAATCGAAACACTTGAAGTAAGCAAAGAAAACGATTACTCGAGTTTTACTTTTGGTTAAAATAGAACATATCATAGCAGAATAGAACATATCATAGCAGAATAGAACATATCATAGCAGAATAGAACATATCATAGCAGAATAGAACATATCATAGCAGAATAGAACATATCATAGCAGAATAGAACATATCATAGCAGAATAGAACATATCATAGCAGAATAGAACATATCATAGCGACAAACACAATAGCTTGTCAAAGTATGGCGACCCAGTGTTACAAAAGTGTATCGGTGAAATAATTAAATATATGCAAACTTTGAAACCCTAATCAAAAACGTCCTTAACAATATATGTGTATTCTCTATGATTATGTATTAAGTCGCGACACTCTATATCCAGGAACATTGTATAGGTATAGTTAGTTCTAGATGCCGAGTTTGGTTTAAAATAGTTTTTTTTGGTGTAACATTTCTTGTTTTCTTTACGAACCTTTTGAAATGACTCACTCATTAGACGAGGTAAGACTCTACACTAGCGACCAATCAACGGTGTCATAGTTTGTTTGTCGCCTACAGAACTAATGTCTGTCGCCTATTTTCTTCATGCGTATATGTTGGTTTTGGTTTATTTTCGTACCTCAACATGTTTTCCGTATTTACAAAAAAAAAATTAATTAAAATTCGAATCTCTTGAATTTCGAAACTTTTTCCAGATTAAAAATAACAATGGAAAGGCAGAATAATCTACTGGCGCATTTATAATGATCATTGTGCATTGAAACAAATCAGGACTGGATTATCTCGTAATGTACAAGAACAATCTCAGACTTGTAGTCGTTCAAGTAGTCTCGATTTCATTTCAAGTGCAAGCCTTCGAGCATCTCTGGACGTTGGGAACATACATTGATCACGAGATCTCTGAAAATATCGTATGTGTCGCCATCAAATTTCGTACACAGGTTCCTTTTACCTCCTAGGTGCTCACCAAGTGTTTTTTGACAGATTCGCAACGTGACGACAGCTATTCGAGAAAAACCGCAAGCTTTTTCAAACCTATTTTTTTTTTGGGTATTTCCCCAAAAGGTCGCAGTCTGTATAGAAAGCATAAATAGAAATTTCTCACAAATTTCATATTTTTAAAGCAATTTTTTCTTTTCCCCTATATTTACTTATTTTTAACATGCCTTAAGTTATTTTAAATTCCTTTTAGACGCGGTCAAAATAAAAAAACAAAAACCAATCCTAATAGTATTAATGAGGTATATCTAGAGGCTTTTGTCTCTTTTTGGTCAAAGAAGATATTGTGTGATAGTAAGTGTATGTGTTTTGCGTGGCTGGTAGTGCAGTGTGTGTGCCTGTGTATGAAATGACCAATGGACCTTGAGTGTACATGGTTGAGTGAACAGCAGTGTGTCAGGATTGTGTGTAAAAGGAGGTCAGTTTAGAGAACAAGTGGCTGGAGTAAAGAACATAAATAGAGACTAATGAAATCATTGTGTTTATTGAAGCTCATGTTGTTTTAGTCTATTACAATTTGTAGGCATCTATTAAAGAGTTTCTTTTTGTGGCGGAAAAACTATAAATAGCTAACTTTTTTTTGGTGTATCCGGTGTACAGAATGAAGGTAATGCTGATGAGCTGGTTTTTTTTTTTTTTTTTTTTTTTTTTTAAAGATATGTACTTTAATGTGTGCACTGGAGAGTGAAATGTTCTAAGACCTCCCGCATGTAGCCCATTTCTATTTCGTTAGTTGGCAACAGTGACGTCACATTTAGCGTCCTTGACATTGCATTTATTTGTAAAATGCCCAATAGTCTTGGTGGAAAGAAAACAACAACAAAAACCCAAAAAAATCAGACTTGCGTGGACTCACTACAGCTTCAATGTCAGGTGCTATATAAGTCAGCTTTACATTCTACAAATGTAGTGTTCTTGATGCTCTGTGTTCCAATGTTTACAACCATGTATCTATACCATTGCCTCGTACGTAGGATTGCGAAAACAGCAGACTGATCGATTCCTTATGACTAGATCTCATGCATCTTTTTTATGACTAATAGTCATATTATTGTCATGGTTTACCAGTTATTTTGAAATATCTTGCAGTCTTCCTAGATTTCATGATATCTTTTCTTCTGTCTTTAGATTTCTCTCTCTCTCCCTCTAACACACACACACACACTCACTCTTTCTCTCTCGATTCCCACTCACCTTATCCTCCCTCGTGCATCAAACCGCCGTGCCCCCCCCCCCCCCCTTCCTCTTCGATCCCGTCGTAAGGCAGGCTGTACCTAAAAAGAAAGCGAGCCGTAGGCCGGCGGTTCCGTTAGCCACATTGTCTGTGAGGACTTGTTACTTGACACTCTGCTGCTTTGTCTCCCTTCCCTGTTTCTTAGCTACCGGGGTAAGCTTCTCTTCTGCTAGATATCAAAATCAGGCTCTTGTGTTATAGGATTACATCCATTTCCGTTGATTAACCTTTAGATGAGAATTATATTTGCCGAACAGAAGCTCAGTGGCATTAGCTCCCTTATCCCATCTATTTTTATCTTAAAATCAATTATACAGTGAATAATCTTTCATTTTTAATGCTGAATTCTGTTATTGTTTTTTTTTTTTTTTAGTTTAGAAACGGAGAGTGAATAAATCATAGGACCTCGTTCAGTTGACGTGAAATGTAGATTTCTTTTCATTCTGATATTTATGATTATATTTCAGTATTGGCTGTGCCCGAAGTGTCTTCACAATAATCGGATCAAATAACATTCAACGGATTACTTGTATTTACCGGCGCTATTCTTACTTTGAGATAATTTTACAGGTACGAATTTTATTTCATATTTAGCGATTATTGACTGTCTGACTGACTGACAAACTGACTGACTAATGACTTTGTGTCTTTATTTACCTCGGAATAGCTCACAAAACAGTAATAAAGAAACGTTTTGACGAAGCAATTTTAACATTAGGACAAACCAAGGTTTAACATTAAGACAAACCACGGTTTAACATTAGGACAAACCAAGGTTTTACCATTCCATTCAAAGGCTTAATAATTCCATTTAAAGGTTTAGCATTTCCATTATATAGTTCAACAACCCTAATTCAAAAGGTTTGACAATTCCATTCAAATTCAATTCAATCAATTCTCCAAAGCAACCCAACCCAGATTTGGACAGCCCATTGCAACCAGGTTACAACCCCTCACAGCACAGTTTGTCAGTGCTGTCACCCAGTCAAAAAGAACAGTGTGATGTGATGATCACGTGAAAACTAAGTCATTTAAAAACAAAAACTTAAATTAATAGAATATGTTATTCGCTTACAAATCTGTAAATGTAAAATGAGATTTGAAGAGACAAAAACTGAGAGTGTTTTCAAAGTGCGTAACAATAACTTTCAAAAGTAAAGTTGATAACAGCTTATTTTTATTCTAGAGACTGGCCGGTATCAATCTGTTACATTCTTTTTTCTAGCATTGATGTACCGATCGTCTAAGTAGATGTGGGGAGGGGGGGGGGGTGAGGGTTGGGGGAAAGAAGCTATGAATAATTTAGTAAAAAAAAAAAAAGGTAAAAAAAAGTTTGGTTAAATACACGGGAAACGATATTATTATTATGTTTAACACTAATAGAGTGTTTGTTTCTAAGCCCCAAAAGTGCTGAATATATTTTTGGTAAAGTTTAGGTTTAGTTTACTTTGAAATTTAAGAACCAAACTTAATCATTATAACAACAAAGCGACTAACCCGAACCAAAACTTACTACTGTAGTGTGTATACACTTAATATGTCCTTCATATTTACGTGTGAACTCTAAACAGTGACACATGTCTCTGCTAGTGTGTCAAGTGATTTTGAATATAGAAACAATGGAATATATTTCACATTTGACAATATCAAGTTTGTAGTTCATGAATTTTAACAATAGTTAGACACATCTTTCTTCTTTCTCTCTCTATCTCTTTTTTTCCCTTTCTTTCTCTCTCTATCTCTTTTTTTTCTTCTTCTCAAGAAATATGTTAACATACACTGTTGAAACTTACCTGTTCATATGAAGGCTGTATTCATACCATTCATTAAAGTCAGCTTTCATAAAAAAAACAACTAGCTTTCATCCATTAAAGGCAGTTTTCATTTAATAAGTCAACTTTCATTTTAAAAAAAATGTTAGCTTTCCGTCAATAAAGTCAGCTTCCATTTAGTAAAGTCAGATTTCATTCAGTAAAGGCAATTTTCATTCATTTAACTCTGCTTTTATTTATTTCATTTAGTCCAGTGGCCTAGAAAGGTAGCATTGGGCCTGGGTTCAGGAATTCGAAGTTGTGCCCCTTCTTAGAGTGTGAATGGACTCTACTGTATCTAATGAGAGAGTATATGTCAATGAGAACATATTTCTAGGCCAGACACTACACAAGGTACACCTGTTCCTCACGGGGGAAAAAGAGAACAATTTCCTCATGCTTTGAATCTGTCCTGTCTTGGATTGTGTGTATCACTCGATCCCTGTGTCCTGTCTTGGATTGTGTGTATCACTCGATCCCTGTGTCCTGTCTTGGATTGTGTGTATCACTCGATCCCTGTGTCCTGTCTTGGATTGTGTGTATCACTCGATCCCTGTGTCCTGTCTTGGATTGTGTGTATCACTCGATCCCTGTGTCCTGTCTTGGATTGTGTGTATCACTCGATCCCTGTGTCCTGTCTTGGATTGTGTGTATCACTCGATCCCTGTGTCCTGTCTTGGATTGTGTGTATCACTCGATCCCTGTGTCCTGTCTTGGATTGTGTGTATCACTCAATCACTGTGTCTTGTCTTACACTACTTCACTTAGTCTAATTCGAGTCCGAACACATCCAAGGGACACAACAATTAACTCTAACATACTTGATAAAACTTGTGAAGACTTCAACTGATGTTTATTTACAGATGGGGAGGATCGTCTTGTCTCTCTGTCCGTCGTTTGATTAGCAGTCTATTCACTATACATCTTGCTACAAGCCCTAGCCATATTCTTCTCTTATCATATACACGTATTCTGCAACGTCATTTGTCTGTCTGACTACGTCACTTCTTTTACCGTCGCTTAAAAAACAATGCACAATATATTTATTTACAAAACTAACATAATCTCTAAACTAAACTAGGTCACTACGGACCATTTCAAAGGTCAATATCATTGGTCGACCATGTAACATTTCGAGACTCCAACTCATATGCTGAATCTTCAGATATTCTGAATGTGCATTGGTCGTCACAGGTATGGGAACCCCGGAACTTCCCACAGCGCAATAGTTATGATTTACATCAGCTTTGTCTAGTTAGCAGACGATGGTTTTTTAAAGCAACTTTGTCAAGAAATTAGTGTTCAGCCATCTGAGTGGAAAGTCGATTGTAATCTCAAGCTAAGTTTTCATGCACAAATATTTGTTACTTCAAATAATTGGAGGGTATAATGTGTATAGGTGGGAGATTAGTGCATTTCTATATTTGGATTATATTAGATGTACATATATTCTAAAGAAATGTATTTCACATGTCCATATGAAACAAATGAACCATCTACTGTTTAGTCATACAATTAATTCAAGTATTTTAACTAGTCAATGTGCATTGTAATATTAAAGAAGGAAAGAAAACTTGGACCAAAACAAAAGCAAACATCATACATCATATAAACACTTTCACAAAAATGTAGGCTAAGAAATGGTAATTTCTATTATTATTTTTATGGGCACGACATGGCCTAAATTGTGCCGATGCGCCAAAAACCTAAATATCAAATATGAATTATTATTATTATTATTAAAAAAAAAATCTTGCACGTTAGACTACCTCCCTTTAATAGATTACATACTCCAGTAAAAGAATTATATGGATTTGTTATTTTTCTCGGACACCATTAATAGAATTTAAGAACAATGAACATGATTTAATTAAAATAGTATTATGCATTTAAACTTTTATAACCCCGTTTCGGCCCCTAGTGGTCGTGGGCCCGGGCACAATGAACCCCTTCGCACCACAGCTGCTACGCCACTGATTTAGTCAGCTTTCATTTAGTAAAGTTATCTTACACTCAAAGAAATCATCAGGCCGCGTCACTAAACAGATCTTTAAACGTTCTAGCTATCTTACGCATGCATGACTTATGTAAGACACAACCACCAAGCCAACCATCTTACGCATGCATGACTTATGTAAGACACAACCACCAAGCCAACCATCTTACGCATGCATGACTTATGTAAGACACAACCACCAAGCCAACCATCTTACGCATGCATGACTTATGTAAGACACAACCACCAAGCCAACCATCTTATGCATGCATGACTTTTGTAAGACACAACCACTAAGCCAACCATCTTATGCATGCATGACTTTTGTAAGACACAACCACCAAGCCAACCATCTTACGCATGCATGACTTTTGTAAGACAACCACCAAACCAACCATCTTACGTTGTAAACCATATTTCTCACACCACAGAAGTTTAAAAAAAAAGTCCCCAGGCTCAAAATAGTTTCCAAAGGTCAAATGTCAAGCTTCACATTACGTCTCAGACAGTTTAAAAGCAGAGCAGCCAAAACTCTTGAAGATTGTTTCGGGAACATTTGTTGACGATCCACTTTTTCCTTTCTTCTAAAAACTGCAAACTGTCGAAGCTGTTGAAACGTGATTTTTTGGTGAGTTATTTGCGAACCCGTTGTGCTTTTAGGGTTATTGTGAATGGCGCCTTCTTTCTTTTTTTAAAGGGAGTATCGTCCGTAACACATTCCCTGTTTTAAATGAAAGAAAAATTACTCTATCCGTGTTGGTATTTACTAACGATACACCTATTTTTTTAAGGAGCTGTTATGTGAGTGTGTAAGTATGTGAGTATGTGTGTGTGTGTTCTGATGTAACCACAGGTAAGTCCATTGCAGTGTTGGCGTTATAAAAGGGGGGATTGAAAGTACAAGCTGTGCACAGACAAGTGACAAAAAGACATGCAGTTTTTCAAGTTGTATTTGGTTTCAATAGTTCCAATGTGTCCTCTACTTCAGTTGTTCCTGCATACACCTCCATTGGAAGTACAGTTTGTGTGTATATTTTATCAATAAATGTTCATGTTTGTTTCAAAAGAAGTTTGTTGATGGTCTATTCAAGTTGGGCGTTAAGAAAGTCATACGCCTACACTGGATTAGATGAACTAGATGATTGGAGCCACAAACCCCCACAATCCTATATCAATAGGAGGAATCCCTGTCTGATTACAACTTAATAGAGTACGAAATTTGAGTTCTGTACTTTGTAAGATAATTGAGAGATTCTGATGATATAAACAGACAAATAAAATATTTAATTGAAAGCTTCTCTAGTAACGGATTCTTCATCTAAATACAGCTAAATAGGAAATACATCTAAATACATCTAAATACATCTAAGTACATCTGTAATTGTCATTCTTTAATAAATTACAACCCATCACATCTAAATACATCTTTAATTGTCAACAAGCGATTCCATTGGATCATTTGCTTTGTTGAGAGAATCTTGTAATCTAATATATAAAGCAGAATGTAAGGCGTATGTATGTATGTATGTATGTCCCGCATAGAAATCAAAACCTTAATAAAATTTGAATGAATGTTCCTTAGGTCATGGCGGAGATCGCAGTGTATGTTCAATGGCCCCACAACCCGAGGGTTGGGGGCTACTATTAAAATAAAATACCAAAAGTTAAATCTATTAAAGAGCGAAACTCTTTTACAAATCGGGTAAACCCGGCCCGCAGGCCCCGGCTCATATTCGGCTAGTGTGCTATAATTTATTGCTCTACAAAATGTATCGACATTGACATGACATGTCTTCCAAGAAACTTTGTCACTAGCTAGCCAGGCTCATTGTTATTAAAAGTAATATGGCTTCTGCATGCTACAGGAGCTATCGTAGTCTTCGAATGTCAACTTTCTGAGTCTATTACGTTACGTTGTCATGTCAAGTAAGCTGTCAGTCGGAGCAGTAACTTTTGTTCTCACTTCTCCAGGAAAATTTTAAACGTCTAGGACACTCTAAGACACTCTAAGACACTCTAGGACACTCTAAGACGTATGAATTAGCTTTTAAATATTTTTTTCGTCATACGAAATTTATTTATCATTATTTGTTTTCTTAAGGGTAATGGAATGTTTTTTTTAAAATAAATAATATAAAATGTAAAGTGTGCGTTGAAATGTGTTAATAATAGAAAGATGTAAGACAATTAATGATGCATTCTTCACTGACTTGGCGCAAACATTTTCATGGAGAACCTCAGAGCTGTGGACAGCGGGAAGAGGCTTCAGACATTGCCAGTAACATATCTCTGTAGAGACAGCTATCAGCCCAATGCGCCGAACGGCACTGGAGGATCTAAGTATAAATCTTTTCTGACTTAAATCCTACAAATCACAGTCCTTTCACCTTTTTAATAAATCTGTTTACCAGAGAAAAGTGATCAGTTCTTTAAAGTTAGTTTGAATTCTGGGATAGATGTTTCTACAAGGTTGTTAATACTCGGTCGTTTTCTGTAGCTCCATACAAATAGTATACTTAAACCGATGTAGGCGTATTTAAATTTCAATGTAGAAATAAACACAAACAATCTTCTTTTACAACACAACTGATTAGAATTTTTATTTATAAATCTGTTTAAATATTTATAAATGTATATGCAGAAATATTTCTATTCTTTTCCTTCGCTCTACTTTATATTACAATCTAATACACATTACCTTACATTAAAGTGCATTCGATCTTAATGTTTAATATAATCCGTTTTGACTACAGTTTAACATGTATTTAAAACATTATTTCGTCTATTAATTCATGCAAACACTATTTAGACAAAGAAATAAATCTCCTAGCAACATTCTATAGCACTACTCGTGATGATTTGATGCTGTATGTGTTGGGACATAAATACTTCAGCTCCAGCTAATGTCTGATCTAGTCTAGTCATTTCACGATTATCATATAATGTAATATTAAACACTCTTTATCATTCTAAATGGTGCATGTTGTGTGGTATCCGCTCAGGACTGTCGACTTGATAGTCCAGGGTTCAAACCCTGCCCGCCGCCATCCCACGCCGTCCAGCGGAAATTTTGGGTTGGGATGTAATCATCTTCAAATCTGAAGAAACAACCGAAACACCTAGTCCAAATAGAAAGTATTCTAGTCATTCTATTTCCGGTGATGAGAAAAAAATGTTTTTACATTTTTGTGCGTTTAATTGTATAGAGTACATTTCTAAACACCCCCCCGCTCCCTAAAATAAAAAAAAATGTAATAGTCTAGCACTTGTTAGTCACGCTAAAATTAAAACATTCGAATAATTTTACTCAAGACGCATTCATCTCAGCAAAGACTCGTCAACACATACGCTCTTGAGTCCATATAATCTCAGCAAAGACTCGACCACACATACGCTGTTGACTCCATATAATCTCAGCAAAGACTCGACCACACATACGCTGTTGACTCCATATAATCTCAGCAAAGACTCGTCAACACATACGCTGTTGACTCCATATAATCTCAGCAAAGACTCGACCACAAATACGCTGTTGACTCCATATAATCTCAGCAAAGACTCGACCACACATACGCCTGTTGACTCCATATAAACTATCAGTTACTAGAAGGGAAATGTTGCCAATAAAAGGATTTAAAAAGCAAGAAAGTAAATGCGAACTCTGTCAGGGGAGAGAACAGGAAGATTCCAACTGTCTATAAACTCAACTGATACCCAATGATAATATTGATATATACTCAAAAGAAGGATATTCTTTATCTCTATTATTGCCTTGCACTGCAGGTGTTCTATTTCTAATTAAAGAGAATATCGTTCAAGTCACATTTTCGATAGAGACTAGAATTAAATCTATTTTGGTTCCTATTTAAAAAAAACAAAGTAATTAAAAAATAAATTTTAACAATCTAATCATAAGCGTTTAATCAATATGACTCTAAATGATTGAACTGCTTTAGGATTTATACTGATGTAGTTTTAATATTCAGCTAATTGGATAGAATTCCCCCTTTTATGCTTTCAGATTTCCAAAAAGGTTCGAGATCAATCCTTTATATGAAACTTTGACTTTGACCCGGGAAAGAATTTTATCCCGTGGCCAGGATGAGGAATTGGCTCTTCACCGACTTTTCTTGTCTGGAGTCCCCCATCAACTAAATGATCATTTAATCACATCCGTTTGTTCATAGGTCTCGGTACCTTAAGCCAACTCAATGCGAGGCCGGAGGCCGAGCCCACAAGGGACACATTATTCCTATAATGTACCATCGTGTTCCGTGGCAGGGTCATCACTACCCGTATAACCCCCGCTGGGGAACAGAGCAATGGATTTGGACTGGTCAGTAAGCCTTTCTCACATCCCCACTACGTGCAAGTACACCCGCAAGAGCATATCTGTGGTAGCCCACAGGAGGGCCTGTTAGCTCTTGTTTTTAGACTTTCCACATCCTCCGTGTTAACTCTAAACTCTGTAGGAGAGGTCTCCTACTGTCCTGTAGCTGCCAAGAGACTCCCAGCCGCCTCCCCCCAACCAGTAGTTGCCAATGGACTACCAGCCGCCCCCCCCCCCCATTGTCAAGTATATATTGCAGACTCGTTTTTACCCCACTATGTGGGTACACGAGTACTCACGTTTGAACTAAGAGCAGACAGCAGGTAGTGCTCACTTCTCATGTCGTATGTTAAACAAACACAAAAAAAATTTAAACAAATCCACCAAGAAAAAAAAACGTGAACAATTTTCAACAGGGCCAATCAGAGGAAAATGAGCTTCTGTTTTTATATATATTGTTTCTAATGATATTGTTTCCATGTTACCTTGTACCTTTTCTAGTACCATCTACAACTATTTCTCTCTCCCTCTCATTCACTCTCATTCTCTCTCTGTTTCTCTGTCTCTCTCTCTCGCACTTCAACTCACTCTGTTTCTTTCACTTTCTCTCTCTCTCTGTTTCACTCTCATTCTCTCTATATCTCTCTCAGCACTTAAATTTTCTTCCACCTGTAGAAGCAGTCAAGGTATTCCGGCTGACTGCCATCACAACTAAATCTCGCCGCAGCTGGGCGACTACTCTTGCACAACCCCAATGTAATAGACCTCACCTTCCACATGAACAAAACTGCTGTCCATCACGCCTGATATCCCTGGCACCCAACAATCAACTCCTTGACTTACCGCATTCTTTTTTTTACCCAGGTGAACTCTGATACAAGAATGGCATATAAAATACAACACTATGTATACAAAAATATTACTCATGCCATACGAACTATAAAAACATTTTTTTTTTTAAAGATTTGACGTAGAAAAATGTATTTGTCCATGTTCTAACAATCTCACAGCTGAACCTCCTATCACTACTTTGTCCATATTCTAACAATCTCACAGCTGAACCTCCCATCACTACTTTGTCCATGTTCTAACAATCTCACAGCTGAACCTCCCATCACTACTCCCTTCCCACATACACACATTTTGAGTTGTTTCTTTTCAGTCCAAAATAAACGCCGTTTGAAATTGTGAAATATCAGTTTAAAAAAAAAATGTCTGGGCTAGCTATTACCCAATTATTCACAGATTGGTCTTTTAGAGATTCCTGTGTATGTGTTCTATACTAGAATCATGTGTGGAATGGAGACCAAGTATCTAGCTTTTAGGGATCAATATTTACACAGTTTACATCAATTCTGTCTGTCTGTCTGGTACAAATCTTGTGCACCTTGTTTCTCCCACTTCTCATTCTAGAATCAAGTTGAAACTTTTCACAATTATTCAGTGTCGAAGACAACACGTGAATGAATAAAAAAAAGTTTACTAATAAGTTAATTAATTAGTAGTAATTAACTTTTTATTTACATTTTGCATTAGTTAGGAACATGACAGTAATGGCGCAGTTCTTTCCCATATATAAGCTTTCTTTTTTTCAATTATTTTAACAAATCTTATTTCAACTCAATCTGTCTATCTGTCTGGTAAAAAGTTTGTATTAATTTTACCTGACAAAACAACAATCAATAAAAAAAAAAATTAAACCAATTCGTTATTTAACGATTAGTAATTAATTGAACTGTTTGGTAACAAAAAGGGAAAGAAATTGTACTTGACTGATGTGGTGGTATAAGATTAACTAGCCCCCTTTGTCACGTGTTTATTATGTTTCTTTGACTTGAAGATCTTAAGGAGGTAAACTTGTGACATATGCAGGTTCGGAGGTGCCTTGATTTATAGTTCAAAGACTTTAATAATTAATGAGTAACTATTTACTTTTAAACTAGCGACTTCTAAGTCTAACTTTCTAGCTCTCGCTCTCGTCCCAAGCTACTCCTCCTCCTTTTATATCTTTCCTTAGAATAAAGAACCATGACATCTCAATACCCATCCTTGACTCCTTGACCCGTTTACATTTATTTTCCTTTTAATTGTTTTTAATTTAATCTACGTTAATTATGTTTTAACTAAGTTTTAATCAGCGTCTTTCTGGCATTTAAGCAAGCGTGGTAACGCGTGACCTCATTTGAGCTAGGTAAAACTGACCTCATTGTGTGAACAATGAAGTGTCACTAGGGACGTGACAACCTTATATATTGTTGAGAGAAATAGGTCGCCGCTTTTAAGTTCGAAACTAAAAAAAAAAAATAACTACAAAACCTTTTATTTACATAAGCACCCAATCTCGGATCAAGCTGAAATTTTTCAAAATTATTTCTTTCACCTGACAACACAAATATCGATAAAAAGATCCAACCCAAAAGTTAATTAATTAATTATTAGTAATTCGTTGTACTTGACTGACGTTGTGGTATAAGCTAAATTTATAGGTCGCGCTTTAAAGATAAGTTTGAAACAAACAATGGATAACTATACAATCGTCTACTTTCATACGCACCTCTTCAGCAGAGTGATTACTGCTTGGAATGTCGCCTTGAGGAGGCTTGGTTCACGAGTTCGAATTCATATTGTTTCCTCCTCCCTTTTTTTTTTTAATGAATGGTTTTATAAAGATTACGGTAAAATCCACCCAGATATCCCTATCTCTCCCCCCCCCCCCCGATTTTCCCAACTGGTCCAGATAAGTGATAGGATCATAGCTTATTGAGAAAGCTAAGCATGAAGTAGCACTAAATAAAAGCAATTGGTAGAATTATTTGTAATCGCATAGATTTATTTTTTGTTTGTCCACTAGATCTATTACAAACTTAATTACATGACTCATCCAAACTAATTGATACAACTACAACTCCATATAACGTTTTTTTTTTTTAAAGTATTTTTTTTATGTTCTTTTGTGTGTAGCTTGTGGGTAATTTCAATGGCTGAACAAAGTTGGACACAACTAGCATTTTGGTCTCTAGCTAAAATAATCAGCGCTGAACTCACTGGCATTGTACAACAAAATAAAGAAAAACTTTTAAGAATTTCTTCAAGAAGCTGATAACAATTTTTGTAGCGGATACTAATAAATGTGATAAGACCATGGATATCAGGCTGAATTGTTAGTGTTGAACTCAAAGATAATGTTTCTGAAATCAATTAAACGAAGACTTGAACGATAGGTACAAAATACAAAAAAAAAAAATAAATAAATAAAAGCATGACATAAATATTTTACACATTATTTCAGTGCTTGTATTTCAGTGACGCTATTAATGCACTTCAGAGCAAGGGAGATGTCGCGGCGTGGTGTAGAAGAGGGTCTGTGGTTGGTTGTGAGGATCAAAGAAATATAACTCCTTCTTATAGTGATGGCTGTTCTTTTCACTGCGTTGTTGCTTCGCTAGACTTTAATTTTATCTAAATCCTGTTTAACTGATGGTGTTAGTTTTGCTATCGGAGTGGTCGATTGCAAGTGACCTAAGCGGTTAATTCAACACATAAATGTGCTCATTAGACTTAGATTAAGTTATGATCTGTGACTCACTCATGTCCCAACACGTGAATATCTTCATCAAACATACTTCATTATTTACGTGGTCATGTGACCTGCTGATTTGATTAATTTCATGTACATTTCATTAGCTAGACTGTTAAAAAAAAAGAACCTGATTGTGCAGAGCCCACTGGGAAGTCTCCTTACACTAAATAAAACATGACAAGAAATAAATAGAATGAGACATTCTAGACCACCAACAGCTTGCTCAACAAGGAAGTGGTTAGAGGATCATTAGGGGAAACAACTTTTTTTATGCTACTTTTATTTGTATCTTTGTTGTAGCACGTCAATGTCATTTTAGAACAACACTTTAGTGTGGGGGTGGTGGACGAGGAGATAGACTTCTCCGCATTTAACTTTTTGATGTTTAGCCCAAAATATTTTTTTTTTTACTTTGTTGACAGCAGAAGTTTAGTATACAGTGTCGCTATGGACTTCAGAAGAAGTTTAGTATACAGTGTAGCTATGGACTTCAGCAGAAGTTTAGTATACAGTGTAGCTATGTACTACAGCAGAAGCTTAGTATACAGTGTAGCTATGGACTACATAGATTCGTTGCTGGAATTTAACGAATTTCACAAAGCTTATATCAACTCACTCAGTCTGTCTGTCTGTCCGTCTGTCTGGTACAAATATTTTACACATTATTTCTTCCCTTTCACATTCTCGGATCAGGTTGAGACTTTGCTTAATTATTCATTCATTGACCAAATTATTTGATCAATTAGTCGTAATTAGTTAATTTGGTTTTATATTGAGTGTTACTGGGAGATAAGCTTTATGTAGAAAATTAGGTCGACGCATTAAAATGTTAAAATAACAATATATAACTATAAAACATTCTTTTTTTCTTAAGCACTTGTTTAGCTCAATGGCTAGTATGTCGGCCTTTCACCAAGAGAATTTGAGTCCTCGAGTTCAAATTCAAATCGAGAAATATTTTTTTAAATTTTTAAATTGCTTTTGAAAAGCCAGTACGGAAACCCTCTCCTAGATACCTCCCCCCTTCCCAAACTGGTCCACAAAAGTGATTAGACTATAGCGCATTGAGCATGCTAAAAGCATGAAATTGACATAAAGAAAAACAATAGGTAAAAATATTTCAAATATTATTGTTAGTCTATATCTATTACAAATTAGTCACACGATTGATTCAAACTAATTGATGAAATTACACCTCAGGTAAGCTGTGTCTTTAAAAAGTATTTTAAAAATATATTTTACTTGTTATGAAACTGTTATTAAAATGAAAATAAGTACATTCATAGTGAACACATCCTTGAAGTTCATACTGTTAGTGTCTAGATCAGGTAAATGAATCAGCAATATGATAGGGGGAGATAAATATAGTTTGCAGCTGTAAAAACCAAATATAATCTCGGAGTTATGGAACGTGGATGAGTCTATTTCATAATTTCATGTTAAGAAAGGGAGTTACAAAACGCACTTATTCAGTCAATGCAGGGAAATAAGTCAGCATTACAAAGTTATACTGAACCACACAAATTCAATCACATGGATCTAGCTGCCAAACGAAATACGGACTATAGAAAAAGTCGACGCCCTCATTTTTTTTTTTTTGTGTATAAATATGAATATGTAACTCTCAGTGGATTTTTTCTAGGAAGTAAGATGTGGATACCTCCTAATTTAATACGAATATAGGATCGATCTAATTTTTTTACAATTAAATAAAGCAATGAATGTTAGGCATACTACTATACGTGCCATAAACTACACACATACAAACATCAATCATCATTTATTAATATTTAAAAAGGCAAAGTATCAGATCACACCTACAGTACTTGTGTTTCAATATTTTTTTTATTTATTTTTTTAAGATGCATCATTATGTGATAGAGACATTATTTATGTTTGTTTTAAAAGATCAGATTTTATTTTTTTTATAGGCCAGTTGCGTTTTGTGTATTGATATGCAAGAAGTTATTAAAGATTTAAAAAATATATGTAAATGTATTTAATAATTCTAAATCTATGTAAAAAAAAATCATTAAAGCAAATTAAGAATGCATAAACCACCATTTTGTAATTTTGTACCAGGGACCTTTTTTTTTTCCCAAATAACTCAACTAGACGTAATGTAGACTCAGTGACTAGCCTGGAGCCTGTAAGTCAAAGGTCAGCTCAACATCTCTTCCTTTCCTTCACACGATATCCAGTTATCATTCAGACCTCACTTCTTCCCACACACTTCCCACACATATGTCGTTTTGATGGCCACATAATTCTGCCCCTCACGCTTTGACAGTTTGGCATACGATCCCATCCAACCCATTCTCTTTTTTTCCTCTCGTGCGTCGTAAGTTTAGTTAATTAACTTCACCTCGCAGTGCCAGCACCATTCCCCTGCCCATCCATCTACCTGTCTGTCACTCTGTCTGTCACTCTGGTGTGTGCCCGATGATCTTGTTGGGGGAAGAGAAAGGTCACCAATGTCGCACAATGTTTGCTTCCGTGTCGGCAGACAAAGGTCAACGTTGACCGGAACTGTCAGGATGACTTACTTAGTGTGTCACACGACAGGAGGTCGGCAAGACCTTTTTTTTTTTTTAAAGGAACAAAGGTCTTGTTCTATCACACTGTGCGTTCCAACGTTCTGTTTGTCAAGAAGAATTTCTTTGACAATTAAATCTATCTCATTGTCGGAAACTATATATAGTAAGGGCTCCTAATGGAATGGGGAGATAATTACAATATTAGTCTCATTTTTAATGCTGCCGTTTAAAAAAAGCAACAACTAGACTTTTAAAACTAGGAAAAAAACACTAAAAAACTTTAAAGAAAGTTTGTTTTATTGATAAAGCGCAGAACTAGAACTTGCGTGCTATCTAAAGATTTTTTTAATTTGCTTTTCAGCTAATATAAATAACGATAATAGTTATAGCATTTGAAAAAAAAAAAAAAGATTTTTACAGGCACGAAATCATATTTCTCCACAGAACATAATACTATACCAACTATATACATTTTTCTCGAAATTTAATGGTGTCGGCAAATTATCGAAACATTAAATCAATACATTTATTGAGGCATATTCTGGTGAACAATTGCTCTTATGATAAATGCCTAACAGAATGTGTACTAAATGCATGTTGCGATAGACTCTGGTATGAGCTTTTCAGTTTCCACTAACGCATTTTTTTTTTTTTTGCTGGTTCATGTTTGATACGTGTGATCTAACTAGGCAGGACTTTCAAATTTAAGTCAGGAAATGTGAGTAGAAAGTACTTTCACATGACAGAAGTTTTGAGTAAAAAGTACTTTCACATGACAGGAGATGTGAGTAGAAAGTACTGTCACATGACAGGAGGTGTGGGTAGGAAGTACTTTCACATGACAAGAGATGTGGGTAGGAAGTACTTTCACTTGAAAACAGATGTGACAATGATGTATTTCTAAACTTGTCTCCAGTTCGCACCACTCATCAGTTGAAGTATAGATACATTTACAAACGTAAGCTGTAAGTGGGGGGGGGGGGGGGGGGGGCTAATAAAAATATTTTAACAAGATATTCATAGACGTGTTGTTGGTTTTCTTTTAAAATTTGATTTTATCTTTTTGCTTTGTTTCGTTCAATCCGTTCCAACGTTTGGTGAATTATGTAAATCTCATCAGCTGTAGCCCTCGCGTGACGCTTCAGACATTCCTTCTCTTTGACGTCTTTCATTTTCTTTCTCTTCGAGGAGGGGGGGGGGGGAGCAAGGTTTAAAAACAATTCAAGTCAACAAGAATACATTTACAGGGAATTCCCAAATGTATTTTTAGTTTGGTTTCTATAGATCTGGATCTATTTAAATTTCTTTTGAGCGGTTAATTATTTTTACCAGATCTGTATTCTTCTCTTTTCTAACACAAGCTTCTAATTAGACACACATTTAATAGCATACGTTATTTATTTCAATGATTTACCAATTATACATCAAATATACACAAGTGTGTGTGTCTGTGTATAGAAATGTGTGTGTTTGTTGTGTGTGTGTGTGTGTGTGTGTATAGAAATGTGTGTGTGAGTGTGTCAATAGATCTGTGTGTAAAAGACACAAATAGGATAAATACTACTTTCAATCTTCTTGTACAATTCATTCTAAAAATATTTTGTTTCGTTTCACCAAAATACAGTCCAATCATCCAATATATTCTTTGTTTTTGGAATCGCCAAGTCATTTGATGGTACACATGATAATACATCCTCTACTAATTTTATTTCGCCTGACTCCAGACATTAGGAACATTTTGTTGATACTAAAGTGTGTTATGTCAAATCAACGTAGTTCCGTTCATGTACACAGCCAGTTGAAAGGCACGTCATGGTCAGGAATTTCATCATGTTCCTGGAGGCAAAGACACACACACACAAAAGTAACCGAACAATAATAGATGGCTCCCAGTTTGAGGCCGACAGACACTTAGCAAGACCAGTGTTAATTGGAGCCACGGGGCAAGATGGGCTTCAAGGCATTGTACCACAAATATCAAATGTAATCGTTGAGAAAAAGAGAGAGAAAGAGAGAGAAAGAGAGAGAGAAGGAAGGGAGAGAAGCAATGTGTGAGATAAGAACAAATGGAAAGAGTTTGTTGTTCAAAGCATTGGAAGCAAAACTGAGATAAAAAAATAAATAAGAAAAACATAAAGAGCTAGAGGAAGAGAGGTGGGTGGGGGGGGGGAGATGAAAAAATAAAATACAGACGGCCAGACAGCTAGTTTTGATCACAAAATAAAGATGAACATTTTTTAACTAAATGTCCTGTGGGTTTTAGTGTCTCCTGAGGGATGTCCTATGGGTCTTAATATTTCCTGGGGTATGTCCTGTGGTTCTTAATGTCTCCTGGGGATGTCTTGTTGGTCTTAATGTCTCCTGGGGTATGTCCTGTGGATCGGGGCGCTTCCTGTAGGTTGGAGCATGACCTGTGTTTGTCACTAATTGATAACTACATATCTGATCCTATGTCATTAGTGCCCAACATTGCTTAGCCAGAGTGTCATCTACGTTTCCCAAATACCTATTCGTGAAGCTCATAAAAATCCTGCCCCTGCGACTTCATTGTAAACTGTGAGCAGAATTTTCGAATGGCCGGATTGCACCGCGCCACGGGCCAAACATGTCCCACGTGTCGTAGTTTGGGATACACTATCTGAGCTACTGTTAGTCGGAACCCAGCCCAGCCGTCTAATGAGGGTAAAATATAAATAAAATATCTGTTTTCCCCAGATAAAATATCTGTGTCCAGCACATGATCAAAGTCTTTGAATGTTTACACAGTGTGTTTACTGCTCAGCTCTCTGCGATAACACCCGCAAGGTCTCTGTTATGTGGCGTGGGTTTGATACCGCAGCTATTGACACAATGCATGTCGAGTGTGCTCTTGATTCTGTTATCGTCCTCCATCGATAACTTTGTTTCTCTCTAATCACATGCCACATTCTTGTTCCGCCAGACCGAACAAGGGACTGAACTCCAAAGATCCCATTAATTGAATTTTTTTTTATGTGTGCTCTAAATTATTTTATTTTTTAAAACTCTGACTTGGCGCAGATTGTTGTGTTTTGATTCTATTGATTGAGTTTTTCCGGGTTTTTTAAAATTAATAATACTGAACAGATTTTTTCTTCAATTTTTTTCACTACGAATTAAAAGAAAAAAAATACATTTAAACAATGGCCATTTCATTCTCTCAGACATTCATTGAAGTAGCCAAGGGAGACAAAAACATCATAGAGTTTGCGCAATGTAGTAAATCCAAAGTATATTTCGTGAATATAAACACACTGTAAGCGGACGCCTTGACTGTGTTACCAACTGTAAGATAGAAAGTATTGTTGGTAAAAATGCGAGCATAAATATTGTATAAAAAACCGTAAGGTTGCAGACCGACAAAATATGGATTTTTTTTTCTCTATTTCTCTTTCTTGTGGACATATACTTGTCTGCCTGCCTTAAATCCGGCCCTGCATATGTAGAAGGAATATAACTGATACTTTGCGATATTAGAAACACAATATAATTGTTAGTTCTCCTGAGTCTCATAGGCAATACTGAGTTTAAACTTGGTAAATGAACACAGTTTTATCCATTGCATAATAAAATGATCTTTCTGGAATTGTATGTGTGACACTTATCTTATCTTCTTATCTTATATAAAACACTTTGACATGATGGGATTGTTAAAGAGTGTCAAAATAAATTATTATAATTTTTGACATTGAGGAAAGTGAGAGCTAATTGGAATTTAAAAAAAAAACTTAAATTGTAATTAAAAAAAATAGGAAAAACAATACATTTAACCAAAAAAAAAATCCTTAATATGAAATACATAAATCCTTTGTTTGTACTTTCAATAATGCAGCAAGCACAATGGAATAAATTTGATGTTTTTGATTAGTGTGAAGTAGAGTTATCAAACATGTCTGAAACTTCTGATGACATCAAAATTGTCTTTATGACTTGGACATCACAATTCTTAACACCAGCGATGAACTCAAAACCATGCCCCCACCTCACGCCCACCCACCGCTTTCTTTATCAGTGAATCAGTGCAGCCGACAAGAAACACGCGCCAATGTTTTGTGTCATTAGCGCCATGTCAACATTGTCCTAACACCATACTCCGCGCGGAAACAGCATGGCGGCCTATTGACCAGACCCAAGACTCTTTGCCCTCGTGCCACGCTCGTGTTTTATGTCCTAGATACTGCTAGAGCCAGTTGGTTGATTGCACAATTGTATCCCCCCCAACCCCACACACACATCGTTCTATAGTGTGCCCTCGATTCAGGCGAGTCCCTGCAAACAATTTACGAAGTATTAAAGAGCTAGATCCTCTGCAGATTTTCTTTATAGCTTCCCTTTGTTTTTTAATCCAACATAAACAAATAGCTTCCTAGGCAACATAATTTTAAACTAGAAGAGAACGGGACATTCCGAATGTCAAGTATTTAGGAAGTGATGCTCTTTTGTTTTGGGAATCCTTGCAAACTGAGATTTATTCCTGCATTGAAAAAGTGGATGATGTTTCTAACTAGCGTTTTATTTCAATTGTTGTAGTTTACTAGTATATTATATGTTTCTACCATTACTACAATGGAAAGCGAACATTGCTACTTATGCTGGATCTTTAGAGCTGTGTGCAAATGTTATGGATGTCATATGTCATATTTTTAGAGATGTAAGTTGGCTAATTGGTCTGTCTGACTTCATAACAACTTCCAGAGCTTGACGTGCATAAGATTTGTTTTGCTGTTGTTGTTGTAATTGATTTTGTTTTTGATGTTGTATTTGTCGCAATGATATTGACTCTGCTGCTATGTTGGAGAAACTAGTATTTCCAATGACTCAAATAATGCTTAATACGATGTGAAGTGACTACTTTTTTATGGCATGTTGTATTCAATAATATGTTCCTCTTTCAGACCACGCAAAAGTCACCTGTATCTGTGGTCCACGATTAACCAGGGTGTCATGTGGCCAGCACAACGACCAACCGACTTTAATTTTCCCCATTTAATGCCCGGTACCCATTAGAACTGGGTGGATTTATAGGAGCGCTAAACATCTCAAAATTAAAAATCACAATCTTCACCATAATTTGAACCCGGGACCACCCGATTCGGAATCCAAACGCTTTACCACTCAGCCACGCACCTCTTTATTCAACTATATCATTATGTTATTCAAAAGATGAATAATTCAAGAAAAGAAAATAGATCAACATCTGATTTTTATCAAATAAACTGCACTCTTAAGTTTTTAAAAAAATGCGTACGTACTAAAGCACTAGCAATTGAGTGTCTGTATGTAACTATGTTGGTTATCACAAGACTGTGATGTTTCTACTATTTTTCCGAATCAGATTGATTTATTCTATGTTGTCTATGTTAATAATCAATGATGATTGTCTTTGTTAATAATCTGTGTTGATGTCTTTGTTGATTGTCTGTGTTGATGTCTTTGTTGATTGTCTGTGTTGATGTCTTTGTTAATTGTCTGTGTTGATTGTCTGTGTTGGTTGTCTGTGTTGGTTGTCTGTGTTGATTGTCTGTGTTGATTGTCTGTGTTGATTGTCTGTGTTGATGTCTGTGTTGATTGTCTGTGTTGATTGTCTGTGTTGATTGTCTGTGTTGATTGTCTGTGTTGGTTGTCTGTGTTGATTGTCTGTGTTGATTGTCTGTGTTGATTGTCTGTGTTGGTTGTCTGTGTTGATTGTCTGTGTTGATTGTCTGTGTTGGTTGTCTGTGTTGATTGTGTTGATTGTCTGTGTTGATGTCTGTGTTGATTGTCTGTGTTGGTTGTCTGTGTCGATTGTCTGTGTTGATGTCTGTGTTGATTGTCTGTGTTGATTGTCTGTGTTGATTGTCTGTGTTGATTGTCTGTGTTGATTGTCTGTGTTGATTGTCTGTGTTGATTGTCTGTGTTGGTTGTGTATTTCTTGCTCAATTGTTTATGACGAATCTCTATGTTGTGAGTCTCAAGTCTATGTTGTGAGTCTCAAGTCTATGTTGATTCTCTTTTATGTTATTGGTTTATGTTGATTTTTTTGTATGTTTAGAGTTTATGTTGATTCTCTTTGTGTAGTGTCTATTCTGAGTGTCTATTTTGATCGAACAGTTTGACAGTAACTTAGCTGAATGTCTTCTAAATTGTGTTATGATGGTGAATGTAAAACCGTTTGATCGTCTTAAGAGCTGAGCCGAAGGCTCTTCGAGCTCTAAGTTTGAAAAAAAAACCTGTTTGGACGCCAAACAGTAAAAAACAAACAAACCTCAAACCTGTTTGAGAGAGACCCGAGTCAATGCCTATGTAAAGCATTGCTGTTTCCAATGCCTTTGGCCCCCGACGCATGCTTGGCTACACATGACCGAAGGCCGAGGACACCGGGAGCCTCCGCCATTTTCCTTCTTTATACCAAGCTAACCGTGGGGGACTCGCCATTTATGTAACGGTCCCTTGAGGAACAGCGCATGGATGCGTGACAACCTGCAAGTAGGAGTGTACCTTGACGTCATGTTGACATGCTATGTATCTAGATAAATAACTTGCACTGCTTGATGATTAACACTTCACAGATAACAGAAACACGGACACACACACTAGCCTAAAACACAGGCATGACACAATTACGACCAAGATAAAAAAAAAACAACAACTGAAAAACAAAAACAACAAAATTGTTAGGTTAGCATTGTGTTTAAGTTGTATTTACAACCTTCACAAGTGTTTAGATGTAGTATATATAGCATTCAAACAATCTAGATGCATGTATAACATTTCCTATACCGAGAAAGAGGAAAAATTTTAAAACATCCTTGTAATTAGACGTGTCTTTTCCAAATTAAAGTTGCTGGTTTTTTTTTAACAACGCTCTTGGGTCTAATTCAGATTTCTCATAAGTTGCAGACGATCATAAGAAAAGAATCCCAATAGAACAAAATTTCATTTTGTCTTTAAATATCCGTGTTAATAAAAGATGAGAATCGATTTTAGACGACACACATCTTAAGACATCAATCAGGAATTTAGAAATCAAATTGAAAGCTTACTGTCCAACTTAAAACACTCGAAGACCTCTCTTGGGCATTTTCCCTCGTCACATTTACCTGTTCAATAAACACTATGTACGTCAAGGGCCCCATGGAGCTGGGAGCCACGGATTCTTTACGTCTCAAACAAACTCGTGCCCAAATCACACGCACAACACAAAGTGGTGCCACTCCTGGAAATATGGCTATACCTAATGCAACCATCTTAGCAAATAACATACATTGCGTGGTGTGCTCGTGGTGTGTTTAAATTATCCATGCTGCATGTGTGTGTTGTATTTATGTGTGTTTGTACATTTGTATGTGTGTTTGTGCGTGTTCTTGCTTGTTATCACTGTGTTTTTGGTAAATATGTGTTCTGTTAATCTGATATTGCAGCCTGTTGACTGCATTCTGGCGAGTCAACTTAAAGAAGCACATTCCTCTATTGCCAAGCTGCGAATGTTATAAGAAAATTATGAATGGCCCATAACAATTGTTGAATTCTGAACTTAATTCCTGATCCAACTTTATCCACCTGGGATATTCAGAAAGCTGAACCCAGAGCTGGAGCAGTTATTTTAGAAGCTGCATGTCATTCAAACGTTTTGTTGAATCAAAGTTATGACGATGATCAGAAAAATAACTACCCCAAGTGTAACCCCAAGAGCAATGCAACAACATTTCTTTCTGAAGAATTTCATCTTACTCTGTACCGCCTCGCCTAAATGTTCCGCTCCTCTTTGAAGACATTGGTCAGTTTCTTCGATAGCAAGCTCAATCGTGTCCAAAGTCTCTCCCTGAGTTGTGGCCAGAAGGTTCATCTCTTGAAATAGCTGGTTCACATCTGAAATACTTTTCTCAAGTGCCAGAATGTCCTTTTGGCGATCTTCTAGATCTCTGAGTGTTTTCTCCGCATTGTGGACGTCTGAGATGTAGTTCTCAGTAAACACTGAATAGCTGTTCTGGTCAGTGATTGAGTCTAGCTTGGACTCATCGATCGTTTCTCCCTTTGCGATCAGCTGACGACGCAAACGTGACTTCATTTTGTCCAGGTATTCTGCTTGGATTCTGAAAAAGTCGTTGCTGATGATATTGAGTTCCGCAGTAAGGCGGTTCATTTGTTGCGTCCTGACACGCTTGAATACGCCGTCGTCTGAAAGATGCGGAAGCTGATATTGTTGTTCCAGCTGTTTTAAGGAAGTGCCTATCTTCGTGAAGTCGAGCCGCACCCTCTCTCCCAGGGACTCGTATCTGGTAACGCGCGCCCTGTCCTGAAATGGACAGTTGACCATGTCTTGTTGGAGCTTATTCAGTTCGGCCACGTCGGCTTTTATCTTGGTCAGTTCCGACTCTATCTGGTTAGCATCCTGTAAGTACGCATGCATTGTCTGACCTCTTTCCATTTTTTTTCTCTTGGTCCACATAACAGGTTTGGCCTCTGTTTCCAATAGCTTCATATTCTGATGCAGTTCGTTCAGTCTATCCTTCATCGGCATCTTTAACTAGAAAGAGAAACAAAGAATGAACTTTACACTTTTCTTTTTCTGTAGTGTACAATGAATGTAAACAGCGTGTACTTGTACACTTTTATTTACACTGAATGACTTATGTCAGAATCACCAGCACAAAGACATCTTCCTCAACAAATGATTTGAAATCAAACGGAAAGGACAAGTACATCTATTATCACTAAAGTGATAACGCATTTAGACTATTACACACGAACTATGGCACAACTATAGCTATCTATCTATCACCTCTCTAGAGCCTTGTACAATAAAGCTATGTATTAATTTAATGCTTTTTGTCTCCAGTGTTCGATAAACAATGGAATTATCTCAATAGTATTTGTCTGCGCCGTAATAACATTCAAAGCTCAGGATACCATTAGCTTAGGCGAATACAAATAAAATAATTGGCCTATCATAAGGTAGTAAGATACTCGGTATAGTTGAAGTAGTATCTAGATCTATGAATTTGTGTGTTTACATAATTTAACATATATATGCTGTCGAAGGTAGGCCTATATATGAAAACCACGCTTACTTGCTAGCGACTGTCAACTCTTAGCGGGGGTACAGACAGGTTAGTCTGTTTCAGGTGAATCACAATACGGTACTTACTATTCTTTCCAAGCACACATCTCTTTGTAATGTTTATCTTTTTATAGTAGCACAGTCATTATAAGTATTATCACAGATCTTTCATCTTTGAATTTTTAGATCATAAAATAGTAGTCATAAAAGATAGACTAGTATTTGAATAAATCATCAGCGAGTTTCCTTTTTTAGCAAAATGTTTTTTCCCGATGGAATTCCCTTTTATGATGAAGAAATATAATTCCCAGGCAGAAAACCAAAACGTGCTGTATGTTTGCAATCTGTGTTGACAATGAGTGCCGTTACAATAGGAAAATAAGAAATGAAGAAATGATATAGGCGTGAAGAATACAAAGAAGAGAGACCAATCATGCGGAGATAGAAATAGAAAATGGTGCCAGGATAATCAGGAAATGTCTAGATACTTCACATTCTGAGAGCAATTCTTTTATTTACCATGCAGTAAAACTGTTTGACATCTGCAATGGACTTCTACAAGAATTGTGACATTTCCATGGAAATACCGTTAAAACTGTTTTTCTGTATGGCCACTATCTTCTCATATTTGTAGTCCAGGTTGTTTCATTGAAGTAACAACTTGGTATTAACGTAACAAGAAATAAACATTGCTTTCGGAATTAATGGTTTGGAGGTGCAAGGCCCTCATCGCCTTTGATGATGAAAGCAGTCATTTTCGAACCTCGATGGCCGAACTACATATATGTATGTGTGTGTGTGGGCGTGTATGTGGGTGTGTGGGTGTGAGTGTGAATACTTGTTATTTGTACTGTTATTATTTAAATTAACGCTGACCTGCACGCACACACACACAATCGTAATTTGTTTGGAAATGAAGAGCTCTTCTTTAAGCTGAAATTATGAAGTTAGAAAAGAGTGTGTAGTTGTGCTAAGTGGATTCGATGAAATGAAGAGCTCTTCTTTAAGCTGAAATTATAAAGTTAATAAAGAGTGTGTAGTTGTGCTAAGTGGACTTGATTAACATTTCGGTGTGCAGATAAAAAATGCTTTGGGCTATAAATAAATCCCTTGGATAGGCTTTAGAGCTCGTGTTCCCAATTTAGGCAATAAAGAAAACATCAGATAATCACTTAATGTTTCGCTTTTTACGGAATAGGATGTTGGCCCATTGGCTCTAATAGTTAAGTATAATGGCTATGGTCAGTTCCCCCCCCCCCCCCCTCCTCCATTCCTATCGACAGATTAGTCTAGGATCTAAACGCCACACCAGTCGCATTGAGATAAGATCGTCTGAAGACTTGGAGTCCCTGGTAGCCATGGTAGTCTCGATATTTCCCACTTCGTCATGAGATGTGTTGTGTAATCTGATACCCCCTTTGGGGATTTCTTTGAAGTTAGGACTGGCACTTGAGGATGTAAGATTGGGTTGGCCATACTACATTATAGTCCGACGATATCTCGTTAACCAAAATCAATAATAATAATACTAATAATCAAACACCTTGGGATAGAAATCTATTTATACATCCAGTCCACTTGTGATGACGTTTAGCAGACGAGCTCATGGACAAGAGGCAAATGTTACAGAATGATGAGAGTTAACTTCTCCTGCTTTGGTTTGATCACATATTTTATAGTTCGCTCGTTTGTTATGAACAGTAAATGATAGTGTTAATTCCGATGATACATTTGATCAGAAACCTTACAATAAAGCGTAAAGATGTTTTTAGTCTACAAAAAGGCTGATCCCGAGGTACTCAATAATTGCCAGACATTCTATTAGGCATGCACTGAGTCTCACAGACTATCTATCTATCTATCTATCTATCTATCTATCTATCTATCTGTCTATCTATCTATCTATCTATCTATCTATCTATCTATCTATCTATCTATCTATCTATCTATCTATCTATCTATCTATCTATCTATCTATCTATCTATCTATGGCTGTCTGTCTGTCCTTAATTATCTAGTCAATGCCGCTACTTCTTTCCCCCTTGTATTTTTCTGATTTGTTTCCCCATTGACAATTATGTCTTTTTACTTTTGTGTATGTCCCCCCCCCCCCCCCCCCCAACTCCCTAGTTGTCACCAATACTTGCAGCTCATCGACCTGTATATGTGACAGCAATTATTTGACAGAGTCCTCACACGATTGTCTCCAAAACCAGACAACAGATTAGAAGTAATCGATGAGACATGCACCGTTCACTTGTATCCTGCTAGTAATCTAAGTCAGTTACATGCACCGTGCACTTGTATCCTACTAATAATCTAAGTCAGTTATATGCACTCCCAACCAAGCGACGCACACACACACAGACACACAGCTTGACCGAAGAGGTTTTGATAACAAAAGAGAAACAAGACACGATTCTGACACCGAATTAAGGCGACACAGCGATGTTAGTTTTGAGTAGGTAACACCCCCCCCCCCCCAATCCAACCATTTTTTATTTTAACCTTTCTATTGATAAGCTAAAGAAATGTCTCTTTGGTTTCAAGCTGTATGACTTGATTTTGTATGTACTGTATAGCCATGAATGTTCAGCAAGCTTTTCGCCCGGACCTTATCTATCACAAGGCGTTCTAGGGAGGAGAAGGAAGGGGAGGGGCTATCTGAGAGAATGTTTCTGTGCTGCTTTTGGGAGCTCAGCAAATAAAGCTCAGCTTTAGCCAAAGCACGAATTTAGAATTCCTAGTCGTCTAAAGACATTTAAAGACCGCAATCCAAACCAAGAGATTAGAGATAAGATTACTTCAGCGATTGGACCCCATGATGACCTGCTAACTATCGTAACTAGCTAAAAATCTATGGCCATATTACAAGATCTTAGGGGCTCGTAAAGACCTTCCTTCAGGGAACAGTACCAGAAAAAAAAAAGAAGAGTCAGACAGAGAAAGCGATTGGAAGAGAGCATAAAAGTATGGACGGGCCTGTCATTGAAAGAGGTTCTAACTAAGGCAAAAGACAGAGAGGAATGGAGAAAGACGGTCGACAAATCTTGCATGGTGCCCCAACGGTCCAACAAACTAAGGGCTAGGTAAAAAAAAAGTCGTCTAAAGCTAGATCGGATTCGAACTCAAGTCCCATTAATTGTATCGAAGTCACTGAGCCACATAACCCACGTGACCGGGCACACATTAACCCGCAAGTTCTAGACTTCAGTTGTCAGACTATTACAATAGTTTAGTGGAAATCTATTTTTAGTGGTCAGGCGCTGCATCTCTGTGACTACCATATTCCGAGAACGAGTTTCAACTATTCGAGTTTTTCAAACGTGTGAAAACACGAGCACATGGAACAGTTCGATAAGCTATCGATCTCGTATGTTGACCTCATTAGGATCAGATCTAGATTCAATCAACGTCGCCATGTAGCAGATGTGTCATTAGCAGTGTCTAGACAAGTGACACGCCACTGTTTTCTTTCAATTGCTAGTGTCATGTGCTTTTGGTGTCAGTCAGTGTCAAATGCGTTTACGTGACAACATGCCATTCTGAGAATCGAAAAACAATGTTCCTTGTTGCCAGAAGATGTGAAGAACAAAGGGAAACAACTAAAGTAAGAAGTACTTCATGAAGTAAGATATGAGAAGATTTGTCTCCGCATTACAAGACCAGGTCATCAGGGATACAATAAGAAAAACAGTATATACCTTTGGCGGCAGAACTAAGGTGCCAAAGAGGTCCTCTAGTATCTGGCCTTAAAATCTGATCTGACATTAAAAATGCTCGCCATAGAAGCTACCCAAGTAAAAGGATAGGCCGATACCTTCGGAAACGTCAGCAGCTCGACTAAATGTATCAATCGTTGACATCAAAGTACCACTGAATCAGAGTATCACTGACATCTAAGTATCTCTGACTGACTTCAAAGTACTAGTGACTGACATCAAAGTACCACTGACATCAAAGTGACCACTGACTCAAATCAAAGTTAAAAAGAACAAAACTTTCGCTTGGAGATAAATCGAAATTCGAAGCCAAGATGACGACTGAACTCTGCAAACATCTTTGTGGCCTTAGCTGAACATAGCTCGAAGGTCGGCTACTTGTTACAGACGTTAGGGCGATACTGACACAACATTAGAAAATTTTTTAGTACATTACAAGGAATTTCTTTTTCCTTTTAAAAAATTGAATGTTGTTGATAAACTTTATATTCCCGAAGGGTACTTGTATTACAGTTATGCTTTTATTACATTAGTTAAACAACCTGAAGAAATAAAAGAATGTCAAGTGTACAGTAACAGATGATAAACATTCATTCATATTAATATTTGAAATCAAGATGTAACACGCTAGTCTTTATATCAGAATAAAATACAAAAGAGAAATAAATGACATTTTTTTTACAGAATGTTTGTGTAACTGGTGACATGCTTATGTAAGTGGTGATATGTTTGTGTAATTGGTGACTTGCTTATGTAAGTGGTGATATGTTTGTAATTGGTTAAATGTTTGTGTAACTGGTGAAATGTTTGTGTAACTAGTGACATGTTTATGTAATGATGAAATGTTTGTGTAACTGATGAAATGTTTTTGTAACTGATGAAATGTTTGTATAACTGATGAAATGTCTGTGTAACTGATGAAAGGTTTGTGTAACTGGTGACATGTTCGTATAACTGATGAAATGTTTGTGTAACTGATGAAATGTTTGTATAACTGATGAAATGTTTGTGTAACTGGTGACAAGCTCTCTTGTTGGTGAAAGGAGAGAATGCCACTCAAGAGATTTTTTTCTGTTTAATGTAAAAAACAAAACAACTTTCTTCTTTTTATTAGTATTTGATGTTTGTATTGACCTGCACAATACAGAAAATAAAATTATTAAATCTATAACCACACCTAGCAACGGACCATACTTGTTTTTCAAGAACTTATCTTTCAGTATCTAATCTCTCGCTTTTTAATCTTTCGATAATTTAGCCTTTCGAATTTTAATCTTTTGATGTAAATTTGTATTATAGTATTGTTTCTTTATTTCACATCTTCAGATAGCGACAAAACCATGTCAAATAAACTTTAGGCTTTGGAAATTAAAATAATATTCAATTATGGGTTCATATTACCCTACACGTTCCATAGCATGAAGTATCTAGAGTGTATCAGACGTCAGTTTTGTCACGACTTGAGTTTGTGTAGATTTGTGTTTCCTAATGGCTATCTCCGTGTGTGTGTGCATGACATGTCGGTGTATATGTATGTTTCTTTATTTGTCTGTCTGTGTGTGTAATAGTTAACCTAAAATTGTAAGTTTTTTTTTTCATCACTAAAAAGTAAAGAAGACGCATACTTTATCTATAATGCCTACATGTGAGTTGTAAGCTTCAGCTGAGATCAATGGCGTAGCTAGGGATTTGGGGACCCGGGTATAGAGCGGCCATGGCCTTTCTATTGCTAATTATATATACAATTCTGAAACACATTTTTTATCACAGTGTAATATTTGAAGGGAGGCAACTCAATGGTGATTATAAAAATATAAAAAAACAGGACCTAACAAACACACAATAGCGATGTGTATCTTAAGCACAGCCTCTTCCTAAGTTCTAGACTTGTTTCTCTCTAATGTAAACACCCGTCTCTAACAGTGCGCATCTTCTGCACTAGCTTGGATGGCGGTGTGCATGGCGTATTTACTTTTACCAATCAACGATTTAAATTACCTTGCAAAATCTACAACTTATGCCATTTCTAATGAGATCAATGTGTACTTTTAGGAACTCCTACATTGTTAATTTATTATACATGTTAAAAATAGAGAAATGTTTTGTGAATCTGAGCCTTGCAGACTTGTGATGACTAACCATTAAACATAGGTCGGAAGTAGTTAACACTAAGTTTTTCGCTATGTGCAAGGTAAATATAAAAAACGCGAAAAATCTTCTATGACGAGTCCCCTCTTAAAAGGGTTCACAGTGAATATCTCTGGTGATGGATCTATCCTGAGAACCATTTTTTGCCGTCGGTCTTGCCCAAATGTTTGTCCCGTGTCCACGTATTTAAAGTGTGTCTGCATATTAATCTATTGATCATCACCAAGTGAGTTATTATCGCCTGCTGCCTGAAATGACTGGACTCTCAGGGTGAGCCGACGTCTTCAGAACATCTGATATTTCCTCTATGGCCTAAGGGAAGCAACTAACGACCCATTTTCTCAAGGAAAAAAACTCAACACTTTTATTTCCCAAGCTTCTTCTCTCTCTATCTCTGTCTCTCTCTTTCTCTCTCTCTCTTCCTTCTCCCTTTCTCAATTCAAAGTTGCATTCTGCAGTGCAGAAAATTGATGGGATAGGACATTGATTGAAATCTTTTCTCACTTTTGTTTTAGAAGCTGGAAACTAAAAATAGATCAGGATATTTCCAATTCCTACTTTTGTTTTAGAAGCTGAAAACTAAAAATAGATTAGAACATTCCCAATATACACTATATTAATTGTAAATTGAAACCAACAAAAAAAAATCTGTACCATATTTTCTTTTGTTGTGAAACTATATTGTCCGTATATCCATGAACAATTATGTCAAGATTCTGTTAATCTTTCTCCATTCGCTTTTCCATTGTGTTGGTCATGTCACTAGTATGCCAGCCAAATGCAATGTGGCTGTGTTGATGCAGTATCAGGCCAATACCACATTCGATCCTCCAGTCAAACCCTCTCAATGACGTTGTGAATGTATGGACTTTCTCTTACGTTCTACAGATACATTGGTTTGACATGAAATCAATCATCAATAAATGAAATCAATAAATAGGAGAGATAATTTACATTTAACGAAAACAATTTGTGGTGTTGTTCATCAAATGTTTGCTACATAGGATTAAGAGGCGCGGTGGCTGAGTGGTAAAACGCTTGGCTTCCGAAACGAGAGGTTCTGGGTTCGAATACTGGTCAAGACTGGGGTTTTTAATTTCGGGATCTTTAGGTTGCATATGAGTCCACCAAGCTCTAATGGGTACCTAACACTAGTTGGGAGAAAATAAAAGTACATAAAAGTTATGCCACTCACGTGACACCCTCGATAACTTTTTTCCCCCTGGCTAATTAGAATATTAATAAAACTCGTTGCAAAGGATTGTCATTATGTAGACACATTAGTTACATTTGTGATGACATGGCTATTGTTTTTTCTAAAACATAGCTGTGATAATATATTTTAAAAGTTACCACCAAATGCTCCATCTGAAGCGATCATATATACATAAATCCACTCTTGACTTGTGTACCACCAAATGCTCCATCTGAAGCGATCATATATACATAAATCCACTCTGACTTGTGTACCACCAAATGCTCCATCTGAAGCGATCATATATACATAAATCCACACTTGACTTGTGTATGGTGGAGTTAGTCTGTTACCACAGTCTCAACTTCTTGTTCAGTGCGTAGAATTACGGTCATTCATTCTCATTCTTTGTATCCTTTTATTATCACATGAAAAACCTCTTGTGGAGCCAATTGACTTAATCCTGTTATTACAGAACAACAGTGACTCTCAACACTCCAGTTATAGCGCCAAAGAACAAACTACCGTTGTAGCATCAAATAAGTGATCCCATTTGCAACACTCAATGACACTCTTGTTGTAGAAAAACAAAAAATCTTGCCAAAGTTGTAGTATCAAAATGAAAGACCCCAGTTGTAGCAAGGAATACGTAACCCAAATCATAGCAACAAAAACCTAACTCCAGCTGTAGCAACAAATATATGACCCCAGCTGTAGCAATAAATACATGGCCCCAGTTGTAGCACCAAATAATACCCCCCAGTGGTAGAGCCGAATAACTAACCCCAGTTGGCGTAGTGACAGTTTGTAGAGTGCGCGAGGTAGCAGAGATGAACAAAATGACCCTTACGTTCTGAGAGAAATGTTCGTCATCACATCACGAGGTGCAAATATCTCAGGACATCTCAGGACATTTCACCCTGGAAGTGTAAACATCCGGGTACGCGTCAGTGTAAACTCTGATCTCGTCCAGAGGAGGAATCAATAAATTGACAGCATATAAATAAATACTCTTCTGCCCACAGACTGACCTGACGATATGACCAATACCAGGAGTAAGTCCGACTTCATGGTACAGACAGTAATCTGACCACACGGCTTTCAACTGTCGTAAGTTTATGCCCACACCATGGTCTGTAGACTGACCTGATTCTATGGTCTACATCTTCTTCTCAGATTGAAATAACTTTAAGACTTGAAGACTGGTGTGTCACAACGGCAATGTCTTTAAGAACTACAAACCCATCTGACTGAATGGAAATGTTAATTTCAAAGTTCTTGAAGAATGCCCTGACAAGCCTTTAAGACGAAACAAAGGGACATTATCAAATCAAGGCGATCACAATCAAATTGAGTGCTCCTTCTTTGTTTTCATTTTGATTGGCATTCTTTAAGCAATTAAAGACCTCGATATTGGCGATATGGAGCAGTGTGGGGGCGATGTAATGAAACTTAAAGAAAAACTTAAGAACATGTAACGAGAAACATTTGATAGATTTTGTAACAATAGACGAAATAAACAATGTCAAGGATGCTATGGTAAAAAGTCACTGTTGCCAACTAAAAATAAATGTTAAAACTTTGTTGAACAGGAAGTAAGAATTTGAAAATGCATTTCCGCGTTCCTGAAAAATGCCTAAAATTGTTAAATGCTCTCTGATATACAAGGCGTGTCAATATTTCTTTATTCTGTACACCAGTTATACCGATGACTCCAAGTATCCCAAAATCCCACATGGAACGTACAATCAGGACATAACATTAAATATTCTGAACAAAAATAAATTAAGTTGCTTTATCCGGGAAGAAAAAACAAGAATATGTATCCCATATAGAAAGAAACACTTTGATAGCAATCAATCCACACACACACATCACATTTAGAAACACTTTGATAGCAATCAATCCACACACACACATCACATTTAGAAACACTTTGATATCAATCAATCCACACACACACATCACATTTAGAAACACTTTGATAGCAATCAATCCACACACACACATCACATTTAGAAACACTTTGATAGCAATCAATCCACACACACACATCACTTTTAGAAACACTTTGATAGCAATCAATCCACACACACACATCACATTTAGAAACACTTTGATAGCAATCAATCCACACACACACATCACATTTAGAAACACTTTGATAGCAATCAATCCACACACACACATAACATTTAGAAACACTTTGATAGCAATCAATCCACACACACACATCACATTTAGTAACACTTTGATAGCAATCAATCCACACACACACATCACATTTAGAAACACTTTGATAGCAATAAATCTACACACACACATCAAATTTAGATATGAACAGGTTCTAAGAGAAGAAATGGAACTTGGCATTACAACATCCGCATCAAATGCCAAGCCCCAGTAAATATAGAATAGGATCAAGTCCAGAGAGATGGTGGGTAGAAATTTCCAGCATTATCGTAGATCTATCATCAAAAATAGCACAGAGAATTTTCCCTGACAGACTTGGATCTATACACTAGCCTATTCCAATGGTTACGGGTCTTTCTTTTTTTTAACTCTAAAGACAAAGATCTCCGAGCCTCGGAAGAGGAACAACCCAGCAATGTCACATGTCTAAACGCTCAAGTAATCTTGCCATCAAATTACATCACAATCTATATTTAGATCTTAGTCAGAGGCTTCACCTTTTGTTTCTCAGTATACATTAAACGCTTGCCCTTTGAACTTTCACCTATTAAAGTCAGACAATACAAAAACAGTGAGATTCTATTTCTCCTTTCACCTGTTGTTTAGAGGACGTCTTCTAGAAAAAAAAGTTTACAAAAACGTGGGCTTAAAAAAAACAACACCTTAAGTTGGCAATAGATGTAATTTGAAACACATTATTTTCTTTTTGTTTTTGATTGGAATGATGGAAAGATGTATACATAGAATATGAGTTAAGTTTTAAAGAATGCAAGGTCAAACATTGTTTTAAGTTCTTCATTTTTTTTATCATTGATTTTTAGTTTTTTTTTTAATTGAAAGAGATTTCAGACTTCTAAACCCTAAAGCTCACAAACAGATTTCTAAACTGTGCTTCAACATCTCTGATTTACGTTGTCAGGGCCGGCCTTACATAATTGGAGGTCCTAGGCAAAATGAGTTATTCCAAATGAAATAAAAAAAAAAAAAAAAACAGAAAAAAAACAACCAACTAGAAAGTATGCAGTCTTCTAAAAACCTTGTATACTCCAGTAGTAGCATTGAGAACAAGTTTCGTCATTTCTTTTCTAAACAGATTATATCATAGTCTTGTGCGAGGCCCCTGCCTAATTGGAGGCCTTTGGTAGCTGCCTAGTTTGCCTATCTCTAAGGCCGTTCCTGGTGTTGTGAGTCTACTGGTTACCGATGTCTCGTGAATAGTTTCTTTAAAATTATTGTCTTGCTTCAGATCTCATTAAAACTGCTAGAGTAACTTCTCACGTGACTCCAGTGCTGAGCTACATTTTTTTAAAACCTTATCATAGAACATTTTATTATTTGGTTACTAATTGGCCGACACACCATTGTGACACCATTGACTGTGCAGTCACGTATTCTGACTTTTAGTTCATAAGTCATAAAGCAGCATATTGCCAATGTATCAGTAGTTAATTCCTCTGTGCAAATTTGATGCCATTCAATTGGAATAAACAGCTATATTTGCAGATGGTTCTGTGTCAGTTACATTTAACAGGTTGTTCTCTACCTTTTCAACAGGTTGATTTCTAGCAGTTAAGCTCAAGAGATTGCCCTGTTAGACTCAACAAGTTGCTCTTTACCCGTTAGATTCAACAGATTTAGTTAAGGTCACTGTAAATAGTTTTGTGTGATGTGCCGAAGTGAAGACTTTGTAATCTCACATTTAAATACTAGCAACCCCCTTCCTCATCCCCCCCCCCCCAAAAAAAAAAGACACACACACACACATACAAATACACACACAGACACACACTTAAATGACTACAGAAAGACTCATCTAGGAAATTAAATGTCCTCTTAATAATTTATCCCTTAAGTTATTGATTTCACGCGTGTGGCCTTGGTGTTTGTCAGAGTTGGATCCAAGAGAAGTATTAACAAGAGAGACCACGTCGAAATCATCTCGTTTGCTAACACTGTGATGCGCGAGAAGTGGATGGAAACTTGAAAGACCTTGTCAAATCTTCCGTTTAATATTTTAAAACAATGCCAACAATGTCTTTAACAGGTTCAATTCCAGACCAGTATTAGTTGGAGAACTTAAAATTGTTGTTCTCTTATGTTTCAATAATGTTAAAACTAATTTGACGTTTTAAAATGAAATACCATCGACCAATTCTATGAGCTGAATTTATATAATATACCACCTGCCATTTAGTTTTGCGACATGCCACAATGGTCACAAATATATATAGACATTAGCAGTAAGACATTAAACATTACCCAGATAATAAATTAGTTATTACAAGAATAATTTTATTTTAAAAATGTAAACAACTTTTGGAAGTTATTACAGCAACACAAATTATGGACATCGAATTTATACTTTGTGTCTGTGTGAGTGTGTGTGTGTGTGTGTGCTCTGTATTTCATAATTCAAATATTTTAGCTGACATCATTGTATCTATAGTGTAGCTCCTGTTTCTGTTGTATAACATTTATCCCCCCCCCCCCCCCCAAATTAATATCTTGTAGAAACTTCCTAGCCTACACCAGCTTTAATTAACCACTATTCTCGTTTAATGAGTAGGACATCATCTTGCACTATCGCCCGGGATAATGGACAGTAAATGTCTATGACCATTCTAGTTATTCCTTTCAGTGACCTTTACTTCAAGGCCGTTTGGATGGTACTATAACCTTTTTCGCCCCGAAAAAAATGTCCTCGTATATGTGTGGATATCAGTTTTTTTGTGTCTTGTTTAGTCTGCCTGTCCTTTTTTGCTGACCGTTAACTTTCCATTCATTGACCGAACGCGACACTAAATGTCCAACATAATCACTAGACGAATGGCCGAAGGGTCATAAAGAAAAATTACGGCCACATTCAGCTGTTCAGAAAAAAGACTGGACGCTGCTACAGGCCACGATGTTTTGTTGTAGGGATTGAAGAGAACTCTTTTAGGGCTAGAGTTAGAGATGGCTGCATACAGACGATAATTTATCACGTGACTCGTTCTTGTGATGAGGAACATGGCTGGTAAATAAACTGTTTGTGACATAGATGTTCATGGGAAATGTAATGCAATTTTCGTTTCTGCAGTCAATAATTTACAAGAACGGCCACGGCCAGTACCAAGAACTTTCACAATAGCCACAGACAAACAATTTTTAGAAGACGACAAGGCGAAGTATAATATATTCCTACCTAGAACAGAAGAAGCATACATTTTCATTGCAGGATCACGGAAATAATTCATAGGTGTTTGACACCCTATAAATATATATAAATATATATGTTATATTTGTAAGCTAACACTATTGGACATTTTCGTACATAGCATAAACACTATATATAGCTAGCTTTTTGGTGTGTCCGGTGTACATATTAGTTAGAGCTATGTTATTTAAAACGTATTTATATAATTTTGTATACTTATTACCTCTGACTAATGACAAATTCTGAGCTCTTTCTTCTATTTAAATGAATACTGTATCGCGCTTATACTATAAGCATGTTTAGTGCGCGCTGGTCAAATCTCTATTGTGGACATATGTGTGTTGTCATTGCAAGAAGGTTTCCGGGCTGCTTTTAGGCGCTCAACAAACACATCTCAGCTCGAGACGGGATAGGCAGGCTAGCATTTTTTTCCCCCACATCATTCTATGACTTGAAACTTATTTAAAAACAAATGGGCAACGAACTAGCGGAATTAAAGAGACTTGATATGGAAATCAACTGAAACTCATTGAGACATTGTTACAGCTCTTTTTTAGTTGACAATAGGGAAGTTTTGTTTGGACTCGTTGACTCTTTAGTGAAAATATCCTATAATGAGATCTCGTGTTGTTTGTATCACGTTTTAACACCTCGATCAAGGCTAGACAATCTAGAAACAACTGTCAACTTTCTGAAGTCAAAAAAAAAAAAGACCGTCAGAATCGCATTGGCAAAAATGTTTTTATGAGAGAACGTTTTGAATCAATCTAACTGCACGAAATTCTTTGAATCGATCTAACTGCACGAAATTCTTTGAATCAATCTAGCTGTACGAAATTCTTTGAATCAATCTAACTGTACGAAATTCTTTGAATCGATCTAGCTGTACGAAATTCTTTGAATCAATCTAACTGTACGAAATTCTTTGAATCGATCTAGCTGTACGAAATTCTTTGAATCGATCTAGCTGCACGAAATTCTTTGAATCAATCTAACTGTACGAAATTTTTTGAATCGATCTAGCTGTACGAAATTCTTTGAATCGGCCTAGCCATGGGCGTAGCCAGGATTTTTTTCTGGGAGGGGGGGGGGTGGGGGGATTTTTTCTCTCCCCCTTTCTGCCCCCCCCCCGAAAAAAATTATATATATATAACTGTCTAAAATTGTCTAGAACAGACGTGGTATCACCACAAACACAAAGCTAGGGGTCTATAGAGCCGTCATCCTCCCTACATTGCTCTATGCCTCAGAAACATGGACAGTGTACAGTAAACATGCAAAGAAACTGAACCACTTCCACATGACATGTCTGAGAAAAATACTAAATGTCAAATGGCAAGACAAAATACCAGATACAGAAGTTTTTCGAAGATCGTGCCTGCAAAGTATCCACACAATCCTGATGCAGTCTCAGCTGCGATGGGCAGGTCACGTCTACAGAATGGAAGACCACCGCATCCCTAAACGACTCATGTATAGCCAACTAAGCGAAGGAAAGCGCTCGCAAGGTGGTCAAAGAAAGCGCTTCAGGGACACCCTCAAAGCTTCTCTGAAGGCGTTCAGCATAGACGTCATGGCGTCGCGCTGTGAAAACTGGCGCACAGGCTGCTGAGGAAAAAAGAGCAACGCTGGCAGAAGAAAAACGCCAGAAAAGAAAAGCAAGGCAAACGACACTAGCTCCAGCTGGAATAACCTGCCCAGTGTGCGGCCGAACATTCCGGGCCAACATAGGTCTCACCAGCCACATGAGGAGGCATAAAACCCCAGTGCAAAGCCCTCAGCCCCCTGGATGACAAATTGGTCATCATCGAACCACGATGGACGAACTATATATATATATATATAGGCATGTGTAACTTCTCGTTACTACGATCTTGGAATTAGGTGACTATTTTGCTTTAGATGTTATTTCGAAAAGGAAAGTTTTATCAATTCATCTGTGTGTGTGTGGGGGGGGGGTTTAAACTAAAATATATCTGGAGTTGTTTTTTAAAATTCAAAACCACATTTAGCTACGGTCATAGAATTTGGTGACAGTAGTTTGCTTTAGAAATAATATTGACGAGAGAGGCTTTCAACCTTAAAACGCTCTGTAGGTGGATTTTAAACTCAAAACTATCTTGAGGGGTTTTAAACTTTTAAAAATGCCATTTGGAGGAGAGGGGTTAAAACGCAAATCCCCCCATTGGCTTGGCTACGCTCAAAGAATTTTAGTGCTTTTTTTTTATATTGAAGAGGTATTTTTTTAGCATCAAACCACTCTGAAGTGGGGTTTAAACTCAAAATTCCTTTTGGCAAAGCTCATGGCATTTTGAGTGCCTAATTTGCTTTTTTCTTACATTGAAGATGCATTTTTAGCTTCAAAACGCGCTTGCGGAGGGTTTAAACTCGAAATCCCTTTGGCTACGCTCATAGATTTCTGAGTTAGTAATTTTTTTTTTATATTGAAGAGGTATTTTTTAGCTTCAAATCCCGCTGAAGAGGGTTTAAACTCAAAACTGAATCAAAACACATTTAGCTATGCTCATAACATTTTGACTGCATAATTTGCTTTTTTTTCATATTGAAGGTGTATTTTTAGCTTCAAACCCCGCTGAAGAGGGGGTGGGGGTTAACTTAAATTTCCTTTGGCTACGCTCATAGAATTTTGAGTGTGTAATTTTCTTTTTTTATATTGAAGAGGGGGTTTATCGTAAATTTTGGAGGGGGGTTAAAAATCAAAATCTTCGTTAATTGTGCTCGTGAAATTTGGGGCATTGTCGTTTGCATTTTGTTTGTTTTGTGTTATAGAAGAGGGGAATTTAACTGCGAAAACCCCTGGAAGGAGGGGGGGGGGTTAAACTCAAAACCCCTGGATGGGGGGTTTTAAACTCAAAACCTATTTTGCTGTGCTAGGGCAAGTGATAGTTTAGTCTTAAAATCTCACATAAAATAAACAAAATCAAAGCAAAAAATAGGTCACTAAATTCAGATCCCCCTCCTGTGTGGGGGGGGGGAGGTTGAACCCCAACTCCCCCCCGGCTACGCCCATGGATCTAGCTGTACGAAATTCTTTGAATCGATCTAGCTGCACGAAATACTTTGAATCGATCTAGCTGCACGAAATTGTTTGAATCGATCTAGCTGCACGAAATTCTTTGAATCGATCTAGCTGCACGAAATTCTTTGAATCGATCTAGCTGCACGAAATTCTTTGAATCGATCTAGCTGCACGAAATTCTTTGAATCGATCTAGCTGCACGAAATTCTTTGAATCGATCTAGCTGCACGAAATTCTTTGAATCAATCTAGCTGCATGAAATTCTTTGAATCGATCTAGCTGCATGAAATTCTTTGAATCGATCTAGCTGCATGAAATTCTTTGAATCGATCTAGCTGCATGAAATTCTTTGAATCGATCTAGCGTCATGAAATGCTTTGAATCAATCTAGCTGCATGAAATTTTTTTAATCGATCTACCTGCATGAAATTCTTTGAATCGATCTAGCTGCATGAAATTCTTTGAATCGATCTAGCTGCACGAAATTCTTTAAATCGATCTAGCTGCACGAAATTCTTTAAATCGATCTAGCTGCATGAAATTCTAGAAAACGGTATGGAAGTCTTTGAATTTAATATTCTTTTTTTTTTTTACATTTGTGATAACAATAATAATAATTATAGCTTTTATATAGCGCTACTTTCTTGCTTATACCATGCCCATAGCGCTATGGTCCAATCTCATTTGTGGACCAGTGGGGTGAGGGTGTACCTGGGAGATATTGGTAATAATTTTGTTTTACTTGATCTATGATCAAATATTGATCTATAATTACAACGTATATCACCTTCACCTGTCCCTTCGTCTGTTGGACCGTTGGGGCACCACAGATGATCTGCGTATCGTTATTTTCCTTTTCTCTGTCTTTTGCCAGGATTAACTTTTCTTCCTTAGACAGGTCCGTAAATTTGTTTTGTAATGTTGCCCCTCCCCCCCCCCCCCCCAGAATACAACAAATTATGTAGCCTTTGATAAATATGACCGCCTTCGAGCGTGTCTCCCCCAGGTAATACTAGGGGGCGCGCCCCATGATGTGAAGCGCTGATCAAAGACAAACATCTCACAATCCGACCATGACAAGAAAGTTGAATGTCACGGCCTACACTTAAAATTCATTGAGCCAGCATTATGGCAAACGTGTTCCTAAGTCTTGGAATTTCAAGATTTTTTCCGTTTTATTTGCTGTCTCCATGGCAATAATTTGTTATGTACCTGGGGAAAAAAAAAAAGAAAATTAACATAGACTCGTGCTTAATTGTTTGAAAGGTTTCCTGGCGGCGTCTCCGTGCTCATTCATATTTAACATTGATGAAGAAGCACGAGGCTGAATGACACCTATTGTCAGGGCCCTGTGGACAAGTTCGACTCTAATACAGGCGAAAAGTTTTGAATGCACCACATCAGTAATTGATAGCCCGATTCGGATCTTATTGTCTACGTTGCAGAGGAAATTCACTTTCTAACAGTTTGGCAATCATTGACAGTAGCATTATTATTTCACGAGGAAGCTCACCTGGGAAATGAAGTAGACACGTAGATGGAGAGACACCTTCACTGGTAATAAGTCTTATGTTTTTTTTTAAGTGATCACACAATCAATTTGACAGATCAGGTCAGTGTTAAGACACGTGTGTTTCAATAGTCTTGGCTGAATGTTGTTCTATTCTCACACCAATTGTCTAGGCAGAAATAATTATATTTTCACACCATATGTCAATAAAGATATTTGTTTTAATCTAACACCATTTGTCTAGGCAGACGATTGTTCATATTCTCACACGATTTGATTATGCAGAGAGAATTCTATTCTCACACCTATTGTCTAGGTAGAAAAGTGTTCTTTTCTCAGACCATTTAAACTAAACGAGACACATAACTTTATAATATTCATAAACTTCTTCACTTAAATCTAGATATGGCTGCGAAAGCTAAAACATTTTTAATGTAAAATATATAATAAGGCCCCAATTGCAGGTATTCTGAATAATCAATTGCCTATAACCAAAAATACATCAGACAGACAAAATACCATATAGGAAAGAAGGTAGGGCAACCAAAGAATACAAAGATGGACACTATATTTATACTTGGTAGATCAATAAAGTTTTTTCGAGACACATGATGTAAAGCAAGCCGAATACCAAGAAAATAACAAGTACATCGCAAGCACTTCTGATTGGAAAACAAGTATCAAAACATTTGACAAAGCTTCTATCACTCTGTCTGTCTGTCTGGTGAAATGTTTGTACACGTGATTTCTCCCACACCCAATTTCAGATCAAGCTGAAATTTTGACAATTATTTCTTTTACCTGTAATTAACTATTGGTAATAAATTATTTTGTTTGGTATCTCGAACAAGGGAAGGAAACTGTAATTGACTGAAATGGTGGTATAAGCTGAGTTAGTCCCCCTTACAGGTCGTTGGCTGAGTCACAACTGAGAATACGAACCTCAAAAATAGGAGGGGGACTATAGAAAAAATAGATAACGAAACAATCTTCCATGTTCATAAGCTCTCCACTAGCATTGTGTATAGTTATTCCTAGATCAAGAATTGTGTGTAGGTATTTGTCACAGCATTGTTTGAGAGTCGCTGTGACATGCGGTAGTCAAGTTTCACTTGGGCTTCTTAATTTTCATATTTCACGGGAAAATTGTAGTCACATGGTCAGACGGGCAGTTAATCTGTGGTCCTCAGAGAGATAGGGCGTACATTAAATGTTTATCTAAGTCGAAGATTTGGAGCATATGTAATAGTGTAGTATTCTAATTCTTTTGATTAATGACTTGTGTAATATTATTAATTGTGCCTTGAAAGAATTGTGTGTAGGTATCCCTGGTTCAAGAATTGTGTGTAGGTATCCCTGGTTCAAGAATTGTGTTTAGGTATCCCTGGATCAAGAATTGTGTGTAGGTATCCCTGGATCAAGAATTGTGTGTAGGTATTCCCGGTTCAAGAATTGTTTGTAGGTATCCCTGGTTCAAGAATTGTTTGTAGGTATCCCTGGATCAAGAATTGTGTGTAGGTATCCCTGGATCAAGAATTGTGTGTAGGTATCCCTGGTTCAAGAATTATGTGTAGGTATCCCTGGTTCAAGAATTGTTTGTAGGTATTCCTGGATCAAGAATTGTGTGTAGGTATCCCTGGATCAAGAATTGTGTGTAGGTATCCCTGGTTCAAGAATTGTGTGTAGGTATTCCTTTAGCTGAATGTTCTAGCTAGCTCGTCTTTCTCTCTACAAACTCTCCACAATCGGTTACCTTGTAATGCTCTTGATATATGATTATCGCCAGTCCGATGGTAATATTGTAACTTCACGATATAAGGTAATATCACTTCCGTTGTCTAGTTATTCAACTCCTTTTGTCTCACGTCATATTACATGTCTTGAGTCTGTCCCTCCGTGGCTCTCAGTCACTCAGCGAATGCACGTTTTAGCAGACGTTAACCGCGTGAGTGCGAATGTTCCCATGTTCGGTGCGAACCAATAAATAACGTTATGTCGCGTGACATGCAGGTTAAACGGTAACAAGTCGGTTCGCAGCCAGGCCAAGCGTAAAATGTACTGAATGCAATCTTTCTATTCACATATTCATCGTCCAATTGGTTGTGGCTGTGGTTCAAATGAAACACTCTGTAAAATGTGTGAAATTAATCTCTCGTGCATAGACCAGTTGGTGATGGCAAGGCCAGCCTTAGTTAATTGGAGGCTCTAGGCGAAGTAAATTCTGAGGCCCAAAATGAAATAGAAAAATAATTTAAAAACAAAACAGCGATAAACTTAAATTACGCTATTTCTTTAAACCCTAGTCAGGCTACAGCATTGTGATGAACACATTTGCCCGGGATTATATTATCAAACTTGACAATTCAATGAAATGAAGCATCTCTCTGTATTTTCTTAAAACTTCTTTAATAATACTTCTTCAACTTTCACATAAAATTAACTTCTCAATTCAATAACAACTTGACTTGATACTTCATAAATAAAACTTAAAGCTACATAAAACTTCACTTAGTATAACTTCAACTTCAACTAATAAAACTTTAACTAATGGACCCGCTACTATCACAAAACTTATAACTATTACTAATCGAGGACTGAGCGAGGACTCCGTCTAACTGACTTTCCCTTAATTTATACCTTTCTTAATCGTACATTCCAGAATCATGGAAACTTCTCCCCTAATTATTTTAGTAACTTTGACCTTCTAGAAACTGACGTTTGCTATTTTTTTCCCTTAACCTCTTTCTTTGATTGGATACCTAAAATTAACTTGTTTACGCTGGACACTTGCACTGGTTTGAGCTCGAGCTTCTAGAAACTGGTCGATATAGATCACAGACTCGACTCGTGACAGTATACCAACAATAACACTGGGGACATGTTTCGCTATTTCATCTCTTGAGAAAAAAATGTTTTGAGTCCTGTGTGAGACCCCCAACAATTGGAGGCCCTTTGCAGCTGCCTAGTATTTCTATGCCTCACATCGGCCCTGGTGATGGACATTTTCTCCTGCTGAGACCAATAGTGATAGATAGCACTGTATCGTACATAGACTAATCAAAGATATGCAATCTAATCTTCAAAGACCTAGTCTGAATTATAACGGATTCAGATCTTTTGATTTTCGGGGGATATTTTTTTTTTCGTGGGAGAGTTGGTAGTGGTGGTAGAGAGATCAAGTTACGTTCATATAACTTTGTAGATTCGCTCTCATGCTGACTTTATTAGACAAAAAAATATTCATTGAAAACAAATACAAAATACCTTGACAGCTGAAAATATTTCGCCAGGTAATTTTTTCGTACTTTTGCCTGATTGAATAGAATGTCGAAGATTGTGTGTCTCTTGAAAGCATCGTTCTCAAGTTCTTTACTCAGGGAGCTGTACTTCTCAATGCCCCAGGAATTCAAGTCTCCTGCTATTGCGAGTACACAATTTGTCTCAACATTCCATTGCGGGGATGGGAGGCACATTGCGTTTCTTTTTCTCCGTGAAGGGTCAATTTTGTCGGTTGGTGGATTTAAAAAAAAAATGGCGGGTTAAGTGCAGGAAATAAAAATAAAGTGCCCTACAAAAGATCCAAACATTGATCTACCGAAGTTCTCCCGTGAGATCTGCTATTAGATTTGCTATCAATTCTGCTCTATTGTTAACTTAAAAAACAAATTGTAAGACCTGCAGACAGAGACGGAGAAGGCATGGGATTATATAGTGGACGATATGACGATATATAAATCTTTTCGTCTGTCTGTCTGCTCTCTCTCTCCTTGCTTTCGTTCTCTCATATATATATATAAATATATACAGTGGCGGACTATGTGTCAAAATCGGCCCGCGTATTTGCATATAATCCGGCCCACAAATAGTATATCATACGACGGGCCCCTAATTATACATCTACCCGTCATCAAAATCATTAAAAGTTTGATAATGGTCTATATATTGAACTCAATATTTTTATAAGAAATATATAGGCCTTACATTGCATTTGAATAGCTTAGTGTGTAGGCCCTAAAAGGATGGAGCTTACTAGTAGCACTGTCTACTGATGTAGCCTATTTCATTATTTCTGAAAATGTGTTAAGATTAAATGAGTATTACAATGACAAGTCTGTACAAGATTTGTTGAAAAACGACGCTCAAATGATTACTTTTATAAGACAAAATAATAAAATGTGTATCATATGTGTCATAGAGGCATTAATGCGGCCCTTTCGGCCCATTTGGGTACCAGTCCATTGGCATTCGCCCTAATGCCCATATAGCCAGTCCGCCCCTTTATATATAAATATATATGTATGTGTATATACATCGACTTGGCTGTCCAAATATGAGAACTCTCTACTGAAATGTCATTATTATCTGGCAAGTCTAGTGGTGGCCATTGCCAGATTAGAATACGCGGGCTATGAGGAAGTCATAAATAAAAGATTGACACAAGAATGAGGCGTTTGGACTCGCGATGTTAAGAGTCGGCTTCGTTTGGACTGATCTCAAGTATCGCACATCTAGATCTATCTACACATAAACATATGGGGCATCACTCTGATGTATATCACAGTGTTAAAAGACTAGTACATAAACTTGGTCTTGTGCAGTTCCAATCTGAGATCTACAAGATCTATGTATCAACTCCAGTCTGAGATCTACAAGATTTATGTATCAACTCCAGTCTGAGATCTACAAGATTTATGTATCAACTCCAGTCTGAGATCTACAAGATTTATGTATCAACTCCAGTCTGAAATCTATGTATCAACAGGGCGAATCAGTTCAGTTGCTGTCCACTCAGGGAACAGTTGTTAGGTTACGATGGTATTTTCAGTCCAGCACGAGACCCAGACTTTATTTTCCCAAGTCGTTATCAGGGAATATGATATGCAGACTATTTCGGGGTCTGTCAAGTAGTACTGAGGGAAATGAAAGCTACTTTCCATAGAAACACGCCTACTACTCAAACGCTCAGATAGGAAGGCATAAAACACAACTTTGAATCATTATAGGTTTTTTTTGTACTTTGTTTTCACTTAGTGCTTTGATTTGTTTCTTTGTTTGTACTTTGCACTTTGTGCTTTGATTTGTTTCATTGTTTGTACTTTGCAGTTTGATTTGTTTCAATACATGCCCAGTAAAAACATTACATGCCCAGTAAAAACATTACATGAACAGTAAAACATTACATGAACAGTAAAACATTACATGCCCAGTAAAACATTACATGCCCAGTAAAAACATTACATGAACAGTAAAACATTACATGAACAGTAAAACATTACATGCCCAGTAAAAACATTACATGCCCAGTAAATACACAAAATGTGTATTCCATGACATGTTCACTAAAAACACACACTCTGTCCAGTAAGAGCTAAGATGGCCAATAGCAACGTTACGAACAAGAAGTCTCTGATGGTTAAAAAGAATTTTATATTTAGGTTACACATTATAAGAAGTAAATCCTAAGTAATTTAAAAAGTTTCTACTAAAAAAATTGAGACCCGAAAGATTCCATGAATATGTTAAAGATTATGGCAACAAATACATTCAAATGAACCAGCTCAATGTTCAAATAGTGAGCTTATTGGTTAATAACCAGATATACAACAATTGATACTATAATGGACTTCTGGAGTGTAAGATTGTTACATCGATGGGAGGTAAGCGAGGGATGTCAGGAGGACAATGCAGACGATATGTTTGGCTGTCTACAGTCACAAGTGACGGAGTGTATTTTGAAGAACCGAGGCCCGAGCATTTTGATGTATAGTTATTGATTGATTTCGTATTGCTGGCCTCTATTTCTTTGACTATACTTAGATCTCCATGGTCTCTTAATCTGTCACACTTTCTTGGACTCTGATGTTATCTCTCTCTCTTAACGTCTACCATCTTCTCTCTCTCTCTCTCTCTTTCTCTTTATACCTATTTATTTTCTACCTCTTTATCTTTTATCTCTCAACCTCTTATCTTTCTACCTCTTTATCTCAACCCTTCTTTCACTACTGACCCTTACGCACTCATCTAAACACTACATTAGAGGTAAAATCTGTTAGCATCCATAACATTACAAAATATAACAAAGTAAAACAGGATATAAAAAAATATAACAAGATATAACAGGATATTGCAAACATCAACATTCTAAGACGATGGAATGAGATACTGTAATGAGTAAAGAGAATAAACGAGTTCATGAAATTAGATTTGTTCTGAAACACGGAATTTAAGCAACTATCAATCTTAAACCTCATAACTAGAAACTTCCACCTTTCATGCATAATACTCTTTATAAACATTGGATGTAGCGATTTCATTTCGAGAGAGTTATTTAAAATATTAGATATTTATACATATTTCTTGGATTATGTTCACCCAAACCATTTTATTTTGTTCCGATGGAATGGCCCACATAATTGTACCCTACCTTGAACTCTTTCGCTAAAGGAAAGGAAGAAGAAAAAAGTCAATCTGGAATGAAGTTGGTTACATTTACTATCTGAATGGGACTCTCTGTGACTTTCCCAAAGGAATATCCCTTAAGTCAATCAGTGGCCAAAAAATGTAAGTCCTGACTAATTAATAATCTCGTCAAAAGTAAAGTGTGATTTTGATAATATTTTTTTTTATTGAAACAGCATTTAATGTTGATAGATTATTGACACTTGCACTAGCCTTGGGATGTATGTAGGTTAGGGTCATTTGTTCGAGGTTGCATATATTGCATAATAGCTTTTTAGAGATTTATTAGATGATTTATTACATGACTTATTAGATGATTTACTAGATGATTGATACATTTCTTGATTTATGTCTATTGGAGTTAGTAGAAAGTGCATGCGTTGGATTCTAGCACTTCGTGCCCATGCAACAAATAACAGATACAATTTTTAAGATGTTAGAACAAATCTCTTGCAGACTCTACATGAGTTATAAAATTTTAAGGTCTGGATCGAGAGATACGAATGAAGCTAAAAAAAAGTTAAGATACAAGAACATGTGTAAGCACGTGATGCCGAAACTACCGCCCGTTGGCTATATACGAACCGCGGCACTGTGCTGTCCGGCCCGTCCAATAATTCCGCCAAAAATGCAAAATAAATGAATCCGTAGAGACACAGCTCAATTGGAAGACGATCTTTTGTCGTTATGTGGCCCAAGAAAGGCTTGGCGTAAATGTATATGGCCCACGGTGAGAATAAGACTGGCAACCGCTGGTGTTGATGAAGACCTGGATTCTTTTCATTGCGATGACTTCGGTTGTCCAGGTCTTAGCTCCATAAAAAATATTGGCTCAGCAATGGCGTGGATCTTGATAGTGGTGCATGTTTCCCCAAAACCGCAGTGTTCTGCAGATGATGAAAGACTGCCGAGCTTAACCAATGCAGGTTCTGAAGTCTGCATCTGTTCCCCCTGACATCTGCTTCTGTTTCTCCTGATGACTGCATTTGTTTCTACTGATGCCTGCATCTGACCCCCTGACATCTGCATCTGTTCCTTCATGGTAGTCCAGTGTATTGCCAAGATAGATGAAGCTTTCCACCTCTTCCAGCACCTCGCATTGGAGTGTAATGTGTTTTTGTTGTTGGACGCCTTCCTTTCTTTTCAGTTGTTTTATTACTTGACTCGTTACTCAATAACAATAAAGTAATACTAGATTAAATTCAACTCCAGCTATCCATGAATAACAATAAAACTTTAATATTTAATAAAGCACACAATGACATCAACTCTCAGGAATTATTAATACACAACCACCAGTCCAGGAAGCAACCGTCCAACCTTCCTGGACCGGGAACAAGACCTCACTGACTAACACACACTCTCGCACATTCAATGAAGACTAAACCATTCAGTTCATAACACGTGCAAGACTATTCACATTCAAAACCTGGGCCTGGGAGTACATAACAAAGGGATATAACTATCACACCAAAATATCAAAGTAACATATTCACTCTCGTCATACGTCCCCCTGACACATTCCATAAAAAAAGTTTACCACAAATATGCAAAAGAATGACAGCTGATCTGGAATTATCATGCTTATTATAATTTACATCAACTTTTTCCAAAACAATGTGGATCACATATCATATTCTCACGTCAAAGTAACATGACATCCTAGAAATGTTATTTAATGAAGAAGGTAAGGGAGATAACAGATTGAGGTGACATGCTGTCGAGTTCCGGTTTATTCTATGATCTAGTTAGCAGGTTTTGTTGATTTTCTTTCAAGAAAATGTTTTTGTTTGTTTTTAATTCATCAGGGAAACGTTTGTTCAACTGATATCATTTGAGATTTGTCAACACATCGAGAGAACATCGAGAGGCAGAGAAGAGAAGAGAAAAACTGAGGGGGGGGGGGAAACAAAAGGAATAAATCGAAAACGTTACAGAAGAAAGAATATGTCCATTAGAGATAGAGAGAGAGAGAGAGAGAGGGAGGAGGAAATAAAACTGCAGTGAGAGACATTGAGATAGAGAAAGAACAAGAAAGTGAAAAGATAATAGAATGGCTTTTTTAATTTGGTTTGATTTTAGATTTAAAAAAATATTTTTTTGCTACTTTTTCCGTAATGCAGTTAATTGTCAATTAAAACTATGGCGCGTGTGTGCTGTGTACTGTATGGTGCTTAGTGTGTGTGGCTGCCATAAAGCAGGAAATTGTAAAATACAATTCATTAAACAATTGTTTTGGAAAATAGAATGACCAGATTTATTTCAATGATTGGCAGTACTGGCTGAGCAAGATAACTCTCAACGCAGTGCAACTATGCTAAATTGCTTGCCCCTGAATGAATACATGTTATACAATGCTAAAAGCTGCTGTGGGGGAAAAAAGGGGCGGATCAAAAGGAAGAGAGAGACAGAGAGAGAGAGGAAGTGTGTGTGTGGGGAGGAAGGGAGACGAGGATGGTATCTTGTATCGATGAAGTAAACGAGCTCAGCTTGTAATTACTAATGAACGATTTGTGCGCACCTAAAAATAGAAACTCGTGAATGTGTGAGTGCCTTCCCCTGGTTTTAATTCAACAGCTGGGAATAAGTGAATGAAACGAGTTATGGTTAATTGCTACCTGTCCAATAATAGATCTAGAAGTAGAACTCTTTTTAAAAGAACTCGTTTGCATTATCCGCCCTTGTTATATAAGTAATTTCTTTATTATAATTAATACCAATAGGTGTATACACAATTCAGCCACGATACAGGTGCTTCCTAATATCCCATAATGCCAAATAAATGAATTTGTGTGCTCTCTATATAACATTCTTAATTTCAGAAAAAGTTTTCTAGAAATGCATGCCGTTATTTTGTTTACCTTCTGTCCATGAGGTATATAGTTTATGCAAATGAGCGTCTTTCTAGTGTTCATTAAAAAATCATGAGGCTCTAGCTCAGAAAGAAAAAACAACCTTAATGAACAAACACAATTTTTTTTCTTAGGGACCGTCGAAGGAGGAAAAGCCGCCGTGAATGTTGTGTAGTTTGAATGTTTAAATAGTAGAGCCTTGTCCACAAGCAGTGGCGTTGCAGGGGGTATGGGAACCGGGGGGCTTGGCCTCTTTAGTAGCCCCTGCATTTTGACATTCAGCATCTTGGCAAGACATAATGGCGTAATATTTAATATATAAACAAAATTTCGAACAATCATTTGGGCCTCCCTCCCCCGGTTGGGGGCCGGAGGAATTTTGAAATTCCCCCAAACATTACCTTATCATGTCTGCGCCACTATCCACAATTACTGGGGATTGCTACTCAATTGTATATTTCTTGTAAAAATCCTGCCGTATTCAGATAGACGAAGGGCTGGGGCTCATGTTCATAGGTAAGCATGTTTGAAATGTACATTTGTTAGCTATAGGATATTCTGGTAATTTGATAGTTTCTTCTTCAGAGTGTCTGATATCTCACGTGAATTTTTTGCCATTATTGTAGGAGTACCTTGAGGAGAAGCGCATGGAATATCGACAGGGCTGCCCTACTTGCCAAGCGCCACTGACACAAATTGTGAAATATACTGTCAAGGAATGTGAAATATTAAAGAGGACTATTATGCAATATTATGTACTGTACATTCGTGTCCGAAATGTGACTTATGATGGCGATTTGTTTTGTGTTATCGTCAAGGCAATGGAGTTTGTAATCCAGCCTGTTAGTATAATAGGTTATAGATTTTAAATATTGCTATATATACTACTAGTACTGTAGTTATTGTTTCCTTATTTAAGTTGTGTTTTCCTTACTTTATATTGGGCTCGTAAGTTGAATGTCACAATGTTGTTTATCAGAGTTTCCATTTCTCCCTTTCGAAGTTTTAGATTGACACACATGCTATTTACAAGAATTCTGTTGTCTATTTCTGAAACTAAAGCTAGAGCAGCAAACACCTTTAGTTATACTAGGATCAACTATTTAATGTATGGGACTCTCTTATTACCTCCCTTTTCTAGTTCATAAGAGAATTAATATAAGAAACAGTTAGAGAGAAAGGGAAAGAGAGAGCGATAGAGAGAGAGGTAGGGAGGTGGATAATGAGAGAGAGAGTGTGAGAAAGAGAGAGAGAGATGGAAGGGACACAAATATAGAGATGGATCTACATTGGCTTAGCCAATAATTACCACGATTTAGAATGAAAGGCAGAGTTATCGATTCGATGAGTGATTCATTTGTACTGTAATTTTGTGGTCCTTAATGTTAATTTGCAAGAAAGAGCTCTCTCTCTCCTTCTTTTATTTCATACTGTACCAATCCTATCCTGTCTACATTTCCATGTTGATTTCTTTTTATTTTTTTTTATTTTTTTTTACTTTGTTGTATTGGAATACAAAGATTGTTCTTCTATTATTTATTCGTCTTCGGATATTTGAACCAAAAAAGGAAGTGTTTGAATAATATAATGATTAGCCTCCCCTGAACTTCACTTGGTCAGAGTTACCTCCTCCTATCAGTTACCTCCCCCTACAGACAAGCAGAAACAAGGATCGATCACAGTTGTAATGTTTGTGTTCCCCCACTAAAAGGGCGCAGTGCCCTCTTCGGTAATCCCGCACTTAATTGGCACCCAATGTTTGTCAACACAACGGTCTCCACAACAACGGGTTGTACAGCGAACCTGTAGAGTGCTTGCTTAGGTCAGTGGCTCTGATGATGGAATAGTTAGTTCCCTTTGTGTGAGATTACCTTCCCTTAACAACAGCAGGTCTATGGTTTTTAAAGCGTTTTAACTGAGAAAATTAACACCGAAAAAAAAAGTTGTCTGAATAGATTTTCTATTCGAACAACATTTGTTGAGAGAGATTCCTTAGTTCCTTTTCTTCAATTATAACATTTTCAAGCTGGGGACCAGAGAGAATGTTTGTAGAACACGGTCAAAGTTCAAGGCCATGCAGAGCTTAAAGAGCTCAAAGAAACATTGGTGAAAAAAAAGTGGGCGGAGATAAAATTGATTTGATTGAAAGTTAGATGATCGATTGTACAATGCTTACAGGGAAGGGATTTAGAACAGGGGTGACTAAGACTTGTGGGCCGGATCTGGTCTGCGACACTACATTATCCAGCTCGCATTCTCGATCAGTCAGTGGAATGAGTATATTTTGTGTGTGTGTGTGGGGGGGTGATCACGAAACAGCTTGAGAACAAACAATGAAAGTTGTGCATGGGATGTCCTGCTATGTAGCGTCAGAATGTGACAAACTTCTCTTCAGCTTTCATTCAAGGACGTATTTAAATAACAAGCAATTGAATAGATCAAATGTACAACACACTGTGCTTCCAAACGACTGAATAGCTTATAGAGTTCTGCATACGATGAATTCATGAAGTGAATGTAATATACTTCTTTAACACAAAACAGTGGACATCGTTGTTAACAACTAGGAAAGACAAAGTCATGGACCACAGCATTGTGAAGAGGGACAGTGACGAAGAAAGCTATGGACATAGAAAAAGCAAAAACCTAAACTCGCGAAGAAAAAAAAGCCAAACAAAAAATGGCTGGTTCCTCTACCAACAAACACAATTCCACATTCATCTGCCTTGTATGTGGACGGGTATGTCTCTATACAGTCACATGAAAAAGTACAATCAAGGTTTGAGCTATAGATGTTTGACTTTTCATTGAATGAGCCATTCCCTACAATATAAAATAACTTTTAGACTCAATGCAAATAATTACTAATACTGCCATCCAAAGTGGCTTCCTCTCAAGGCTAGATAATGGATCTTAAAAAAGTTTGAGTTTTTTTTAAATTTTTGCTCCGCTCATTACGGGACAATATACTCTATATTACTTTTACCTTTATGTTGAATGCAAGTTTCGTATACAAAAACCCTAGGGGAAGAATGTCTCGTTTTGTTGATTGAATCGATGTTACGGTATATGTGTGTGTATGTAGTTTGTGTGCATGTGGTGGGTCTGTGCGCGCGTGTGTAAGAGGATCAAGAGCTTAAGTAAATTTAATTAATACCTTTCTGTATAAATAATGGTCGGCTATTGTGTGGTCATTAATTATGATGCAGTGTTACCGCCCCTTCCATTCGTAGATGTTACTTTAGTCTATATTAATTAGATCGTACTGGAACCGGAATAAGCTGGCTCACACTGGTCTGTCAGATGCAAACGATCACAGTATTGACAGAAAATGATATCTAGCTTGTGCTTGCATGTGCTGGTGTGTAGGGGTTATGAGGGCCTGCCATTTTCCTGACTAAAACACGGGTTATCATCCGAATCGCCAAGATAGCAAGTTCTTAGTGACTTGTTCTAGATTTTCCATGGCCTGGATTCACATTCTATCTCTCTTAGGAAGATTAAGTTCAAACTTCTATTCAGCTTTATGAAGCTCAGAAATCTTTTCAGTTCTTCAGAATTTGAGATTTGTGGCTAAGTGGAAACACCTCTTGAGTACCTAACAAGGAGGATTGAGTTTGAACCCCGACTTAGCTAAATTTGTTTTTCTCAGCGCCTAAAAGCAGAATGGAAACCTTAGCTATGAAGTGATACTGAAGTGTGAGATACATCATTAAAGGCTGTTGATCATGTATGTTTGTAGCGGGAAAGATCGTCGTGAGATCCTCGTGTCCAGAAAGACATCTTTTATTGGTCTAATTGTTTGCGTTAAAAGCGTCAACTGAAGAAATTAGACATTTCGTTTTATAAATTTGATGCTAGAATCGCGTTAGCGAAAACGCATTAAAATATGTCCTTTTAAAAATACAAACTTTCTGAATCAGTCTCGTTGTAGATTATTTTGTACATGAAAACTGTTAGTACGTAGGTAATAAAATGACTACACCAGGGGCGTAGCTAGGAATTTTCTATCATTTGGGGACCCGGTTTTTGACCTCTTAGGGGACCCTGCATTTTGCGCAATATTTAATATTTAATGTACAAAACACTTATTTAGGGGCCCCTCTCAACTGGGGTCCCGGGGGGATTTTTGAATTTCCCCCTCCTCCCCCCACCCTAGCTACGCCACTGGACTACACTTAATTAAATAATTTTATTTTTTTAGTTGGCAATAATGTCATGTTTTTTACTTGATAAATTCACTTCTGTTTTTCAAGCTAGAATGCAAATAGACAATTTTTCTGTTCTAGACTAAAAAAAAAATAAGTAAGATTTTGAGAAATGTGAGCCTAAAACGTTTTAGCAACATACACATTGAGAACTTACATTATACCAAACTGCAAAGAATATAGATTGTAGATCTAGATGAAGATCTACAACCAAAGTGAAAATAATGTGTCTCGATTCCACATAACACTTATTTCAATACATTGTTGACCGAATAATAGAATCTCTTTGTAAATAATATGCTTACACTGAAGACACGACTTGACAATTGACATCAGAAACATGTTGGCCTCCTTCAGTCGTAGAGCGACTATGGTTCATCTCGCACACTTCCTCATGTGGCTGTGGAGCCCTATTTTGGAGAGACACTCCCGTCCACAAATATCACAGGTAAATGTGGCTTTCGATTTGGTGGTAGAGGAGCTGGCCATTTCGCACGGCACGTTTTTCTTCCAGATCTGAGGCCCATGTTTTTCCGCTGTCCATAGCTTTCTTGGTCACTGTCTCTTTCCAACTAGTGCGGTCTAAGGCTATGTCTTCCCAATGGTCAGTATTGATGCTCACTGATTTGAAGTCCCGTGTTATTACATCCATGTTATCTTGTGTTTATTTTAATAATATTTATTTGTATTGTATCGATCTTTTTCTCCCTTATTAATTGTTGGCCGTGAATGAAATTATTTCGTGTTTCTTAAAGATAGATTTGTTTATTTCTTTTACTTTACTTGGCATCTGTTTATTTCTCTCATCTTCCGCTCTTCTCCTCCCTCTTTCTCTCTCTCTCCCTTTCACACCCTTCTGTCTATTATGATACCAGCGTATATTTTATAGAGAGAACCGTCTCTGTCCAGTAATTACACAAATGACTGCTATTGACCCCTTCCTGGTACAAAAGTAGTTCGTCATCATGTGACCTCCCAGTGTCGACTCTTGAAACATTTTTACCAAGGGACATCATCAGGTGATGTGCTGTTAGTGTATTAGAATGTAGTTTCAACAGTTGCGTTCCTTTCTAGTTCTTCTCATGTACTCGCTCCGCCAAGCATCAAGAACACATTTGGAATTATTAAATTATTGGATACTAGTCGACCAGCGGAATAGCATATGCCGCTATTTTGCAGGGTCGGTCTTAGGCCACTGCAACCTATGTGACCGAAGGATCCGAGCTAATTCAAGGTGTATAAATTATTAAATTAAACCATTTTATAACTTAAAACAGATTTTTCCGCGCACTCCTGTCGATTTACAAGGAGCTCCTGGAAATCTCCCGAAATTGCAAAATATACGTAAAAGTCCTTAAAATAAACTGAAATACATAGAAAAAAAATTGTCATTTTGGGGTGTCATTCAATATGGAAAACGCCAATCCTACGCACTATTAATAAAAACGGCATTATGCATTAGCCGTAATTGTGTAATCTGGTGAAAGAAGCTTCTCGCGCCTCAAACTAATGAAGAATTACTTGAGGTCAACAATTCTCAAAGATAGATTGAAACATTTGGTAATTCTTGCTATTGAGCGGGATCTATGTGGGAAACAGAATTATTATGATATACTGTATGACTTTGCTACACGCAAGGCTAGTAAAGTAATTCTGTACGTAGTAAAGAATGAATAAAATGCATAGACGAATTTATTTTCTAATACAAACTCTTAATTTGACTTATTGTCCGCTTCCCTACCCAAACTTGGCCCCATGAAATTCGTTTCGAATAGGGCCCCACGATGCTTAAGTCCGACCCTGCTATTTAGTGTTTGTAAAATGTTTTACATGTTTCGGATGTTCCTTCAGAGTTGACGATAGTTTACTTCCTAGTGCAAACCTCCCGCATGGGATGGGAGCGGGCAGGGTTTGACAGTCCAGCGCGCAGCCCTCCGTAGCGAGCTGTGAAAACGTGTTCTTCCCCCCCCCCCCCCCCCCACTCTTGTTTTTTTCCGTGGGGATGACTATCCGCAGAAATAAGAGAGTGATTTTTCCTTTACTTCTTGTTTGACCTGTTTAGGGAAGAAGAAAATTATATATATAGATATTTGAACGGCGATGAGCGAAATCCAGACGTTCCAACGGCTTTCCAGGCATGCTTCATCTTTTCCTACTAAGCATTGTATATATATATTCTATAGAATGACTAGAATTTACCTCAAGCAACGTAGAATATGTATTATTAGATATTTAGAACAAGAAAAAAACTATTTAAAACAAAGATTACATAACGTATAATTGAAATGTATTTGTTTATGGAGAACATTTTATACAAATAGATAAAAAGTGAAAGGGATACAAAATGAACAACAGGATGTATTTAGATAAAAAAACAACATTGTTACTTGTCTATACAAAGTCAAATTGTCAGATTATCAAATAATTCCTTGAAGTGACAAATTATATTTTAAAATAGTTTTACACATACTTTCAAACAAATCCCTTTGTTTCGTTTATTCTTACTAGTCTACGATGAGAGATAGATAACTGAATAAACATTTTGCACGCACTTAACGGGTCACACTATCTTATCTTATCTTATATATTACAGACGTTGCTTCAAAAAAGTAGATAATTACACCCTACGCATTTTATGCGTCAATCTAGTCATGCATGTTAATCAATGACTTAAACTCTGCGAAATCGTTGGTTTTCCTGGCTGATTCAGGCAACACATTCCATTCTCTAATGGCGCTGTGGAAGAAGGAGCTCTTGTACGAATTTGTTCTTGGAATAGAATAAGAAATGTGCCTCTATCTTTGTGTCGTTCTGAGTATTTGATTCGGTTTTTGTTTGATCTATCTACAGATACTACACAAAGACTTACAAGGCAGTCCACTAAGTTGTAGACTGCTCACTATTTTTAAAATATCTTTTCTTCTTCTTATTTTCTCCTAAAAACAAATACATAAATAAAAAAGTTCAGGATAAAAGTGTGGCAATTAGTTGCTTCCATTTATATCATAAAAAAAAATACTGTCTATAATGTGTAATAAAAAGTACCTTGTTTAACCTTGTTTAAGTACTCTGTTTAACCTAGAATCTATCCACGACTCCTGAGATGAGCTCCGATAAGTTTCAGAACACCTGGACATCACTAGAGGAGAACATTGAGAGAAGAAACATTAAGAGAACAATAAGAGAAGGAGGCAACGAGATAGCACATCAATGTCAACTTTAAAAAACTGGCGAAGTATTTTGTGGTGCAACATCTCAGTCAACCTTAGCCTGTACAACAACACCAATGTTAGCTACAACATCTTTATTTCTCAGACCATGAGAATGTTTACATTAGTTAATCCTTCACGCAAACATTAACTTTTATTCTTTCCAATAGTGCTTAGTTTTCTTTGGATGAATTTAAAACCAGAAAACACTTTACTGAAGATAAAAAAAAAAAAAAAAACAGAATTATATCATGAAATAAAACTGCCCATAACGAGGCAGGCAAAAGACTGACTGATGTGTTAAAACGAATACACAGTAAGCCAAAAAAGTTTAGCGTTTTCATTGTCATGTTTCTTCTAGAAGAACTCCGACAGTTCATTATAAAATTCAATGTTTATAGAAGTTCTAGTATTAGAATCTCTCTCTCTATATATATTATAACATTCTGTTTATTCCTTAATGACCATGGGCATTTTAAACGTTAGGAGTCACAAAAAAAAAAGATAATTAAACTCGTTTTTTTCCACAAACTTCACAATGCAACATTGAAATCAAGACAGAATTGTTCAGTTTGTTGGCGAATAGAAATATTATTCCATGAAACTTATTGGTATGTGTTTATGTTTCTTGTTATGTATTTAACATTTTCTTATACAGTTTTGTCTCTTTATATATATATATATATATATATATATGTTTCTTGTTATGTATAAATTCTTGTTGTGTGCTTTGAACTGCTTTTTATTAATGTGTCAAACTGGCTTCGAGTCTAGGACAGGTTGTTGTGTGTGTATAGTGTAGTTATGTACTGTGTCATCAATCTTGTTGATAAAACCTTTGAAAGAGAAATGTTCTCTGAATAATCAATGAAAGGTTGATACAATTAAGTTGTTCATAAAATGCGGTCATGGAATTAAAATTTATATTTCTTTGATTCAACATCTTAGTTCTATAGAATGCCATTTCGATACGTGCTGAAGATAAATATAAAGTAATGATCGATACGTGGCTGGTAGACCTGTAGTCAATTGCTTGCTAGTTTTACTAATGGTCACTTAGTTCTTAACGTTATAATAACCTCATAAAGTTTCTTTTAATGTACTTTTGAAAGGTATAGGTGGCAATTCCGAGTTTATATTATAATTATGCATAGTTTGCAACTTAAAGAAATACTTTGTGAACCTGATTAAGAAAAAAAAATTTGTATTTTTATTTATGATGTTAAGGTCTTCGCACAAAATTTATGTTTTTGAATTTTTAAGAATTTTTCAACAAAGCGCAACTTGCTTAATGCTAGATTAGGGGAGCGGAAAAAATTATTTCCAAGTTGGTTTAATAAACTTTTTAAAATGAATGTCTTAGGTCTTGAAAACATTCTCCAAAATCATCTATCAATTGTATTTTAATATGCTTCATTGAACAATTAGTTTTAGCCTATAATCTTGCCCACATCCTGACAATATTCATGCAATCTCTCTGGTTCGACTACTACTATCATTCTAATTCGAATTCTACTATCTTTCTAATTCGACTACTGCTTTCTTTCTGATTCGACTTCTGCCATCTCTCAGACTCAACGCTTATCATCTCTCTAATTCGACTACTACTATCTCTCTTTATAGAGACTACAATAAGCATACATAAAGATAACCGTCATCATCAGCTATAAAACAAACAAACAATGAATACAAAATAGACTTACACTTTTCTGTTCAAACTTGTTCTCTATCAAAGAACGGAAAAAAAAAGAGAGCTGCGCTGGTGTAAAAGCGCGGGAAATCGGAAGGGGCTGTGATGGCTGACAAAGATAAATGGGAAATGGGTAGAGTGTTAGTCCCCATTTCATTTTAAATAAAAGTGTGTTGGTTGTTGATCTCATGAGGTTGGAGGATGCCTGACATGTAAATAAGTTTATTTTCAATCTGCAAACGGGTGTTTTTGTCATTACATTGTTGTATAGCAGTGCGGAGGAGATCAGTGGTGCCCCTCTGTTGTGTGTTATTGAAGTAAACCGAAAAGGGTTTAGTTGCAAGATTTCGAATGTCTCTAAGGCATTCTCGGAGTCGTGTTTTTAAGGTCCAATGTAGATCATTTGACACATTGAGAGCATGTTTTGGCATATATAACCCCTCTATTATTACAGTTGAATTGACTACTAATCTTGATGATCATTTAGGACAAGTGGTGATGGTGATGGTGTTAGCAGGTATGACTGTTACGTCGCTTACACGGCCATGTGCCAGATTCACTATAAATGTTGTGTAGCGTATTGTGCACTGATATGTCTTGTAAGTTTTGGTCTCGCTTGAATATCACAAGAGGTGGAGATGAAAACAGGTCGCGTTCATCGGCTATGAGAATGTTCAGGTTTTTTTATATGAAAATACTTTTTTTTTTCACTTTATGAGGGCGGTAAGTTAATATCAATGTAGCCCAACATTGCTAGATTTTGGTTGGTTCTGAAAGTTAATATCAATGTAGCCCAACATTGCTAGATTTTGTTTGGTTCTGAAAGTTAATATCAATGTAGCCCAACATTGCTACATTTTGTTTGCTTCTGAAAGTTAATATCAATGTAGCCCAACATTGCTACATTTTGTTTGCTTCTGAAAGCTTTTTTTTTTCTTAGATTTCTCTCCCCCCCCCCCCCCCCCCCCCCCCCCGTCAAACTATTTTTGACAAATCTTTAGCGCGAGTGATAATCTCCTCATCACTACTTTGATTTGACTCCTGCTATCTATCTGATTCGAATATTGCGCTCCAAAGCACTGTTTACAAAACAAGATCCGATTCTGTGTCCCAAACGTTTGTCCTTCTATATGGCGCCGAGACATGAAGTGTCATAAAAGCAAATATTTAAAAATCTGCAGACATTTGCCAACATCTGTGTACGTCGGATACAGGGAGTTAAGGGGTCCAAAAAGATATCTACTGTCAGAAACTCATAGCCCAAAATATGAATCAGCGAACATGGAGCTGGTTGGACACACCTTGCGAAAAGCAACTACCAATATGGCAAAGTAGGTACTTCATTAGAATCCGCATTAAAAGATTTAGTTGGAAGGCTTAATATCAACTTAGAGGATGTCTATGTCTTCAGCGAACGTAAGGCTACCCGAAGGACATCACAGCAGATGACGAAAAGCTGAACTGATCTCGATGAAGAGTTGCGGTTCAATGCTCCCAAGGGGTACACAAGACTAAGTCATGTTCGACTACTACCATCTCTATCATTTTAATATTGACATTTCTCTGAATCGACTACTGTCTGATTCGATTACTGTCATCTATCTGGTTCGATTACTAAAACCTCCACAATCGAACTGTCTCAATGGTTCAACTACTGCAACCTCTCCGATTCGACTCCTTCCGTCTTTCTGATTCGATTCAGTTCAATCTCTCTGATTCGACTTCTTAGCTATCTGATTCTAATACTAGCTTCTCACTGTTTCGGCTACCACCATCTCTCTAATTTGACTACTAATTCGACTACTGCCATTAGCTATGATTGGACTACTACACTCTTTCAGATTCGACTATTTCCATCGCTTTGATTCAACTGCCATCTCCAGGATTAGACTGATCCCATTTCACTGAATCGACTACTACTATCTCAATGAATCGGCTACTATCATCTCTCTATATCTAGGACTGTCGTGTTCCATTTTGTGTTAGCTTCTTTTGTTTTGGGCAACGGCTATAAATGTCTTGCTACTCACGTCACGTGATGACGCCATTGAGCTAAAACCATTGGTTAAAACCGCTAACGTATTTTGTGTTTGCTTGTTAAAGTCGTTTATAAAAAAAAACAAAAAAACATCAATGTTTATAATGTTCACTCCATTAGAATTGATCTGCTTCTTTTGTAAGAGAAATATCGTTGAGCCTTTTGTAAGTCTCTGTAGTGATTTGAACGGTTCGATCTCTCGCCTCCAGCCCGGGAGGGACATCGGATGAATGGCATCTTCTCAAGCGATGCGGGCATGACTGAGATTGCGGTTCCTGTATTCAGACGTTCAAAAAGACCAGATTGTGTTTGCGTGAGCCATGGCTCAGTGAGTGCCAACAAAGAAGCCATGAAGGAATATTATTCTGTTAGTTTTTAAGGTTGTTGGAGACCGTTCCCTCCCCTTACTTTGTGGCAACAGATTTTTTTTTCTAAAGTTAAAAGTAAAACATTGAATACGTGTATTGATTTAAGTTTATTGAACTTATTGACAACATGCCCTTTTCATTGGTCGTATGTAACGATCTTGTAATCCTTAAGTATAGGGATTTGAGTTGCACTGACATTGGGGTGGATATTTCGCCGGGGGGTATTAGCACACGCGCCCTCAGTGGTGATAGCGTCCGTTACTTGAAGTGGAAGGGGGTACGATGGAGTGTGAATCTCGCTCTGTAAGTTTTACTCTAGGAACCTGCGAACCAATGTATAAAGTGCAACGGTACCCGAGTCCCTTCGAGGGTATCTAAGATCTGTAAACTCATTCAGAAACAGCCACCACACCTTTCCACACTAAGGTCGTTGGAGTCTGGAGTAACGGCATCTTCGCGAAACTGCAGGTACATTATAGGAACACGAAGCCTTGTGCTGCACGCCTTCGGCTTAGTCCACAGGAACAAAATATTGACACGGCGAATTTTTTTGGTGTGACCCAAAAGGGCGTCATCCATTGAGGAACCTTCAGACAGCGCATGAGCTACTGGCTGACTCCTGTCTGCAGAGAGAAATACTTCTCAAAGGGTCTTATTTGGGACACTCAAACGCTCCAAGCTTTGCCGGATTTTTTAAAAGGTATACATTCAGACTTGGGTTACTGAAGATTGCTTATTGCTTTCACGTTGACTTTTGTACTATTTGCCTTTTATCTCTTTTTCGGATTTATCTGTAAAGAGATTAAGCAAGGAGAAAGAGTGTCTAAAAAGTAAAGTTCACTTTTAAGACCTTACGATCAATAGGGCAGATGATGTTTAAGTCATCTATTTCTATGGCCTATGGTAAACGAGCGTGTCATGTGGACAGTACAAAGACCAACCGCCTTTACTTTTTCCGCTGCTTACGTCAGGTACTCATTAGAGTTGGGTGGAATAAAAGGCGCCCTAAATATTTCGAAAAAAAAAAAATCCCAGTCTTCACCAGGATTTGAACACGGGATACCCGGTTTGGAAGCTAAGCGGTTTATTCCTCAGCTAGTCTAGTGTCTGGGTAAAACTGCGGTTCTGTACACCTTATGACGCTGCAGTCTGACTACCTGAAGACCTTTCGATATGCCTACATGAGGATCTTGCGATCTGCTTACATGAGGACCTCGCAGTCTGCCACCTGTTGACCTTGCGATCTGCCTACCTGAGAACCTCGAGGTCTGCATACCTGAGGACTGGGTTCCTTGCAACAAGTAACGATGAATCGTCTCACACACTGAGATCACTGGCATTAAGTAAGCATTATCAGAGTGACCTTGCATTGATTGTAACATACTAAAACTACTGAGTTGAAATGATATGCTTCATCTTCCAAATCATTTGCAGGCTTCAAAAGAAAGACTATTCACTGGCCCAGCAAAACAGTCGCTCTAGTCTACTTAGCTGAGAAGGTTGACAAGCTTTAATTTCGTTGTCTAACGAACATTGTTAATACTACTATATATAGTTGTACATGATCGTTTTACACGTAGCTTTAAATGTGGAGAGGTTTGCGTAACTCTCATTGATATATGTATTCAATACTGCATCACTACAGGTCACACTGCATCACTGCAGGTCACACTGCTTTAATACAGGTCACACTACAGGTCACACTGCATCACTGCAGGTCACACTGCATCACTACAGGTCACACTGCAGGTCACACTGCATCACTACAGGTCACACTGCATCACTACAGGTCACACTGCAGGTCACACTGCATCACTGCAGGTCACACTGCATCACTACAGGTCACACTGCAGGTCACACTGCATCACTACAGGTCACACTGCATCACGTACACCTGGCACATGCTCAGTCGACGTCTCATCGATCCCAAGTCCTCAGGCCAACTGCTCTCAGCCCTTTCACTCAACTGACTTATTATCCTCTTCGAGACGTTCGTCAGCTCTTGGGACGTGGAGATAAATGTAATCTCGGTTGAAAGGTCAGGTCACATGATTAGACAACCTCGTTATAAATATACAGCAGAAATATTACTTCTCGGATACACAGTTACTGCAATGTTCTCATCATCGACGTTCCGGATATTGCAATCACGAGAACTCTAGTGACTTAGGGTAGTAAAAACGCTCGAGTGCTCGCAACCTCAGGTAACTTGGATTCAAGGCCGGATTTACGACACTGCTAGACTGTGAGGCCACGTGGAATCTCGACCATAAAGAGTGTGGACTTCAAACTTCAAAACTATAAAATTTAACGACAAAAAATCCATCTAATATAGGGCACAATGTAAGAAGTATGTATGTATGTCCAGAATACAATTCAAAACCATTTGACTAATCTTAACAAAAGTGGGCTTGAATTTTCCTTAGATTTAACAGAGACCGTAGTGTCTGTTAAATGATTGTCCCACAATAAGAAGGCCCTAAAATAAAAATAAAAATTAAATACCTAAATTTATCTTAATTAAAGAAAGAAAACTTTTTAACAAATCGGGTAAACCCGTTTTAACGGTATTTTTTTTTAGCTATGTAAGGGAATATGGCGCTAGATCTGTGATACACAAACTAAGGCCCGCAAGCCGCGGGTCATATCTGGCTAGTGTAAAATATACGAATAAAAACGGGAAATGAGATTTAATCAAATGCTATTGACACTTGAAGAGGGTGAGGGCCTCCACCTACTAAACTCCGCACTACTGTTATAACTTTACAACTGGACTTATTTAAATGAGTAACATTTCGTCTGTACAGACCGGAGCAGACGATTGTTGAACTCATGTCTTTCTGTGTGCGGACTATGTAGTATTGCTTTAACCACACAAGGTCAAGAACACGTTTGAAACTGTGTCGTCTGTTCTTTAACAAATTAAGGTACCTCCACTATGACTCGAGCCCTACACCTCCTGATTGACAGCAAAACCATTCGCCCAAATCTCTATAATACTATGTGGAATCGATAATAGAATCTCTTAGAAAGCTTAAGGAAACATTCAAACATAACTTTGAGCTTCCTATTTGTCTAAATATATATTTTTTTCTTTCTTTGGCTGCTACATCATCTACACAAGGAGAGACTTCATAGCTATGAACGGATCCAGTTCTTGCATATTCATGGTCGTGACCTGTATCTTCTTTATGCATACATTACTGTAACATGTGGTTTATCGTGCACATCCTCCTGAGTTAGGATGATTTGCTCACTTCCCTCGTGTTATAGGATTGAGTATTTTAGTTTTCATTTTATAGTGTTATCCTATCGATTATTGATACAGGGATTTCGATCTATACCTGGTTGTGTGGTATGCGCTCTGAACTGTCGTTCGGTTGTCCTGGGTTTGAACCCTGCCCGACGTCCTACGGAAGGTTGTGGATAGGAAGAAGTTATCTTCAAATCTGAAGGCACATATGAAGCATTTAAAACAAAAATACATATTTCTTAAACAGAAAATAACTTTCTATCTTCGCCCAATCAAGTCATTAAAACATAATGAAACAACATATGTTCCGGAAGCTCAAAATTGAAACCAGTAAAATATGCCCATGTGGAGTGTCACCAGAGAATGCTGACCATGTCCTCCAAAACTGTTCTGTTTACCACGAGGCCCGTACAAGACAGTGGCCCCAAAACATCCCAATAGAAAGAAAACTATATGGAGAGCTCCCTGATTTGGAAACCACTGCGCAGTTCATCTCATGTATTGGTCTCTGAACGCTCCAACATTAAAATGAGTACGAGGAAGAAGAAGAAGAAGTAATTAAATTACAAGTCGTAAGTCGTATAATCCAAATTCTACAGGTTAGGATACTGTAGATCTAGACTCATCCACTTGTCAACACCTCAGCTGTTCTGAATATTTAAGTCACAGTGTTTTACAATCGTCCCAGTAATCAGATGTTAAGAACATAACGTCACAACGCCCCTCTTTATCATGCATTGAGTTTCAATAAGTGAATGTAATTATTTTGTACGATGATGCACTGACCTACGGCCAGGGGTCATGTCCAGTGCTAGCATCACTTCGTTACTTCTAGGTACAGTGCAAGAAAGTAGCATTAATAAAAAAAAAAAGAAGGGGGATGTAATGAATTATGCGAGGCAAGCGAGTAAGAAATTTAAATGGTCCCCTGGCCAAAATAGGTTGAGCATCACTGCTTTAGTGGAATATGTTTGGCAATTAGTTAAAGCATGTAAGACTGTACGATATTTTCAGCCGCTAGTGGTGTATGACCAAGGGTAGCGTAGAGCTAAATATACTGTATATGAAAGGTGCAGCACTGTTTAAGACTTATACTTCTGTATTTTGAAATATAAAGGTGTAAACATAAATATAGTTTCACTTACGATTATCTTGCTTGGTGTCTACAAGCCTCTAGAACAAACGCTTAATGTTTAAAGTCGTTACTTCTGTAAATATGTTTCTCTGAGATTACAAGCTGGTATCGATATAATGGTCCATGCAAATAGTTGATTTTCGCTTGTGTGGGTTACATTTATAATACTGTTTTCGATTTCAATCTAACCGTGAATGTCGACATGATAATTCCAACCATTTATGGAGTACTTTGCATGAAAATAACTTTTTCTCGTGATGTGGCCAAATATAGCCCTACCAAGTGACTTGAAAATACGTCCCTGATCTTAAATGGTATAAGTTAGGTCTTAAATGAGCGAAATGATTCTTTTTTGCTTCATAACCTCTACTTTCTTTTGTGCTGTGACCCAATATACTTGGTCAGTTTTATCAAGCTTTTTGGTTTTTATCATTATTTCGAAAAATAAAAATTAAATCGTGTTGGCATGAGTACTAGTTACAATAGAGTTGAGTAGCCCAGAACGCGAAGAATATTGTCTTATCCCTAAATTTCTATTTGGAATTGACAATGAAGTCCTTAACAATTAAGTTATTTAAATTTTTTTTATTGTGTAGTAATTTTTGGTCATTAACAGGGGGCTTAAGTTTATTGACTGATGAGGTAGGTAAATGGTGAGAAATAAAAATAAAATGGACAATAAATAGATTAGTTTTAGTTTGAAAAGAAATGATTTCTCTAATGTCCCCTGATCACAATCGGCTATATATACTTTGTTACCTAGCCTGATGGTGTGAATGTGCTATTTGAGTTTTGCTGCTGGAGGATTAGAAAACGTTAGGTAAACTTCATCTTTCTTTTGTGTACCTGGATCTGATCGTAGCGAACACACAGTATTACCATTATAAAACACAATAATAGGCCTAATAATAATAATAATAATAGGTTAAAAATAATAATAATTGAATGCATAATGGCAGGATGTTCAGCTTTATCAGAATCTGACTACCTATGTCGCCATAACCAAGCTGCAAAACTAATACATATCGACATCTGGCCTTTACACATAATCTGATTAAAGACACTTCTCCTTATTACAAATATTTGCCACAAGTGGTTCTCGAGTCAGTCATTTACCTATTAGACCTATTATTTTGACTGACGAAATTGTGGATTTTAATTTCACCTTGTTCTTCTGTTGGTTGGCAAAAAAGAAAAACCACTACCTCATTGACATCGCCGTACCACTACCTCATTGACATCGCCGTACCACTACCTCACTGACATCGCCGTACCACTAATCCCATAATGTAAAAAAAAAAATGAAATGGAAAAACAAAGAAAATATGGAAACCTAAGCATAGAGATTAATTGATTATGGAAGTTGTCTAAAATAACAATATACCATGTTGTTATATCAACTGAGGGGATACTGACAACCGACCTTACAGAACCTTCAGCGCCCTTAACACACAGAACCTGTCTGAGGGCGGTACTGATGCAGACATGCCTACTCACCAGAAAATTTCTCAGAAGACAATGTTAAAGGGGCTACAGTGAATTTTGTTTCTCTCTAACGAAGTTCGACCATGGCAGTGCCAGAGATAGAATATTAGTTCGATATAAAAAAAATAATAGGAATGAAAATAAGACAAAAATGGTAGGCTACTCCACTGGGAGTTCCGGGCTTTGTTACACAGGAAAGAAGACTTAGAAGTATCAATATTACATAAAACACTACTCTATGTTCCATATGCTGACACAAATTTGTACAAATACTCCTTCTTCCCTAGTGCTATTAGAGCATGGAATGGGTTGCCTGGGCTAGCCAGGAAAACCAATGACCTGGCAGAATAAATATGCATGACTAAATGCATGACGCGTAGGACGTAATCCTCTTCTTTTTAGAAGTAAGGTTTGTATTTTATAAGATAAGATAAGATGTTGTACACAAAGATTAACAAGGCTGCTTCCTAAGGATGGCTGAAAGCAGAACAACTTTATCCTGAACGAGAAGGATTTGTCGTAGCTCTACAATTCAGAGTTATTAGGACAAAATGTATGAAAAGCACATGCTGGAACTTGAGACCGAACGTGAGTAACGTTGTTATGGCCCACGATTACAAATTGGCAATTTGTTTCAGAGAAAAGGAAAGTTTTGACTTTACAATAACGCGACTAGTAAAAACTAGACTAGGTTTTGGGAAAGAATAGAGAAATATAAACAGATGTAAAACAGACTACTCTTGGCGGTTTTAGGAAGAGTAGCATTTTATAAACGTAGATATTTAAATTGACGACATTCGACTGTCTCCTTCGTTATTAGTAATCTTCATGTTCGACATTCGCTACCAGCGTGGACAAACTTATATTGTTGGCCTTTTGCTTGTGTTATTGAAGTTCGTGATTTTAGAGTTACCTCCGTTTGATTTATCTGCATAATACCCATCGTGGAAGCGCCTAACATCACAATGGCAGGTTGTTCATCTCTCTCGGAGTCTAAGTTGGCATAATCAAGTTGCGAAGATAATACATCAGCACCTGGACTTGACACATGATCTGATTGGAAAAATACTAATACTTGCCACCGGAGGTTCTAGAATCAACCCCACTATCTACTCTACGTATTGCGACTGACTTTTAACCGGGTTTTATCCGACCAGATTTAGTCTTTTTTAACAAAAAAAGAAAAATTTACAATGACAAAGCAAAATCAAAGCATAATATCAGAAGAACTGAAAGAGGAAAAAGAGCAGAATACGAAAACCTAAATTAGAGATTATAAGGCAAGGGTTAAATGTCAACTGAGGGGAAAGTGACAAGTGACATCCAAGTCACATTCGAAGCCATAAACATTCCTTAGAAGATTCTCGTTGTCTGTCAGAGGGCAGTATTGCTGCAGACCTCCGCCACATCAGAAAATTTCTCAGTGGACTCTTATTAAGTTGACTGCAATGAATTTTGTTTTCTTTTAACGAAGCTAGACCTGGAAGTGCCAGAGTATGAAAAATGATTCATTTCTATAACAATGTTTTCAGATGAATGACTTTGGTAATATTATTTATTGTATGTATCAGACTGCGCTCTAAATAGTAATCATGTGAAGAATGGAAAATATTTTTTAAGCATTTTGTTCTATATGATAGATGCCCCAGAAATGAAAGAAGCCAGTATTAGAGCTAACTACAATGGTTGGCTTAGCAGTCGCTACCTTAATGAGGAGAGTAGATAAATAAATGATTTTCTAAAACATTCCAGAACACCAGAACATTAATAACAAGAGTAAAAGCTTGAGTCAACAGTCTAGAAATTTAAAAAAAAACGCAGTATAAAGGTTTCACTTTTCTATTCCCACAATGTGGACCTCGGACTAAGCGTCTACTTCAGATCAAGTTTCACATTTAAAAAAAGGCAACAAAAGCCCAATCCATCGCTTGTATTAAAAATGTAGCAACTACAAATGGAATGAAAATACAATCCTACCCGCTTAATAGCAATTCACTTAAAACACTCTCTCTCTCTTTTTCGTTTGGTCCACACAAAAGCATAGCGAGTGGAGCGAGTCTTTGGTGTATCGAGTTAAAATTGAGTCTTGGAATTGAATCTCATGACTTTGTCACTATGAAGTATCTTGGAGCTGAATCTCATGACTTTGTCACTATAAAGTATCTTGGAACTGAATGTCATGACTTTGTCACTATGAAGTATCTTGGAGCTGAATCTCATGACTTTGTCACTTTAAAGTATCTTGGAACTGAATGTCATGACTTTGTCACTATGAAGTATCTTGGAGCTGAATCTCATGACTTTGTCACTTTAAAGTATCTTGGAACTGAATGTCATGACTTTGTCACTATGAAGTATCTTGGAACTGAATGTCATGACTTTGTCACTATGAAGTATCTTGGAGCTGAATCTCATGACTTTGTCACTTTAAAGTATCTTGGAACTGAATGTCATGACTTTGTCACTATGAAGTATCTTGGAGCTGAATCTCATGACTTTGTCACTTTAAAGTATCTTGGAACTGAATGTCATGACTTTGTCACTATGAAGTATCTTGGAACTGAATGTCATGACTTTGTCACTATGAAGTATCTTGAAACTGAATCTCATTATTTGGACTGCGTCGATAGTGCATCTGTCACGATACTTCCCGAATGCTCAATTACGGCCATTGCACATTATTACGCATTGAGATAATTGTGTTTGATGGTGGATTCTTTCCATGTGGGAATTCCTAGCACCATGATCATTACAGAAAAAAAATTTCTACTGCCTCAATTTCGTGAGCTAAGTGACACAAAACAAAATTAACTTTAAAAAAAAAAAGCTTGGACAACTTTTTAGGGTGGTGTCTCAATTTCCTGTACATACGTTGAGGTCATGTTGATCTGGCAAGTGGGGAAACTTCACATGAGAGAACGCACCCTAACTAACATCAGAACAGCATAGTATTTGTGACGATAGATGTTTGAGTGCTAGATGACAACGATGTCTTGATGTTACGATGAGATTGTGTTATCAGGCAATGCGGTTCTGATGTCACAATTTCGTGTAACTCTGTCCAATAAACAATTTCTGCATTCTGATGCCGGAGATACTACTTTAAAGTAGAAACTCAAAACTGAAATCTTCTTTTAAATAAATACACAGATCTTATGCTGAAACTAGGAATCACTTGAATACTATATACACTACATACATGTACAATACAATTTCATTTAAATTCTATTCTTTTACTCTAGTTGTCAGTCTCCTTCGAAACGAAATACTGACCTCTTGACCCCATACTAGCAACGTCCAAACTATTTTTAGAGTGAATGGAAAAACCGTCATCGTTTTCAATAAACTTGTCATTACTTGTCAACATCATACAACCATGACCTTGCGCTGCAAATAATCTAAAAATACAGTAGCTGCAGTAGCTGCTGCATGTTACGTGACAGTATTCTATTCACCTATAACCCGTGCTCCAGTTTGATTGTTTTGTAAAAATGTTTTGTAAAATGTTTTACATGTTTCGGATGTTCCTTCAGAGTTGAAGATAGTTTACTTCCTAGTCCAAACCTCCCGCAGGACGACGGGGGATGGGAGCCGGCAGAATTTGAACCCTCGACCATCGATAAATCCGAACGACAGTCCAGTGCGCAAACCACACGACCAGGCAGCCATCCTGTATCATGTAAAGCTTTGTACGCTATAAGAAGAAAACAAAATATTGACGTCAGTCTTCTGTTGGATTACATGTTTAAAAAACCTCTATACAAAGTCATTCTGTCATTGCAGTTTTCATTGTATCCACCAAAACATTGAGCCCATAGATCAACACAAAAGGGAATAGTTATATATTTAAATTCTGAAGGTCAGGCTCGAATCCCTGTGAAGACTATAAGTTTCAAATTGGAGTTATAGATGACTCTAGTCCACTGAGAATATATGCGCTTGGTCAATCAGTTAGTTAGCCAATGGTCACGATGCGTAGGCTATTAGTTCCAGCTGTATGTCAACGTTTCAAAATTAGATCGATATTTAACTATGAAATACAATTTCATTAATGTGAACGTATTTTCTTTAAAGTATTAATTGCAGATTTTGCTCAACTTTGTGTGTGTGTATATTTGATTAACATTGAACTTGAAGCATTTGCTGTTTGGATATTTTAAAATATTGCAGAATAAATTTGATAAAGACAATGGTATTTTATGTTATTTCAATATAAAGTAGAAATTCTTTGATCATTTGAATTTTTTTCATTTATTTTTTTTTTTGTTTTAGTTAAAGGTCAGCACTTGGAGCAGGAATAACGGATACTCTTCATTTACACAATAACGCAAAGGTAAGCCTATAACAATATCTGTTACTATACCTTGTTCGTATTGTCTGATAGATAGACTTTAACTGTATATTTTCACTGGTCCAAATGCAAGGAATACTCTTCCATTAACAGTGTTCTGGTAGACACAAAATGAACTCAACAATCTTCTGGAGTTCTACGTTAGGCACAGAATTCTTCCGAAAACATGGGGATGAACTAATTGAAACCATTGAACATTGATAATTGTCTTTTGGGAATTCCAATCTAAAAATCTGGCCAGAGGCAGCGAAATTTGCCACATTGTAAATGTTCAAAAAAAAAAAAAAAAGCAAAACAAATTTAACCCATGATCTTTGATGGAAGAAGTTTGACCCAAATAGTTGCGCCCTATAAGCATTAACAGTAGTTAATCGGCCGCTTCTTTCTCTATGAGATACTACAGACAATTTTTTTTTTAAAGAAAAACAAATTGATTGACTTTGTTATTTGGTTTCTTCTAACCAACTTGTTGTCTGCCAATGTAGAGTGACCTGTGTATTTCGTAAGGGTGGAAACATTTGTGTGTTTCTTTCCGTGACATTTCTGAGCCAATTTGTCACTGGCAGAAGATACCTAGAGAGTACTTACATTGTGTCCCTCTATCATCGAAACTGTTGAATGAAATATTGCCGTAATGTTATGTACAAAAATAAAGCCACAGTTAGGTACACCGAATTTCAAAGAAGGTTTTGGTTACGCTTGGGCACTTCTTTTGATACAAGAAATGTGGTTTCAAACTAGAGAATAATTTGAGCTGTCTCCCCCACTATCAGAACTATTATTCTTCCTCTGGTCTTTGTACAGCTCAGAATACTGCTCTATTCTAAATTCTACATCCTCAAATTCGCACAATTCTTTTAACATTTTAGGAGCATTTTCCAGGGCCGGCCTAATAAATTGAGGGGCACAATTATTGAATGCTAGCGAGGCCCTTTTCTATTTTTTTAAATAACAAGTATTACTATTAAATAGATCATTATATCAAGATTTATTATACAATATGCATAGGAAGCAACTCAAACGTAATAGGAGAGCCAGTGGAATAATAAAAGTAACGTCATTCCCATGATACCATTAAGTCCTACATCTTTAAAAGCCTGTGACAATAGCTAAGACTGATAGTGATATGCCAAATGTAAATTGTAGGGCCTCTCCCAGGCTCAATTTGGAGTAATCGGTCAAATCGAAGGCCGGCCCTATCATTTTCATACATCTCTTAAACACTATGTAGACAAGCCGCAGCAGTTTTTTGATGTTTTGTACTATGTGAGCAGCGTAGGGATCGAGAGGAAAATGCCACATGACACACTCGTGAACCGTGGGCCACAGAAACAGGTATAGGATATGACAATTCAATCATTTTAATGTTGGCATTGGTCAGGTATCCATTAGAGCTGAGTGGACTCAGAGGCGCGAAAAGATCCCAAAATTTAAAATCCCAATCTTCGTACCAGAGACCCACAGTTCAGGAGCCAAGCGCTTTATCGCTCATCCACAGCGCCTACCTGGCTACCTATATATATTTAAAACTGTATTTCTATTTCCATCAACTTCGGCATAGAAAGTAATGTTAGACCATTAGATCTCATTGTCTACTCTTGTCACTGCATTCTGTTACCTATATCTAATTATAGTTCACCTCATTTGCAACGGATCTAATTATAGTTAACCTAATTTTGCAAAGCAACTATTTATAGTTGCTTTTATTAGAATGCGCATTGTTTTCAGTCTTATAGGCCTACTTTATATATATATATATATCTTTCCAAACATTCAAACAGAAGCATTCTAAAATAGTGTTCATTTAATACAACATGCATAATTAGTAAGATGTTTACGTCTGGTAAAATTCAAAATTTAAACCTTTGAATACAGAATGTCTATTTCTTCTGTCCTGTCCGGTCCATAGCTCCATTACTGGCCGTCCTCTCCTTGATATTGTAACATGGGAATGAAACGCATAGAGAGCGGTCACGTTCATGTTATTTCACAAGAGCTGAGCACTAGTGAGACAAAGTGACAGGGGAAGTAATGCATGGCAATTTTGAAGATGTTTGTTTACTTGGAGTTTCTGTCCCTGAAAGCTTTTTTTTTTTTTAAGCAAAAAATGTTTGCTTGAAGAATTTCATTCCCAAATGTTTACTTGTTTCGCTGACTTCTCCTCTGTACACTATTTGATCGTCTTAAAATAATCAATATTTATATCATAAAGTGTTATTCTCGAGTGCCGTTTTTTGTAACCTGACTGTTTTCACAAAAAGCATTTGATGTTTGTAAAATGTTTTACATGTCTTTGATGTTCCATAGAGTTAAGTATAGTTTACTTCCTAGTCCAAACTCCCGCAGGACGACGGGAGATGGGAGCGGGCAGGGTTTGAACCCGGGACCATCGATAAATCCAAACGACAGTCCAGCGAGCAAACCACACGATCAGGCAACCATCTATCTTTGAGTGTGTTTCACCGTATCGGCTGTAGAAAGGTCTCAACAAATGTAACAAAGTTCCTCTTCCCACCCCCAAGCCCTATCTCGGGCTAATAGTCTGTACTTGAAGGTCAAGATATATTGTTAACAGCTTGTGATTAACGGAGAATTGTCTGCCTTTAGTATTGAACCGAGAAGTGAACAGAGTTATCGATCTTTGGCGTCTTTCTCCATACCATGAAATTGTAGCAAAATGCTGAGCAAGTGGGATTCAGAGGGAGAGAGAGAGAGAGAGATAATGAGAGAGAGAGAGAGAGAGTGAAAGACAACTAGAGAGAGGGAGAGAACTAAAGAGCTAGAGAGAGAAATAGAAAGAAAGAGAAAGCCAGAGAGACAGAAATAGAGACAAAAAGAGAGAGAGAGAAAAAGAACAAATAAGAGAGAGAGTAAAATGGAGATAGATGTCGATAGCACTCTAATAGAAACATGAGTACAATAGAAGGGGGGAGTAGATGTGGCGCTCATATTGTCTTAGACACAAGAGAAAGCGTGTATATAAAATAACAGAGAGAAAGAGGAGGAATTAGAATGAAGAGGTGAATGTGCATTGAGTTAAAGCTCCCTAGAGCTTCCAGTAGACCAGGTCAGCTTGAAAGTGAGGTGGCTTGAGCTGTGATTGGAAACTCCAAAGATCCAACGATATTTGAGCTGGTTAAAAAAAGGAACTGGAAAATATTCTTACAAATGATGTGTTTGCGTTGAATGGATTTGTGTCTGTGGGCCGATGAAAAATAAAACGCACACATAGAGTAGTAAGACATCATAAAGTTCAATAGCAAGAAGACAACAGGCTTTATGCCCATAGAAATACTTTTCGAAATAGTGATTACTTACAGAGAAAAATATGGTGGTTAATTTGACAGCAATACACAATGACACAGTGTCTGTCTATCTACCTTCCTTATCTACCTTCCTTATCTATCTATCTATATTTATATCTATCTATCTATCTATCTATATTTATATCAATATCTATCCATCTCTCTCTATATATATATGTATATATATATATATATATGTATATATATATATATATGTATATAATATTATATATATAATATATATATATATATATATATATATATATATATACATACTATCTATCTCTTTATATTTATATGTATGACACAGAAAGAAAGAAAGAAAGAGAGATGGAGATAGAGAAAGCAAGATAAAGTGTCTAAAAATGAAGAGTCTCAAACAGACACAGAAATGAACCAATTTGTAACCGAAGACAATCTTGACTTGACAACCCATTGAGCCTAAGTGAAGAAATTCTTTGGTTGGACTTGTACCTCAAAGAGATGGAATGAGATTTTCTACGGTCCCATAGGATGGATAATAAATACCTCTTTAAGATGCATACATAAGTGAACTATCAGATATGATGAATAGTTCTTGCAGTGTACCCAAACAATGATTTAACTAGGAAAGCTTGGTGTATTGATCCCACAGTACGTTTTATAAAATCTACAATGTGTGTATTGTGTACAAGCAGGCAGCTACATAAACAATGGCAAGGGCAGAGTTGGAAACGCAAATATCTAGAACTAATGAGAAAATGAAGCATGTTGAAAATGAATCAAACTGTACAGATATGTTCAAGGATGTGCACACTAGCTATAGACGAAGAAGGAAGCGTTGATAGGATTTGTGTCATCAGGTGCGCCAAAATTATTTAGTGTCAACCGCTCCACATCTCCCTTTGCAATCTAGTCACAACTAATCCAAACAAATGAACACAATCTTATATTTAAAAAAAAATAAATAAAGTACCATTTTAGATATTTTAATATATGCGGTAGATGGGTCTGTATCTATGGCTTAAGGTTAATGAGGGTGTCCTGTGGCCAGCACAACGACCAACCTTTTTTTCTAACTTTATATATATATATATATACAATGCCATTGTATATAATCGGTGTCATTGCTCGTCCATTGCAATAAGAAATGAGCGAGACAAGTGTGGATAAATGGGTGTTGCTGACAGAGCTGCCGGATAACATTCTGGCCAGAAAAATCTTTTCTCTCTCTCTCTGAGATCCTGACCAATTTATTATTCTTAGACATTAGGATTGGGATTCACGAGAATGAGTTGATGATTGTGATTGTTGATAGAGAGAGAAAACACGACCCAACATAACGCTTCGTGGGCGGGGTGCCCGATGGGCTAGTCGAATCATTAATCATCTTTTGTTTAGCGAGAAGTGTCCCCCCTCTGGCTCTATCTCTCTCTCTCTCTCTCTCTCCAGTCAGGCCACAAAAGGGCCATTTGAAGACAAGACAGGAAAGACAACCACTCTCAAGGACTAGATAAACAGTGAACGTTCTGGACTAATCGCCTTGAGTCCTCTGACTGCTGAAGCTTGTAGAAGGCAGACTTTGGTGACCGTCGAGTGTTGTCATTAAGTCTTACCTAGTCCAGGATTGCTTGGGTGTTTTAGACTCTGCTCAAATTATGTTCAAACTCACATTTCGTTTTTATCTTTGTTTCTAGTCATCAAATAATTTTTGTGGAAAAAAAAAACTCAACTAATTACAGGTCAGTTAGGTGGGGTTAATGAATTCTTTGACCCGTTAATGAACACTTTGATGAGCTAATTTTACACCTTACAGTTTAGTACTTCGATATCCCCTTCTTCCCTCCCCTTTTCACTAATGGTCCAGACAAGTGATAGGATCATAGCGCATTGAGTGAGCTTAAATCAGAAACAGAAACAATTGGCAAAAATATTCATATCACACAGAGGTTGGCAATTAGCAACAGTCGAGGGCCGCATTAAAAATATTTTGGGACTAGGGGGCCGCACATATTCATATATGTACTTATAGCTATCTATGTATGATGTCTTTTAATTCAAATTTCTTCTGTATTATTAATTTGCATTTTATTTTTTAGAGGTATAAATAAACTAATTTTACGACTAATATTTTAAATTTATATGTCTTCTTACATCACAACATTTCATTACGAGAATGATCTACAGGATTTGATAGTTTATGAACAGTATTAACGTGAACTGTTGTATAAACCGTAAACTTATGTTAGTGTCTTATGTGTTGTTGGCAAGGTAAATCTCTTCAGTACTGAATTTAAAAAGAAAATAACTGTTTAATCTCGTACATAAAACTGTGACTAGAAGACCACTTTGTGCTGCTGTCAACATCAGTCTGCATCGACCCTTCATTACACTTCTTTATTTTTTAAAAAATACTTTTTCACAGATATATGTTTATCCATCCCAGTGGCACCACAGCCCATGGATGGCCCTGACCTATCCTAGCACATTTTTCCATTCTGATCCATCCTGGTCCTTACGTCTGCCTGCACGGACTCTTAGCAGTTGTAGTTCTGTCTCTACATCATCAAGCCACCGTGCTCGTGGTCAGCCTTTGGGACGCCTGCCTTGTGTTTTTTTGCCGGTGAACAATCCTCGCTCTTCTGTTCTCTGACGTTATTTCGAGATGATCTCCCCTAACGTAATCTGTTTCATTTTTAAAATCTTTAAGTACTTCTCGCAACTGGCTGGGGTTAAGTCTCCCAACTCCGTAAGTCTAATTAAGAAGATAATTGGGTCTATGATATGTTTCATATTTAAGCAAACTTTTCTGTTTATCGTTATCTTTGGGCTATTGTTCTTTAATTTATTAAAAAAAAAAACCAGCAAACTCTGTTATTCACAGTTTAATCACGGGCTACATCAGTTTTATACTCGCCATCTTATTTAAAGTCAGCCCAACACTTTCAACGCAGCTCATCGTAGCATTGAATAAACACTGGCCTGAGTTTCTTTGACTGAATGTTTCTAAATATTGCCAATAAGAATAATCTTCGTTTACTTTCACCTTTAATCATGACATGTTATTTTCTTTAGCCTCTTCGTCATAAATGATAAGAATCAGATGTTTCAATAATTTATAAAGATATTTATTATTATTATTATTTTTTAATATATTTGCATATAATTAGTGGGCATGCCTGGTTTCTGTAGGAGTCCGCGAGCCGCATAAAACGTTCCGGTGTGATATAAGTAACTAGCGTTACGTAATTTGCCCACCCCCTGGTCTAGGTTATTGTGCATACAATTACATGACTGATCCAAACTAATTGAATATTTTTTACTAATTGAGTATTTTTTTAATATGTTAGTCCGTTGACACTACAGGTGACCGCTGACCAGTTTCCTCGGTTCTTTTTTTTTTCTTCTACCATTCTACTCTCGGGTGTGATGTCCATCTATAGACTTCTTATCATTTTTTTTCTTCTACCATTGTTGTAGCCTCTCGGGTGTGATGTCCATCTATAGACTTCTTATCATTTTTTTTCTTCTACCATTGTTGTAGCCTCTCGGGTGTGATGTCCATCTATAGACTTCTTATCATTTTTTTTCTTCTACCATTGTTGTAGCCTCTCGGGTGTGATGTCCATCTATAGACTTCTTATCATTTTTTTTCTTCTACCATTGTTGTAGCCTCTCGGGTGTGATGTCCATCTATAGACTTCTTATCATTTTTTTTCTTCTACCATTGTTGTAGCCTCTCGGGTGTGATGTCCATCTATAGACTTCTTATCATTTTTTTTCTTCTACCATTGTTGTAGCCTCTCGGGTGTGATGTCCATCTATAGACTTCTTATCATTTTTTTTCTTCTACCATTGTTGTAGCCTCTCGGGTGTGATGTCCATCTATAGACTTCTTATCATTTTTTTTCTTCTACCATTGTTGTAGCCTCTCGGGTGTGATGTCCATCTATAGACTTCTTATCATTTTTTTTCTTCTACCATTGTTGTAGCCTCTCGGGTGTGATGTCCATCTAGACTTCTTATCATTTTTTTTCTTCTTTTTTTTTTATCTAGTATTGTCCCCTTTTTTTTTTACAAACCTTATACCAACTCACTCGGTATATTTGACAATCTGTCGGTTAAAAGTTTGTACAGGTGATTTCTGCCTTATGTCCCTGTTTCTCCCATTTCAAATTATTCAATCACAAGGCAGCCATCCGTAGTGACGGGTGAATACTATTTGTTCTTCTCCCCCTCTTGTTTTTTTTTGTTGGGGTAACTCTATCCGCAGAAATAAAAGAGTGATCTTTCCTTTACTTCTTCTCGTCCAAACTCTTGAGCCATGAAGAGAATTATATACCTAGATATTATATTAAGGTTAGGTAACTCAGAATTATATGAATCTTTAAAAGAATAATTACCGCCTTATATAGTCCCCATTTTATACCTGAATTCTCACGTGGATAAGAGTGATGCTCGAACCTCATCTCCATACTCTTATTGGGGGAGGGGGACTAAACACCGGTACCTTCTCCACACCTTTGTTTGTTTTTTCATTCCCAGTTTGACCTTTGGTAGGTAGATGTTCCTTACCTGAGGATTTATGACTGGGAGTGGAGGGGTACATTAAGCAATAATAATTTTACAATTCTAATAAATATTATATCTAATATAAAATAGTACCTAATATTTGTCTTCCAGGGAGATCGCGGTAGTGCCTAAGTACATCCTTGGTTTATGTTTTTCATACTTCAGTCACATAGTTCTATCACCTAGTCTAGGTTTTTTTATTTTTTCACCTTCAATGTGTAAGACAAGACCATGAGTTTTCTCTGGGTTTTGCTTTACAGACTAGCTGGAAACATGTTTGTGTGTTTGTTTGTTTGGTTGCCGAGTGATGGTTAACAGAAGTACAGAAAACTTGGTTCGAGATCAACAAACAGAAGTCTCTTTAGGCTCGAGTCTGTCTAGGAGATTTATCTCACGTTGTAAACTACATTGAGACGGATTGTTTTTCTCACTTCCATCTTTTTTTCTCTCTCTCCTTCTCTCTCTTTCTATGTTTCACTCTCTCTCAGTCTTTTCCCCTCTCATCTCTTTCGCTCTCTTTCTTTTTTTCTTTTTCTATCTTTCTCTCTCTCTCTCTCTATCTCTTTCTCTCTATTTTTCTGATTTTAGCTTTTGCATTTGACCTCTCCAACTTTTTCTTCCATTTTTTTATCTTCCTTTTCTTGTTTCTTCTCTTCACCTTGCAAGTATCATGATGGAATGCTATGTACAAGCTTAGCCTTTTTGAAATGAAATTCATTTTATGTGTACCAATATTGAGTTTATCGTTGATTCGATATTTAACAACAAAAAAAAATAGTCCCCATAAAACTACGGTTTGAAATTCAGTAAAGTAAATTATTGCGGCTCTGAGAGTCTGGTCATTCTAATCCCAAGAGATTTAAATTTGTAAACAAACATTGTCCGCAGAAACAAAGACACCGAAAACTTTTTTATTTCAATACTTAAAGCGGGTTTCTTTTCCCTTAAAAGTGTTTGAGAAAGAGAGAGAGAGAGGAGAGAGAAATAAAGAGAGAGTGTAGAGATGGGAAATGATATGAAAGAAAGAGAGCGTAGATTTAAAAGATACTTAGTTGAGTCACAGGTAGTAGATCTATCTGTGTGTTTAATGTCACTACAGTTCTGTCTTGGTGACAGATTTAGTTAGGTCAACGTAATGAACTTCTGTGTCAGTGGTATCATTGGCTTCGAGTAGAGGCCTGTCCGTCCAACTGTGAGTTGTTTGAAACGTATCGCCTTGGAGAGCCAATAAATCGGCTACAAGACACCTGGTATGTTGTTTATGGCTCCATTCCATTCAGTCAGAGAAAGAGAGGTCGGTGTCTTACAACAGCGTTACAGTGCTGGAGCTTCTCTCTTTACTGTACTTTATGGTCAGCACTTACACCCCCCTCCCCCACACACAGACACAGACACAGACCAATCGATGAACACACTCATTCACACAAACACACTCCTACAAATACATGGGAACGCGCAGGTAAGCGGCCTTTTGTTTAGCTCCCATTGTTGCAAGGCATGACAGACGTGGCTGAGTCATCAACTTATTTTCACGTAATGTCTTGGTGCTTCTTACAGCACAAGTTATTGTCATTAGACTCAAGTTAGGACATTGAAAAGCATTTCAAAGTTCAAGCGTGCAAAGGACAACATCAATGTGAAAGATCGAGTACCATGGAGCAAATGCATCTGCAACGTTAATATGTTCCTAGGACAGATTTCTCAAGCGTCAGGTAGCAACACCTCACAGGACGTACGTAACCCGCGGGACTTATGTCGAACACCCTAGATTTGTTCCAACAGTCACAGTTATTAGCTACCGTGTATTATTTCTAGTGGACAAATCCAGGTCTGACGTCATTTGCTTGAAGCAACAGAAATGCGAACAAAATGTCCATCTATCATTAACGATGTACCGTAACTCTATTTGCATGACTCATATTCGGAATAAAACTGATGCTAGATTTAGTGCCCTTAGTTTTTACTAGAAATGCAATTTTTTTTTAAAGTCACTTGAGTAGTTATTGAAATATTTTTTTAGCTCATTCAAGGTCTTAAGGTCACGTGATGTCAGGCTCATGTTTCTGTGGACAGACTTGTGGCTTGAAATACTGTGTTGTCAGCTTTGTGTTCAGGAAACGTTAAACCATTATAGCAACTAGTTTGTAAAATCTGAGGCTGCTGTTTCCAAGCAGTATCTAGAGAGATCATACATTACAAGCAGTAGATATAGAGATCATACATTCCAAGCAGTAGATATAGATCATACAATCCAAGCAGTAGATATAGAGATCATACATTACAAGCAGTATCTAGAGAGATCATACATTCCAAGCAGTATCTAGAGAGATCATACAATCCAAGCAGTAGATATAGAGATCATACATTCCAAGCAGTAAATATAGAGATCATAAATTCCAAGCAGTATCTAGAGAGATCATACATTCCAAGCAGTATCTAGAGAGATCTTACATTACAAGCAGTATCTAGAGAGGTCATACATTCCAAGCAGAAGATATAGAGATCATACATTCCAAGCAGTATCTAGAGAGATCTTACATTACAAGCAGTATTTAGAGAGGTCATACATACTCTCTCTCTCTCTCTCTCTCTCTCTCTCTCTCAATGTGTTTTTATCAAATAGAGTGTAATTTATCGTTAAAGAAATATACCTTTTATTTTAATTCCTAACAATTTTTTATTGGCCTATGTATGAGCAGATTTCTTGTGTATGAAAGGAATTTAATCAAGATATCTCAAACACTGCGTTCATAGAACTAACGGCGTAGCCAGGTTGGGGGAGAATTTGAAAATCCCTCCGGGAGCCCACTTAAAGGGGGGCCCAAATTAGTGTTAGAATTTTTTTTTACATTAAATATTAAGCAATTATGTCATGATGTCGAATGTCAAAATGCAGGGGGCCCCCAAAGAGGTCAAACCCTCGAGCCCCTAATGATGGTTAATTCCTTGCTACGCCACTGCAAAGAACCCATCTATTTGTTTTCTTGTTATTTTTTTTTAATGTTTACCTGACTACATTTCTTTAGCATATAGTTTTCCTTCAAGTTTCTAGTAAAAAAAAAACAGCAACATCCAAACATTCCAGGCTCTCGCACCAGGTGTAATGAAAGAGGGTTTGTGTAAAGTTGCCCTTGCATTATTTATAAGAAAAGAGTTTCAAATCTCTCGGGCTATGCTAATGAGTTGTGTTCATGTCTAACCCCAATGTCTAATGTAGGTCTTAATGAGACACAGCTTATGGGGTGGGAGTGTCACAGAAAGCACATACTCTTTTTGACGTTGTTTTTTTTCTACTCAATTTAAATAAACTACATTCATTAACCTAGCTCCAGTAACGATCTAGTCAGTTTCTTAAAGACATTTTCATTCCATTCGGAAAAATTCTCGCCACATGTAAAATTTTATATAGTAAGGTAAAGTTTCCCTTTCAGACCTTTCATCTATTGGGCAGATGATGTAAAGGTCATCTCATTCTGGGTCATGTCATGTCGCCAGCACAACGACCAACCGCATTTACTTTACCTCAAGTAATGGTACATTAGAGACGCCCAAAGATCCCGAAAGAAAAAATTCAAGTCTTCACCAGGATTCGAACCCGGGACCTCCTGTTCAGAAGCCAAGCGCTTTACCGCTCAGCCACCGCGCCTCTAAATGTTATATTTATATTTTATTGTTTTGCGATTATAGAAAGAAAAAAAACAATAACAACAATAACATAGTTTTACATAATTAAGTCAGAGACAGGGACACATCTTTTAATTATCCTTTAATAATAGCAAATGATAAAAAAAATATTCTTTTTTGTTTTCATGTATTTATTTCATTCTTGATGGCTAGATGTTTTTTGTTTGTTTACTCTGTGCCCTCAAAAGACTTATTAAAAGTACTTTTGTTTATGGTTGCTATTTCGTCAACAAATTAACAAAAAAACAGCTTATATAGATTTAAAAAAAACGGTTCAATTATATTATAAGATAAAACGTAGCACTTCTACCTGAAAACGACACGAGCAGGATGTGACCCGCAGTCCGTAGTTTGAGCATCACTGATCTAAAGTGAATAAACCTTCCTAATACTTTTGTTGTTATTACATACAGACAACAGAAGTTTGCCACTGCACTTTTTGTTTCTGCAACCGTCTAGTTTTTGAGATCTAAGTGTTACGGACGGACAGATGGACAGACAGACAGACCATACACAACTTTTTGAGGGCCGCTTAAAAAGTTTTTAGTGTACATAAGTACCATATTTAAAAAAAAATCAATTCCCCCTGCAGGAGGTTTGGGCTAGAAAGTAATAATTTTGACCAGAATTCATATACATATTGCAATTATACGAATTCCGCTCACCAACAGCTTTTTGTCCTTCCCAACATAAAAAACAACCCTGTGATTGCATCGACATGAACACGCGAGAGTGAGTTACAATAAGAAAGTCATCTCAATATATTTGTGTTGTACTGATGACAGGGAGTCACATAGATCTTCATCCTTGCTCTGATCAAGGTTCAGTTGGAGCTCTCTTATCTGTTTATGACCATTTGTATCCTACTGTAGTCACTGATATTGTTTAATATCGATACTATTGTAGAGCGTGATCACAAATACAAATTTGTATCGATTAATGGTGTGTCAGAGAAATAGTTTGTGTGTGTGGGAGAGGGTGTGCGTGTAGTTTTAAATATCGCACTGTATGCAATGCTGACAGAAGTAAATCAATATTTCGCCATTTTTTTTTAATACACTTGCTCTTCCATGTCTCTCTCTCTCTCTTTCTCTCTCTCAACACATCGAGTCTAAGCAAACAACTTAACACATGTAGCCTAGATGTAACAGATTTACTTCTGTGCTTGATGTTGAAGTCATTGTCAGCTTTTAAACTCTCATTGGGACGTCCTTTAGAATTAGAACAAAAAATATCTCAAAGTATTGGTGTTTCATTCTGTCACAACCCACAGAGATATCTATCTGCACAAGTGTGTCACATTTACCACAGAGATATCTATCTGTACAACAATTGTGTCATTGACTTGCGTCCTACTCCTTCCTACACACACACACACACACTCTCTCTCTCTCTCTCTCTCTCTCTCTCTCTCTCCCTACCTCCTTCACTACCCCTCTCTCCTCTTTCTCATTCTCAGGAAAAAAGCTTTTGATATACTCCCACATTAATTTGCACTACTGAATATTTTCAGACAAGGCCGAAAAAAAACAACGCTAGCTTTTTGGTGTATCTGGTGTGTATTAGAAAGGAAGTGTTCATTAGAGCCATTTTTAAGCGTGCAAGACAATTTTTGAGGACTTCGTAGAGCTGCAGAATCAAATGTTTTAGACCCGTCCCCGTTTTGTAGCACCAAATGTTTACAGTGCGGAGAAGATATACACTTTCACTGTATGCCTTTAAACTTATTTAGAAACAAATGGACAACTAAGCAGTGGTAATAACGGCCACTCTATACGAAGATGAAATGATATTTTCAAAAATTATAACCTCATTTATTGTTTAGTTGGCAACAGTCAAGTTTCATTTAGCGTCCTTGACATTGTACAGTGATCGTGAAAATCTCCAATTTGTTTTAAAAACTTTCCATTGGATGATTATCAATAAACGAGAAGTGTGCATATTAAGCAATTACTCCAAATGTTATTACTCCCTGCATATTGCATTGTGACATTTGTTCATGTCAACTTAAAGACATTGAATGTATTGAATGACAGAGATTTCAGTTTGATGTAAGTTTTGACAGCCACTCAATGTACACTATATAAATTAAACTTAGAGGATTGTTTATTTTACATTTTGCGTTTTATGTCTTGAAAAGGTTACAAAGATAGTTTGTGTGGAAATATTGACTCAAAAAATGGCCCACAAAGTGATCCATTCAGGCCTGTAAAAAGGCAGAATTTCAGCAACTATGAACTTCAAACTATCAACCATAACAAAAGGAGAACACGCGATCGTATCAATAGTAAACCAACTATTAATGTGTTCATGAACTGATTATCTCATTGATGGTTTTGTACAGGGAAAATATCAAGAGGCCTTAAGGAAGAAACCTTTCCGTTTGCTGCAATGTTCAATCGTGTTTCCCATACTGTTTACATACACTGCATTGAAATAGTCTGTAACACTAGTGATAAAATCTTTGCTTTCATGAACATATTAAATGCATTATTTCTATTTTATAACAAAAGTGAAAAAAAAATGTTTGGAATAGAAGTAGCTTCATTAACAGAAAACCCTTAATTGACTCATGTAACTAATATTGTTGAAAGGAAATGTTATACTATTAACATTTGGATGGTTGCCTGGTCGTGCGGTTTGCGCGCTGGACTGTCGTTCGGATTTATCGATGGTAGAGGGTTCAAATCCTGCCCGCTCCCATCCCCCGTCGTCCTGCGGGATGTTTGGACTAGGAAGTAAACTATCTTCAACTCTGAAGGAACATCCGAAACATGTAAAACATTTTATAAACATTTTTACAACATACATGTGTTTAAAGATACTAAAAGAAGGGCCTTCCTTATTTTTTTTTTCTTTAATATTAATATTGAATAGTAAAAATATTTAGTTTTGTTTTTTAAATTAAAAAACTGCTTGCATAGTAAATTTAAAAAGTGAATGTTTCGCTTTCAGAAAAGAAAGAGAAAGCCGTTGTACCAGAACTTTGAAGAATCTAATATATTGTCATGTGGGATTGTCAATATCTTTCTAGTTGTAAACAAAAAGGGTGGGCAGACAAACAGACAGTAGCGGCTATTCTCCTTTCGGGGGCCGCTAAAAATGTTTAAATCGGCAGATGGATGACTTTAAATACTTAAAAATCTGTAGGTGGGAGAGAGAGAAAGAGAGAAAGAGAGAGAATTATATATATATATCAAGGTCAAGGTAGTGTATATATATATATATATATATTGATATAGATAGATAGATAGATAGATAGATAGATAGATAGGTAAATGATAGATAGATAGATAGGTAAATGATAGATAGATAGATAAATAGATAAATAGATAGATAGATAGAAATAACTTACATGAAATACCTCCCTCGATTCGCCCCTTCTCTTTCCACATAAATACAAATTTGTTCCCTTCTCAAACTTTTGAGATGCGCTTGTAAGCCCAGAATATCAAATACGTTTGATCACCGGCTGCTCTTCAGCTAACGGAATCAAGACAAGGTTAAAAAAAACAACAACCTATGGGCAAATAGGAAGTGTGTCTAAACCAGTGAGTTTACAAACAAACCAGCAGTCATCAGTCTAGAAGCCTGATTTGCTAGAGCAGGATGTTGATCCCATGAGAACATTTCTGAGACAGGCGAATGACACCACTTTAGAAGAGCAGACACGATGGACCAGACAAAAACTTTGCAAGACCTTGACCTTCCTGAAATTTGCACTGTACCAATCAATGCAGACGACGGCTCACAAGTAGAAAGTATTCGACTATTCTAACTAATAACAACAATCCACTCTTTGATTTGTTGTCGTAAAGGACAATAGGGAACAAAAGGTTCAGAGTTCACTTAGCAAATGTTCCATCCCATCAAGGTCAAGGTAGTTGCTAGTTCATTGCTGTTCTTGCTGTTTTTTAAGGAAGCCTCTTTAGTGACCTCAACACATTAAAAAAAGGAGGCCTTAGCAGTACGCGGGGCCCCGGCCAAGTGTCATACGCGGGCCCGTGAGCCGTAAGCGTCGACTATGTATGTAGTATCACATCACGCTATTGGCTCGTCCGCCTCTATGTTCTAGTTCTTAGTATTGTTACAAAACATTGCCTCTTACGTAGGTACTATACTATTAGCTGTTTTACTACATTACGAACTGTATTGAAATAGTTATGCGCGTAAGATTTTGCTTATACGAGTTTCTCCCCTGTCTTCTGATATTGATTTAGTGGCCTTTAATCAACGTAACTAATAAGTCAATAATATTTAGCATGAAAAATCAACAAACTACATAATAATAATTAAAACTAATAATAAAAATATAGCTTATACGAAGTGTGGTTGTATCCATTAGTTTGGATCAGTCATTAATTAAATTTGTAATAGATCCAGACCAGCAACAACAAATCTGTGCGATTATTAATATTTTTACCAATTGTTTTTGTTTAGCACTATTTTATGCTTTTAGCTTTGTCAATATGCTATGATCCTATCACTTGTCTGGACCATTGGGGAAAAAAAGGGGGTGGGGGTAAGAAAGGGGATCTGGGTGGATTTTACCGTAATTGGTTTTTAAAAGAATTTATTTAAAAAAAAAAAGTTGTACGACATGAATTAGAAATCGTGGCTCACGGCTCCTCGGGTCGACATGCTAACCACTCTGCCAGTGAGGTACTGATGACTGGAGAAGATTGTGTATAGTTATATATTGTTTGTTTCAATTAAGTGCGCCGACCTATAAAGGGGACTAATTCATCTTATACCATCACTTCAGTCAAGTACAATTTCTTTCTCTTGTTCGAAATACAAAACAAAAAAATAAATTCCAATAGTTAAGTAACTAATTGGAAGATTATTTTATTGATTCTTGTGTTATCAGGTAAAAGAAGTATTTGTGTAAAATTTCAGCTCGATCCAAGAGTGGGTGTCGGAGAAATAACGTGTACAAACTTTTTATTAGACAGACAGAGTTGATATAAGCTTTGTAAAAGTGAGCTACAAACGGTAGAGTTTAAAAACTATGATTCTGCAGTGCTACTAAAAGTACACATTTTGAACACCGGATACACCAGACATTCCTATATGAATGTCTCCCATAGAAAACTTAACAGACTAAAAAAAAGGAGGCACCACTGGGTCAGGGCAGTCCAACCAAATCAGCAAAAAAACGGAACATAAAATTGAACTATCAACTTAATTGTGTCAGACCATTGGGAGGAAATGTTCTGTCCAGGCTACAGTTCTAAATTAAGACAAACGTTTTAGTTATATAATACAGGGGACTCGGTTAAGATACACAGTGCTGTTCACTCTACTTAATATTATAGGCAGAATAAGCTACATATGAAAATCAGTATTAACAGTATTAAAATAACTACTTGGACCGATTTCAGTGGCATAGAGTTAGGGATTTAGGGGCAATGGGGGGGGGGGCCCAACCTCTTTAGGGGTCGCTTCAATTTGAGATTTAACATCATGGCATAGGATAATGGCGTAATATTTAATGTAAAAACCAATTTCGGACACTCATTTGGAGGACCTTCAAGTGGGTGGCCCGGGAAGATTTTCAAATTTGGACCCTACCTCCCCCACCCTACGCCACTGGCTGATTTACTTAACAAAGAAACTTGACTATAATTTATACAAAACATAGCCGGGTTGAACATGATCGGTGACCTGTATTAGCCCCAATCTGTCAGCCTGGTGCACTAGCTATCAGGACTACGTTTTCTTCCGTATCTTAGACATTTCGTCAAACTGGTGCTATCAATATCACCGGTATTGAGCTTAAATAAAACTATATATATATATATCAGGATTATATATCAGGATTATAAGTCCTCTTGTGTCGTGCCTTCTTTTGTCCTTGGTACATTAGTTCCGGCGTGTCGAGTCATTTTTAGATGCGTCTTTATTTGACCTGGTTCTATTTTTAATACAGCCAGTCCTGTAGGATATTTACATTAATTTAATTAATCCTAGAGAGTGGACTGATTCATTGGTACAATAGTGTAGTCAGGGATTTGGGGGGGGGGGGGGGGGGGCTCGGGTGAGGGAGGGGTGAACTTTTTTAGGGGCCTCTGCATTTTGACATTCGACATCATGACATGAGATAATGTACTTAAATAAATATATGTCTAAATTATCATTGGTACAATATGTAAGTAAAATAAAAATTACAATTAAGACTTTTTTATTGAATGATACCGTTGTTTATTGACGAGCTAATGTACAAGTGACAAATCACAATTCATTCGTCGTGCTTTCTGTACAGCAAAGGCAACTGTAACATCATCTAGGATAATGATGTCTAGTATTTAGGACTGTGAAAAACAAGATTTCATGGCAGTGGCGTAATATTTAATAATGTAATAAAAAATTCATTTAGCATATGGGAGCCCCCCTCAATCAGGGGCCCTGGAGATCCTTCTAATTTGGACACCCGCCCCAGCTACGCCACTACTTTGGTAACTTGATACCGTTGTTGCTTTATATAAAATGTTCAAGCATAATTCAGTATCACTTAAATAAATATAAATTAGTATTATATAGCGTAATAGTCAAGTGTCTCACATGGTACTCAGACCCAGTGCTTAACAGTAGTCGTTTCAGGCTAGGGCGCAACGATCACCATTTCTGAAAGAACTATTTTCCCCCTTTGTTTTTAATGAAGAGATTCTTCACAAATAGTGATGGCATTAATGTACATTTTTTTGGTCATTAATAGGAGCCTACTGATTCAACAGTTATTTACTGGTTCCATTTTCCAATCAATTAATTTATTTAATAGATGGGTACCGGTAATAAAAAAAAATTTATCTCTGGTTAAAATAATGAAAAAAAAAGTCTCGTCAACCAAATGTTTTGTTAGTACGCTCTATTACTGACTTTCTAAACTCTTTCACTTCTTTGATTCTTATCAATTATCATATGTTTAGAAAGCACGCTGTGAGGCTCAGTACCAGACAAAATACAAAGAGACAAAAGCTATACAAAGGATGACAGACAATAAAAACAAGACAAAATGTTAAAAACTTGACTTACAAAAGTATACATTAAAAAAATGTTAGTAGAACATAGGCTTTAAAACTACATACTATGTTACTCTATAGTTCTTAGAGGAAGTCACTTTTTGCACCAGTCAATCTTTCACGCAAAAAAAAAAAAAAAAAAAAGAGCCTATGGAACTTCATACTAGACAATTTCTAAGTGGACAAAAAATACTTTCACTGGATCAACCCCACCAGAAGAGTATAAATGATAAAACACTTTATTTGTAACATTTTTAAACATCATTTTTCTAACGTAGCCCCCACAGAGTTAATTATTACGTTCAAGACGAGTAAGGTAGTGTACAAGCTCTTTTTTTTAATCTGTGTAAGTATTTCAGACAAAAAATGAACTGCATTGAAGCCTAAATGGGTTGCCTGTGTCAGCCAGGAAAACCAATGACTTGGCAGTCAATTCATTAGTTAACATGCATGACTAGATGCATGACGCGTAGGACGTAATCATACTCTTTTTTTTAAGTAACGTCCGTATTTTATAAGATAAGATAAGATGATCATAACAACAACTTTTTAAACAAGATCTAGTCAGTCACTTGGTTCCTTCTTAGTCATATTTGTCTCAGTCGAATTTAAGGCAGGGTAGATGCGGCTACTGCCCAGTGGATTCACCAATAAAGGGGCCCCACAGTGGAGAAAATAAATCCATATTTCGATGGGCAATTTACTTTAAGAAAAATACACAAAAATTAAATCTTAAAAACGTTTCTTTCATCATTCAAATCGTACAGTTGGCAACACTGTCGTGGTCAAGAAGTGTCCGCTGGTCTGGCAACACTGTCGTGGTCAAGAAGTGTCCGCTGGTCTGGCAACACTGTCGTGGTCAAGAAGTGTCCGCTGGTCTGGCAACACTGTCGTGGTCAAGAAGTGTCCGCTGGTCTGGCAACACTGTCGTGGTCAAGAAGTGTCCGCTGGTCTGGCAACACTGTCGTGGTCAAGAAGTGTCCGCTGGTCTGGCAACACTGTCGTGGTCAAGAAGTGTCCGCTGGTCTGGCAACACTGTCGTGGTCAAGAAGTGTCCGCTGGTCTGGCAACACTGTCGTGGTCAAGAAGTGTCCGCTGGTCTGGCAACACTGTCGTGGTCAAGAAGTGTCCGCTGGTCTGGCAACACTGTCGTGGTCAAGAAGTGTCCGCTGGTCTGGCAACACTGTCGTGGTCAAGAAGTGTCCGCTGGTCTGGCAACACTGTCGTGGTCAAGAAGTGTCCGCTGGTCTGGCAACACTGTCGTGGTCAAGAAGTGTCCGCTGGTCTGGCAACACTGTCGTGGTCAAGAAGTGTCCGCTGGTCTGGCAACACTGTCGTGGTCAAGAAGTGTCCGCTGGTCTGGCAACACTGTCGTGGTCAAGAAGTGTCCGCTGGTCTGGCAACACTGTCGTGGTCAAGAAGTGTCCGCTGGTCTGGCAACACTGTCGTGGTCAAGAAGTGTCCGCTGGTCTGGCAACACTGTCGTGGTCAAGAAGTGTCCGCTGGTCTGGCAACACTGTCGTGGTCAAGAAGTGTCCGCTGGTCTGGCAACACTGTCGTGGTCAAGAAGTGTCCGCTGGTCTGGTAACACTGTCGTGGTCAAGAAGTGTCCGCTGGTCTGGCAACACTGTCGTGGTCAAGAAGTGTCCGCTGGTCTGGCAACACTGTCGTGGTCAAGAAGTGTCCGCTGGTCTGGCAACACTGTCGTGGTCAAGAAGTGTCCGCTGGTCTGGCAACACTGTCGTGGTCAAGAAGTGTCTGCTGGTCTGGCAACACTGCCGTGGTCAAGAAGTGTCCGCTGGTCTGGCAACAGTGTCATGGTCAAAAGGTGTCCTCTGGTCTGGCAACACTGTCGTGGTCAAGAGGTGTCCGCTGGTCTGTTAACACTGTCGTGGTCAAGAAGTGTCCGCTGGTCTTACAACACTTGTACATAACATACCAGGGCATTTTATAGAATACGCAGGCAAAATAGAAAAAGGAGAAATGATTTCCTACTTTGCCTGAAATCTTTGAGTAAAGTAAAAAAAATAAAATCTTCCTTTCAGTCCTTGCGATCTATTAGGCAGATAATGTTAAGGTCATCTGTTTTTTTTTGTTGGCCAACGGTTGTGGCCAGCACATGGACCAAACGCCTTTGCTTTTCCCAGCTTCAGTCAGGTGCCAGTTGGATTTGGGTGGATTCAGGGGCGCCCTAAACAAAATCAAGAAATTCAAATCCCAGCCTTCACCGAGTTTCGAACCCAGGACCCAAGTTTGCTAGCCAATTACATTATGACTTTCACTATTTCCACATTAGGAAGCTATATTTTGTTGTTAGCCTGTAACATCTATACTGTTTCCATTTGTGAAGGAAAACCTCCGATGTAGTGAAGAAATATAATTTTTTTTAACAGAAAAGTTTTGGAAGGTCACTAGATAATACTCTTGTTTGACTTTTATGTCATGGAAATAAATATACTTTAAATTGTATATCTTAACTAGTATTACTGTGTGCATTACAGGCGAAATAGATATTTATGGTTGTACTGTTTTATTTTACAAGTTATCTCCCTTCAGAAACGAACCTTTTACTTACAAGTTATCTCCCTTCAGAAATGAACACTGTACTTTCTAGCCAAAAACCACAGTACGCCAATAGACGTGCAGGATTCGAACTCGGAACACACGACCAGGCAGCCATTCTTTTGATTATTGAGCCCTGTTGACAGTTTGTGGCTTTGTCTACGTTAGTTATGACTAAATATGTAGTTCATACCTGGGTCTAACGTAGTTACGTATCATGCTGCACTTTTCATTAGTGCATGTGGTGCCTCATAATATTATGAGCATGTTTTTCTTTGTTTATAAATATAATTAACCTTGTCTTTTTGTAGGTGAACATTGTCTTGAATAGTTACGAAATTCGCTCTGCTTGGAAGAGATATTCACAAGTTTCCAAAGAAAATAAATACAAACATGTGTCCTGGGTAAAAATGCTGTGTACGGGAATGGTGAATTGTTGGATGGCGTGAGAATTTTAGAGAAAAAGTTGATAGAATCTCTGAGTCCCCTTAAGTACTACAAGCATTGCTTAATTCATGCTTTAAACCTTTTTATTCTATTTATGAATTTCATTTTTATTCTACGACTTTTAATGGGTATAACGTTTTGTATTAGAAATTGTCAATTATATGTGCAGGTCTGTGTGTGTGTGTAAAAGACTGAGACGAAGAGAGAGAGAGAGAAAAGGCGTACCATGAGTGTACTTTAACGTAATATGGGACGTATGTTCTTCCTATGTGTTTCGTTGGTATTTTTTTTAAAACCTCTGTCTATTGCCAGGGAAGTCTAGATGAGACAGAGCAATCGACACATAAATCTGGAGAATTATGCATTAGGATGGTGAAGAATGTTCATTTCAAGTCATGTGTAATTTACAGATGCTTCTAGTGTAATACAAATACCGACAGCTTTATACTGTAATAAGGTCCCTAGTTAGTGGTAGTCATAGGTAAGTCCATAGTAAAATGCACAAACCTTTATTCTAATAGTATCGTATAATAATAGTAAGGCTATTGTATAGTTATAGCTAGACTCCCTGTTGTTAACAACGCAGTGGTGAGCACAGATGAAAAGTGCGCCATTGTTTAAGTAAATGGTGTGCACCAGTAGAGCTGATATTTCTGTCACACCTTGCCAAAGTCATTCTGTGTGACCTGGTTAGACACGATACCAGGCAGACCATGACGGCTGCGTAAGTAAATGTATTTCAATCCCTTTCAACCTCCTTTTCACTGTACTGTAACGCCACCCGCTGTGCACCACCTCCGACACATTCACATCCGATAGGTGACAGAATTCCTGTGTCTTTTAGAGTTAGGTCATAGGTCGCCTTAAGTCGTTTTCAAACGGACTTATCAGTGCCTTGTATGTGTTCTGTTTTCTAGAATCTTGATTTGCACGTAAGTACGATCATTTCTTTGTAAAACCTGTTAGACTGCAGGGTAAGCATTTCATATTCAGTTCGTGTTGGGAGCTATCATTAAAATAAAAAGATCTCTCTATTTTTCAAGTGAACATATAATATACAAAGAACAACCCGGCACAACATCGCATGGCTACTCGTGTAATACTTTAAAACAAGCCCAATTAAAAAAATACTTTTGTTAAAAAACAAAGCTTATATAAGGAAAGGAACTGCACAATTACTGCCATATCTCTCTATACTGTGAGATGTGTCATTGCTTCTTTTATTTTTATTTAAAACAAAAGTACCACTAATTAATAAACTAATTGGTTAATTTATGATTGGTTCGTGTGTTGTCTTCGACGATATATAATCATGAAAAGTCTAGACTTGATCCGAAAAAAACGTGTACAACATTTGTACCAGACAGAGTTGATATAAACTTTGGAAAAAAATAGTCTTTAGCGTGGAGCTCCTATCCAATGCTGAGCTTTGGGTAGTCCCCATTGATCTTTGCCCCATTGCGTAAACTGATTTTAATGGTATTCTCCCTATGTTTTGTGCATCTTTTGGTTCAAGTTCTTTTTTTTTTGGGGGGGGGGGGGACGGGGGGGACTTTTTGTTCCGTAATTAGGCTTTTTATCTTCAGTATAGTTTAGTATCTTTGAGTCAAATAAACTCAAAATGGATACCTGACATTAGTTGGAGAAAAGTAAAGGCGGTTGTTCGTTCTGCTGGCCATGACACCCTCGTTAAACAGATGACCTTTATATTATTAGCCCCATAGATCAATGATCTGCAACGGATACTTTACCCTTTTTTGGTTAATATGTCTGGACACTAGTTTCTAAAATACATTGAAATATATCTCCAATTCTATTTGTTACAAAGGTACACTTTGCGATGATTATCATAGCCTCTGTTGTCCTTCAAGGGGATTTGAATGTATAAGAATGTGTTTATTTCAAGGTTTCGATGTTTTGTTTATCACCACTAGAATATGACACAGCATGAAATAGAGCAGGACACAGCAATGGACTTAGTATGTGTCAATATGTTCACCATGCTTCATCAGTCATTCTCTTAGTCTCTTTTTCCAGCTATAATTTGTATGGTGCCGGCTTTTTATGATTCAGATGTTGTGGTTACAACTGTAGGTCATCATGATATTTAAAAAAAACAACAACTGGACTTTGCCCAATTTTATCCAGGTTTAGGATTTAACTTATAGAACAACACATCTTTCAGAGCTAGCTTTACGCCATATGTCGGGGAGAAGTCTATAACATATATATTCTATCTCCTCTTTGTTATAACTCATATATCTTTTATCTCTCCTTTGTTATAACTCATATATCTTCTATCTCTCCTTTGTTATATCTCATATATATTCTATGTCTCCTTTGTTATAACTCATATATCTTCTATCTCTCCTTTGTCATCTCTTTCCTTTACCTAGCTATCATTTAGTTAAAACTTGTGTCATCTTAGAGAGTTATTGCAAGGTCTTTGGATGTTGTCTTTTGGAACTGTGCAGACATAAGTGTAGAATTGAACAAGCGCTTTGTTCTTCTTTTCCCAAGTAGTGCCAACTCTGTAAACATGTCTGACTTCTTGGATTATCCTTCACAAATGTTTAAATCTTGCACGAAGAATACATAAACATTTTTTCATAGAAAATACCTTCAGTACACAACTTAAAATAAAATATAAAAAGAAATTGAAAATATGTTTGAGGTCATCCTGAGTATTGAACTCATACTTTAGCATCGTCAGCTCGATGACCTTAGGTCTCTATCCATTAGGCCGAGATAGTTTGTATAAATGTCATTATTTTATTAATTATTGGCACTTCAATAATATTCACATCTAGACTGCTGATTTAGAACCCCAGGTGTAAGCTATAGTAGCTTTACGTTCAAATATAGACAAAGGTGAGATCAACTTCAAGCAACTTGAACTACACCAAAGAAGTCCGTTATATGCACACTACGGCTGACTAGGCCATGCTTTTTTTTTTTACTCCAATTTAAATCCAAATTTAAATTTTGTACCATTGCCCACTGCCGGACACTGTAACGGTCAAACTTATGTTTTCCCCGTGAGGCCAACGAGCTAGTCATTATCTACTCAGCGCTATTACATCGACTGTTAACTTTCTAGAAAACTCTCTTGAAAAATCGTTAGAACCGTTTTTAAGATCAGCGTCCAGGTTTCACCCTCCCCCATATAATTATTATTAAACAACATGTTTTAAAATCGAAAATTCGATTCATGCAAAATCTAACGAGATAGTCGTAAGGAAACCTCTGCTGATTCGTCAACTAATAGTTGTTCTCGGTGAATCTACCAATTTGAAATCTGAACATACAAGTCAAGGAAATGTTGTTCTTTTCAAGGTCAGGGTTGAGGTCTGGTCAGAACAACGTAACATAGCTGAAGTAAATGTCCAAGTTCAACATATGTATGAAGTCATACACTGTACAACTCAGTCAACATATGCGGCACGCATGCGCAGACAGTGCAATAATATTGCGATGGCCTTCTCATACGTCCATCTTCACGAGTTGTTGTAACCAACGTCCTGTTAGACAATGACGTTTCGTTGCTCGATAAACAACAACTATAGTGTATGCTCCTGCATAAGTGTAAAGTCGACCTTGAACTATGTTTGTTGGTCTACGCGCGAAAAAGAAAAAAAAAAGATAATAAATAGGCGTATAATCGCGTATACGAGTCAAGACGATTCAGCGAGATTAGGTCAAAGATTTTTAAATATACCTACCAGTGTTATATTTAGTTTTGTTATTAGATCACGTCATTTTGTTTTGTTGTTATGTGCACACCAATTGCCAGGATGTGATGAAATTAAAGTAGGATTCAACCTCGATCAACATGAACTGGTCTCTTGTGTGTTTCAGTGTTATTGTATTAATGACTCTCTCTGTAAACAAACAGTAACAAAGTTGCGTTGCCACTACAGACCTTTACATTTTTGAGTCATAAATAAAACAAAATAACAGTACACTCCGGCTACGCCCGTCGATTTGTTCCCTGGCTTTATGTTTTTTTGTTATGAATTGTAATAAACGGGCAACATTTTAAACGATCAACCTAACATACTTTAAAAGCCAGTGAATTAGTGTATCTGTTACAATTTCATTGCCCTATCTCATTTCCTCTCTCTCTTTCACTCTCTGGAACCCCCATTTCGTTGGGTTTTTTTTTTACCTGCGCGTCGTAATTTCTCCCACATAGACTTTTGACTTGATTTGGAAAGAGCCGCTCCATAATGTGCCCTCAACACACACACGTTCTTGTATTTTGAGCCCGTTAATTTTAGAAGTACTTTGACTGATCCCTCCACCTCCCCACTTCCATCGGCAACAAACAATTTCGTCCTTCGTATACATTCCCGTTCCCATGTCTACATTTCCCTTTGTATTTTGTTTTTATAAATAAAAAGAAATATCAATTTGGTTTTATTTATTGTCATCGGTTATTTGTTTGAATAGGTCTTGATTTATCTTTTCAATGCTATTAGGATTAGTTATTGTCCTTGTTTTGACAGTGTTACAAAGTACCATTACTTGCTCTCTCTCTCTCTCTCTCTCTCTCTCACTCTCTCTGTCTCTCTCTCTCTCTTTCTCTCCCTAGAAAAAAAAGGAAAAAAAAACTCTCGATCTATCTCGTTAATGTGATTAGGATTGTATTTTGTTTTTATTTAGACCGCTTCTAAAAGGAAATGCAAATGACGTAAAGGTCTTCAAAATAAATAGACTTGGGGGGGGGGGGGGGAACAAATATTGATTTGAAAATTCGGAATTCGTGATCTTTTTTAAAAATACTTTCTATGTTTAGACTACGACCTTTTGGGGGAAATATCAAACCGAAATACAAAGGTCTGATAGAGCTGGCGGTTTTTCGCGTATGGCGGTCGTCAGGTTGCGAATCTGTCAAGAAGTTTTCTTAATGAGCAAGCAGGAGGCAAAGGAACCTGTGTGCGAAATTTGATGCGTGAACGTACGATAGTTTAAGTGATCACGTGATAGTTTACAAATATGTAATAGATTACTTGTCAACTTTAAATGTATTTATATTACATAATGTACTGTATTAGCATTACTGACATTACAAATACCTAAATGTATGCCGGAAGATTAAATAGGTTTAAACGCGAGCTAGCCATTTGATGTGACAAGTAAAAGATAAACTGGATGGATGTGTTTGATGTGTGTTTGATGTGTGGCTTTAAAACGTACCTTATGGGTTTCTTGTATTGCTTTTCTTTTTTGGGCATGAGGGGGGGGGGGGGAAGGATGGTGTTAAAACAATGTCTGCATTTGACTATAGTCTTTGGCAGTGATCAGACCACTTACTAATTTATTTAAAGCTGTATCTTAATATCTGTATCTATATTCTTGGACTTCATATTATTTTTTTTATGTGAAAGCTGTTGATTACCATTTCATTAATTCACAATCATTTCTTTTGTTTTCTGGACATACAAAATAGAAAGTTGTTCGCAGACCAATGAGGGAAGTCACCATTTTGAGAAACATTCTTCCATTACTGGAAAGAAAGCCTCTAATGACAGTGTGTCGTCTAATGATTTAACAATGGAAAGTCTAACGTCCACCAAACTTAAATATCATTATTGTAGATGGTTTATAAAACATGGGAAAGAACACCCCCCTTGTGGTTCAATAATGCTCTCTACACTAATCTTAAAAACAACATCTAGGTCTAAAAAAAAAGCATATTTGGCAGCACTGACGCCTCCACGACATTAAAAACCAGTGACAAGTTGGCTACTACCTCTCTCTTCCCTACCCTCGGAGTCCCAGGCCAGGTAAAACAGGACATTTTTTCAAACACTTTCCTTCTATACAGCAGGACTTATCGGACAGACGACTTTAAATATAGATAGATCTTTCAGTATTTATATTTATAACCGGCTTTCCTATTGACTGTAAGTATTGCTGTTACCTTGTTCTCTGATGATTCGCACAATTTTTTTCTGACCTCTTAAGTTAGTGGTAACATTGTTTACATTGTAGGATCACATATTACACGTTTGTTCACAATTTTACCATTTTTTAAACATTGATGATACCATTTAAATCACGAGTCGCTAAATGTTTCGAATCATTCGAATACAAGAATCATTTGAGTACAAGCGTCCCTTTAAACTTTCCCCCTACTCCCCTTCATGTCTAATTACTGTCTGGTAATAATCAGTTATCACTGGATACATATTATCTTATATTATATTGACGCTACTTCAAAAAAGAAGATCATTACGTCCTAGGCGTCATGCATGTTAACCAATGACTTAATTTCTGCCAAGTCATTGGTTTTCCTGGCTAGCTCAGGCAACCCATTCCATGCTCTAATAGCACTAGGGAAGAAGGAGTATTTGTACAAATTTTTCCTAGCATATGGGACGAGGAATGTGCCTTTATCTTTGTGTCTTTCAGAGTATTTTATTAAAAAAATTTTTGTATTTGAAGATTATGGTTGTGTTTTATGTATAATTGCTACTTACTTTTAAGTCTTCTATCCTGAAGGCTTTCTAAATTTAGTGATTTTACTAAAGGTGTTACTCTGGTTAAGTGTGACTATTCGTTTGTTATGAATCTCATTGCTCTATTTTGTGTTTGTTCCAGTTTTTTAATGTTATCTTGAGTTGAGGGGTCCCAAACGGAGGATGCATATTCTATTATTGGCCTAACCAAGGTTAAATAACATTTTAGTTTTATGTTCTTATTTGATTTATAGAAATTTCTTTTAATAAATCCTAATGCTTTGTTTAATTTTTTTATATTTTCATCAATATGTGGATTCCATGACAGTTTTTCATTTATTATAACACCTAGGTATTTTGCGTTTTTAGTCTGTGTTACTGGTTTGCCATGAATAAGATAAGTGGAATTAATTTGTTTTAGTTTTTTTTTGTTACTCTTAACAACTGACATTTTTCTGGGTGGAAAGACATGCTCCAATTTGATTCCTTCTGTTTCCTTCTTCCTGGTATACTCTTCAATATCCCATAATTCTATCTTCACTCAGTCTAATTCACCTTAGCCGTGGTCTGCCATTTCACAATTTTCCCTTTCAGGTTAATACTAATACTAATAAAAGTAGACATTAAAGTTCATTCAGGTGCGTTCTATGTATTTGTGTATTCGCTAGCTTTATTATTTTTTTTTGTGGTCAGTTTTCCTGATTTGGATCAATTGATCAGGCCCAATGACGATGTAGTTAAAGGCATTTATTCTGTCAGTCTGCACTGAGCATTAACTTTCTGTCAACCGTCTCTGTGGCAGCGGTGTGTCGCCTAACTGGACCCAGCTACCTGGGTAGGTATCACCGCCTTTATTTGATCCCTTTGTAGGTGAATGACCTGGTGATGAAATACAGTTTCTACCCCGCCCTCCCCTTTTGTTTTCCCTCTGTTGTCCTAGTCAGATAGGTTTGACATATTTGGCATTGCAATGGTTGAGGTTAGGGAGAATGTGGGGGGGGGGGGGGGGGAGTAGACAGGACAGGAGTTGAATTGAAATACTCAAGCATAAAGAACAGAGAGAGAGAGAGAGAACACCGATGAAATTCAAATTTGTTCATTCATTCTAAACAAAATTCTAATGTCCATTTGCTCATCTACACATTCAAAGGCTGAGACGTTTCTAAAAGTGTATGAGTGTGTCGGCCAGGGTGTATGTGCGTTGATGATGTTTGAGAGAGAAGTCCAAAGTACGTTTGTAGTGGGTGCTTACTGCCTATAGCTAACTCACCCCCTGCTCGCCCTCTCTGTTCTCTATTGCTACATTCTGCATTTGGAAAAGACACTACCATACCTGTTTCGGTTACGCTAAACTCGGTTTAGTCACCTGTTGGATTTATGGGCTGTGATTTGGGCTGTCGTAGGGCTTCTGTATAAAGGGGTGCAAACTGTGAACATGAAAAGAAAAGGAATGCGCCATTACAGTTGGGTCGACATGACATAGCCATATTTCCTATTTCACAAGTACATCAGTCATGTGCTTGTCTCTCTCTGAGACACACTCGCTGGAAGTACAACTATTCTTTTTGAATTCTCTCCCTTTGACACGCAGCTTAAAAAAATAATAAATTCTGTTCTCATAACACGTTATTGCAAATTACGTCCCCCCCCCCCCCCCCCCCCGAGATGACTTACATCCTTACACTTGGCTGTACAATATTTACATCTTGAGCTATATAGGGGAAGTAACCCTATAGGATTTATGGGCACGGCATGGCCTAAATTGTGACTATGCGCCAAAAACCTAAAATACCAAATATTTTTGATCCTAAATATTTTGATAATAGACATGCATTTATAATTCAGTAAAATACAAATGCGACCAAAGAAAGGAGTATGTATGAAAATATATGTTTTAAAATAACTATTATGAAAAAAAAAATAGTGACACGAAAAAGCGGGGTGGGGGAGAAGAAAAGAAAAAGTTCATTCAAAACTTGTCAAACTAGGACGTCACAATGGGCAGTAGAAAGTAGGGCAGTTTCATGAATATGTCGATATTGTAACAGAGATTCTTCAATACACAGCCGATATTCTAGTCTTACACCCGCAGATCGAGATAGGATTAGAAGTCGTATGTTGTTCTTACAGTTTGAGATTTAACTTTTTACTTAAAGAGGACTATGCAAACCCTGGTTTTACAATTTAAAAGATGAGTGCTACACTTTAATTGATTTTACAGCTACACATTGGCGTAGCTAGGGATTTAGGGGCCTGAGGGGGGGATCTTGACTTCTTTGCATTTTGATATTCGACATCATGACATGAGATAATGGCGTAATATTTAATGAAAAAGCAAATTTTGAACTCTCATAAGGCGCCCGGGGGATTTTTAAATTTGGACCCCCCTCCCCCCAACCTAGCTACGCCACTGCAGCTACAATAAATGAGCGTAAGAATGACAATATGCGTACTCATGTACCACTAGAGAGTCAGCACTCCCCTCCCCACCCTTTCTGATTTGAACACCCCTTTGATTTTTTTAACCATATAATGAGCGACCAGTCGTCGCAAACACGATTGTCGTGGAGTGTGGAATGATGTAATAACAAGATGTCATTTCATGAGTATTATCGACTCTTTCATTTTTAAGCTTCACGGGGGAGGCTTAGACCAGAAGAGAAACCGCTGATGCCTGGTGTGGAGATTTAATGGGGACAGAATGTAGGCTGTTGTGAGTTCAAAGTTCTAAGACTCAATAAGTAAAAAAAAACCAACAATAATAACAAGACACCAACCATAACTTACACATACAAAAAAAACCAACAACAAAAAAAACATACTCAAGAAGACACAAACTTAAAGTAACATTTCTTATTCCATTGGCTAGGATAAATTTATACAAGTGTTTTTTCTTTCCTTGTGCCATTACAAAATGGATCGAGTTACCTAATTCAGCCAGGAAAACCAACAGATTTTATATCACTTATTAGCATACATGACTAGATATTAAGATTTGGATACGGTAGTGATGTGAACTACCTGTTTGATAGAACGTCTGTAATTTATAAGAGTTCAATTCATATTTAAACTATTACTATATTACAATGGAAAGTCTGTGGATATTCATTAATAAAATTTTAAGTTTATTTCATTTAAGAAAAAAACACTTTTGATTTTGAGCATCAATTTAAATTCAAATCTACGTGTGTACACGTGAGACTGGATTAGCTATCTGGTTCTATATCACTAACATAAATCAGCACATAAATACTTTTTTTTTTCTCTCTTGATGATCTAGGCCAGTGTTCCCCAAACTTTTCCGTAACGGAACACTTCTCACATCCTGAATATTTAGCGGAACACTTTGCTTATTTTTTTAGAGAGATTAATTCACGTGGGTGTCCTACTAGTTACAGCAGCTCATGGAACACCTATTCAGGCCACGCGGAACACTAGGGTTCTGTGAAACACAGTTTGGGAAACACTGATCTAGGCTAAGCATCTCTTCCTTTTCGCTTTCACGGCCACGCCCCTGACATTTTAAATTTTAGTCATTTAAACCATCACCTAACCCACTGAAGCGTGACCAATGGTATTCTAGATTACACGATGATCTTACCTGACCTAGAGTTACCTCCGTGCATACTTGAATGATTACATTGTTCCTTCTTACGGTCTCTAAGTTGGTCACAACTCTAAGGTGTCCATTAACTAGAAATACAAAACAAGCAATAGAAAAAATAATACTTTTTAAAAAGAAAGCTTATTTAATGGAAAGAACCGCTAACTACTGCAATTTATCTGAAAATTAAATGGTATAGCTCTCTTTCGGAAAAAAACAAAAAAACAACACTATATAAAATTATTTGTACTAAATGATTAATTAATTGCTTAAACTTGGGATTGATTCGTATATTGTCATCGACTGTGAATAATTCTGCAAAACTTCGACTTGATCCGAGAATGGGAAGTGGGAGAAAAAAAACGTGTTAAAACCTAATAAGGGGACTAAATCCATATATACATCCACATATTTCATTAAGTAGCATTTATTCCCTTTATTTCAATATCAAACAAAACAATTAATCACCAACTAATTGGTTTATTGTTTGATTGATTCATGTCTTGGCGAGTTTAATGAATAATTGTGCTAAGTCTTAAATTGATCCGAGAATGGGAAATTGGAGAAAAAGCATGTTCAATTTTTTTACCAGACAGAGTGAGTCGATATAAGCTTTGTAAACACGTGAAAGTCCACTGTTCGGTACTCTTTCCCAAGTCGTATCTCTCGCCTATCACGCTCTCAGTCCTTGACTTTTGGTCGTACTGCACTTCTTACAGTTCACGTCACCCCCCTCCCCCCCCCCACACACACTTTTCCCAATCAGCAGCTGTTCTAAGCAGGATCTTAAGAGAGAGGCCAGCCCATTCTCGTACGTTGTCCAGCCACATTTTCTTTGGACGACCCGTCGAGCTAGGATCATTTTTTCGACTCCAACTATTAGATTATCCTTTCTTCATGAGTGTAAAAACTTGGTTAAAAAATTGAGAATGTCTGGAAAATTCCGTAACTGGCAGCGAAGTTGATAGAGCGTCGCCCTATTAACGCAAATTTTGTGGGTTCAATTCTATTTTTTTCTGGTGAAATGTGTAGCCATGCACAAGATGAAAGACATTATATGACATGGCGTGATATAAAATAAAAGGTAAACATAATGCATCAAATAATATAGGTCTGTGTACTGGTCTGTGTAGGTCTGTGTACTGGTCTGTGTAGGTCTGTGTACTGGTCTGTGTAGGTCTGTGTACTGGTCTGTGTAGGTCTGTGTAGGTCTGTGTACTGGTCTGTGTACTGGTCTGTGTAGGTCTACATCAATAATTGAATAGACGTTTTCTATCCCTTTTGTTCACAGGCTTTCCCTCAGCTCTGGAGATTTGTTGGACATAGTTGTCTTATTTTTTAATCTTTTTTTAAACTTCTAATTATATTTTTTAAATGAGACATTTTTTTTACAAAGCTTATAGCGACCGGTCATTTCATCCCCGGTCATTTCATCCTTGGTCACTTCATCCCCGGTCACTTCATATTCATATTTAATGGGTTACACTTTTTGTCATGTCAATAAAATGAATATATTAAATATTGCTTATTTCACGATTTTATAATTACTATTTGTTAGATAAAATGATCAAATGATGAAGTGACCGGGGATGAAATGATCGGGGATGAGGTGAAGCATTCTACATAATCCTATTTATATACATGTATTAAATGAAACGAGGGCTTAAAGTCAAAGCCTTAACAGTACAATTAAACAATGAATAAGAAAAAAAAAATTAATTGGGGATGAAATGACCGGAAATGAAGTGACCGGAAACGAAGTGACCGGGGATGAAGTGACCGGGGAAGAAGTGACCGAGGATAAAATGACCGGGGATGAAATGACCGAGGATAAAATGACCGAGGATAAAATGACCGAGGATGAAGTGACCGGGGATGAAATGACCGGGGATGAAGTGACCGAGGATGAAATGACCGAGAATGAAATGACCTGGAACCAATCTTCTATCCACTCACTCTGTCTGTCTGTCCGTCTGGTAAAAAGTGTATACGTTTTTTCTCCTTTTCCATTCTGCATGTTTCTTTTCTTTTCAACCAAAAATATTTTTTTTTCCAAAACAAGTTGTCTTAAGCTCATTAAAAAACCCAAACCCATTCCGATGTTGTTGGAGTTACTGGTTCCAATAAATTCACCACAAATCTCTATTCCATTGATTGTCTCACGTACTCTAATGGTTTCACATTTGGTTGCTGTTACTGTCGTGTTTTCATGGTGTGTTATTCTTTCCTTGTCTGTTGTGGTGACCGCGAAGTCTTCTCGGAACTTGGATCAACAGCAGACAGCCCCTCTTGGGGGTTACCAGATTGAGTACAATCTCTCTCCCTCCAAATGGGTCTGTCTGAGCAAACGACTTGATCAGCCTCGGTGTTTGCCAACATCAACAAACTGGAACTAAACATCGAATATCCTCCCCCCTTCCCTAACCCTATAGTCTGCTACTCTGACACGCTCACACTTACAAATCACTGGACTTTCTGAGCTGTCCGTGGACTGAAAGATGACTTTGTGTTGTCCTTACAGTAAGATTAGTGACGTTCTGCGGTCTGACATCTTTGTTGGGCTAATTAATTGACACGACACTAGCCAGCTTCTTTCAATATTCCTCTCACAAAGCTCTTGGCTGGTCTAGAGTTTACTTACGAACTGCCTTCTGCTTAGACACTATGAAAATAATGTTGTCTGTCTGTCTGTCTGTTTGTTTTGGACGTTCCTTCTTAAGTGTATGACGTCCTGCATAGACGTCAGGGAATCCAAGCTGGCAGGGTTTGAACTCGAAACCATTTTGACGACAGTCCTGAACGCAATACACCGACTAGGCAGACATTAAGACTACGTAGGTAGTAGCCTAGCAATGTACCTGTGGGCCCGGGTTCAAGAATGTGGTATTAAGAGAAAGAGAAAGGGGAACACTTCTCCAATGGCACAGAAAAGAAATTGATTCATATTACCCATTGTAAGTATTATGACATTTACAAAATGGTTTTTCCAAGAAACTAATTGCTTGAATATAACCATAATGCTAATACAATGGATTCAAATACAATTTACATAATACAAATGATATTTTGTTTTTGCGGTTCTAGAAAGTACATTATTCTATTATGTTTCATAAACTTGTGGGCCCTTATTGGTCGTGGGCATGGTTGTCCCTGCGTTTGCACTGCCATGATTGTTACGTGCCTGCATGTAGGAATGGAAAATAGTTTATCTTTAACTTGGTATACACTTTTTGAATATTGTAGATTCTGGTAAAAGAATTGTGTTACAGCTAAATATTCAGACTAAATTTTCAAAGCTCTTGAGAGTCAAGTCATTCAATACTAAATAGTAGACTCTTATGATAGTCACAACATTGCATGTAAACTGTAAAGTGTAAACATTGGTCAACATTGGAGAAGGGGTTAGGGTCTTGTTACTCCTTTGTTCTTTCTCTCTTTCTTTCACTATCTCTCTCCTCTATCGTTCTCTCCTTCTGTCTCCTTCACATTCTCCCTCTATCTTCTTTACAACTTTCTCTCCCTCTCCTTTTCTCTCTATCTCCCACTCTCTCTCTCTCTCTTCGTCTTCATCTCTCTCCTTCCTCTGTCTCCTTCTCTCCATCTCAACCACTTCTCCCCCTCTTTCCTTCTTCAACTCTTTAATCTCTCCTCCCCTCCCTCTCTTCATACTAACGTGCCAGGTTGAACATTTTGATTCTGTGATTAGCTATGAAGACAATCATGTGATGCCTGTATCCAGGTCTACATTAAGCGTGGGTGATGAAGCCCCACGAGTGTGTGGAGTGCTGAGGCTTTATAAATTGAATGAGAATCCGGGCAGGATCAAGATATGTCGGTTGTCAATTACGTGAATAGCTGTCAGCTGCAAGGGAGAGATAGAGAGAGCATTTAGAGAGATAGAGAGAGCATTTAGAGAGATAGAGAGAGCGTTTAGAGAGATGGAGTGAGCATTGGAAGATTTGTTGCAGTGCTCATTAAGAGACAAAAGGGGAAGTAACAATGAAAATAAAACTAGACGACCTAAACGAATTAGAAGGCGCGAAGTCACTGATATAAATCTAGACATTAAAAAATAAAGAAACAAACGTAAAATCCCTTTCTGTTCTGCTCTGTTCTATATGTGACTATCATTGTCTTCATTATTAAAAAAAAAATATTTAAAAAAAGAAAACAATTTGAAAGCGAAATGGTTTTTCTTTTCCTTTCTACTTGTATCATCCTATCGCTATATCCAATTACTTTTATTTATTAGCAGCATGGATAATTACATAATCAGCATGTTTGCGATAATATGAAGCTATTCACTGTAAAACTAAAGTGCAAGCTGTAACCTATGATATATCCCATTGTAAAGTGAAACGGAGACTGTTCAATAGATAAACGACTCACTACATAAACGTAAATGAATCCAAAAAGTTAAAAACTACCTAGTGGTGTACTAATCGTAAAGAGTCTTCAACTAAAGTAAAAGATGTTGGCCTTTACATTCAATGCAAACATAAATATACTTATGTCAACACAGTTCATTGTGATGTACACACATACAACAGAGGAACATTTCAACATCTTAGTCTGTTTCCCCACTTCTTATGGTGTGTCTTTCTGAAGTGGGACTTGATCGCAAGTGTGGGTGTTTTTTTTTAAATACAAATGTGTGGAGTAATATATAATTGTGTGTGTAGTTATGAATAACTGTGTGTGTGTGTAGTTATGAATACATGTATGTTAGTGAATGAGTGTTAATGTGTTTTTCTCCTAATCCTTTTCGCGGTCATAAAACTTGATAGCGGCAGGCGATATAAAGAAGGACTTTCACTTGACCGATCACTATAGGCTGTCACTGGTCAGGTCGAGGTCAAGCACTGCTTCTCGTGTAGTTGAGGTCAAAGATCAAGAGCTACTCGATTGTATGATGTTTAACAACTAAAGACGTCTGGATCAGAAAGACATCAATTCGAATTAGTGGATAGTCTTCTAAAGCTGGTTTATCCATTGGCTAATTGGCTAACGTGTTCACAAGATCTCTACAAAGTAGAAGATATGTAGACAGATCTAGTTCTTTATGTGTATCAGTTCTTTTAGTTACAACTAAATAATGCTACAGTTATAAATACTATCAAAAGGTAAGTATTTGTGGAGTTAGTCTTTAAGACTCTGGCCTTATACCTTTAGTCCAACTTGGCAACTAGTTTGAACTATGTGTAATGTGTTTATTTGTCTATTCTACTTTTGAGCCTACCATTATAAGATTGCTTATAGTGTTGTCAGCTTAGAATATGTCTCGTGTTATTTTTAAATGAATTCCTCCACTCTGAACTCAACAATTACATTCACCAGTTTGACAGCACAATAGAATGGATTTAAACCTACCTTCCTCAGAGGTTACAAACATTTATCTGCTGAGGGGCCACATCAATTTCCGACAAGCATCACACAGGCCGCTACGTAAAGGGGAAAAATGTTGAGTTAAAGCATAAATGTAAATGAGCACAGGCGAATCTCACACACTGTAGACGTAATCTCTAGCACAGCCGGATGTGCCGCAGACCGTAGTTTGGGTATCACTGAGTTTACTCTTTTCAAAAAGTTTAGTGAAGGGGTCGTACGACTGATAGTTGTCATGATGACATTGTTTAGAACGGAAGCGAGCCTAAAGATGAGTCAGTGGCGGGTCATGTGAAGGGTCTCCCTTATCTCTCAAAAGTTATGAATGGGCCCTTGAGCTAAGTACAGTTGTAAAAAGATATTGATTGATATACGAAGTGTCGGACAAACAAAGAAGTGTATTCTCTTTTGTTGTATTGCGTTTCTTAACTATTGACCACTATAGTATACTCTATTTATTATACTAGGATTGAGAAATTGGTCGGATTTTCAAAAACTAAATAATAATATAATTATAAAAAAAAAAAAAATCAGTGTTACTAACCGCGTCCTCATAGACAAGAAAACCATCAATTGTTCCATCAATTCTACATTGAAAAACTAAACTAGTTAGTTGGTAGTCCGACTCCAAACCTTCACTTTGTATTTGTCACTGGAGAGAGCTAGAGCCCTTGTTACCAGAAACAAAAAAAGTGTAGGAGTTATCCGATGGACTACTAGAGCATGGAGAGAGAATTTCTGTTCATGATATAGACTAGAGCAAAGGCGAAAATGAAAGCGTAAACAAGATATAATGGAGAGAGAGAGACTGGTATGTTGATATGTACTGAAAAAAAAGACACTCGAGGGTAGGATAAGTAAAAGAACATGTCCATTAGTAAGTAAACAAATTGTGTGCAAGTCTTTAATTCAAACTTGTAATAAAAGCATCTCAGAAATTAAAATTATAAATTCATGTATCTGTAATTTAACATCCAAATACATGACACGCCCCTATTTCTATTGGAAATATTGTGTACTTAAATATTTCTATATGCTGTCTTTCCTGTTACATTTCTAGTACATATACATTTTTGAGGTAGCCCACATGTGTGTATATGTATGTATACATGTGTGTATTTATGTGTGTATGTGTTCATATTTATGTGTACACGTGTCTTTTTATGTGTACATGTGTATCTGTGCGTGTATTTGTGTGTGTACGTGTGCATATTTGTGTGTACTTATTTGTTGTGGTAGACTACTTCAATTAGATTTATTGAAGCCTAGAAAGTTAATTGTAGGTTAGCTAGGTAGAGAGATTTCTTATACTTGTACTGGCATACGGGGGTGTGACTGCCATACGGGTGTGTGGCTGTCATACGGGGGTGTGACTGTCAGACGCGAACAATGGGAACGTGTCTGCAAGGTCAAGGCTTGACGTGTTTTGAGATGTCCATTTTGAACAGGTGCATGTGAAAATGTATGGATGAACTAAAATGTATTGAAAGGCTTGATTTTGTTAGTGTTAGTTAGAACTTGTAGAGCGAGACAGACTTTGTGGAGAAAGTTGGAGACCGAAGAATGGATTGTGTTGCAGAAAATGTACAAATGTAGATTTATTAACACACATAGAAATTGCTGCAAAGTTAGCATGGGGGAGCGGTGGCTGAGTTGTTAAGCGCTTGGCTTCCGAACCTGGGGTTCTGGGTTCGAATCTCGGCGACTACTGGGATTTTGAATTTCTGGATTTTTAACGCGTCCCCGAGTCCACCTAACTCTAATGGGTATCTGAATTTGGTTGGGGAAAGTAAAGGCGATTGGTCGTTGTGCTGGCCACTTGACACCCTGCTCGTTAACCATCGGCCAAAGAAACAGATGACCTTAACATTATCTGCCCTATAGACCGCATGGTCTAAAAGGGTGAACTTTTTTATTTTTAACAAACATCAATAATAAAAGAACTCGCATTATAACAGTATCATTGTATGTGCCAATATGTGAACATGCGTGCACTGATTTTAAACTTAAGTTATTGTTCAATTGTTCGTCTCCAATAGATAGTCTCTTACAGTATATTCCACCGGTAGGCTATAAATAGCGAGTTTTAAGTATACAAGAAAAGGAGGATATCCTTGAACCTTGACCCAGTGGTAAGACGACAGACACATCTAACTTCAGAATATATCTAGCAGTATACTCCCCGCTAAATGTTGGACATTAATTTGTTGTTTTACCCTCCAAGTTCTACTTACTGACTAAAATAAAGATGACAAAACAACAGAAGTGATAAACTGTGAATGTGTGTCTGCTGTGTGCGTCTTCTCAACCGCTTGTGTCTTATCATCAGCGACAGATGACCACATTTAACAGATCTGCTAGGAAAGTGGCAATTGTTGACAGTGGTGCGACCGAGATCCTGCTTATTTCCCTTGTTTGTCCCTCTCCTCAAGTCAAATAGACAATCTCTCGACTCCAACTAAGCTCGGGATATGAGAATCTGGTGGCTAAAGCAGTGCTTCTCAAACTAGAAATACTTGTCCGATTTCTAGCATTCAAACAAAAGACCGTTTCTCGTTCAATTCAAAGCGGAAACATAACAAAAAGAAAATTCCAGTCCAGTATTTTCTCTTTCTTACAACAGATGTTAACATCTGCAAAACAAAAAGTACTACTCTCATCATAAGTTAAAGATGTCCGACTGGGGTCTGAAGCTCTGAATAAGTGGATCGATGGGCAGGAAATGATCGTAGGGCCGGTGACTTAAGAGCCCTTCGTTTCAGTTATGTGTCCACAAGTGTGGGTGGAGATGTTACGTGTGTGGAGGGAGCCATGTTGGTAGAGTGATGAGCTGTACACCTTGAACACCTCGAGTGACTTTCAATGAACAGGATGATCAAATAGAATACGCCCATACACTATTTTGGAACTTCATAATATAATAGTTACTGCTCAGATCTAAGTTAGATGCTAAGCCAACACATACATATATTAACATCAGATTTTTATTACTAACTTATCCAAATTTTTAGAATTTGAATTGTGAATAAACTGTTTTAGTACTTCATTTGCAATTTGTATAACATATAGCGCACAATAGACGTATAATTAATAAGAAAAGCAATTCTTGAAGGATTAACTTATGATTCAGGGCACGACGTGACCTAAATTGTGCCAATGTGCCGAAAATCAAATAATATGATAGTAGGCTATATGAAACAAGTGTTACATTTATACGACCTGCTTTCACTGTGTCATTTTTGTGTCATTTCTTTAACAGGAGTGGGCTTGGTGAGTCCCAGTGTGGCATTCTTCACAGCACATCACCGAGGCCAGTCTATATATAACTCTAAACTTGTTTTCAAGCCTGAGCTACTAGGACCACACCTGTCCCCTAGGTACTCTGTCAGCCACAGTTCTGCAGTGTAGGATTACATCCACTTCGTCCTCGATAGGAAACAGAAACAGACCGCCATGGGAAAGGGTATGTCCCATTTGTCCAAGGATGACCTGAGGTTCCTCCAGGAGAACACAAAGTTTAACAAAGAGGAAATTAAACAATGGTACAAAGGATTTATGGTGAGTAGCTATCAATGTGTAGGGTTCAAGCCAATGTGTCAATGTGTAAGGTTCAAGTAGTCAATGGGTAGGGCTCAAACAATGTGTAGGGTTTAAGCCATATGCAGGCTTCAAGCAGTCAGTGTGTAGGTTGAAACATGCAGTGTGTGTTACCTAAACAGTTACTTGCTCATTGTGTCAATAGTGTGTATTTAAATAAGATCAGCTCAAGAACTGCATTGCCATTGGCAGTTAGGTAAGCTTTCTAATCTGTATTGATCAGTAGCTAGACTAGCAAGTCATGAGTTTTGTGCAGTGGGCGGGGAGATAGAAAAAAAAAGGGGGGGGGGAAGATACGCAAATAAATTATGGTTAAATTTTGTATTTGTGTACACATGCAAAATGACACCTACCTATCTGTCATTGACAATCCTAATTTACTTATCGCTTAGTATTACTGAGAATTAGATGCGGTTACCTTAAAGCTGAGGTGATAAAATGTGCGTGGGGTCTTGAACTGATATCACCTTGTAAGCTGGATTATTTTTAGACTTTGTCAAGAACCTGCATATCAGCCCTCTCGTTACTACTTCATTTTACCTCACTTTAATATATATATATGTACCAGTATTATTCCATTGGCTCTTGATGACAAGTTGTCTACGATTCTCGCTCTTGGTGTGTAATTACTTTGAATGTATATAAATTAAACTAATGACAACAATGTCACAACATAAATGACCATATAATGAATACTCATAATAAAGTCAAACTCTCTAATTAAAAACTAATATTTAATATTCTAAATAGGCATCGATGGCCACTTTAAAAAAATGTAATAAATGTAATGATAGATTGATGAAATGAATTGATAAATACAAACATATATTATGAATAACATAAAATTAATAACATAAGACAAGTGGCTTCAATACTATGTACTAATAAAACTATGATATCTGTTAACATAATAAACAATAAAGACATAATCAACAATACAGCAGTTAATCACCCATGCCAATCAGACCACCACGGCTACTCCATCCTCCATGCACTGGACCCAGCGCCGCAGACTGCATCAGAGTTCAGTACCGCTGTCTTTTTGTTTTTTGTTTTACATGTTTTTCGGATGTTCCTTCAGAGTTGAAGATAATTACTTCCTAGTCCAAACCTCCCGCAGGACGACGGGGGATGGGAGCGGGCAGGATTTGAACCCGGGACCATCGATAAATCTGAACGACAGTCCAGCGTGCAAACCGCACGACCAGGCAGCCATCCTGTCCATGTCATCTGGTGTCAATCACTGCATGTCGTTCATTGTCTTGCTGACTACGCCACTGTCGCTAACATCTATTCTGTGTCTCTATGCTAGACTGCCATATGCTCAAGACTGCCATCTACCGCCTTCGGACTGTGACTGACATTGACTACGAACTGCCTGTCACTCAGACTGTCACTCTAAATAGACAAATAATCAAGATATCGCTAACAACTCGCTAAAGCGCCATTCTATTTATTCACAATCAACTAACATATAAAGCTAGATATATAACTAATAATACATTTCTTCTTACCCTGGTCCCTAAGAATTAGTTCCTACATGTTGTCTCTGGCAAACATCTCACACCTATTGGAGCCAAGATCGCGAGCCAGCCTCGGCGACTTCCTCCCAATGTCTGTTTGTGTCGTTCACCAGAAAACGCCTAGCACACGACACACGCCCCTGCTAACACTACATGGCGTTGTGTCCCGACTGCCCCAAAACTCTACTCTATATAGGCTAAGACCCTTACCCACGCCTAAACTAACGCTACTAAATCGTCCGTGTCTGTCCCATCCTACGGGTATCAAGTCGCCCTACCAGGTATAAATCTAAGTATCACACTATTCCTACCCTTTGTCTGTACTCTGTCAAGTCTGTCGGTGAGCCGTGGAAACACCTTACAAAATAATTAACTTTGCTCACACACACACATATCTGTGACAGACTTGAATAATTATTATTATCTCAAAACTTGATAAGTGTATTCCTTATGTAGGTCCCCAAACTTGATAAGATTGGATATTTTCATTATTTACGAAAAAAAAATTATAAATAGCTGCCTCTGGTTTATCCGGTGTACAAAGTAAAGGAAGTGTAGGTTGGCTGTTGTTTTTATATAGGTATCTGATAAATTGTGTGCACTGTTTGAAACTGCGGAATCAACTCTTCTAATTTCTTCCGTTTCAGAAAATAATTTGAATACAGACGGAGGTATTTAGACTGTCACTCTAGGGCTTAAACTTATTTAAAATCAAATGGGCAACGAACTAGCGGCGGTACTGCAGGAGAGTTGATATCAAGAAACACTGCTAAATATTGATAGTGTTACAATTACAGCTCAGTTCATTATATATTATATATGGTTCACAACAGTGACATTCAATTTCATAGCGTCTTTGGCAGTGTTTCATTTCTTGTGGCAGCTCCAACAGTATTGCAGATTTTCAGACTAAAAATTATTTACATTGATCTGCTCTTTATGTGTTTGTGTGTTCTCTTTTTTCTCTGGGTCCAATCTCTTTATGGGAACCACTCGGGGGAGGGGTCTGGGAGAATGGCATTCTGATCAGCAAGCACAAATTAGCTTGAGTCGGGGTTTGGAACTTGAGCTCTCAGGATTGGTTGCCTGGTTTCTGCCTCTCATTCACTCCGTCTACAATTCCTACTTAGATTGTTCACAGTTTAAGTTCTTTAGAAATGAAATTTAGTAAGAGAGATTTAAAAAAAAAATCGATTTAAAGAAATGTGGTGACGTTATAATGAAACTATAATGGAAATTCCAAAGAAAATGAAAAGATGAATTTTGAGAGAGTTTGTAATATATTTGTTTAAATGTCTCGCGTTGCCGTCTGATGAGGAGAAATCCATTTTTGCTACAACCGAAAGATCCTAGAAATTTGATTTTTCAATGTTGAAATGTGCACACAAATTATTACATTGTTCATTCCAATGCTTCGCTTATCAGTAATTTCACATTTGAACACCAGATACACCAAAAGTCTCGCTGTTTTACTAGACGATCTCTGTGGCATTTTACATATCGAGAGACGTTCTTTTCCCTTTGCAACTTCTTGTGTGACTAAAGCCCGGGCATGCTACCCTGCCTCATAGTGGCGCCCGGGTGGAAACGATTAGGCTTAAGAGTAGCAAAACAAGACTCCCGTGATGGTGCCTAAGGGAGTGCGAGAGCATCCTCATTGCACTGTGCGGAGTTGTAAAAAAAGCTCCCACAACCTTGTCACAATCCAGGCGCTGTTCCTCAAGGGGCCATTACATAAATGGCGTGACTAAAGAGGCCAATCATTGATACACAAGCTGCGGTCAAGGGTTGGGCATATGTAGCCTAATAGATCTTGGTTTTCTAGATATATAAACTAAATGTTTAAAATTTTGTTTAGAAATAATAGACCATTATAGGTGGGACTATGTCTCTTTACCCCTACACCCCCTCCCAAATGTATTCAGGCCTAATAATTAAATATTAAACATACCACTGCATCTAGATCTAGGTTTCGGGAAACATTGAATACAACCCAAGGTTTGTGTATTTAGATCGAGCTCAACTTTCACTGGAGTATTCCGGAAATGTATTTACATTGAGACCAGTTCTCTGGCCCACTTGTCCAAGTGTGTTTGAATGGCGTATAGTTTATAGGCCTAGAGTCGATCGCATGTTTTGCTTGTCTAACCCGGTCAAACTAATAGCAATAGTAAAGTATGGTACCTCAAACTGTACAAATCTTCCTAAGTTTGCCACAAGCTCAATATCTAGATTTACACAGACATTATCTTATGTAACAGGGCCTGTAGATCTTATTTGTACCGGCAATAAATAGTTAGTAGAAATAGAGTTGCCAACTTTTACTCTGAAGGTGCTAGATCAGTGTTTCTCAAACTTTTTTATCTGGCGGCACAGTAAAAAAACTACAAAAATTTCTCGGCACACCACGGAGAGCAACAGTTGTTTTATAATAAAAAGAAAAGAAAAAAAACTATTTGACCTGTTTTTGAAGTTGTACATTAAATGTGAAGGCTGTGCCTGGTGGTGGTGAGAGCAAATGTGATCTAATCGAGGCTCCAAAGTCGACAAACAAATTCGCATTTCATCGTCTATTGTAAGAAGTCTCTCTCTTTTTTTTTAGATTTTATTTCAGTCAGAGCTGAAAATCCAAACTCACAAAACCATGAAGATGCAAATGACTAAAGAACTGCATCGTTTTTTAAATCAATGAGCTGCTCTGCCTCTCAGTTGTCAGAATTTGTAGCTTCATTGTTTCCAAATGGATAGCTGACCCATCCATACTCATTACTTCCAACTGTTGGAAAGTAATGCTGCAATGCTGACTGCAGGTGTGTCAAAGTGTCCAGAATTTCGAGGGTGATTTCTTTATTTGAAACACATTCATTGTAAGTAGGAAAGCAGTCGAAGACTCCTTTCGAGATCTTACTTTGCCACAAAGACAATTTTTCAACAAATGACTTCAGTTTCGAGGATGCAGTGATGATGGTTTCTGATGGTCCTTGAAGACATAAATTCAATTAGTTTAATTTGTCAAATAAATCAGAGAGAAATGTCACCTTAACCCACCAGATCTCGTCATGAATAGAAAATCCAAAGTCTTTTTTGTTTTCAGCCTCCAAGAAGGAAATCAGCTCAGCCTTGAGTTGGACGACACGCTTTAACACTTTTTCCCTGGAGAGCCAACGAGGAGGCATTTGTAGTCTGAATCCATTGCTTCACAAAACTTTGAGAAAAGTCGGGATGCAAGCGGTCGAGATTTTATGAAGTTTACAACTTCAATCACTTGATCCAGAAGGCAAGAGTATCTCTGTGGATCATGCAGTGAACAACTAATACATTTGGATTTTCTTGACGGACAAGAGTGACGAATCCATTTCTATTTCCCTGCATGGAAGGACAGCCATCGGTGCAAACGCTGACACAGTTTTTCCACTGTAGTTTGAAGAGCAAAATGTTTTCGTTCACCACTTTGAAAATATCTTCGCCTTTCGTCGTAGTTGAATGTCTTTTCAAAATAAGAATTCGTTGACAGCTAGCCGCTGAGCTTTCCCGCTTACGTCAAGAGATTCATCAACTTGAAGAGACACAGCAGAGACACTTCATCGTCAGTCACGTCGAAGTGTTCTCAGATTTGATCTTGTAAATCTGACGATAAGTCTTCAATTCTACGCGAGATAGTATCATTTAACAAAGGAACTTTTTAAACTTTTTCTGAGACATCGGGTTCAAGGATAGTTTCAACAACTTTTGCTAAAGCTGGTGCAATGACTGATTCAGCCTCTGTGTGTGCTTTCTTACGTTTTGCTAATAACTGAGCAACCTTATAACTTGCAATCAATCCCTTTTCTGGCAGCTTTAGGTACTTCGTAAGTTTCTTAGCTTGTTTATTTTGTTGAGCTTTGATGTTTTCAAAGTATTTCTTTGGTTGCGCTTTTACAGCTGGATATTTTGTTTACAAGTGTCTCTTCAATTTGCTTGGAACAAATGCCCCATTCGATAGAGTTGCATTGCAGATCAGACAGAAAGGCAATGGAGCATCTTCAGGTCCAGAAGATATGAAACCATATCCGATGTAATCTTCTTTGTACCTTCGTTTGGTTCCTTGCACCTTCGTTTGGTTCCTTGCTTTTCATTTAACGCTTTCGCAGTTTCATTCTTGCGTATTTCTCCATGGATAACAATGAATAAGGCTTATTATTATCGTTACCAATTCAAGAACTGCTGTGCGTTTGTTAAGGCGGCCAACTTTTAGTCCTTATAATAATATATATATATAGTGGACAATTCCTTAACCTGAATGGCTAACAGCCCTTTCCGTTACCATGGAGCGATCCACTACTACTACTGGTCGTTACAAGCGGGGATGTCATCACAACGTAAAATAAACATTAAATAGTAGACAGACCTCTGTAACGCTGCACACACCTGCTAATTTTTTGGCGGCATACTACAGTTTGACAAACACTGTGCTAGATGAATGTCATTAAGCAAAATGAACAAAATTATGACACTGCCTTTACATTATGTTATTGGCTTCAAAGGCAATAATTTAGACGAATTGCTTTTGTTATTGTCAATTACGTACTCACTATGTCAGTTATTTAGTCAGTAATTTACAGCACATGCTGTGCGTGGGTAGCTTCGGGTGAATATTCCAGGCACCTCCTTGGAAACGTTCATTAGAGGAGACCGATAGGCTAATAGGGATAGAACACTGCCTCCAGAGGGCGCACACAGCACGTTCTAACAAACATTAGAGGAGACCGATAGGCTAATAGGGATAGAACACTGCCTCCAGAGGGCGCACACAGCACGTTCTAACAAACAAGAGTTGCACTTGGAGAGAATGAGAGAAAAGCTCCCATAACGTGCTCCATCCACCACGCCATTCCTCACGGGATGTCATACGGGTTCTGATAGCCCTTTTTACAGATAGTAGCGGTACATTATAGGAACACGTAGGATTCCCTCATGGGATCGGCCTCGGACCTCATCTTCTTATTTACTTGTTATTTGTTAACCTTCTTGAACCGTAGAGCGAAATCTAACGAGATGAAAGCTTTGGAATTAGCTAATAATCGATTACTAAGCTGATGTATCCAAATAAACGACAAGTAGCCGATTTAGTTTTGGATGGGTAGCGTTGCAGGTTCTGCCAGGAACTGTGTTCTGCAAGCTGCCTAAGGATCACCAGCTCCTGATATGTCCTCACGGGGTTGACTCTCGAAGCCTTTTCCTTTTTACTATGATAAGGAACACTTTAAAAAAAAAAACACAAGTTTTCTACAACATAAGACAGCATCAGTTATTTCTGTAGTAAAATAAAAGGCAAGAATTCTTCATTCTGACTTAATCTTCAGACATATTCTACATTATATATACTCTATCAGACATAAACGTGAAATTCTTTCCAGTTACAAATACATGTGCGTAGGTGCGTGTCTGCGTGTTGGACGTCCTCCCCTTCAAGTCGTCACTTTTTTTGTTCTCTCTCTCTCTCTACGTTTAACTTGATTGATGACCTGGTCGTGGGAACACTTCAAGACAACTGTCAATCTGACATTGATGGTATCTTGTAAAGCTGCTCCAAGATGAGTTCAGGCCAACTTATGTCCAACTTATGACCAACTTATTCAATGTATTGTAGCTGGAAGTATCACTAAATGAAATAATAGCATTGTAGGCAACATTTAAACCAATGTAGGATGTAAAATGTACGTTTCAAATGTATGGGCCTAACTTTGAACCAATTCATAACTATTGTAAACTTTGTTAGAGTTTCTTCTCTTTCCAAGACAATTTGTCATCTTCACGTAGCATTGGCTTCACTTGTAGCCTTAGTGATGCACCTTGTCCTTTACTGAATTGTTACTTTGTACGCCTATTGGAGATTTTCATCTTAGTAAAAAAAAATCTAGTTATTTAGTGTAATCGGTGTTCCGACAACAGAATGTGTTGATTGGCTATGTAATTTAGTAGGTACCGATACACTCTGTGCACTGTTTAGCGCTCAACTCAGTTTCTCGCTTACAGCACGAATATTTTTTATTCTTTAGTTGTCAACAGTGATCTTTTAATAGAACGTCCTTGACATTGTTGAAAATCGAAAAGTGATCGTGAAAATGCCAAATATTGTAAATGTAAACTTCGTCAAAGTTCTGGTTGAATTATAAACATGCTTTTAAGTGCAATTTGGTTTTATCCCTTTAAATCGTTACGCTATTTTACAAATATTTAAGCATGTTTTCAAGACATGAGGCGGCTTATCAAATGCGGGTCAGGAGTAAAAATCCCTAATAAGGCTTAGATGTTAAATTCTGGATTTATGGGCCAGTTGGAATGCTCATCTGAAATACGTTTGAGAAAGTAAATTTCATTGGTTGTTGACGTGTCTACAAGTCTGCAACATTGACCACCAGATTTGAAATTGAAGCATGATATACTGTGGACAAGGATAAACCAACACGAGACCTGGCCTCCATGTCGGGTGTTGAGTAGGTTGCAGACAGCTGCTCTATCTCAGTGGGTAATGGGAACGCACTTGTCAACACGGCCTTTTAAAGGACGAGGAGGGTTCATGAACCCCAAACTTATCACGTTCCTGCCCTCCAAGGCAGATATATTCCTGAAACAGCTGGATGGTTCAGCTTAACATCCCTCTATAACCCACGCGCTTTCATAACCAACACTAAGATCCCCCCCCCCCTTTCCCCTATTACCAATAAATATTTAAGGGTTCTCTTTAATTTCGTATATTACCCTCCTCCTGTATCTAGCCTTACATCATTTCTTATTGTATACACTCGATTGTAGTAGACCAGACATAGGCTACGTAGCTGAGACCAACTGGAATATAATGGATGTCTAAAGGGAAAGGCTGATTGTATGCACGAGGTGTGATCTTGCTGACATTTTATGTTACGTTATGTAATAAACTCAGCCATTAAACACTTGCTCTCAAATTTTGCATAGTATTACATAGTCCGAATATTTCAGTCAAATCGGATATATTTTTTGTTTATTTTATTTATACATAGTGCGGTACACCTATTGTGTAACATAAAGGCTCTTTTCAGATCTTGAGAAAATTCGTTATTTAATCTTTCATTTATCTCTCCTCCTCTTTCTGGTTCTGCGCCTTGTGTCTTTGTTGCCGGGTCCTGCTGTTATCGTGGTGTTGTTTTATTTGATTCGAAATTATTTTCGTTAACGCAGGACCCGCGATTATTACAGCTACCTGAAACATCTCGAATTTGGTTTGAACTCAGTTGCATCTTATTAGTTTTTAAATTAAAAAAAAAAATCCCTCTACTGTGTTGTGAGGTGAAGAAATAACTGATTTTGGCTGAGACGGTGCTAATCTAGGTCACCTAAGTCTATAATTAGCAGGCCTTTTTAGAAGGTCATTTGTTCACTGTAGTAGTAATCCTCAAGACATCTTAACTTTGCCAAGTTATGTAGAATGGATCTAGATGGATCTGTTCGTATTACGTACAACTAGATGCTAATCAAATCTGACAGTGGTTCTAAAACTTTCAATGTCACTGGTCACAAACTATTTATGCTCCTTTGGGTCTTTTTTTTTTCCTTTTACAGACCAAATCGCTATAGTCCTGAAATGTCCATGTATGGATATGTAGAGTGAAACGAGAAGGAATGGTCTTAGAGCAGAGCCTTGAAGTGGACATTCCGTAAATCAACCACTGAGCTTCATGAGATCTAGCTAGCTAGGAATCATGTTGAATTATATAAGTAGAAATAAATGAGAACACTGTCGTCTGCTATTAATAAGAACGCAACATCATGACTAAATTACTCCCAGATGCTGATCTCTTTAATGCTTTTTGTGGACTCTTTTAATGCCCTAAATAGGCTACACAGTCTGGGAAGCCTAGCAGTTAAACAACTAAAAAAAATGTAGAGGTCGTAAAACTAGAAGAAATGTAGAGGTCGTAAAACTTTGTATGGCAACTAGAAGAAATGTAGAGGTCGTAAAACTTTGTATGGCAACTAGAAGAAATGTAGAGGTCGTAAAACTTTGTATGGCAACTAGAAGAAATGTAGAGGTCGTAAAACTTTGTATGGCAACTAGAAGAAATGACCCTTGACAAAACTACACTGTTGAGTCTACATATGAACTTTGCTGTTAGATGGCAGTGACGTCATATCGCAAACAATTGTTATCGGGGCGTAACGAAAGGTCTGGGTGGGTGTAGGAGTATATATATATATTTATATCTATATTTATATAGTTACTGTGTATGTAGATACTTGTTTGACTACGGTTGAATTCCAAAGACAACGAGTAAGCAGAAGAGAAAATTTCGCCCCTAAAGAGTGAGCACGATCAAAACACGGTTTTTCATTTCTATCAAGTTAAATCTTCAATGGCAAAAGTTTACGCTTGTCTCTTTTTCTCATGTTGATTCTTTCACAGCTTCATAAAAAAAAAAAAGAATATCGGTTGATAGTTGTTCTCAGTGAGTCTGCGAATGCTGTGTTTGGCCACAAGTTAATCTCATCCAATCGTCTTCTTCCTAAATCTACCAGGAGTTGGACCCTCTGGCATTATTTTAATTATAATGACATATTCTTCTAAGTAATCCATCGGGATAGTGAAATTATGACTATCTGACATGTTCCGCAACATATTCCTATCTTTTTCTATATTACCCCACAATGTCCTCAGAAGGTAGCAGCTTCTAGATCTCTGTTGAACAAGGCACACTTAATAACAAAGTACTTCGTTCAATGGCATATACCTAGGGCAAGCAACTGACAATGAATAAAGGAGCAGACTCCTGTCTAAAGTGTCCTGATGTCTGTTTATCTTAATTTTAAAAAATTACATTTCGGGAAAATGTGACTATTAAAATATATAATGAAATGTAACTATTTAAATATATCACGAACTGTAGCCACTGTTACGACATTTCATGAAGTATATCACTGAATATATTTTAAAAGTCGCAAATTAATAATGTTACAAGATTGAAGTTACGGTAGCTATGTTTTCATTTTGTTGGTGACTTTGTAGGCCTACGCATGTAGTCTACATATATATTATCTGAATTAGTTTGGTGGTGAACTTCAACTTGTAGATATACGGAATAGTTCCAGTATTTCTCCTGTGGATAGAATTTGAAGTCCCTGAAGCATCATGTTTGGTGTATAGAATTTCAATAATTTTCATTGAATCAAGTTATAGTATTCTGTTCTGCATTCTCAAAGTATTAAGTCTACTTCGAGGTGTGCTTCTACAAAATTCTGCATGTGATAAAGTCTAGCATTTTATCATCAAAACCTTTATAACTACAGTTTAGAACATAGAGTTAGACTGGAAGAATTGAATAGTTACATATACAAACTGGAGAACTGGCGCTTAGTAGCAAGCATGATTCCCTTAGACATGTGCTGACCTTATGCAGATGTCAGCCCTCTGCAAATAAAAACACATTGTTTATTGTATGGGAATATGCCTATTTTAAACAACTTAAATGCCAAAGGCATTGTTTTCAGTAGACTGTTTCGGCCAGAAGAATTTAGTTATAAAGTTAGACTGGTATGTTTATAAATGAATATGGTTGTGGAATTCTACATCAACATAAATATTCGAAAAAGGTTATCTTAACTTATCTTAACATAGTGATAGTTGATACCAAGGTAGATTCTGTTGCTGGTTGTGTATGTTTTGTACAGGGTAGATTTGATAGTATTTATAAAACTTAGCTTTTACCAGTCTTTTATTGTATATGCAAAATGTCTTTTTTTTACTGTAACATTTCACAATGCTTTTTTTTTTTATTATATATGCAAGTGTAGGTTAACTTATCACTGTCATTTTGATGGTCCCAGATTTGAACGCTGACTTCCGCTAGAATTTAATAATCATTAAATCTGAAGGAATATCCAAAACACATTAAACAAACCAAACCTCAGCCATTTTGTGCCATACACTAATTCAATTTCAAAGTTCAATTTGAAAAATTAGCATCACATTATAAATAGATTGGTTTCATGTCAAATTGACACTGGAGCAGGTGAACAGATGCAATAATATATTTCAATTGAAACAGACCTTTTAGAAGAGAAATAAAATGTTTTTCATAATTCTTTCTGCTGATGTTTTCTCAAAAAAAAAATGGATTCATAAATTTTAACCATGCCAAATTTTTTTTTTTTCAGCGTGACTGTCCTGATGGTCAACTGTCCAGAGAAAAGTTCAAAGAGGTCTATGCCCAGTTCTTCCCTGGGGGTGATCCCAACGCTTTCTGTAATCATGTATTTCGCTCTTTTGACAAAGACGGCAGCGGTTCCATTGAGTTTAAAGAATTCCTACTGGCCATCAATATAACATCCAACAAAGGTGACCCCAAGGAGAAACTCAACTGGGCCTTCTCCATGTATGACATTGATGGAAATGGAACTATAGACAAAAGTGAAATGGAAAGTATAATCAAGGTAATTCTCTTTGGGTTAATTAGTTATTGACTCAACATTGATTTCAAATACTAGTAGAATATAGACAATGGAAAGTATAATCAAGGTAATTCTCTCTGGGCCATTTCATCATTGACTAAACATTGATTTCAAATACTAGGAGAATATAGATACATATATAACAACAAACATTAAAGAACAAGAGTAAAGTATGCAAGTGAGACCTGGATACTGACAAAAATAAAAAAATTGTAGCCTACTAAACACGTTACACAGGGGCATAGCTAGGAATTTCCCATCGTTTATAGGCCCGGGGTACTAAACCTCTTTGGGGGCCCATGCATTTTATTTAATATTTCATTTTTATTGTGAAAAACACTCAAATGGGGGCCCGGGGGGATTTTCAAATTCTCCCCCCTCCTCCCCCCACCTGAGCTATGCCACAGACTTTACAAAAGAAAACTCTTAGAAAAAAAGGAAGGAACTACACACACACACACACACACACGCACGCACACACACACAAAATGTTGAATATGAAATTGGACGGAGACAAAAGTTGTTACCTTTAAATTCTTCACTTTTGTTTGTTGAATGTATTTATCACAAAAACACACACCCCTTTCTTATCTTATCTTATAAATTACAGATGATCCTTCTGAATAGAAGATAATTCACCTATTTAAACAATACACAGTCAAATGGATCCAACACTGAAAAAAATTTAAATAATAACTACCTTTTATTTCCACTACTAAGCTCATTCATCCAGCTAGAGTTGGTGCACTAGGGGATGTAATACAAATCATGAAATAGATGTCTTCAAACAGTATTCAACATGTCCCATCATTTTAGACTGTTTCACAACTCAGCACATCCAGTTGCTTGACCATCTATACTTTAATATTAAATTTATTTATATTTTGTGTAGTCATGTGAAATCCTGCACTTATCCTTTATCTTCAGAATCCAAAAGATTGTCATAATAATTATTTTTATAAATATAAACCAGGGGAAGTAGCTCTAACTAAATGTTAATTCCCTTTCTTTTTTTTTCTTTCTCCTCTGACCAGGCCATCTACAACATGTTGGGGAGCGCAATTCAGGATCAAAACATTGAATCCCCACAGGAGAGGACCACAAAGATCTTCAATAAGATGGACACTAACAATGATGGTGTCTTGTCCAAGGAAGAATTCGTCCAGGGCTGCATGAACGACCGCTGCCTCTACCAGATGCTTACAGCAGATGGAGAAGCACCTAAGGAATAATGTTAGAAATTTGTTTCTTTTTTGTGGGGATTTGGGGTGGACCAGTGTTTGGGATGGGGTGGGAGGAAATGGGGGCAGGGCTCATCTTATTGGCTGTTGGTGTAAAGAAAGAAGAAAACATGGGCTGTGAGATTGAATGGGATGCTCTCCCCTGCAAACTAAATATGAGAGTATATTTTTTTAAGAGTGAAATGTGGTATAAATGATTAAAACATGCATTTTAAAGTGCTGCTCTCTATATGTATTTTTTCATTACAAAAATTAATTTCATTTATTGTTACAATTATGAAAAAAATGTACATTTATTTTTACTGATGCTTTTTCTTAATTTATGAATTCCAATTCATTAAGAACTTTGAATAAAATGTATTATAATATGCAAATTTTATTTTCTAATGTTTCTTAGACTTTCTGAAATAACACAGTAGTGGTTATTAGTAAAGCTGGTGTTGACATGTGGCCTAATTGTTGTTCACAATCCTACTCTTTAAGCACTTTTGATTGTTAGATTAACTTGTTCATTTTAATTATGTTTTTGAAAATAAACAAACTTTATATAATAATGTTTTCTTTCAAAATAAACTCAACTAATTAGACTAGTAATAAATAATGGTTTAACAAGATAAACAGTAACATTTAATTCTGAAGAGTTAGATATGGACTTATGGAATTTATGCTTTCATTTTGAAAACAAAGTATTTTAGTGTGTTTAAGTATCTACGCAATTTTATAATCAAGAAAATTTATGTGTCATTATTGAATGTTTTTGAAATACACTATATATATTTATAAATGATTGACATTTTGTAGTTCTTCCTTTTTAGCTACTTATAATTTACAAATAAAAATAGTGACAACAAAAACTTCCCAAAGCTTCATGTTAAGACCAATTTAGGGACCATTTTAAAATGTCAGACAATTTATCTTGAACATCATTTGGCTGGCAAAAATATTGCTTAGTTCTATTTTAAAGTACCGGTACTACTAATTCATCTTTCTATGAGTTAAAACATAATGAAATCTCATAACTGTGTTTCAATTTCTGCTAAGTGTGTAATCGGTTGATCAATAAAATATTATCATAGTTAAAGAAATGATGAGACTCTTTATGCTTGAGAATGTAGAGGCATCTCCACAATGACTGGACATTTGTTTACACAGCCTTGTATGACCACAACTCTCACACCATGGTACTCAGAACAAAATGTTGCTACGCACATTCTTTAAGTCTTGATTGTTTTTCATAATAAACTACTTAGAAAGCTATATTCACTTTGGATGTGTTAGTTGCTGTTTCAATTTTATTTTAGATATATTTGTGTATAATGTCCATAATTTGCTTTGGTAAACATGAACATGGCCAAGTTGTTATTAATCCCAGCAATTTTGTTTGTTTTGCTTCTATCACCACTCATTCAAAGTCCACACTCCTTAGAACATGAGATCACAATGTCTGATGCCTCACAATGTCTGATGCCTTTGAACAGTAATTTCATGTTTCATCCTTTTATTTTGTTTCAATTTTAAACATTCCCTTTTTTTGATTTGCTTCAATTTGTGCTGTGTTCTTATATTCCTAAAACATTAACTGCTTTTCAATCTACCTGTTTATCACTGACCACCAGTTCTTCAGAGAATTGGAAAGTTGGATTCAAAGTTTTAAAGTGTGTTTTCTTTTTAGAGAATTACATGTTAACTGATTTGATTTGTGGCATCTCTATGGCAAAAAGCATATAATATTGAAGTCTTGGAGTAGACGGGATTGAAAGTTATCAGAAATTAACTTTTTAAAGTTCTTTTTCTTTTTACATTAGGTAATGTTGAGTACCCTGGGCATAAAAATGATGAATATGCAATGATCTCAATGTAATGCGTTATCAGGGGACAAGACTGATTTCCAAATTTACCAACAGGAATTTATTTGTTTTTCTCCCTTAGATTAAAGGGGAAAATTTTTTTTCAGAGATTCAACTAATCAGGTATTGTCTTTGTTTTGCTTATGAATGTCCATAATTGAATTTCCATTTTTTTTCATTTTCCAAAAATTTTACTTAAAGCTGCTTGAACTAAGTAACTTATACTACAATAAAGCTTTTGGAACAGTTCTTTACATTTATTTGTACAATTTCTATTTGACTCTACTTCTCACACGGCTGATTGCTGAAATATACAAAAATATTGTTCAAAGAAGAAAAAAAAAGGTTTGTGACTAATTTGAATATTTAACTGTACAATCTGAATGTTACTGATTTAATATATTTATATATTCACATTATATATTATATCTTTGTTTTATAATTGCTATGTCTGAAGAGAGTTTGTAATCTCAATAACATTATTTTGAAGATAAAATACACTTTTTCTTACTTTTAATTACATTATGATTGTCATGATAAAATTAAATATTTTATATATTTTAAAATGACACAAACAGCTTACAAAGTATAGATTTTGTGAAGTTAACATTTTAGATAATATATCCATATGGCATATGGTTTGATTTATGCATAACCCCAATTAATTCTATCAATATTGCATGCCCAGTGCACTCTGTGGAGGTATTTGTAAAAGTCCTCTGTGCTGCCTTTAAGCCTTGGTAAGACAACAAGTCAGATAAATCTTGAAATATTTATATTTTGTCTCCTTCTAACTTCCGATCATCAGTTTGGTAGCCAAAGCTTTTAGGCCACAGAGAGGCCACACCTTGCTTTGCTCTCTATTTTGATGCATCAACCTTTGCCACTTGTCCATTTCATGATATTAAACTTTATATAAGTCACTGATGTATTTAATCACATCTAAATTACATTTTCTCCTTCATATATCTCTATATAGGCCTATATACATAGATTTTTAAATTCCTTCCATTTAGTTTGTTTCTATTTGTTAGTTACTGAAGGTAATAAAAACTGTCCGCTAATTGATTTTTATTTTTTTTTTTGTATTGTTTTTCTTTCACAAGTTGAATAGTAGTTTTGATGGGTTACAGGAAATTTCTTAATGACTTTTTTTTGGTGATTAATATTTGGTCCAATTGTTGACTCAATAAGAATCTCTGTTGGCCAAATGTTAATTACTATCCTAAGATTTGTTTGCTAAATGTGAATCATTAGCCCAGATTTGTTGGCTAAATATGAATTTACTTATCTTGGTCAATGAAAATTTTTAGCCAGATAAGATTAGTTCGCTAAATGTAAATTCTTAGCCCTAAGAAGCTTGCTGTCAAATTAGAGTTGTTAACATCTTAAGATTTTTGGCCAACAAAAAAATGCTAGCCTATTGAAACTTGTATGCCAATGAGACTAATATAGGCTGATAGTCAAGTCAATGAGATTATTCAGTTTCTTAATTAAAAGAACTGTAGGTCCAAAGAGACTTGCTGAATAGTTGAAAGTTGTTGACCCAAAGATACTTGCTGGTTAATGAAAGTACTTGGCATAATGAGATTTCTTGACCAAATGATTGCAACAATCTCTGTAATGATGTTTAGAAAAAAAAGAAATGGAGTATTATATAATATTTTACAATGTAGGGGAATACTTTAGGAAGATCTTGAATTAACTTAAACCCTGGCACAACACATAACTTGTCTTTATAAAATTACAATTGTATGATCCTGGGTTAATATCCTGCCCGCTACCATCCCTCGTTGTTCTTTGGGAGGTTTTGGGTTAGGAAGTAGATTATCTGCAACTCTGAAGGAACATCCAAAACATAAAACTTTGTAAAACATTTACAACATTTCAGCTTAAAGGGTGATGGTGTCACAATGTTAACAGTATAAACAAGAAAACAAAACAACACTTTATTCTGGCAATAGTTTCTCAAAATATTATTTAGTTACAGATTTCATATCAAACATATTTAATACATTTGTATAATTCAATGAAAAAACATATTTAAATCATATTATTATATTAATACCACTGGCAAATATAATTAATACATTTTTATATATTAACATTTGCAGCTTTAGCTGTTTCCAGGGCCCTGTGACAGTGTTTTAAGGGGGTGAAGGAGCATAACCTTAATTCTAATTCTAACTCTAAATATCATTCAAAGCGCTTTTGTGGTCATTGGTATGGATGGTGGAAAAACTTCAACCATATAGAGAAACAAGTTATTGTGTAAGAAAACTGTTTTTAAATAAATCATCCACACTGTATATCAGTCTTTAGAATATTGGCCTGGTACATTGGAGAGTGTGACTGGGTGCACACATTGGCTACATGGGTTTATGGTGACAAAAAGAGCTCGCATTGTGATCAAATGTATTTTATATATATAGTATGTTATTCAGTGTCGGCCTTCGGAAGGGTTCAACAGTTGTGCCTGCACAAAACTAAATGAATGGGGATCTACAAAAGGTAATGATATTAAAGCAATGATTTATATAGTGATTTTGGATGAAAGATTTATGTAGGTGTTGTAAGATAAGAGACTTATGTAGTGTTGTGAGATAAGAGACTTATGTAGTGTTGTGAGATAAGAGACTTATGTAGTGTTGTAAGATAAGAGACTTATGTAGTGTTGTGAGATAAGAGACTTATGTAGTGTTGTGAGATAAGAGACTTATGTAGTGTTGTGAGATAAGAGACTTATGTAGTGTTGTGAGATAAGAGACTTATGTAGTGTTGTGAGATAAGAGACTTATGTAGTGTTGTATGTCCCGCTTCTCTCAGGCCTGTAAAGAATATGGCTTGACTATTAGCACGAAGAAAACAAATGTTATGGGACCACCTACTACAGCACCACCCTCCATCCTCATTGACGATAACAAGCTGGACGTCGTAAACGAATTCTGCTATCTGGGATCCACAATTACAGATGACCTGTCCCTAGAAGAGGAGATGAAAAAACGCATAGGGAAGGCTGCCTCGACATTCGCTAGACTCAGACTAAGAGTTTGGGAAAACCATAAGCTAACTACGGTGACCAAAATGGAAGTCTACAAGGCATGCGTTATGAGTACACTGTTGTATGGCAGTGAATCATGGACCACCTACGCAAAGCAAGAGAGAAAACTAAACTCATTCCATTTGAGATGTCTCCGTAGGATCTTGAATGTCACATGGAAAGAAAAGTGTGCAATACTGAGATCCTTGCGCGATCAGGTATTCCCAGCATCTTTACAGCCCTCAGATAACGCCGTTTGCGCTGGCTTGGACATGTTCGCCGGATGGAGGACAAGCGCATCCCGAAAGTCATCCTCTATGGTCAACTCGCGACTGGCACAAGAAAAACTGGTCGCCCCCACCTCCGTTATATAGATGTAATAAAACGTGACCTCAAATCAGTGAACATCAATACTGACAATCGGGAAGACATAGCTCTAGACCGCAACAGGTGGAGAGAGACAGTGACAAAGAAAGCTATGGACAGTGAAAGTACATGGGTCTCAGCCCAGGAAGAAAAACGCACAAACCGGAAAACGGCCAGCTCCTCTACCACCGAAGCAAAAGCCAAGGGGACCCTAACTTGCGCTATCTGTGGACGGGAGTGTCTCTCCAAAATAGGGCTCCACAGCCACATGAGGAAGTGTGCTCTGAGATGAACCATAGTCGTCCTATGACTGAAGGAGGCCAATGAAGATAAGAGACTTATGTAGTGTTGTGAGATAAGAGACTCATGTAGTGTTGTAAGATAAGAAACTTATGTAGTGTTGTGAAATAAGAGACTCATGTAGTGTTGTGAGATAAGAGACTTATGTAGTGTTGTGAGATAAGAGACTTATGTAGTGTTGTGAGATAAGAGACTTATGTAGTGTTGTGAGATAAGAGACTTATGTAGTGTTGTGAGATAAGAGACTTATGCAGTGTTGTAAGATAAGAGATTTGTGTAGTGTGATGAGAGCAGTGTTTGCTTTAAGCAAACCAAACACTCCCATACACACCAAAATATCTATATCACATTGTATCTATAACTCCTGTTTCAACTTAGTGTCATTTCAAAGCCACGATTCTCAGCTACACAAATCTACTGTACATTTATTTCCTGCAACTTGTCGTCTTTTGCTTATCAACTTCCTCAGTGTCAGGGTGATCTTTTTTGTGTCTCCTAAAACCACATTTTCTTCTTCATTGCACCTCCCCCCGCCCCGCCCTTTCCTTCCATTTATATTTGTAATATCTACATGCTAAGATTCCATATGATCACACGGAGTGTGTTGTGACGTCTGTCTGTGTGTTTGCCAGTTAGAAAACCCTCGTGACACCAATCAATGGCGCCGTCAAGCTGGGCGCGTGTACTCCCTGTAATGGCGGCGCCCCAACATTATTTTTTTCTACGTTCGTGCTGCTGTTGTAACACTTGCATTTATCGATCATCTCCCCTTCGGAGCAGACTCTGTTCTGGATCTTTCTCTCCCCCCCCCCCCCCTCGTCTGTCGACCTCATTACAAGTTGCCGATGGGAGGACGGACTCGACATACTCCTTTAATCCTAAAGACTAGAAGGTTCATTAACTCTATTTGGCACTTCGAGTGAGTGAGTGAGTGATTGGTGCGGGGGGGGGGGGGGTGGTGGTATTAAAGCAAGTAATTACAGCTCTGAAATAAAAAGAATGTTTATCTCTGAGTAAAATTATGAACGTTAGTTAACATTTTGTTGAGTAATTAAGACTTTGAACATGTTAAGTATTGGAGACTTTGTACATGATAAAAATAGAAGACGTAGGTCTATACACTTTGAACGACACTTTCCTAGATCTAATAGGATTTGATCGTTTTATGAATTAGTTCAAAGGGATTTCTATCAGAAAAAAGGTAGTTTGATAGTTTAATGAGGTCTCTACCCATCTCTCCCAGAGTTTTGATTAATACAGAGTCGTTCTTTTGAGAGAGACAGTGCTTCTTTGATTTCCTTTTTAATAGCTAGTATTAGCTGCAATAGTAGATCTACTGAATACATAAATATTGGCCTAAAATCCCAGACAAGTTGATGTCAGATATAAACCAAAACTCATGAATGCAGGTCAATAAATCCAGGATGATTCCCTGGTCGTGTGGTAAGCGCTTCAACTGTCATTTCGATGTTCCCGAGTTCTAATACTTATTGCTGTCATCCCTTGCTACCCTAAAGGAGATTTGGTCTAGGAAATAGCAATGTCTATTTCTGAAGGAGATTTGGTCTATGAAATAACAATCTCTATTTCTGAAGGAGATTTGGTATAAAAAGTAACAATGTCTATTTTTGAAGATTTGGTCTAGGAAGTAACAATCTCTATTTCTGAAGGAATGTCCATAACTTTTTACAAAGTTGTCTTTTTATTTATAGGCATTTAATTTAAAATCATGGCAACTATTCTATCCTAAATTTAGTAGCCCTATGCAGAGCTAAGAAATCTTTTTTTTTTTTGTATGAATGATTAGAGTCGATTCTACTTTTCATGTGTGGCTATTAAGTGGCTTCTTTGCAGTACATATCCCAGTCTATTGATTCACCTAGAAAGTCCCAGCCCTTTTTATTTTCTTTGTAGCCATTGTTAATGGACACGAATGTTGACTCATGAAGAAAGTCGTCAAATACACCTGGAAACAAGTGACAGACATTGAATAGAAACATTGGAGTAATCAGAGTGATAGTTAACATCTGTTGATCTCATCTCATTGACCTGTACATCCTAGAACACATAATATGTAGCAACATCATAAACCACTTAGTCAAACATAATGTCCTCACCCCATACCAACATGGCTTTAGGAAATATAGATCATGTGAAACACAACTAATAGGACTGATTGATGATTTTTCAAAAGGTTTAGATAATAGTGAACAAATAGATGCTATCTTACTAGATTTTTCCAAGGCTTTTGACAAAGTTCACCACCATAGTTTGCTTAAAAAATAAAAATATTTCGGCATTAATGGTCCACTGCATCAGTGGATTAAAGATTTTCTGATAAGGAGAGAACAAACAGTAATAATAAATGGCTCTTAATCAAAACCAATAACAGTAAACTCAGGTGTACCTCAAGGAACAGTCTTGGGTCCACTACTATTTTTAATTTACATAAATGATTTACCAAATTGCATTAGTTCCGGAACAAAAGTCAGATTATTTGCAGACGATTGCATAATATATAGAACAATAAAAACAACCCAAGACACAGATATTTTACAAAGAGAATTAGATGAATTACAGAAATGGGAATCAAATTGGAGCATGTCTTTCCACCCAGAAAAATGTCAGTTGTTAAGAGTAACAAAAAAAACTAAAACAAATTAATTCCACTTATCTTATTCATGGCAAACCAGTAACACAGACTAAAAACGCAAAATACCTAGGTGTTATAATAAATGAAAAACTGTCATGGAATCCACATATTGATGAAACTATAAAAAAAAATCAAACAAAGCATTAGGATTTATTAAAAGAAATTTCTATAAATCAAATAAGAACATAAAACTAAAATGTTATTTAACCTTGGTTAGGCCAATAATAGAATATGCATCCTCCGTTTGGGACCCCTCAACTCAAGAAAACATTAAGAAACTGGAACAAACACAAACTAGAGCAGTGAGATTCATAACAAACGAATATTCACATTTGACTAGAGTAACACCTTTAGTAAAATCACTAAATTTAGAAAGCCTTCAGGATAGAAGACTCAAAAGTAAAGTAGCAATTATACATAAAACACTGAACCATAATCTTCAAATACAAAAACAAAATTTAATAAAATACTCTGAAAGACACAAAGATAAAGGCATATTCCTTGTTCCATATGCTAGGACAAATGTTTACAAATGCTCCTTCTTCCCTAGTGCTATTAGAGCATGGAATGGGTTGCCTGAGCTAGCCAGGAAAACCAGTGACTTGGCAGAATTTAAGTCATTGGTTAATATGCATGACTAAATGCATGACGCGTAGGACGTAATCATCTTCTTTCTTGAAGTAACGTCTGTATTATATAAGATAAGAAGATAAGATATGCTGTTCCATAAAAGGAGCAGCCTGGCATGGAGTCGAATGAGATGTCATAGTGTCATTTCAAACCTTTGCACATGTCATCCAGATGACATCAAAGAATATCGACGCCCTGGTGCTGACTTCCGGCCCGTAACATGGCGTGTCTTGAGTGTGTGTGTTTGTGCTTCAAGCCTCCGGCCCGTCCCTCCTTCTTACCCCCCCTCTTTTTATTTTTCTTTCCATTCATCAAGACCCACCATATCATATGAGCAGGAACCCATTCATTCTGGACAGTATTTAGATAACTCGGAATCTGGTCTTTGTCTAGCGCCCTGCCCCCCCCCGCCCCCCAATCTCCACCATGACAAGACTCCACATACCAAAGGATGTGTGAGCTCACTATCGATCCGCCTCTTTCTCCTCCGGTACTCATCAATACTCCCCCCCCCCCCTCCCGTCTCTAATTCTATCTCGTAGCCTTTAGATATGTTCTTGTTAGTTTATTATTCCTTCACCCCGGCCTCAGCTTAGACTCTGTGTGTGTGTGTGTGTGTGTGTGTCCCCCAAAGTGTAGAGGGTAAAAAAGACTGAAATCGGTACCCCCGTGCTAATTTATCGCTGTATGGCGCTTCTATATGGCACTGTATTGCTGTATGGCGCTGTTAGCCAAGCTGAGTGTTACTTTTATAATGACATTTTGATTAGAGCAGTGTTTCCCAAACTGTGTTCCGCGGAACACTACTGTTCCACGAGGCCTGAATAGGTTTTCCACGCACAAATGGAATAATTAACTAGTAGGCCAATAGGTGAATTAATCTCTCTAAAAAAATAAGCAAAGTGTTTCTTCTAAATATTGAGAATGTGCGAAGTGTTCGTTAGAGAAAAAGTTTGGGAACCATTGAATCGCAGCCACCATAGTCAGTCTCTGTGCACATAATTGTATTTATATAGGTCAGACATAGTAAGATTTGGGGAGGGAGAACTTTAGCTGTTCTAATTACTGTAAACATGTGTTCGTTTATTTGGCTGCTTAATGCTTACAATTATTTCTTCGAAACCCTCTTGGGTTGGAGGATACTTAAGTTTATTTTTTAAGCGAAAAAAGAAAGTAAACTAATATTGGAGTAAGCTACTTATGGTAAAAATTATGTTTTCAAACTTTTAATAAATTATGACACTATATAGGCCTAGGACATGCGCGATATGACATTCGCGATATGACATGTGCTATATGCCATGCACTACATAACGTGCACTAAATGACATGTTCTATGTGTTTCATTTTGTTCTACGAATTTCGGATGTTCCTTCAGAGATGAAGATTAGTCCTACTACATCCTAACCAAAACCTCTCTCAGGACGGCCGGGGGGAGGGGGGGGGTGGCGGCGGTCAGTATTCGAAATTGGGATAATCGAGGCAGCGGGCCAGAACGCATAAGGCCAAACAGCCATCAACACACTATTGACACGCACACGAACTTTTGGGTCAAGATTTTGACTTTTCACAGAGAAGATACATGTCCCCGTATGTTATCGTATGCCATCATATATTATTATTATTATTTAGTGCTATGAAAATGTCTGCCTCCTCACCGAATCATATTTGAACCCAATTAGAATTGGTAGGGTGTCATGTGGCCAGAACAACGACCAACCTTTTTACTTCTTCCCAACTAAAGTCCGGTCCCCATTAGAGCTGAGTGGACTCAGCAGCGCCGTAATGATGCCAAAAATAAATGTCCAGTCTTCACCAGTATTCGAACTAGGAACCCTCGGTTTAGAAGCCAAGCGCTTTACCACTCAGTAACCGCGCCATGACACCATTGTTAACCGTGGGCCACAGAAACAAATGACCTTTACATCATCTGCCCTAAAGATCACAAGGTCTGCAAGGGGTACTTCTAGATTGGTAGATTACTTTTTGTTAAGTGTTAAAGAGTTATAAAGGGTTGTCTAACAAACACAAATAATGTTCATTTCCGATATCAATAGTGCTAGTTACTGTTTACTCACATACTGATATCAATGCAGTGATAAAAATTCTACTTCCACTGTGCCAAGCTCAACTCTTATCAATGTCTTTGAGATCTGTAATTTCTTTTAGTTTATAGCCTCTGAATCCCCTTTTCATGTTTGAGACTTTTTTTTTTCCTTACAAATTTTGCTGTCATTTTATTTTTGGATATTTTCTCTGCAAGGCTACATCGAAGCCATTTTAATGGCGTCCAATGAATTCATGCGATTGGATGTCTCAGAGGGGCGGGGTAGGTGGGTGCTGCACGCGCAGTGATGGCACGGTGACACCCCAGAGTTCCCTATGACAGGAAATCCGAGAGGCTGAGTACCCCGTGTGTTGTTGTTTTCTCTGTAATCTACGGCTCACCAAGGACTTTGAACATTTCTCACTCCGCATGCATACTCTTTTGGTTGGTATCTCTTTACGGTAAGCTTTCATAGCTTACTTCTGAGTTGCTTTATTCGCATAAAGAGTTAGATCTAGATCTAAATCGAGTTGTGTTCTTCTTGCATCTTTGCACACTGAAAACAAATAGACTTCGTCTTAACAAAGACTTAGACTTAGATCTAGAATTGTAACTCAACTTTGAGACTTTCCTAGCTTGCTAAACTGTTATGTGAAACTTTGCAACGCTCCCCAGCAAGGACTACGCCCATGGAACCAAAACTAGAGTGAAGGTTTCTTTGTGCTTGTCTTCATTCGATTGTGAGGGTGAAAATCCAAAACTGCAACGATTTGAATGGACAGTAAGACGACACGTCAATACGCCAGGTCAGAAACGTTTAAGTGGCTTTCATAATTAAAGGTAAATGCTGCTATATTTTTTTTAGTTGCTTATTGGCTTCAGTGTCAGATTTAGACTTGATAAAGGCCCTCAGATATTTGAGATATGCTGCCCATATGTTAGTATTAAATATTTCATGGAGGCCCTAAGCTACAGCTTGTGTTACCTATAAGTATATCCGGCCCAGATTAGCTGTGTATTTTAGCAAAGCAATGTAATGAGAGAGACCAAATAGCTTAATGCTGCATATATTATATTGACTCAATCTTTTTATATATGTATTATCATAGTATGCCTAATCTAGTTAAATAAATTACTCCTTTCATACCTTTCGATCTAAATGTCATCTGTTTATATGGCCGACGGTTGACGAGGGGGACATGTGCCCAGCACAACGGCCTTTACTTTCCCCGGCTAATGTCACCATTAGAAGTTGGATGAATCCAGGGGCGTCCTAAAATTCCTGAAACTCAAAATCCCAGCCTTCACCGAGATTTGAACCCTGGAACCTCAGTTCGAAAACCAAGCGCTCTACCATTCCGCTACCATGCCTCATGCTTAATCTACTTATGAACTTTTCTTAGTATGGCTTTGTCTATGACCAATAGTGTCTTTGAACAATAATGTATACGACCCATAGTGTCAATAACCAATAAGATCTAAGACCAAAAGTGTCTTTTGCCGATAGTGTCTATGATGAATAGTGCCTATGACCAATAGTATCTTTGACCAATAATGTTTAGGATCAATAATATCTATGACAAATATTGTCTATGACTAATAATGTCTGTGACCAAAAGTGTCTTTGACCAATGATGTTTATTACCAATAGTGTCTATGAAAAATAATGTCTTTGACCAATAATGTCTGTGACTGATGTGTCTTTGAACAATAGTATTTTTTTTTTACTAATAGTGTCTATGACTAATTTTGTCTATGAACAATGGTGTCTTTGACCAATAATGTCTATGACCAATAGTATCTTTGATCAATAATGTCTATGACCAATAGTGTCTATGTCAATTGCGCCACATACAATTTTCCGACACGCGTGTCATGGCCCACCCTTAAAAAGTGGTCTACTTTTATGGATCCGAACCCCCTCTGGCTTTATTAAGCAATGCGGTCAGAAGTTTCGAGGGACTGCCAGATATGACCCATTGGTCATAGGTAATTAAGACTAGTCTATTAGATTTGTTAATTCATTTCGTTGGCCGCCCAGTGTTACCTTTCACAATCAGAAATGTAAAATAATTCGCCAACAATGTCAACAAAATACAATCTGCGCCATACTTGAATAATTGTCTTGCTACGTGGTAAAACTATTCAAATATATCCTATCTTATATAATACAGACGTTACTTCAAAAAAAGATGATTACGTCCCATGCGTCATGCATTCAGTCATGCATGTTAACTAATGATTTAAATTCTGCCAAGTCACTGGTTTTCCCGGCTGGCAAAGGCAACCCATTACATACTCTAATAGCACTAGGGAAGAAGTAGCATTTGTACCTATTAGTCCTAGTATATGGAACGAGGAATGTGCCTTTATCTTTGTTTCTTTCTGAGTATTTTATTAGACGTATATTGTTTTAATTAATTATTAATGTCTGAGAGAAATAAAAAAACAACTTTTCGTGACCTTAGTTTAATCTCGTTTTTATTTCTTTCGTTGCGATATCACGTTTCAATGCCTCGGTCAAAAAATACATATAAATAATGCAACGGCATCAAACCCCACCACGCGAGCGCTTTGTTTGTTTACAGTTGTCAAGCTAATCTTTTGTGAGTAAAGTTTAAATAAAACGAAACAAAGGAAAATTGCGGTTAGCTTTATCATTGCTTTTTAGTTACCATGGCAACAGCTGATATAATTTACTTTTTAGCACATGTAAGTTCTATTGGCACGTAGCTATATCGTGTAACTATTGGCAAGTAACTATGAACGCGTAGATATTGACACGTTACCTTTGGTACATTATTTACACTGTAATGTATTGTGCAGGGCCGGCCTTAGTCATAGGCAAACTGGGCAGGCGCCTATGGCCTCCGATTGTAAGGGGGGGGGGGGGGTTTGCAAAAGACTGAAAACATTTTTGTTTAGAGACGAATTAGCGAAACTCTTTCCCAATGCTATTGTTAGAGTACACCAGAATTTAAATAGATTGCCCACTTTTAATTTTTCGCTGTTTATTTTGTATTTTCAGCGGCCCCCGAGAGGGGAAAGACGCTATTAGTTTTGTATGGAATGTCTGTCCGTCCCGTTTAGATCTCGTAAAGTAGAAAAGATAGTGAAAATCCGACTTTATAATATTTTAGACCATTCAAAGTTATGATGCGACGGCTACTTTTTTCTTTTCTGAAAGCAAAAACTCTAGTTTTTTAAATCACTAATGCAAGCATTTTTATTCATAAAAAATACACCACTTTTACAACTATTCACTATTAATATTAACAATACGAGAGACTCTTTAGAAGGGGAGGTGCACTTTCTCCATATCTGTAACACATTTATGCAAATGGATTTAGATTTTTGTCAAAAATTATTTTTTTATATTTGTATTGCTAAGTTAAATAAGTTCTGTCATACTAACTACTACATTTACACAAAAAAAATGTTTACTTTTTTTAAAGAGAAAAAATCTATTTAGTATGCATATAAGTTGGACATAATTAAAAATTAGTTTTTCATATTATCGCATGAACTGCAGCGCTGCACTACGGCTATAGAACACTTAACTAAAAGAATTATTTTTTCTACGGAAATATTTTTTTTTTGAGAATTTGAATAACAGATTGACCCTTTACAAAAAAATTAGATCAATTAGATATTCATTAAAAGTCAGTTAGGCCAGGTTCACATGTAACTTCACATTCACTTTCACCTATCCTTTGGTCTGCTGGACAGCTGGGGTACCACACAAGATCTGTCAACCTTCTTTCTCTATTTTTCTCTGTCATGTGTCTTTGATAGAATTTAATCCTATGTTTTTTCTGAAAATATTAATACCTGCCTGTTTATCTGACTGGGTGGACCACTTCGGGGACCGATTTTGAGTTTGTGTTTCCACACAAACTGTCTTTGTAACCTTGTTTTATTTCATTTGGCCAAAATAGACATGATATATTCTTGGAACTAGTCAAGTGTAGGGCCAAAATAGACATGATATATTCTTGGAACTAGTCAAGTGTAGGGCCAAAATAGACATGATATATTCTTGGAACAAGTCAAGTGTAGGGCCAAAATAGACATGATATATTCTTGGAACTAGTCAAGTGTAGGGCCAAAATAGACATGATATATTCTTGGAACTAGTCAAGTGTAGGGCCAAAATAGACATGATATATTCTTGGAACAAGTCAAGTGTAGGGCCAAAATAGACATGATATATTCTTGGAACTAGTCAAGTGTAGGGCCAAAATAGACATGATATATTCTTGGAACTAGTCAAGTGTAGGGCCAAAATAGACATGATATATTCTTGGAACTAGTCAAGTGTAGGGCCAAAATAGACATGATATATTCTTGGAACTAGTCACGTGTAGGGCCAAAATAGACATGATATATTCTTGGAACTAGTCAAGTGTAGGGCCAAAATAGACATGATATATTCTTGGAACTAGTCAAGTGTAGGGCCAAAATAGACATGATATATTCTTGGAACTAGTCACGTGTAGGGCCAAAATAGACATGATATATTCTTGGAACTAGTCAAGTGTAGGGCCAAAATAGACATGATATATTCTTGGAACTAGTCACGTGACATAGCCGTTATAAAGAAATACAGTGTTCATAGAAGAGAAGAAGAAAGGGACACAACTAAATACCAGACGACAACTAATTTCAATGACTAAGAATGTCAACTAGTGCTCTATGGTGGTCAACAAGTCTAGTGCTCTATGGTGGTCAACAAGTCAGACACTTGGTGATTTGTCTATCAACAAATGTGTGTGCTATTGTGGATACTAAACAGTCTTTTTTATTTTGGGCCCCTATCCCATGAAGCATGGTATTTTTAAACGGAAACAAAGCTCTTGGGCCTTAATTTTCTTATTTTTAATCAGCTTCTATTAAGAATAGTTATTGCAAAAGTTAATTGTGTTGATCTGTGATGTAATTAGTTGTTTTGTTTTAAATATTGAAGGAACAAAAACAAAAGACACGCACGCATGTTGACTAGGATCCAGTTTCTACGTTAGAGACAGACAATTGATTTTTGTCGATGTTGACCTCTGGTTAAAATGATGGAACCACCATGTCTCTCCCTTTACACCCAACTATTTCTCCCAATAATTGTGTTGTTTTAGTGTCCACAGCTGTTTTGGAAATAAAACATTAAGAAGTTGTCTTCCCCTGTGTATTATATGCACTCAATCTCTCGACACATTTTGTGTGTTGCTCCCGGAAAGGGAGGGGGGAGTGAGAGAGGGATTTCGGGGCTCTACTTTAAGGAGCGGTGCATGTTATTCTTCCCTCCTCCCCTCTCTCTCTCTCTTTCTTTTCCACTTTCTATCTCTCAATGTTTTGCAGCCAATAGATTTTGTTTCAATGAGTTCACTACTGGTCCAAATGTTCACTACTGGTCCAAACATTCACGACCAATTTTTGACAAATTGACTAGCGCTAGCCTATATTACAAAGAAAGATCTATACTCTCTGGCAAGTTACTGTCTCGTGTTGAGTTTTTATCTAAAATTACTGACTACAAGTTTGGAAATGTAGAAATATTCCAATACTGAAGAAGTCCACACTATATTCTAGAGATTAGTTCTGACAGAAATAAAGGAACGATAGTAACAGGCAACAAGGCGTTCTGAAATACCAAGGACATAGTTCAAAGCAAAAATATATCAAGAAAAACAAAGAAAACTATGGGCCTATCCTACCTAAGATCAGTAGCTATGTATGCAATCGAAACCCTGACAAAAGCAACAGGTACCTTGAAAGAATAACAGAGAACAGAGGGGCGAAAATAGTATACTGGGGCCCCAAAATCAGACCACGAATACGATGACTTAATGATGTCGAGGCAGATCTATAAATGTTAAGGGTTTGGGGATGCAAACAAAAAGCACAGGATAGATCTTATTGGAAAGATGTGTTGAGGCATGTCATGGCCCTACGTGGCTGTAGTATCCCAGGGAGGGAGGGGATGGGTAAATTGTTGTGTTTATATCTCAAAAATAAAAATCAATATTAAAACAGTTAAACTAGATACTTTAAGAGTCCCCGGGTAGGTAACAAACAAAACATAAAACAAGCTGCTTCCAACATCAATTATGTCTTTAAACAAAAATATTTTCAGTTGGTATAATTACTCAAAGATTAAATAGACATTTTGCAAATGCAAGGGCAGATTACTGTGATTAACGTATTTTAATTGCTAGAATAGTTTCCCCTTTTTACATGAGACGGATGAAGTGGATTGTGTAGAATGATATCTACTTGACAGGTTTGGCATAGAAAGATTTTACACCGCTCAGTCCAGAGTCTGTGCTGTTTTAAATTTGTAGTGGTTGTTTTGGCTTTCTTTCTTATTTTTTAAATATTTGTTTAAAGTTGTTTTTGTAAATTATCATTTTAAAAAATCTTTGAGGATTGGTTCTTGAGGACTAAACAAAACTTTAGACGCAACAATAAACATAAACTGACAACACAAAATGAAGAGTTTTCCCCCTTGATTGGATGCAGCTAAAATTAGCAACCACGTCAATGTATTTTTCTGTGAAACACTAATGTCTTGAACGATATGTTAATATTACTCTTTTAGTTTCTCAAAATGATCATTGTTTGTGTGTTCACAGCAGTCGTTAACGTAGAGTTTCATTTTATTTAAACCTAGAAGTTATCCAACCTTGATCTCCATTTACGTATGTAGAATTTAATTGTCATTAAAGGCTACCATTGACTCTTTATTGCCCTTACAGTTCATCTCTATTGTAGTCTTATAGACAGGATAACATTAAACTGAAATAATGGTTTTAGTATTTGTGCGCTAAAATTGTTGGTAATATAATGAATAGTTTGTTTGTTTTTGTATTCTGCGGATTTACTTTGACAAACTAAATGTTCTAGAAACTCTTGAAGATAATGTTTAGAGGTAGCCCAGACATAAAAGAGGCGAATCACTTGGTTGACAAAAAAAAATATTTATGTCTCAACTTTATGTTTGATGATGCACAAGCGACATTTAAGTAACGATGTCCACTGCATACTCTAGGACCCGTTAGCCTTGGCTGGATACCCCGCTAGGTGAAGGAAAACTCAGAATTCAAACCTCTGCTACCTCTATCCAAAAATGGGAAAGACTTAGGGAGGCAGCTCTGAGCACAAAGTGCTACATCCTGGTGGAGGTTGCGACGCCGCTGATTCCAAACAGTTATCACTTTCTTTGGACGCATCCGCTGCGTAGAGAAAGGAACTGCTGTGTGAGCGACTTCGTTCCGACCGTAGCTTATGATCCATAGTCGAAATGTGTCTGAAGGAAGTCATAGATCTAATCATTTATCCGCCATTGATTCATTTTCAACAGATAATTATAATTTTTCGAGAGTAAGAAATCTCTTGTCCGGTAGCTTCATTCTTTATTTTCAAATACTTTAGGTTGGCTTCCCTGTTTGGTTCAGATGTTTTGGGTTGGGTTCCCTGTTTGGTTCAAATCTTTTGGAGTAGTATCATGTTTCTGTTTGTTGCATTGCTTGGTACTTTTAACAATACTATGAGTTTAAGCATTTTCATAAACCGTTAGAAACCGGAATTAGAGACAAGGAATGGCTTCTTCAAGTCATCTCAAGTTAAATTTATCTATATTGTAATAAAAATTCAATTATAGTTCTCTTTTAAAAAGGAAGTTTGTGTAAGTTATTTTCAAGTTCTACAATATCAAATATAATAAGCCTACTTCGGTTTAGTTGTGCTAGTCATTCAATACCACAAATTCACCGATTGTCAACAACATTATAACATCCAACTGTTTGAGACAAGAATGTTCTGGGTAGAACAGCCAACTGTTTGACACAAGAAAATTCTGTTAGAACAGCCAACTGTTTGAGACAAGAATATGCTGGGTAGAACAGCCATAAATATTTTGACAATGAAGTTCAATAGTACAATAGCCCCCCCCCCCCCCAACTGTTTGCCCGTTTTTTTTCCGTTGCTAAAAACAAAATGAAAAAAAACAATAATAAATAAAAACTGCAACGCTGCTAGCTAAACAAAAACATAAACCACTTATGTCTGTGAAACATTTAAACGAAACAACATAATAAGTCTTGTTACCTTCCACTAACCGATAAATAGAAGATTTCAATGTTCAGAGAAAAAAATATATTTGGACGCTATTGCAAAGAACTTTACCATGACTAAGCATTTGAAAATATGGAAAACAAACTTCGTTAGCTTTGAAATCCTGTCTATAACTTTGTTATGAAATGGATGAATGGTGAAAGGAGCCAGGGACTTCTCTTCTGTTGAAGGGAATGTTTTGTTGTTGTTCGTTAGAGGGCAGGGGATTGTCCATGTTTGCTTCCACTCTGATTCCCCCCATCCCCCCAACTCTTGTTTGTTTTAAATATTTAAAATCTTTTTGAAAGTGTACATAGTTTGAAAAAGACAAGAAATGTTTTAAAGTAAGTGTCGTTGTCCGTTTATATTGATGCCATTCTTGTTTTAGGATATACTTCTCCTTGTGTACACTGTTACTGTGGCACTATATACTTGTCCTATTGTACACATTTACTGTGGCACTATATACTTGTCCTGGTGTACACAGTTACTGTGGCACTATATACTTGTCCTGGTGTACACAGTTTACTGTGGCACTATATACTTGTCCTGGTGTACACAGTTTACTGTGGCACTATATACTTGTCCTGGTGTACACAGTTACTGTGGCACTATATACTTGTCCTGGTGTACACAGTTACTATGGCACTATATATTTGTCCTGGTGTACACAGTTACTGTGGCACTATATACTTGTCCTGGTGTACACAGTTTCTGTGGTACTATATACTTGTCCTGGTGTACACAGCTACCGTGGCTCTATATACTTGTCCTATTGTACACAGTTACCATGGCACTATATACTTGTCCTGGTGTACACAGCTACCGTGGCACTATATACTTGTCCTAGTGTACACAGTTACTGTGTCACTAATGTATGCCCTGATATTTAAATATGCTAATTAGATAACACTTGACCTGCTTGTTACTTGACTCACAGCTGTCTTGACCTTTCTCACCCTGACCTATGCATGTCTCAACATGTCGACCAGAAATACCAGATGATGACAATTTGAATAAGAATGTGCGAAATGACGCTTTGACCTACAACCATTAAATCTCACCTTTTGCCCAATCAGTAGTTCTCACACTGCTTCTCATCCCGATGTCTTAAATGTCATACAGAAATAAAGTACACACCATGGGTGTAGTCAGGGGGGGGGGGGGTAAGGTTCAAACCTCCCCTCCCTCCGAAATTAAAAAAAAAGAAAATTACGCACTTAACTCTTTCTGTCCGCAATTATTTTTCCACGTTTTGAAGGAATTCTTCATTTGTTCATTACAATTTCACTACCCCTGTTATGATTGGGCTCAATAGCCTTGTTGTTTATCAGAAAATTTTGTATTTGGTATAGAGTTAAAGGGAAATGCATGCTCTTTTTATATAATTCAAAGTCAAGTTTAAAAAATTAAACATTAATTTAATTTAATGAGGTCTAAATCAACGATGGTATCGTCGATTAGGAGATAAAGAGTTAAAATGCAAGAGCGTTGCCAAAGTGGTTTTGTGTTTAACCCCCCCCCCCCCTTTTAAGCGGGGTTTGATGCTAAAAATGTACCTCTTCATTATAAAAATAAAGTAAATTAAACACTAAAAATATTTGAGCGTTGCTAAGCCAAGGTTTTTTTTTTAGTTTAATGATAGCATTTTATAACGTTTAAAACCCAACCAGTTGTTTTGAGTTTCGAATCCCCCTACATAGAGTTTTGAGGTTGAATATCCCCTCTTCAGTATTATTCTAAAGCAAACTAAAACTCACCAAATTCTACGAGCGTAGCAAAATGGCTGTGTGAAGCGTCTAGTGTGGTAGCTTGACTTGTTACCACCGCTGGCTAGCATCTGTGAAAGGGGAGCAATTTTGTAAGTCTCTCTTGCCAGTACATAGCCTCTCCACAGCAAGTCCTATGCAGTACCTCCTCGTGGTGGCAGATGGAAACTAAGGCTGCGAAACCTCAGGCTAAACTGCAAGGGTCTCGGAGGAGGTTTGGCCCCAAGAGGCAGGCATGGCCCGTCGGCGTGCGGACATGCCCTGTTGCCCACAAACCAAACCCCTAGCTATAGGTCAATAGCCGCACTGCCTTGTGTGTGTGTCCCTGTAAGGTCTAAGGCTAAGGGAGTAAACCCTAACAGAAAATCCGGTCCTGGAGCCCCATAGGCGGGGGGACAGTAGTAAGACTACTGTTCTCTGGCAAACTCCTGCAGCCACCTGTCCCCAAATTGTGTGGCTCGCCATCCCTTTGGACCCGGTCAGTATGGAAGAGAGGCGTGTGCTGACGTGTGGGCAGCCCAGCACTCGCAAATTTACCGCCCAGGCTTTCTCCCAGCAATGGAGAGGTCACTCCATCTCTGACAGTAATGTCTTTGGAAAAACACGGAGAGTGGTAGTTACCGGTGATAAGTTCCTAGCTGATTGGCGTAAGCTGGAACGCCAGGGACCACTCTTGACGGTAGGAGGGGCTTTTTAGCCTCACTGGATAGCTACTGCCTGCCTTAAGCCGAGCAGCCCTCGGACAATAAAGTGCTATCCCGCCACAGCTTGCCGCACCACTGGGTGCTTGGTGCTAAGACTAAATCAAAAAGCAAGCTGCTCACCCGCACCTGCAAATACAACCAAAAGAAAACCCTCAACATTAATGGGTTTAGCAAGCTGGAAAATACGGACAATGTGTCCTGGCTTCAATACTGACCCTGAACTCGTCACCGACATGCGTCAAACAGCTTTTATCGACAGAGAACTCAGCAGACTAAACATTGATGTGGCCTGCTTGCAAGAAACCAGACTGGCTGACAGTTGATCTCTTACAGAAAGCAACTATACATTCTACTGGCAAGGAAAACCAGAACAAAGCCCTAGAATACATGGCATCGGCTTCGCAATAAGAAACAGTCTCGTCCCCTACATCGCGATGTTTCCCATTGGCAATGAAAGAGTAGCACACATGAAATTTGCATCACCGCAAGGCAAAGTTAATATAATCTGTGCTTACTCACCAACCCTTGCTGCACCGGAAGAGGACAAAGACAGATTCTTTCAAGCTCTAGAGGAGGTAATTTAAAGTATTCCAAAATCCGAGCACCTCTATATAAATGAACTGTGTGTAACAAATACATTCTTCTCTGGCAGCACCCACGCTCAAAAAGGTGGCACCAGCTTGACCTCTGCATCACCCGAAGGATGGATCTGAAAAGTGTCATCCACACCCGTTCATACCATAGTGCGGACTGCAACTCAGACCATTCACTAGTGCTAAGCAAAATCAAACTGCTTCTCAAGAAGGCTTATACTTCCACTCAACCCAGAACTAGGCAAATTAACGTCAACCATGTAGGTGACCCAAAGAAGTGTGCACTCTTTGGCGAGCTCCTGAACAGTTCAATCCCCTCGTTAAGTGATGAAGAAGACATCTCTATCAGATGGGAGAAATTAAGAGATGTAATCTACAGTTCGGCAATCACCGCCCTTGGGCCTCAAAAACACAAAAATGTAGACTGGTTTGAGGCGAATCTAGCACATATGGAACCTTGCATCGAGAAAAAGCGATCTGCACACCTCGCTCACAAGACAAAGCCAAGTCCAAGATCTTTGGAGGCCTTCAAAAGTGCTAATAAAGAGGCGAAACAAATGGCTAGAAAATGTGCTAACAACTTTTGGAGAGATACCTGCAATAGAATTCTAGACAGTCTCCACTCAGGAAATAGCAAAGCTCTATTTGATGGCATTAAAGCAGCCCTTGGCCCAACAGTGTCTAAGCCTGCCCCCCCTTATGTCCAAATCAGGAGAAAAAATTACAGATCAAACCAAGCAGCTAGAACGATGGACAGAACACTACCTCGAATTCTATGCCACACAGAATATAGTAGACGATGTCGCCCTGGCTTCTCTACCAGATCTTCCTGTACTGGAATGCCTAGATGATCTTCCGAGCCTTAGTGACCTTAAAAAAGCAATTAACTGCATAAAAAATAGAAAATCTCCTGGGAATGATGGTATCCCAGTGGAAGTAGTGAAAGTCAACGAATCACTCCTGCTCCCTGAACTCTATATTCTCCTAAGCATTAATGGCCAACCACTAGAAACTGTTGATCACTTTTGTTACCTTGGCTCCATCATATCCAACAACACTCTACTAATAAAGACATAAACAACAGGATAGCCAAGGCAATGGCCACCATGTCACGGCTGCAGAAAAGAGTCTGGGACAATATATTGCTGACTAGCTGTACTAAAGCCCTAGTCTACCGGGCCTGTGTGTTGAGCACCTTGCTCTACGGAAGTGAAACATGGTCAACCTACTCATGGCAGGAAAAAGAGCTGAATGTTTTCCACCTCCGATGCCTATGGCGGATCTTTAAAATAAGGTGGCAAGATAAGATAACCAATTAGGAAGTGCTACAAAGAGAAGCAGACGCCTAGGCTGGCTTGGCCACGTTCGTAGAATGCCAGTAGGTCGACTTCCACAGGACATCCTGTATAGCGATCTAATAGAAGGCAGGAGAGCCTCTGGTCGCCCACTTTTACGTTATACGGATGTATGCAAACGCGACATGAAGCTCTTCAAAATCGACACTGGCAACTGGGAAGAGGTGGCACTGGACAGATCCTTATGGAGAGAGAGCATAAAGGAAGGGTCAAAGATTGCAGATGTCATACACAACAGAAGCAGAAAGAAGGGTGAAAATGCAACGGCGCTTGGTGATTATATATGCCCAACCTGCGATCGCAGCTGTGTATCAAGGATTGGCCTCTTTAGTCACACGAGAAGTTGCAAGGGAAAAGATCGTCTCTCGAGACGTAAAATACCACAGAAAAAGCAAAATGGAGTTTTGAATTTGTTATTAAAAAAACTCCAGAGATTTTTTATTTTAAAACCCTTCAACAGATGATTTTGACGATAAAACTTTCCTTTTCAATATAAAATCTAAAGCAAACTACAGTCACCGAATTCAAAGAGCGTAGCCAAGAGAGGTTACAAATTTCTACCAGTGGCTGGGCTCCACTAATAAAGTGCAGTGAATAGTCTGCCTAAATTGAAAAAGACTAAATGTGGCTCAACAAAGATGGCTAACACGGATTTAAGGAGTCAGTTATAGAGATCGGGTCTCAATCAAGGAAATGCTATGCCAAACTGGGAGTCGACAGAGCGTAGAAATGAGGTTTGCGGGACATGTTCTCCGACAAAATGAATCACGCCTACAAAGAGTTGAAATGACATGGAGGCCATCACAAGGAAAGCGCAAACAGGGACATCCTAGTACAACTTCACGCCACACTTTTATGGAGATCCTCAGAGTAGGTGGGAAGAGGCTTCAGACATTGCAAGTGACAGATTTTTGTGGAAACAGCTTTCCATAGATACATATATATATAACTTATTTTTAGCGGGGGGGGGGGGGGGGTGAGAAACACCCCCAAACACCCCCCTCCCCCCCAGAAAAATCATGGCTACGCCCATGGTACACACATACAATTATTCATAAATTTGGGTTAATCAAAGTCATAAGTGGAGGCGCGGTGGCTGAGGAAAAGGCGTTTGGTCGTTGTGTTAGCCACATGAAACCCTCGTTAACCGTTGGCAACAGAAACAGATGACCTTTACATTATTTGCCCTATAGACCACAAGGTATGAAAGTGGAACTTTACTTTAAAGTCATAAGTAGATAACTTGCTTTCCACCCGTAACAGTTTATGACATTAACTGGTTTTTTGACATGAACAGGATTAAGTGACATTAAGTTCCTATGTGACATTAAAAGATTTAAATGACATGAACATGTTTATGTGACAATAGCAATATAATTGAATTGGGACTCCTGAGAGTACGTAATAAGTATGAAGTCAAGACGTCGTCACTAGGAACTATTTAATTCTCACAAAGTAGTTAGTCATGAGGATAGAATGTTGCAAGATTTTAGTCAGGCTCGAGGCCTGCTGCTCAAAACACTGCAATAACGCATTAAACAAGTCATGACAACTATTCAACGCTAAAATACCTAAAAATATTTGGACTGCCTATGAATTGCATTTAGTTGAAAAGAAAAAAAAAGTCTCAGCTCTGAATGTGAACAAAGAACCTGAAAACCACTCTTGTTTTTTTTCTTATCTTATCTTCTTATCGTATATAATACAGACGTTACTTTAAAAAAGAAGATGATTACGTCCTACGCGTCATGCATTTAGTCATGCAAATTAACCAATGACTTAAATTCTGCCAAGTCACTGGTTTTCCTGGCTAGCTCAAGCAACCCATTCCATGCTCTAATAGCACTAGGGAAGAAGGAGTATTTGTACAAATTTGTCCTAGCATATGGGACGAGAAATGTGCCTTTATCTTTGTGTCTTTCAGAATATTTCAGAGTATTTCTTTCATTAACCCTAACCATATAGACTAGACATCCCTTTGGACCTATGTAAACGAAGCCAGAAAAAAATAGTTAAGTAAGGGTTACGAATCTTCAACTTCGATTTCATATGACCTAGTTAAATGTAGTCTTCACTTCACCCTTACCTTTCCTTATTAAAAATTCTCCTCAACTGAAGCCACAAAAGTTATATCGTGACTAATTATTATTCTTATTATTACTGTCTTTTTTAATTATTTATTTAAAATCTATTTTTAAAAAGAAGAAAGCTTGTTTAGATAAAGACATTCACATTGTTTAACTTCAACACTCTTGTTCCTTACTTTGTGTTATATCAACAATATCTTTATTTTCTATCAACAATATCTTTATGTTCTATCAACAATATCTTTATGTTCTATCAACAATATCTTTATGTTCTATTTCAATATCTTTATGTTCTATCAACAATATCTTTATGTTCTATCAACAATATCTTTATGTTCTATTTCAATATCTTTATGTTCTATCAACAATATCTTTATGTTCTATCAACAATATCTTTATGTTCTATCAACAATATCTTTATGTTCTATCAACAATATCCTTATGTTCTATCAACAATATCTTTATTTTCTATCAACAATATCTTTATGTTCTATCAACAATATCTTTATGTTCTATCTAAATATCTTTATGTTCTATTTCAATATCTTTATGTTCTATCAACAATATCTTTATGTTCTATCAACAATATCTTTATGTTCTATTTCAATATCTTTATGTTCTATCAACAATATCTTTATGTTCTATCAACAATATCTTTATGTTCTATCAACAATATCTTTATGTTCTATCAACAATATCCTTATGTTCTATCAACAATATCTTTATGTTCTATCAACAATATCTTTATGTTCTATCTAAATATCTTTATGTTCTATCAACAACGCCATTTTGTTGTATTAACAACGCCATTGTGTTGTGCATTCTAAGAGTATGCTTCAATATTTTTTGAAGAATCAACTCTAGACTTATTTCCTAGCTGTTCATAGACTCCTTGTTTCGAATCATCAAATTAGAAAAATATATTCACAGCACTATAGATATTCAATTTATAGGTCTGTAATCATAACTGGGTGTGAAACTTTTTAAAAAAATTATCAACGAGTGAAGAGTGTCTCTTACTAAGCAAATAACAAATATTTAACTCTCTTTCTACGTAATTTTCCACGTTCCATTGGAATTATTCATTTTGTTCATTTGTGTTTCACCCCCCTGTTATGATTAAAATTCTATAATTTTTTTTTATAAAATCAAAAAATGTCATATTAGGTATATTATTATAGAAGAATGCATGCTCTTTTTATATAACACAAATTAAAGTTTATAAAACCAAAAATTAATTTAATTTAATTGGGTCAAATCAACGTTGGTATCGTCACTTTGGAAAGAGTTAAATACTTAACGTCTATTTGGCTTGCTGTTCAAGTTCGTTATAAGATTCCTGCACGCTCCAAAGACCACATCAATTTATCGTCAAAGCGTTAAAGGGTGAAATGGTTTCAATGCCGAACGATGACGGGCCAGCCACCTAGTACATGCTGACTTAAAGGTTGCAGACAATTGACAAAATACTTGAACACTCAAGAAAGTGACATCGACGGATTTGTTTGAGAAATATCAAAATTCTACACTTTGGGAGCACATTGATTCTTTTCTCTCTTTGTATCCCCTCTCCCTATCCTTCAGTCTCACTCAGTCTCTCTCTCTATATATATATATATATCTTTCACTTTTCTTGTACCAAACCTCTGTCTCTCTCTATCTCTTTCCTTCTCCTCATGCCTGTAATGCATAACCTTCGCGAGACTTGGTAAATGTTAGTATCGATTGGTGTTTAAGAAATGTCACATTTCTTTTGGTAAATGTTAGAATCGATTTGCATTTAGGATACGTCACATTTAATGCCAATGTCAGTATCGAACTAGAAAAAAGTGTGAAGAAAATATCAGAGATTACATTGTGGTAAATCTTCGATTACTTTCTGAGTATGGTAGCTGGAATATACCGAATGTGAAATACTGGGTTATTGCCCGTTACTAGCAAAGTCTATCAGCTAATTTCTTGGTAAAGTAAATGTAATTGAAAGACTGCATGTAACAGATGTATCATATCAGGTTGAATGTAAGACGACATGTAACATATGTATTATATAATGTATTATATAATGTTGTATGTAAGACGTCATGTTTCTAATGTGTTATCTAAGGTTGGCTGAAAGACGTCAAGTAACAGATGTATCATATTAGGTTATATGTAAGACGTCATTTAACAGATGCACTATAAAAGGTTGTATGTAAGATGTCATGTAAGATGTCATGTTACAGATGTATTATAAAAAGTTGTATGTCAGATGTCATGTGACAGATGTATTATAAAAGGTTGTATGTAAGACGTCATTTAACAGGTGTATCATATAAGGTTGGAATCACAGATGACAAATAACTACATTATAAAGCATAGACTGAAAGCCTTAAAGATTACGTTGGTGTCTTGGCCATTTTGGCGTCATGACAGTTTCACGTCTTGACAATATTTGCGTTTTGGCCTTTTTGGCTTCATGATTGTTTTGGCGTCCTGACCATCTTGGCGTCCTGACCATCTTGGCGTCCTGACCATCTTGGCGTCCTGACCATCTTGGCATCCTGACCATCTTGGCATCCTGACCATCTTTGCATTCTGTCCATCTTGGCATCCTGGCTATCTTGGCGTCCTGACCATCTTTGCGTTCTGACCATCTTTGCGTTCTGACCATCTTTGCGTTCTGACCATACTTTAAAAACGTAAACACAAGAGGTGGAACCCACAAGGCAAGTCGAGCAACGGTCGTTCTGGTGACATGACCTAGATGCAGATACTGACATATTAATGTTTTATTACACCTTGGCTAAGATGGAAGGACTAGATCATGACAGGAGTACGCATAATGCCACACTGAACAGCTCATACAGCTTTAGAAATCAGAGTTGTAACTTACACTTTATAAATTAAATCAGTCGTTTGAAAAAAAACTGCTCCAAAACCAGGAACTATAGCAATGTTCTTAAATTGCTGCCAAATACTGGTCTGGTGTCACGCAGATGTGAACAACAACTTGATCACACATTGAACTCAGTTAAACTTTTATAATAATACTTTATATATCAAGAAACTAATCAATAGGAACATTTAGAAGATGGCGAGAGTAACAAGCAATGTTTATTTAAATCTGCCTAGGGCTTCTAAGGACCATAAGACTGACCTGTTGAAAATTTGAAAATACTCTTGTTTTACGTTTTTTTTTGGTGTCAGAAGTGGAATATACATATAATATATATCAAACGTAAGTCTCATTATTTTTTATTTCAATTTTTTTTGGAAGGTCTATTATGGGCTTAGAACTAATCGTGTTGAAAGATATTTGCCTGCACATGTTTCTAGCCTACACAGACCGTGACTATTATAATCAAACAAATTAACAACTTTCTTTCATTTTTCCTTTTTTTTTTTTTAGCTTCACTGCTTTCTCCAGCAATCAATAGAGCTTTGAAAAACTGTTCGATGATGCTACTAAAAGAACTCTGACAAAAAAAATGAGTTTGTGAAAATTTAATTAAAGGGAAAAAATCTCTTTAATGTCTATTTTTAACAGCGTGGAATTCCTGTAGTTAATGCAATTGAACATTTGTTGCGGGAATAGCAAATTGTTTGATAGCGTTCAAATGCGATAAAATATCGAGTACATCTTATCTTATCTTACCTTATATAATACAGACGTTACTTCAAAAAAGAAGATGATTACGTCCTACGCGTCATGCATTTAGTCATGCATATTAACCAATGACTTAAATTCCTTGTCCCCTATGCTAGGACAACTTTGTACAAATACTCCTTCTTCCCTAGTGCTATTAGAGCATGGAATGGGTTGCCTGAGCTAGCCAGAAAAACCAGTGACTTGGCACAAATAATAAAGATTAAACAACTTCAGTATTTGAAATTCAGGATTTTAGAGGGTAAATGTTTTTGCATTTTAAAAAAAGAATATTTTTAAAAAAAAGTTAAAATGAAAGTGATATAAAAAGTCATAAAATTGAATTTAAAAAAAAAAAATTAGAAATGGTTCCATATCCTTTTTTTCTTAGAACACAGAGATAGCAGACACAAACGTTTCAATTAATGTCGTTTAATTGTTTATAAAGTTTCGCTATCTATAATAATAAGAATAGATCTCAGTACACGTAATGTTATCTTTTCCTATAGCTAAAGATCTCATGTGATTGTGTGTGAGTGTGTGTGTGTAAAGGCAATGACATTTGTCTTACATCAAATGTATGCCATTTCTCTAAGCAGACTTCTCAGCGTTAGAAAGGCTTATCTTCTATTTATACCAGCCTTCTTAGCGTTAGAAAGGCTTCTCTTCTATTTATACCAGCCTCCGACACGTTAGCAAAGACATTTAACGAACTCTGAGTAAATATGGTATTGATTGTATCCCCTTTGGTCCAGATCATTGACACGGCCACAGTTCGTGAAAGGTCATCTTCTGAGTTCAGAGGTCGTCTTCTCTGGTACACACTTTTCTTATTTGCCTTTATAGTTTGTTTTCAGGGCTATGACCTAAAGGGATTTCTTTTCAAATTAAGAGACCTTTCGTAGTCTTGCTTAGTTAACTATAAAAACAAAATTCCCAGATCTTGTATGGTATTTTAAAACTACTTTAAGTAAAAAAAGGCGAAAAATCTTTAATGTAATATTGTCTGTTTTTAGTGTTTATTTTACCAATTTTATTTTAATATCTGACATGGGAGACTAAGCGAGAAAAAGGGAATTTTTAAAATCTAAACTCATTTTAACTCATCATGGAGGCAAGCCTAAGGGAGGATGGCGTAACAGAGGTAACCACTTTCCGTAAGCGCTATAAAGATCAACTCAGGCGCCATTTCGCCCTCATAAAGGAAAGTAGCTGGCGGCAGTTGGCCTCTGACAAAAGCTGCAGAACATACATTTGAGACCCAAAGAAAGGCCCTTATCGAAGACAGGCGCAGAAGACGGAAAGAAAACTTGAATAGACCGCCGGCGGACAACGAAGTTTGAACTGAGATGTGGTAAAATTAGGCATGTCGTAACTTGGTTTGTGTAGTCATGTGAAGAACTGCACTCATCCTGAATCTACGGAATCGAAGACATTGCCATTTTAATAATAATTCTTATTTTTTATGGAGGCCCGAGTTCAAAGTCTAACTCGATCAGACCTTTTTTTTTTTTAAATTGCTTTTGAAAATGCATCTCGGAAACCTTCTCCCAGATGATTGATTACATGATTGATTTTAACTAATCGATGCCATTTTACTCAATATTAGCGGGGGGGGGGGGGGTTAAAAAGTACATTTTGTCTTTTAACTTGTTTCAAGCCACTATGGTAACCACGTGTGCGAGGGGGGCTGCTTAAGAAAATAGGTTTATAGTTATTTACAAACCTTTTCTACAAACAATAAAGGGGACTAGTTTAACTTATACCATCTTATCTGTCAAGTAATTTTTTCCCTTGTTCGAGATACCAAACAAAATAATTAATTACGAATAATTAATTAACTAATTGATTAATTAAAAAAAAAAAGATTCTTGTGTTGGCATGTAAAAGAAAAAATAGTGCAAAATATCGTCCGAGCTTGGGTGTGGGAGAAAGAAAGTGTACAAACTTTTTGACAGACAGAGATAATATGAGGTTTGTAGAAAACAAAAGTACAATAATGTATTTATTCTCATTGAGGTTTAAGAAAGTTTAGTGTTTATTTTTCAGCAGAAGAATAAAAAAATCAAGCAAGTCATTATAACAGCATGCTTTGGGCTCAACGATAGAGTTATTCTCAAGAAAACAACTAATTTGCAAATTCATTAAAGCAGATTCTTATTTCACTGGACTAACTCAAAGCAAAGCACCATTGTTCTCTATGGCCGATTCCAGGCCGTGGGTAGAGCTGGGACCTAACGTTTACACATTTCAATACTCGTATCGATTTCTCATCTTTTGTAATTAGAAAATCGAATATTCGAGAGAGAATGCCAGACTCGTGTTGACAGAGGCAGTAAAGAAAATCTTACGTTCACCATTTAAGGGTTGGGCGCGTGGGAGGTAGGTCAATTGTCACCATGTTCCTGGCTTAATGTGAATGCCTAGGCAGAAAGAGAGTGTATCAGGCTCAGGGGGTTCTGAATCGACTCTTTACCAACTCATTAATTGAACTTTTTAGATGTCAGGTACAGTACGAAGGAATCGATTTGAGTGTATCTCTTTCAGTTCTGGGTCATGGGATTACCGGAAATGTTTGTTAACCTATTGATATCTTGGACATTGTACCTGACAATTTCATGACGTACGGCAAGGACAAACTTCTAGCGGCCTCTTGTACTACTTACACATTTTCACAGATGGACCCCGTTCAAATCCTTCTTGAGACATGCTGCTGTGAACTGAAAAGGCCTCAACACTGACCTGAAACGTCACAGCCTGTGGTTAGTTTAGACCAATAGCTAGTTGCCACCTCGTACAGTACTCTGACGTGTCTAAGCTGCCCAAAGGCAGTGACGTTGCAGGTCAGTGTTGAGGTCTTCTTTAACGATGGGTCTGGCGTGAACCCCCTCGACATTGGGCCCAGATATAATAAGTCAAGCGAATTTTGTTTTGGTGCAAATGTCACATGATTCAAAAACTTTGATCACCCTCCCCTCTCTAAGCGATAAAAGTTGGTTACCAATTGCTTTAGCATACATTGAAACATTTTTTTTTACTTGTATGAATTAAGCTGAGCTGTCTACGCTATGTTTCAATGACCTTGAAGCAGTTCACACACCGTGTTATCAGATGCTTATTGAACCAAAGTCTTGCCAGCCGAGCTCTGGTGAAATGGACACTAAGATATCACATTAGTCTGTTTCATTCGCTGAAGGGATGGGGGGGGGGGTATCACGATCTGATAATAAAGTCTATGATAATTTACGTTCGGTGATAAATGGACGATTGTTTTCTTTTAAAAAGGTAATCAGATATATTGACCGATACGATGCAAAGTAGGCCTCCAGTTATATATTTTAATGGTATTATATGTAAAGTTATGTAACATTTAATAATGTAATGGAATTTCAAGTGATGTAATGCTAATAATCATGATGAAATCTTTAGCAATGTGATTAATATGATGTAACGAAATGTAATGAAATGGATGTGATGTTTCATGCAATTTGTTTTTAGACATTGATTTTCACGGTCTTGTCTACGTTCTTTAGGAGGGAAAAAGAAAACAAAATGATAGGACGTAATGTGGTGGCGATATAGTGGAAAGTAAAGAAAGCATCGATAATGCGTATCAAGGTCAGTGCATCCTATGGCAGACTTTGGAATAGACGAGGTATCACCACAAACAGTAAGCTAGGGGTCTATCGAGCTGTCATCCTTCCTACATAGCTCTAGGCCTCAGAAACGTGGGCAATATATAGAAAACATGAAAAATAAACTGAATCACTTCCACGTGATCTCAGAAAAATACTGAATGTTAAATGACATGAAAAAATGCCCGATGCTGAGGTTCTTCAAAGAGCGGACCTGCAAAGCATCCATACAATCCTGATGCAGTCCCTGCAGGGATGGGCTGGTTACATCTGCAGAATGGAGGACACCGCATCTTTTAACGACTCCTGAATGGCTAGTTTTTTTAAGAGAAGAGCTCACATGGTGGACAAAGAAAACGCTTCAAGCCTCTCCGAAAGCCTTCAGCATTGACCCTGTGTTGTTACCGGTTGTTGACTTACAGCACCAAATTGCTGGTAGACAACTAAACCGTTATATGCGTAATATATCTTTATCTTTACTAATACAACTTCAAATATCTTGAAAAACTTCCTTGTGAAAAAAATACTAATTATAACTGTATTTATATTATAGACAAAATCAACTTGTGATAAATGAAATAAATGTAGTAAACTTTAGTAATAATATTTATTAACACAATCTAACTCACCACAATAACACAACCTTTCAGTCTCACGTTCTGGAGTCGTCTGTCTCTACTAAGACCAAATGATGACATTGCCATCTATGTTGCATCATTCACAACAATCGCTAACCTCTTCCCACCATCACCATAGAAACACACACACACACATACACCTCCATAGCACCCTGCCACCTGGGAGAAGGAAGCACACAATATAACATCATGGCCAAAACTGGCGCCACTCATTGCAGAGGTCAAGAGAACAGCGCCAACAGAAGAAAAGCTCCACAGAAGAAAAGCAAGGCCAATGTCACTAGCTCCAGCTGGAAAAAGCCTGCCAAGTATACAGCCAAACATTCCGGACTCACAAAGCTCTCACCAGCCACCTGAGGAGGCACAAAACCCCAGTGCAAAGCCCTCAGCCCCCCCCCCCCCCCCCCACATGACAAAAGTGGTCATCATCGAACCACGATGGACGAACTAGATATATATAAAAGAAAAGGCAGGAAAATGAAAAGAGGAAGATTTGACGAGATATAAAAAAAAAATTGAAGTTGGTTGGTCCTTGGGATGGAGTCCACGTAACATCGTAAACCGAAGCTCCTATATCTTGAACATAATTATATTTGAAAAGTATATTTATTTTACTAAATTCAGTAAAACGCTTGCTATAGAAAAGAGTTGTCAAAAGTAATTTTTTTATTCATTTAGATATGATGCAATTTTAAAGCTTCTGAGTCATACAATTGAATTACTTAGACGAAGCAAAGTAAGGGAAAGAGGATGTCTAGAACAAGGGGGGGGGGATGTTTAGGACTAGGGAGAAGTTTAGGACATGAAGGATGCTTAGGACAAGGAGATGTGTAAGACAAGGGAGGTTTAGGGTTTCGTAATGTGTCTTTACGGTGATTACATGTATTGTACAACCTAGGCAGATAACTTATATTCCCTGGCTGGACGGATTGTTTGTTTTATAATTAAGTATCATTGTGCATTGTCACTCTCTTTAACTGTTATTGGTTTTTTGTCCCTTTCCACCTGGGAGTCTTGCATGTTTACAGTTTGATAGCACAGGTTTAAAGTTTGGTCCCACTCTAACAGCAACAACACTATCAATTGCCAATTTAACTTGCTGATTATGTTAGCACAGCAGCTGATGGACACTAGCTTGGGGTATCAGCAGCCGCCGTAATGGAGGTGTCACACTGTATGTGTGGATTCAATGTGCTAATGAAGCCGCAGAGAAGCTGGAGCAAGGGAAGGGCGGGGAAGGTTTTGGGGGGGGGGGGGAAATAACCGCTTCGACATTTTCAAACAAGGCGTTCACGCGTAGACCTTGAGTGCTTTTGAAACCATGAATGGATGATTTTGGTGAGTACTTTTTGGGGCATATATTAATCTGGTTTTTGATTATTTTGTCAGCGGGTCTTTTTTTTTTTTAAAGTGCAGTTTGTAAATTTTTTAACTGTATAGTCACTCACTATCCAACACACACAATATATAGTTACTCACTATCCAACACACACAATATATAGTCACTCACTATCCAACACACACAATATATAGTCACTCACTATCCAACGCACACAATATATAGTCACTCACTATCCAACACACACAATGTGAACAGACTTAAACTGGTGTGAACTTAAATGAATATTCTCTACTATTTACAGTAAGTGACCTTCTTTCTGTGATCCACATTCAATGGGATATCATCACTGAGCTAAGTTCCAAACCCAATTTTGCAAGTTTGAATGAAAATATTGAGCTCTATTGTTGACCTAATTCAGCTAAATTTTTGACAACTAAGCCAGATAGAAAGAGAGAGAGGAAATGGGGGATAAATAGATAGATAGATAGATAGATAGATAGATAGATAGATAGATAGATAGATAGATAGATGGGTAGAAAGGTAGGTATGTAAATAGGTAGGCATTAGATAGGTAGGCAAATTGGTAGGTAGGTAGGTATAAGGTAGGTCGTTAGGTAGGTAGGTAGATATTTAATAGATAGACATGAAAACATTGATAACGTTAAGTACATGTTTGTATCACAACCAAATAATGACGAAGTATTGATCTGGGAATAAGGGGGCTCCAATATATAAACAATTTAGCAAAAGCAAAAAAGGCGGGAGTTTTAATTGTCTTTTGAGAAGTAAGACGTAAACTCGCAGTTTTGTCAGAGCAGGACAGAAGTCTTCATTACCCGTCCTTGTAGGACAAGGACCTCGGATGTAAGTTAAGAGAAAAAAACGTGGATCTACAAACAGCAATAAGTGATTGGAATAGCAGAGATATTAGACATTGGTGGGATTTGTTCAATCTAGTACCCGAGTTGCCTTTTAGCATAGTTTCTGAACCGATGATCGAATGTTTCTACTTTGTACTCAGTTGTTGAGCTCAGGCAGAGACACTTATTACATACGTGTCGCTCGATAGAGATACAATGCTTCCATTGGTCAATATAGCAGCACGTCTAGTGTGTCGTCTAGGTTTAGTTCTGTGCACGTCTGGTGTGTTGTCTAGGTTTAGTTCTGTGCACGTCTAGTGTGTTGTCTAGGTTTAGTTCTGTGCACGTCTAGTGTGTTGTCTAGGTTTAGTTCTGTGCGCAACACTGATGGGACAATGCATGGTGTATTTTTCCACTTGTTGGTATCAGTCTGGTGTCCTTTTCTATAGCAAACCTCAACACTATCAGATCAGTAGTAAATCAACGCAGGAGCAGAGCTACAACAATTTCTATTAGGCTACTTTCTGCTCTCTCTCCAAATCTAAAATCCCAAACTGTATCAATGTCAAAGTCTTTATATACAAACTCAGTTGACTTGTTAAGTAACATATTACTTCTTCAAATCTCTTGAGCAGACACTCTCATTAAACATGTCTATCAGCAATATTATTCCAATTGTGCTCCACCCTTATAAGGAACTACAGTTGTTCAGCTAAAAAAACTAAACATGACACATCAAATATGGAAATACGAACTATTATTAAACCCTCACGGTACACATTGTACTATAATCATAACACTTAAATGAAAACATACTATGTAATTTTAACGTACCCATGATATTTAATATGATATATAATGCAATAAACGCACGATATTGACATAAACGCACGACATTCTACTATATTTATGAAATGCTTTGATCTTTAGCCCATTTGTCAAGGATTTTTATGTCTATGTTCAATTTATCATATGTCATATGCTTATATGGGTCATTTCATTGTCATGTGTCCAGCTGGTGTTAGTTGTCACCAGCTTCCAGTTCCAACCGGCCACCTTTTTTTTCCTCTGTCGGTTCTTCTATCGCAAAGCTTTGGCTGTAATTGGGAAAAAGAAAAGGGGGGGGGGGGCTTCTAATCTAATTATTCGGTTCGGTTTCCCCCATCCGAAATAATTTTTCGGCTTTAACGGGCAGTGTCTCTCGTCCCATCATTGCCATCATCTGACAGGCCAGGGGCCGACAACTTTGTAGCAGATTGAATTATGAAGGAAGTAACGGGCCTTGTGGTATTGATGGCGTCTGGGTGTGGCTAAAACATGTGTTGATTAGTGATGTTAGGTAATGTCCTTTGTTAGACCTGGACAGAACTCTCTTGCCTATAGTTGGACAAAACTCGCTTGCCTATAGTTTTTGTTCGCTCTGTGTGTGTCGGAGTTAGGTAGTAATATGGTCATGTTCTAAGGGAGAGGTTATCAAACTTTTTGACCCGGGCACCCCTTTATATAGTCAAAATTGCCCCATAACCCTTTAGTAAAAAAAGCAACATAAATGTATAGTAGATGCAAATTCATGCTTAATGTTTGCAAGAAGCAAAAGCAAATCTGCCTGGCTTAATGTTTGTAATTAGAAACCGCAAATCTGTCCGGCTTAATGTTTGTAAGTAGCAACCGCAAATCTGTCCGGCTTAATGTTTGTATGTAGAAACCGCAAATCTGTCCGGCTTAATGTTTGTAAGTAGCAACCGCAAATCTGTCCGGATTAATGTTTGTAAGTAGCAACCGCAAATCTGTCCGGCTTAATGTTTGTATGTAGAAACCGCAAATCTGTCCGGCTTAATGTTTGTAAGTAGCAACCGCAAATCTGTCCGGCTTAATGTTTGTAAGTAGCAACCGCAAATCTGTCCGGCTTAATGTTTGTAAGTGTGACGAGCACACTTGCCGGGGATTATATTATCAATCTTGACAATTCAATGAAATGAAGAAAGAAACATCTCTCTGTATTTTCTTAAAACTTCTTTAATAATACTTCTTCAACTTTTACATAAAATGACTTCTCAATTCAATAATAACTTGACTTGATACTTCATTAATAAAATTTAAAGATACATGAAACTTTACTTAGTATAACTTCAACTTCAAGTAATAAAACTTTATTTAATGGACCTGCTAATATCACAAAACTTATAATCATTACTAATCGAGGACTAAGCGAGGACCATCGCTCTACAAGAACTACTACTATACGAGGACCCCGTCTAACTGACTTTCCCTTAATTTATACCTTTCTTAATCGTACGATCCAGAATCATGGGACCTTCTCAGATAATTATTTTAGTAACTTTGAACTTCTAGAAGCTGACGTGTGCTATTTTTTCCCTTAACCCTTTTCTTTGAAGGATATCTAAAATTAACTTGTTTACGGTGGACACTTGCACTGGTTTGAACTCGCTTCTAGAAACTGGTCGAAATAGGTCACAGACTCGACTCCTGACATTACTCCTTTGCCTTTTTAGCATTTTGTATGCAATATAAAATGCTTAAAATAGCATTATTACTATTATAATATATGCACACAAAACAAAACTCATAAATATAGTCCTCTAAATGTACAGAACTGAAAAAATCAAATAATTGTTTCATTACAAGTACATAATTCAAAATCCAAAACATTGTACATATCCAGCATATATAATAAGTATCACAAAAAAAAATACATCTTAGTTCCATACATTACTTGTCACTAAATGATATTTGAGTAGAACTTTTCTAACTTTTGTAACTTAAGAAAATATCAAAATTATAAAACTTCACAATACTGAAAAATACATGTCATGTCATCATATTATTTGCTAATACAGGATATCTGAATCTAAACTTATTTTCCAACAATTGTAATCAAAACATAATACTATGCCAAGTTACTAATTTCTAAAACTTTTATAACAACAGTACTAATGTAAATATACTAAGTAATAAACAATTGCATGACATAATTATTAAAATAAAACTTCACACAGCTGTACAGTCCTGTTAGAGTCGCAACTTTCTTCTTTCCAGATACGTGAAACAATTCTAGTCTGTCTGGACATTTCTTCTTTCTTGGTACTTTATAGCTCAAAATACGTTTAACAATATTGTCCTGTGTTTTCAGAGAGGTTTGTTCAACTCTGCCGTTGAAAAATGTCACTTTTGGTTTCAATACAAACTTGCTTGGTTTAGCTAAAAATTCACGTTATTTCAAATTGAACGAAATGTCTCTCAGTTCATGAATATGTTTCATTCTAGCTTTAAGCATCAGACAACTATTGTCCTTAAAATATTCTTTGCTTTTCATATGTTCAAACACGAACTGTCCTAAATCGAGACTAAATCTTTCTTGTGATGATATTTTTCGTTGTAAAACGATTGGAGTGGAAAACAACGAGTTCGAATGTTTATGTATGCATTGCACCAATAAATCAGTTAAGTCTTTCTGCAGTAAATCTCTATTGTGTAAAATACTGGAGTTGGCAAGTTTCTCACTTTTTAATTTAATCACATTGTCTATAAATGTTGATATGTCAGGAACATCATGAAATATATCAGTATATTCTTCACTTGTATTCAACAGGTTTTTCATACTTTTCAGCTTTAAATGATCTATGTCAATGTCTTTGATAGATTCAATTTGTTTTGATGGCGTTGGTAATAGTTCATTTATATTGTCTTCATTTTCCTCTTGAATTGTTTCTAAGCATGTAACAGTTTCTTTCTAGTTCTTTTGATAATTTTTCATTATCTGTAATCTTGCCGTGTGTTTCAAGCATATGAACAGGTAACCATAACTTCACTTTGTCTCCTTGCGTAAAATTTCTAAGCTTTCTGTATTCATTTAATGCTCTTTCATTTTCAATGTTGACTTCAGCTTCTTGAGTTTTTCCATGTGGCTTTATGACTGTAATATTTGTATCAAAATCTTGTTGAAATGTTTTCTTTTCTGATTAACTTGTTTTAACTTTGACATTGATTCATTTGAAACAAATATGTTCGCATTTGTATTTGGTTGACTTTCTATGTAAGTACTTATATTACTTTGTTGCTGAGTCATATCACGGTTGTTGCATGAATTGTCCATCAATGTCAGACGAGTTTCTGTCTTAAAGGTACACGTAAATTGGTTTGATTCAGCAACATTTTAGTCATTTTTGTCAGGTATAATATTTTCAACTGGTTCGTAATTTTGTTCAACTTTCATATTCTGCTCATGAACTTGTTTTCTCTTAGGATTGTTCATTTGACAAACTTGACATTGACTAACATGTTTATTAACATCTTTTGTAATGCTCGGCCAATAAAATTTGTCAAGAATTCTTTTCTTTGTCCTCGTCACACTCGCTAGTTTTGTATGCAGAAAATTGTGATTCTTTTCAATGATGTCTTGAGTATATTTCAGTGGTAAAATTATCTGTTCAACAAACTCATAGGTATCATAATTAACACTTTTCTTCACTAATATTCCTTCTTTGAAATAAGGTACATTAAGTCCTGGCTGCTTTACAATTGTTCTTGTACATTCTTGCCAAAGTTGTATCTTTCTTCTGGTCAGCTTTAAATTCTTCATTATTAAATAGTTGAAGTTCAGTAGTATTCTTGTTGTACTCATAAACAATGTCACAGGCTCCTTCAGTCATGTTTGTCTCTTTCTCTTCAGTTTCATTTCTTTCTTCTTCTTGTATTTCTTTAAGTTTCATTTCTTCTTCTTCTTTTTCTTCTTTGCGTTTCTTCTCTTCTGCCTCTTTGTCTTCCTGTCTTCATTTTTCTTCTCTAATTCTTTTTCTTTCTTCTGCCTCTCTTTCTTTTTTACGTTTTTGTATATCGTAATTTATTTGTCGAGTGCACCATTCCTCCATTCTTTCTTGTGGCATGTTACCATAAGCAGCTATTTTGATGTATCCTTTCCACAAGTACGAGACTAATGCCATTGTAATAACTTAATAATAACTGTACTATTTATAAGTACTGCCTACACTAGCGATGACCGACACCTGTCCACAGGTGAGAGGTTAAATATGGCTGACCTAGTTAAATGTCTTCTTGTGAGGAATGTGAGTGGTCAGTATTTGTAAACAAACTAGTGTACAACTAGCTTTGGTAACGTTGCCTTCACAGCTTAGTAAATATAGCTTTCACAGCTTGGTAAATATAGCTTTTACAGCTTGGTAAATGTAGCTTTCACAGCTTAGTAAATATAGCTTTCACAGCTTAGTAAATATAGATTTCACAGCTTAGTAAATATAGCTTTCACAGCTTAGTAAATAAATATAGATTTCACAGCTTAGTAAATATAGATTTCACAGCTTAGTAAATGTAAAAATGTAAGGTACTGTCTTGCAGGACTTTCTCTCTACCAAATATTATGTGACCTGTTGACTGGAAGTTTCAATCATAGAATACTTTGTCATGAAATGGCAGTAAAATACTTTTCGTTGCAATGAATGTACGTCTTGTTGAAGTTTTCTTTAAGAGGCTTTTCTTGTAATGCTTTATTTGAGGCTTTGTCATTACGAGAGGCTATGAATTATTCATTAGAGGCTTTTTTTTTAAATTTGTAGAACTCGCTAGAATGTGACGACTTTATTCTTTGAAAATGCAGTATGTGATGCTTGTCTTCGTCGGTGCCTTTATTTATAGATGCCTTATTTCGTCAGGAGGTGCCAATATATGTGACGTATTTATTATTCGATGTCGCCTTTATTGTTTGATGCATGTATTCATTGATGCCTTGCCTTATTTATCGGAGGTGCCATAGATGTGATGAGCAGGCCGAAGGATTGTATTAATAAGTTGATGAATTCATATGAAATGAAGAAAGAAACTTTTTTCTGTATTTTCTTAAAACTTCTTTAATAATACTTCTTCAACTTTCACATAAAATGACTTCTCAATTCAATAATAACTTGACTTGATACTTCATAAATAAAACTTAAAGATAACTTCAACTTCAACTAATAAAACTTTTATTAATGGACCTGCTAATATCACAAAACTTATAATCATTACTAATCGAGGACTAAGCGAGGACCATCGCTCTACAAGAACTACTGCTATGCGAGGACCATCGCTCTACAAGAACTACTACTATACGAGGACCCCGTCTAACTGACTTTCCCTTAATTTATACCTTTCTTAATCGTACGATCCAGAATCATGGGACCTTCTCAGATAATTATTTTAGTAACTTTGACCTTCTAGAAGCTGACGAGTGCTATTTTTTCCCTTAACCCTTTTCTTTGATTGGATATCTGAAATTAACTTGTTTACGCTGGACACTTGCACTGGTATGAACTCGCTTCTAGAAACTAGTCGAAATAGGTCACAGACTCGACTCGTGACAGTAAGATGCAAACTCAAATCTGTCTGGCTTAATGTTTATTAGCAGGAACAGCAAACCTTCAATAGCAAACACTTCTAGTCGAATTCTGTTATTTGTTATGAGACTTTCTATCGGCAGTGAATTCACTTTTTGCCTAATAAGAAGACTGGAATGAAGTCAACAGCTTCAATACGAGGACCCATAATAATGCAGGTTTTAAATTGGAATCTGTTTTTATGAACATAACGAAAATAACACCCACGATTCTTTTGTCAATTTAACTACCATTTTACTTTTGCAAAGCTTATATCAACTCTGTCTAGTGAAAGTTTTTACGCATTATTTTCCTCACACTCAAACTCGGATCAAGCTGAAATTTTGCAGTTATTTCTTGTACCTGACTCAAAGACTCAATTTAAAAAATAACCAATTATTTAACTAACTATTAGTAATTTATTATATTGTTGGATATCGAACAAGAGAAAGAAATTGTACTTGACAGATGTGGTGGTATAAGTTGAGTTAGTCCCCTTTTGAGTATACAATTCGGTTGTGGCTTACATTTTAAACTAACAATAGATAATAAAATCATAATTATAAAACCTTCTATTTTCATTAGCAATTCACTGGCACAGTGGTTAGTTTATCGGCTTAGGGAGGCTTGATCCCTCGAGTTCAAACTCTTCATACAACTTTTTTTAATAAAATGTATATAAAAAGCGATCATGATCAAAGTATAATCCACACAGATACCTAATTCCCCCCCCCCCCCCACAAACCTTTCCCAACTGGTCCAGACAAGTGATGGGATCATAGAGAATTAAGAAAACTAAAAGCATGAGATTTCGATAACTAAAAACACTTGGTAAATTAAATATTTCTAATCGCTAAGAGTTACTATTGTTAATTTTGATCTGTTAAAAATAAAATTGAATGACAGATCCTAACTAATTGATACTATTCCATTTAATATAAGCTTTGTTTTTTTAAAGTGTTTTTTAAATCATTTTCTCTTGTAAATTGTTGTACAAAGCTTATATCAACTCACTCTGTTTGTCTGTTTTTCTATCTGTCTGTCTGTCTGGTACAAAGTTTGTACACGTTACTTCTCCCACACCCATTCTCGGATCAGTTTGAAATTTAGCACACAGTTACTCATCGACATAGACAAAATACGAATAATTAACCAATTAGTCAATCAATTATTGGTAATTTTGCTTGATACCAACAAGGGAAACTAATCCTCTAGTATTCACATATATGGCTAAATATGTAGGTTTTGGTCCACTTCGATCATTGCACTCGTTATTTCCTCCCTACACATTCCCGGATCAAGTAGAAATTTTAAACAATTATTTATGGTAACAAAACATGAATAAACTAAAAATTAACCAATTAGTCAATTAATTATTGGTAATTAATTACTTTGATATTGAGCACGATTGATATTGAATAAGGGAAATTACGTCTACATTATTGATATACAGTTGTATGTGCGGAGTTCATCCCCTTAGTTAAGCTTTTTTTTTTATTTTGCTTGTTTTTACTGTAAAAAAAGGCAGGTTAATCGCTTCAGCAAGTATGTATTCTAATTAGTGAATTTCTTCCAAAAAAAAAAAAAAAAACTTCATTTATTTATTTTTGTCTAGAGACTGGCAGCTAGTAGTTAGGTCACGTTATAGTGTTATTGCTGGTACGGCTAATTATTGGTAGACAAGGCTCTTTGTTGTTCAATTTATTCAACATTTGGTTTGTTTAATATCTTTTAGTTGCTGTTTACCCTTTGAATGAGCACTCAATCATTTCTGCTCATTTTCCAAAATTAAATCAGCTGTTGACTTAGACATTCATGAAAGTTTGGTGGCTGTTGTTGTCTAAATGACTGACAAGTTTCTTAATTAATGACTGTCAGTACACAAGTCGTGATTAACAAGTTCTTGTGTCTCTTACCAGGCACAGAACAAACTGGTTTGAACTTGTTTTACTTTGATTTTTTATCCCTTATTTTTTTGTGTTGACTTTTTGTTTGTTTTGCTTCGTCTTAGGGAACCAAAACATTTGCTTTAGGGAACCAAAATATTTGCTTTAGGGAACCAAAACATTTGCTTTAGGGAACCAAAACATTTGCTTTAGGGAACCAAAACATTTGCTTTAGGGAACCAAAACATTTGCTTTAGGGAACCAAAACATTTGCTTTAGGGAACCAAAACATTTGCTTTAGTTCAACAACAACAACAACAAAATGAAATGGCTTATCTGTAAACCTTAACTCTAAATTCTAAACTTCAATCTTTGATATTAGTCCCTTGACGATTGGTTTTAACTTGTATAATAATGAGAAATATACGTAGCTCTAATTTCTGGATTGATCTCAACATTTATAATGGTAAATAGCAATCTAAAAAAAACACTATATTTCTAGATTGATCTCAACTTTTCTAAGCTTAATAAGCAATCTAAAGTAGCTCTTATTTCTAGATTGATCTCAACTTTTCTAAGCTTAATAAGCAATCTAAAGTAGCTCTTATTTCTAGATTGATCTCAACTTTTCTAAAGTAGCCCTCATTTCTAAGTACGTCATCTCTAAAAGATTTAAATCAAAACAAAGAATAAAACGGGGGGGGGGGGGGGAGAAGTCGATTCGAACATGCCTGAGGTGAGCACAAAAAGTATACCTTTTCAACAGCTTATCATTTCCAACATACTAATGTAACAACCTTAGGAAACGATAGTGTATATCCCTAAAAGTTGCATTTTGCTATGGGATTACTTTATAAGTATATTCTAACTATTTTCAAAGTACTAATATTTATTCTGTTCTACAGTAACATTTTTTTTTTCACAGGGCTATTAGCGGACAGATTTAGTGAGTGAGTTTTGGTTTCATATATATTTCACATTGTTTCACTTGTCATTCACTTTATCATATCTTATAAATTAGAGACGTGCCTTCAAAGAGGAAGACTATTGTGTCCTGTGTTAATCTAGCCTTGCATGTCAATTAGAGACTTTAACCCTGTTCAGTCATTGGTTTTCCTGTCTGATTCAGACAACAAGTTTCATGGCAATAGGGTAAAAGGAGGAATTTGTCCTAGCATATGGAATAAGAAATTTCCCTTTATCTTTGTGTCTTTATGAGTATTACGTTGTGTTTTATGTGTTCGTAAAATATGGTTCTGTATTTTATTGAAATCTGTGTTATTAACCACTTTAAAATGTTCTGTCCCGAGGATTCAATATGTTTACGCCCTGGCACTAATGGTGTCACTCTTGTCAAATGTGACAAACCTCTCGGTTCTATTTTGTGTCTTTTCTAGTTTCCTTATCTTTTGAAGTTGCGGGATCCCAAAAGAAAGGACACATATTATAGATTACTAATCTAACCAAAGTTTATCCGAATACGTATCTAACCAAAGATTATCCTTTTTCATCAATATTATTATGAATTAATTGTATATTTTATAAATAGAATTTTGAATTTTTTCAATGAAGTTGGTTTATGTTTAGTTACCCCCCATTGATGCCCCTTTGGTTCAAGAGTGTTTTTGTTTTAAATAACTGCTCTACTTTGTTCTGTCTATTCCTAAACCATTCTTACACAATAGTTGTTCCCTGACGAAATTTTTTTTTAAAAATGTTCAATTATTTATTTTGCCCGAAGCTGTTTGACGTTTTGAGTTTGGGCTGGTCTTTGAAGCACGTGGACAAAAAAAGTGGACAAAAAAAGTGAAGGCGAAACGTTTATTTTTTTTAAATTAACAATGGAAGCAGTTTTTTTTTTAAATAAAACTACAATAATTACTATAACTAGTGAAACAAGCCTATACGAAATTTAATATTGTTTCTAAATTTGAATCAGTCACGTATTCAAATTTGTAATAGATCTAGACCAACAACAATAAATCTTTGCTATTAATATTTTTACCAATTGTTTATGTTTAGCCCTGTTTCATGCTTTTAGCTATTCAATACGCCATGATCATACTTCTCTGGAAACCAATTGGGGGGGGGGGGGGAGAAAGAAAGGAATATCTGGGTGGATTTTACTGTAATTAATTTTTAAAACCATTTTAAAAAAAGCTACGACCTTGTGGCTTACGCTCCTCGGGCCGATGTGGTAACCACTCTGCTAGTGAGATACTTATGACTAGAGAAAATTTTATAGTTATATTTTGTTTGTTTTAATTTAGAGCGGCGACCTATAAAGAGGACTAAATCAGCTTAAACCACCACTTCAGTCAAATATAATTTCTTTGCCTTGTTCGAAAAAAATAACAAAATAAACAATGAAACAAAATAATTAATTACAAATAGTCAATTAACTACTTGCTTGACTTAATTTTTTATCAATTCTTGTGTTGTCAGGTAAAATAATAAATTGTGCAAAGTTTCAGCTTGATCCGAGATTGGATGTCGGAGAAATAACGTGTTAAAACTTTGTACCAGACAGACAGACAGACAGACATAATGAGTTGATATAAGCTTTGTATAAACAAGGGAGACTAAATTAGTAGGTACTCTATATATTATAATTTCGTATTAAAAGGTAACAAGCACTCGATAAAGCTTTCTATAATTCTATAAAAGTACAAGCACTCGATAAAGCTTTCATGATTTCTATAAAAGTACAAGCACTCGATAAAGCTCTCTTTAGTGCTATAAAAGTACAGGCACTCTGTAAAGTGCTTCATTTTGCCGTAAAAGTTCACGCACTTGAAAATGTTCCCTCTAGCTCTCCAAGTATTTCCAGTGGCCATGTTGATTTTATTATTGTGCTTAAATCTAAAATCTAAATTTATGAGAATACAAGCCAACATTGAAGCCCCTTTTAAAATCATTTTTAAACAATTTTTTTTGGTGATAGTTTTCATTGTATTTCATCAATCAGGTTGATTTTTTCCTCACGCTTGTTCTGAGATCTTGACATGTAATTATTTCCCTTTATGGAACATTATTTTTCTTATGCAATTTAAATGTTAGTTTTGTTTTTGTTTCACACAACTTTTCAAAAAATTTTATGAAGTTCTTTTTTTTTTTTATTTTCAAACCTTGTTCGCGATAAAATTCATGGTTCTTCTTCTTCTTCTAGCCAGCTTTATTGCTGCTGAGCTGTGAGCTCTTTTGCAGACTGCCAAGGAAAAAAGTGTGCTGTTTTCTTTAGTTGTTCAGCACTGCCCTACAGAGTGTTGGTTATGTTGGGCTCTAGTAAAAGTAGGGTTTGCCTAAGGTGAAATAGGAAGAGGAATTCAAAGAGAATATGGTTTACGGTTTCATAAGGGTGGGCACAGTGTCTGCAAAGGGGAGTTGTATGGAGTTTATTTTGTTCAGATGGTAATTCTTAGTTGGAAAATAGTTGATCGTCCTTTGCGGGGGAGGAAGTTAATACTGTCCAGTTTGTTAGGCGTAGTCATTTCTTTGTACATGGCTCTGCCTGTGTTTCCTGATGCCCATTGGTTGAGCCACTCCTCTTTGTGGTTGTTGATTAACATTGACCTTAGGGTGAGGTAGTTAACAGGTCTATCTGGTTGTTCCATAGATGAACCTGCCTTTGATAGCTTATCTGCCTTTTCATTTCCCGCGATGCCAATATGTCCAGGGATCCACTGTAGTGTGATATTGATATTTAATTTTGATATCGTCTGATGGATTATCACAATGAGTGTTGTCAACTCTCTTGGGCTGTTTGAGGTACTGCTGTTAAGTGCTTGCAGAGTAGATTGGTGATTGCACTCCTTCATATAATTTGTTTTCCGCTGTCTGTAGTGCTATGATAATTGCCTCAATTTCGGCTTGAAAGTTTGAGCAGTAATCGCTACATGGTGCAGTTATTTCAAAGTTTTTATTTTTAGGAAAGACCAGGAAGGCACCAAGACCAGCATTGATGGTGACTTTGAAGGCCGATCCGTCGGTATATATATGGATAGCTGTTTTTAGATAGCTTTCAATTGTTTCGAGCGATCTTACTTTGAGCTCCAGTGGATTTGATTCTTTTATTAAGGTGTTATTTAGTAAATGTGTTTTAATATTTGGTTGTTTTTAGTTTATTCCGGGCGTTATGTTTGAAATCTGTTATTTTTTTCTGTTATTGTGTAGATGGTATATCAGGGCTAGTTCGTCAGTAAGTTGGATTAGAGTGCTTTGCTTTATTTGTTTGTTTTTTTATCTCTCTGTTAGTAATTTATTTGGATGATTGTCCTCCAACCTTCTGTATCTCTCAATAGCTTCTAATGCTGCTCTGTTGCGCCTTAACTTAAGAGGTTCAATATTGGAGTCTATTTCACAGGCTGCTGTGGGAGTAGTTCTCATACCTCCACTGATTAGATAAAATGCTTGGTTTTGGATTGTGTCTAATAATGATTGATAGGTTTTTGTTGGCGGCTACTTGTATGGAGAGAGTTATCCATTACAGATCTGACGTATCCAGTGTATAACTGGCTTAATGTTTTCTTTTCAGCTCCCCAGGATGTTCTACTAGGTGTTTTATTATGTTTAATCTTTGTGATGCCTTTTCTTTTAAATCTGCAATTAAAATGAAAGTAGCCCAAGATGAATGGGATACAAAGTACAATTAAAACGGGTTTACTCGATTTGTTAATTGAATGTGATTATAAAGTACATCAGGAAGTCTAAAGTCGCAGATACGAATTTATGAAAAAATGCTTTTGAAACAAAAAATTGAAGGTTAATTTTATTAATCAATAGACTATATTTTGTAATGTCCATGTGTCAAAATAAAAAACTATTTGTGCTAAGTGTAGTTCTTAAAATTAGACCTAGATCTAGATCCTTTCGATTTCGTCTCAGTAAACATGGCATAAATCTATGAAATAGTAACACTTTCATAGAGTTGGGCAACTTTTTTTTATTTGAGGGTCTTACATTTATTTTAAGGCTACAATACATACGTTACTGGTCCAGTTAGTACCCAAGGAACATTTATGCTAAGTTTTATCAAGATTGGTCAAATGGTTTTGATTTCTATACAAATACATACATATATACATACTTACGCCTTACTTTCTACTTTATAGTATAGAAGATATATATATATATATATTTATATATATATATATATATATTGCACAGAATATACATATTATTTAAAAGAAAATTGGGTAAATTAGATTAAATTGACTGACCACTCGTTAGAATTTAAAATAATTTTTGAGCAAGTTCCGACTCAGATATTTTCTATTGATTTACATTTTAAAAAAACGAGATATAAATAGATTCTGAAAAATTAAAAACAATATCATTTGAAGGGCACAACATCTGAACCAGGAATCAATGCTATACTTTTGATCAGAACATATTTTATGAACACTAGATATATTTGAGAAACCTTGGTCAATGGGTATTGTCTTCACTCCACGAAGATAAAAAAAAATCTTAAATTGAAAAAAAAAAGACTTAAACCCAGAACAGATAGGTAATTGCTAAATAATACAATTAGTTGCCGTTTCCCTCATGTAATATGTAAACCTATTTCTAGAATTTTCTGAGACGATGACGCTTATCTCCAGTAGGTTTTGTTTGCAGATGTGTTTTTGGCAATGAGTGTCATTGAGTGAGATACTATTTTAGGATTCCATGTTTTTATCAAATACAATTGAAATGGGTGTTGTTTTTTTTTTTGTTGTTGTTAATTTTTAAATATCATATGGGGCAATTTTTTTAAAGCTATTGACATTTACACTATACATCTTTGCTACTCTTAGTGTTATGTATGTACATCTAGGATAGTTATAGTGTTATGTATGTAGCCTACATCCTGGATAGTCATAGTGTTATGTAGGTACATCCTGGATAGTGATATTGTTATGTATGTACATCCTGGATAGTCATATTGTAATTTAATTACTTCCTAGTTAGTAGCTAGTGATAGTATCAAGTATGTATATACCAGCTTGTCTTATCTACGTACTTCCAGGCTTGTCAGAGTGTAATGTTTTTACTTCCCATCTAATCGTATTGTTGTGTTCCTAAATCGTTATTTGATTAGTTTGAAGTTGGCAATGAACACGCAGAAATAGTTCAGAACTCCTGTATGTTTTAGTATAGTATGTAATAGATCTATCAATGAAGTCGTTCAGATAGTATAATTATTAGATCTACAGAAAGTTTTTTTTTTAAATAATGGTATTTGACGGTTACATCTGGCAGTATTAAAAGAGCTGCATTGGACTTTTCTGTGTTTAAAATATCAAATCAGTGTGTTGGCATGTCATGTTAATAAAAATGTCTAAAGGAAAGTTATCAGAAACAAGACAAATGAAAAGGAACATTAGAAAATGTGTTTTATTAAATCGTGAGCGACTTAACCAGCAAGTCGTAGACATTGTTTCTTTTATTTGTTTTGTTCCTTTGTTTTGTGTGTTTTGTTTCTTTGTTTTGTGTGTTTTGTTTTTATTTGTTTTGTGTGTTTTGTTTCTTTGTTTTGTGTGTTTTGTTTCTTTGTTTTGTGTGTTTAGTTTCTTTGTTTTGTGTGTTTTTTTTTCGTTTCTGTCTTTGTTGTTTTTAACATTTTGAACGTTCCGTCAGAAGTGAACATGTCTTACTCTACGTCCTGGCCTAAACTTTCTGCAGATGACAGGGAATGATGGCGGGTAAGGTTGAAACTCAGGACCATCATGATTACAATCTGAATAGCGTACAACGCGACCAGGCAGTTCTTTGGAATTTTTTTTCTCCACTGATGTGTCATAGTGTGTCAACATTTGTGCCACATGCTAATAATGTCAAAATTACAAACCATTTAAAATTGAGGATCATCTGCGATTTTTCGTTTCGTTTCTCTGATAGAATTACTTTTGATAAATTTTGAAACTATTAACAAAAAACAAAGTTTTATTGACCACGACAGACACATAGCGGTCAGTGGACAAATTAGTTGGATTTAATCAATACGAATCATTTCTTATTCAAACACTTAATGGGTGAACGTTTTGAAAAAAATGAAATGCTAGCCAAGAATTATGTTCCCATTCACAGTTAATAATAATAATAATAATAATTGTATGCATAAAGCGCTGTTAACAAACAAACTGTAGGCTCAAGGCGCTGTAACAACATTACAAACACAAACACGACAGCTACAATGACAGTTAATCTAAAAAAGTTTTAAACAGATAGGTTTTAATGTTCTTCTTGAAAGTGGTGTAGCATAGAGTCTGAGATCAATGGGGAGTGAGTTCCAAACCTTTGGTCCGTGAACTGAAAAAGCCCGCAGACCGTATTTTTTTAGGGAGAAACGTGGCATTACTAAAAGCGTTGAGTCCATTGAGCGCAGGGCTCTCTGGGGGACATATGGAGTAATCAGTTCGCTAAGGTGCAAGGGCATCTCGTTGTTATATATACACTGATGACAAAGTGTGGCGACCTTTTAATCGATTCTCGCTTTCACGGGAAGCCAATGGAGCGTGCGCAAGAGCGTAGTAGCAGAATCTTGTCTAGTTTTTTTAAGGACTATTCGAGCGGCGTTGTTCTGTATACGTTGCAGCTAGGCTATTTTGTCAACAGGTATACCTGCCAGCACGGCGTGGCAGTAGTCAAGGCGGGAGAGTATGAATGCCACAGCTAGCGTTTTTGTTGACTCCGTTGTTAAATATGGTCGGATCTGGCCTAATCTGCGCAGCTGCAGATAAAGACCTTTGCAGAGCTGACTTATGTGTGGGTCGAAAGATAGTGTTGAGTCGAAGAAAACTCCAAGATTCCGCACTACATGGACAAAAGGAACATGGCAGTTCGTGATAAAGAGAGAATCTGTGCTTTCAACTTTTGAGACATTTTTCCTAGTGCCAATCTTAATTATTTCTGTCTTGTCTTCGTTCATCTTGAGTTTATCATCGGCAAAGAAATGGTATAAGATGCCGGTTGGCCGTATGACACCGCTGAGTGGATATGTGTACATAGTGAACAGTACTGGGCCTAGAACTGATCCTTGGGGTACTCGTACTTCAAAAGTAAGCTTGTTGATTCCGTCCCGCTAACAACGACTTTTTGGGTGCGTTCCGTCAGGTAGGATCCAAGCCACTTTAGGACGACTCCTGCTAAACCAAAAGTTGCAGAGAATCTGGCCATCATAATTTCATGGTCTAGCGTATCAAAGGCTGCGGACAAGTCCAGCATGGAAAGAATTAATATGTGGCCTTTGTCGGAATTGTGAAGTAAGTCGTTTAGTACCCTGACCACTGCTGTCTCTGTGCTACGGCACTTCCTATATGTAGATTGAAATTCTTCCAAGAGACAGTACTGATCAAGATGAGAAAGAATTTTCGCTAACACGATGCGCTCCAGAAGCTTTGACAGGAAGGGAAGATTTGATACCGGGCGATAATTTTTTAGACATTCCGGGTCAAGACTGGATTTCTTTAATAAGGGCCGGACAAGTGCATGCTTAAATTGCTGTGGTATAATGCCTGAAGTCAGTGAAGAGTTCACAATGTTAGTAATTGTAGGTACAAGCTCATCTAAACATTCAAGGAGCAAGGAAGTTGGAATGGGATCAAGGTCACATGACTTATTTGGCATTGATATGTTCACACATTTGGTCAGAGAACAGCTGGATGCTCAGTTTAATGGCCCTTATGCAAGTTTAATACTGAGACTTTCAGCTTTGGCCACGATTGCGTCTCTACCCCCTTCCCAGGGGACTAAACCGCCATTATCCTCTGACAACTTACATGTTCGCATCGATTGTCTACCCTATGTTTGGCTAGGTATTGTGTTTCTGTTATTTTAACCCCCACTCAAAACGTTGTCCAGTGTTTATAAGCGAAATAAGGGAAGGTCAGAAGACTACATTACTAGGTCAATGGAGGCTCTATGGAACACATGCTAGGGTAGCACCAATCAATAATCTATCAATCTTATGCTACCTATTTTATCACCAATCTATTGATCGTCTTATTACAAACTAAATACAGTAGTGCTCAGACTACATAATATAGCACTAATTAATGATCACTTACTAAGAGCCACGAACCATTATTGAACCAATCAATGATCTAAAGATCCAATAACTAGATAATAATTAAAGAATTACTGTATCTTAGGATACCAAGCTTGCTGCTGTAGCATCTATAAATGAGCTATGACCCCATAGTAATTACTGTATCATCGTTAGATGATCTACGTATCCCGTACCAGATAATGCAACTCCAATTAATAGTCGAAGGATCCTATTTTCTACTTTCCGTTAATGAAATTGTGAATCACATACTAACTAGCTAGAATCAATCAATGAAGTTTCAATAAACTATGGATCACAGTCTTAATAGAGATTGAAGCAGCTGTGTCACGTATCAATAGGGAATGATGCTGCTGTGTGACGTGCTAGAAGGGAATGAGGCTAGTGTGTCACGTATCAATAAGGAATGAGGCTACTGTGTCACGTATCAATAGGAAATGAGGCTGCTGTGTAACGTATCAACAAGGAATGAGACTACTGTATCACGTATCAATAGGGAATGAGCTACTGTATCACGTATCAATAGGGAATGAGACTACTGTGTCACGTATAAATAGGGAATGAGCTACTGTGTCACGTATCAATAGGGAATGAGGCTACTGTGTAACGTATCAATAGGGAATGAGACTACTGTGTCACGTATCAATAGGGAATGAGACTACTGTGTCACGTAGCAATAGGGAATGAGCTACTGTATCAATAGGGAATGAGGCTACTGTATCACGTATCAATAGGGAATGAGGCTACTGTATCACGTTTCAATAGGGAATGAGGCTACTGTGTCACGTATCAATAGGGAATGAGGCTACTGTGTCAGGTATCAATAGGGAATGGGGCTACTGTACTAGTTCACTAGTTATCCCTCAACACAAAAATATTTGTCAAGAAATATTGGAGGGAACATCCTTCAATGTTAGACTCTAAAACATTAGAACGGAAGAGGCTACTGCTAAGGAGTGAATGTCTTCTTCACTGTGTGACAACGATGACTTGAAGAGTCGTATTAATATTTAATTCTAAGGAACTTGCGGTGAATGCAACGTCTAAATAGCAGGGATATGGAGAGACTTTGATTCGGGTTGTAAACTCGAGGAGGGTCATGCGACGTTCTCGGAAGTGAATAGTGATAGTAGCGGGAAGTAGTTGAGACATCCCTACAATTTCAGCCTCGCCACCATAAACGCCGGAAGTATTCATGTAGGCAGCGTATTGTCAAGCAGGGTGCATGACTGTGCTTCCGTAAGAACAACGGACAGGGCGTCGCCATAGTTATCCCAATGTTCGCAAACAAAGCCTTACAGCCATCTTGCGAAGTTTGAGAGCAACAGTTTCGTCGATGACATTTTCCCAGAAATATGCGACTGATAGAAATAAACAGTTACCTGATGCAGGAATTTCTACTACATTGAAAGACCTGTTGACTCCACGAAATCTATGTGAAGCGGTGGCCATGGTTAGGAAATGAAGGGCAATACAAACAGGCAAAATCAAAACAAAGCTACAGAAAAAACATGCAACTATTTTAAGGACACCAGATATTGACGTGTGTAAAAAAGACACACATAAATGTAGTCAAATATATAAAATGTATAAAGAGAAAGATGACTTGTTCCCCCCCCCCCACCTCTTTTTTTTTTTTTGAGCCGTGCTCTCTGTCGAGGCGAAAGTTACCTGGGATAACTCTAGTCCGACTTGCAGAAATAAACGAGTTATCTTTCCGTGACTTTATCGTGGTGTAACGCATGGTTGGGCCATAAAGAGAATTGTATATAGATACCAAACTGTCACACCGAGTCTAAACTTGATTCAAAGAAAAGTTGTTTTGTTGTTGTTTTTTTCCCCCAATGACAACGTAAGCTTATCGAATAACTCACAAAATGTGTAGGAGAAATGTGGACTGCTTGTGGGGTCAGAAGGTTCTAGAACGATTTGTTTGGCTTTTAATAGAAACTTATCAATAGTAGTCACTAAACTCTGCGGATTGGTAGTTCTACAATTTTCCCCAAGAAAAGTGGACAATCTGAAGAACTTGAAACCTCTAACAGATTGAACCTTGATTCCGCCCCTCCCTTCAATGCGCACATCTGCAGTGCCAGGTTTAATATTTTTTAAACAATTATAAGAAATGCCAATGAGTTCTATACTTGAGAGTAAAATACAACATGTGGATGCTACCGTCTAATGTGTGACTTTATCATGTGAAAGCTACAGTCTTATATTTGTAGCACAACAAAGACAAACTAAAAAAACAACATTAATGATATTATCAAAGTAATTAAACAAATTGGAAACCATGCGTGACAAAGTCATATCGATCTGAACATGCCAGGGCGAAACCTTTTGTTGTCATTTTACTCAGAGAACGATTGAGTTGTTCGTCTCTCCCTCCCTCTCCCCTCTCTGTCTCTGTCTCTCTCTTCGTACTTATTCCCTAAAGGGAGAAATGAAAATACAACATTGACCTAGGTAAACAATTCACCTTGTGTGATCATTGCATCTTTCATTACATTGATAGATGTCATCATAGTCGTATTGGTTTCGGTTTTCTCTCTAAAATTAGCCTTGCCTTGGTCATTAGACTGGTCACGTGCTACAGTAATCAATAGAGTTTTTTCGACGTGCATGATTGGACAATGACGCTCAAGTATCTATTTCCCCTTTAATGTCCTATGAACGCTAATAATGTGAACTATTGTTGTATATTATCTTAAGTTTTTGTGCTTCATCTCATTGCAAAAAAATAATTGAAATCTTCGAAAGTTTCCGACTTTGATAATTTCATTGTTTATGTTTCAACACTTGTCTTCAAAATCAAACTTTCTATACCAAGGCATGACCTACTTACGTCTAAATGTGTTGGTGACATCTCAGACTGTTCAAAGTGAAGTTCTTAGCGCGTCTATATTCATCGGTCTACATATTTAAGACATTGTTATTACCAATATATTTATATTGTGGTTTGTTTATAGGAAAGTAAGCCAATGACTTATCCCAAAAGAAGTCTGGTCTAATTTTAGATTCTGTGTTGTAAGATCTCATGTGATTGTCTCATCCTAAAAGACCTCTGGTCTAGATCTAGTTATGTGTTGTAAGATTTAGTGTGATTGGCTCATCCTAAATGACCTATGGTCTAGTTCTGCGTTGTAAGATCTCGTGTGATTGGCTCATCCTAAAAAAAAACTTCTGGTCTAGTTCTGCGTTGTAAGATCTCGTGTGATTGGCTCGATAGGTTTACAGTAAATAATGAAAAAATAAACGGAGGCACTTCGCCTTAAGTGTTTTCATAGAATTAAGCTCGCCTATTGAACTCTATTATTATTATTAAAGAGTTACAAAAAGGAATTCTCCTGTTTATCAGGTGTATGCAATTCGGAAGTGTTTTGTAACCTAAGTAGTCTAAAAGGCGTTAAATAATAATTTTTTTCCTTTATAACATTGCAGAATTTAATTTCTAAGCATTTCTTTCACTTGGTCATTTTTAGTTCAATGGCAACGAATCTTTCAATAAAGTGATCTTGACATTATGTAGTTTCGTCTTTTTGACTTCAAAGTCTTTCCCAATTTTATTTGTCATATCTCCTTCGCATTGTTTTGTGTCCATTTCTCTTCTTTTTCTATGTTACTATACTCTACTGCTTAAATAATGGATATCGGATCTTAAAATATCAGATTACAAACGAAGTGCAGATTACTGTGAATATCACCTAAATATCAAAATCCTCTATGCCGATATAAAATATGCAAATGATAATAAGTTTTAAAATGTTTACTCTTCAGAAAACCAGATCTGACCTAAATTTTACGACAACGGAAAGCGATAAAAGTATGCCTGCCGTGAAAACAGTCTATAAATAAATCAATGCAGGACCGCAGTGAAGCGGATTGTCTCCAGGCAACCAGTAGCTCCGCAGTAAAAGCGTCTTTGGAGATTTCTTTTTTTTCTTTTTTATTTATTTATTGAAACTGTTTATTTGCCCTCTGCCCAAGATCAATACAGAAAATCATGGCTTCTCATGGCTTTCATAATTTAATGGATAGGTTCGTTAGTGTTACTCACACTTCAGTTTTTAATCAATCTTTTTTCCCCCCTGTAAGTTGATGTCCAGATAATATTATTCTGGAGTTTAATGAAGCGTAGACTACTCCAGGCATGAGACACATGTAAGAGAGAGTAACAGGTGGACATGTTGACAGTAGGCTGACTGGAAGTAGCATAGGAAAAGGCGATGGATTTCAAGTATGAAAGTTAATGATGAATGTAATGTACAACGTGGCTGCACAGACGTGAAATGACATCTGAAATAAAAGCCCCAAAGTGTCAAATAGTTAAGAAAATTTTAATACATTGGAATTACAAACACCTCCGGATAAGCGACAGTATTTTTAGATCGATATAATTTATTATAGATTTTCATCTAAAGTAGATCACTATATACAGAACCTTAATGTTGTCAACGAGATAAACAAGAACGAAATATAAAAAAAAAAAACAATATCTACTGTATGTCACTTACAGGCGATTATTTTGCTTTTTCGTAACGAATAAATGTTCAATGTAAAAAAAAAAAAATGGAGCCTTTTATTAACGGCTCATTCCAACCCCAGAGAAAAAACTCCTTGTGAAGTGAATGCATAGATCTACTAGACTTAATGCAATATTCCAATGATAAGTTTTAGATTAGACTTAGAAGACAGGGAGCAATAGTAGTATAAACATTAGTTTAACTCTTCAATAAATACGGCCTATTTATCTTTTAACTTTTTTTTTTTGAACACCGGATACACCAAAATGCTAGCTATTTACAGTTTCTCAACTATCTTTGACAATCACTAGTAGTAGGCCTATATACTCATTTTTAGCATTTAGTTGTAAACATTGATCTTGGCAATCGTTTTCTTTTAATTACTTAGAATAAAAATGATGTTTCCTGACAATCCACACTCTTGCTAGTTTGACCATTAAATGACGCTTCACAAATACAACAAATGAATGGGCTTTTGGTTGTTGTTTTTTTTACCATCATCCGTAGCTTGGTAAATGGTTGGCTACAGATGCTGGCCATTTTATTCTCGCATTTGAAATTTTCCGACCATCGTGGCTCCAACTCAAAAGTAATTCAATTTCTTTTCTTCCATTGTTTCATTTAGTTTGATATTTATTTTACAACTGAATAAACAAACAAAAAATTAAGGCTTGAAGCCAGTGGGGAAAAAATTTTCCTCAAAATTGTTATTAGTTTTTTTAACAATACGTTTAAAATTGTTTACATAATGTTTTTTTTTGTTTTTTCTAATATGTCCAACAAAATGGTTGACCTGCATGAAAATTGCACTTTATATGGTGTGACTTTCTTGCTAGCTTTCTTGTTTTGCGTGTTTCGGATTTTCTTCAGAGTTGAAGATAATCTACATCCTTGTCCAAATCTACAGCAGGACGACTGGGGGGGGGGGGGGGGGGGCAGCAGGCAGGGTATGTACCTTGGACCACCGAGATGACCGAATGACAGTCCAGCGTGCAAACCGCACGACCAGGCGTATAAAACTGAATCAAATTGTCTCGTTACCTGACCATTCTAGTTAAACTTTTTTTTTTTCACTAACTTCTAGCCTCTCAATAAAACACGAACATGTATCATGAGTTATATGTTAAGAAAAGATAACTCTTCATGGCTGTTCAATGTAAAGATTTCTGTTTTGTTATTGTTCAGCTTTCTTCAGTCTTCCCTAGTCCGCATGTAATATTATCAAATACTATTAAAATTGGCTTATTTCGACAAAGTAACGTAATCAATCTAGATCACGTGTTTACTGACCAGTGTCCAGACGTCATTTACTTTATATCAATCTGTTAAGACGTTTGTATGAAATCTGTTTTAGGCAATTTTTAAAAATTCTGCCAGCTAAAGCACCATTGTGAATCAGAACGGACTTTATATTTGATTGAACGGCTTGAGTTCTAATCACGAGCATAATTGTCTTTGCTGAGCGGGCAGCACAGAAGCCATGTCCAGATACCCTTTTCCCCCACTGGCGGTAAACTACCAGATATAAGGACGATCTATAGAAACATGAATGTGCCTACTAGCGTATGTTATTTCCGTAAATAGACTGTGTGTGTTTTACCTGTAGGCTATATATGTCTGTGTGTGTTGTTCGTAAATAACCTGCGTGTGTTGTGTTTTAGTCTACCCGTGTGTGTGGTGTGCTTGTACATGACCTGTGAGTTTTTGTATTTGTAGATGACCTGTGTGGGATGTCCATAGATTACCTGTTAGTGTTTTTTGTTTTTCTAATGACCTGTGTCTGTAGACGCTAGGCATTGGCACGGCCTATTATTCTCTACCATAAAAATGCCTGAAGCAAGCCGTAATATTCACTGGCCGTATTGCAAAGGTAATATTTGGCTGAACGACACACGCCCGCACACACACACACACCACTGCTTTGTGTACTTTAACTAAGACAAATTAGTTTCCAACTAATAGGCATTTCCGACTATTCCGCTGGTCCTGTTGTGCGCGCCGACATGACAACGGAAGTGACGTAATGAAGACGAGAAAAAAAATTCCCGCAGCCAATCAAAAGTCCTGTTCTAGAAACAAACTGTTTGTAATAAGAAAGTCTCGATGTTTATGAGTAAACTAGACATATGTTACCCGAGACCCGCGGGTCTTTATTTGCGCATTACTGTCGATATAGTCACTGAGAGTGTTTTGTAAACAATTAAACGAAAATAATAATGTAATAAGTAAAGCGAATGTGTCAATGTAAAAATAAAAATGTAAAATATCAAATCATAATAGCTAATCGGCTTAAATCCATTTTTTCAAATTAAAACTTTTGCTTGTAGGCCTACATATATTTGATAAAAATTTGATATGAATAGACTTAATTTTGTATGCTCATGTGTTAAAGTATACAGATCTTGAGGTAGACATAGATCTAAATGTACACTAATCTAGAGTTAAAAATTGGCTTTTATAGAGTTAATTCTGTGCTGCGCATGCGTGGCCTTTTTTCATGAATGAATATAGGCCTATCTCAACACGGCTACGCAACTTTAGCGAACAGCGAACGAATGTATTAAAAATGCTTTAGAAAAACAAATTTCAATGATAAATTGATTAAAATATCAAATGAATGGACAATAATTAGTATGTTTATGCGTTAAAGCACAAAACTATCTTTGCGAAAAGAAGTTTTATCATCTTCTTATGGCTCAATAAGAGTTTTAGACCTAGACCTAGGAATAGACTCAGTAGAGAGATGTGTTAATGTGTAACCAATTGGTAATGTCTAATGAAAGAATGTTCGCCAGGAAATCTGTAGTCACATATCAGGAACTAATGTATCTAAAAAATGCTTTTGAAACACAAAATTGAAGGTTAATTTTATTGCATAATGAAATCAATGGATCTTCTTTTGTATTTTCATGTGTCAAAGTAAAAAACTATGCGCGCAAAGTGTATTTCTTAAAATTAGATCTAGGTCTAAATCCTTTCGATCTTTTCTCATGTCAACATTGTTAACCATGGCCTAGATCCATAAAATACTATAGCTGTAATAGAGTCGGACAACTTTATTTTTTTTTTTAGGGTCTTAAGTTTGTTTTAGGGCTACAATACATACACTACGGTATAAGTTAGTACCAAAGGAACATTCCTGCCTAGTTTTATCAAGATTGGTCAAGCGGTTTTGATGTCTATAAGTAACATACATACATACATACACCTCACATTCTACTTTATAATATAGATAACATAATAAAGTTTTTGACAGGAGATTCTGAGTGTACTAGATCTTAACAGCTTCAATCATCCTATTTCTTCTCATTGGAGAACACAGTGACTCCTAGGACTATAAATAAATGCCCCACAAAGACCGCATCACAAATGAGGAGAAAGATGGTTGACAGATCATGTGTGGTACCCTAACTGTTCAACAGATTAGGAGACATGTAAAGGTGGTGAAATATCTAATGTAAAATATATTCAGTTGAACATTTATTGCGCCTCTCGTTATGAGAGATATACATCTCTATTCAATCCAACAAAAAATGTCTTCAAACATTTCCATGGGTCTGACATAGACAAACTAGGCCAGCCTAGGGCCTCGCACAGGACTCAGAACAAAACTTTTTAGAGAAACAATGGCGTAACATGACTCAGATCTCAAACCTACCAGAATTCTATAGCTCTATGACTACTAGCCTAGCTCCAAGTCTCGACCATGATTCAAGGACTATCCCCGATTTAGATCTGCTTGTTAGACTACACATCTCCTAAAAGACCATTATTATTTCTTTTGGTGAAGTGTTGAAACGTTATTTCTAGTCTGATCATGAATCGCTCATGAAGCACATTTGTGCAACGACACTATATGAATTTAACTTCTTTGTTGATTTATAGATACGGGAAGGTTTTCAAATTAATTACGTACGTATTCATTACGTATTTTCTATAATTTTTTTTGTTCTACTATTTTAGTTGAAGCATATTCTCTTCGTCTAGGGTCTCAAGTTACCTTTGGCCGACCCTGGCGTAACTGTCCGGAGGGCCAGCACAACAACCGCGCGCCTTTAATTCTGCAACATATGCAATGTTATAATCTCACTCCAAACTGGGATGTACAAAATCTTAAGACATTCGACCAATATTTGACCACCGTACAAGTATACTATTTTTAGGAATTAGCCTTTTTTTACTTTTTTTTCCTTCTCTTTAATTAAGTAAGCAAGTTCTACTTCTATTTCTATTGCTATATTTGCATTTTATCATTTAAATTTATAAATACTTTTTTTTTAACTTGTTGGAAGGCGAAAAAACAAATTAGTGAAACACTTTCTGTTATCATCTGTAGAGAGAGACACTTGGACTACGTTTTGATGTCTAAAATAAAACTGGGAGAGACTGTTTCTGGTTTTCTAAGAAATTTGATTGCTTCTGACTCTGGCTCTAGTTTGACAGGAATACGTGTAGTGGCCCTCTCGGCTCTCCATCGTATTTATTTAATCCTTGGATGTTGTGCTCTGTAGCGGCGTTAAGAAGGCAAACGTGGGGATGTCTGTTGGACCTTTGGGAAATACGCTTTCTATCGTGTGATGTATGGCTGGACTCTACGGATCGGCCTTTTAATTGTCCGCTGTTAGTCGCCCCTGGTCAGCAAGTGTTCCCAGTGGAGATATTGTGAGGAGAAAGGATATAGAAGAGACCAATATCTCGTTGAGGGGTAAGAGATTGAAGCTTGCTGAGGACTTAATATGGAGACATTGGCGAAACTAATGATTGCTGATGTTAGTATTGCTTGTGTGCACTTTTACCAGCCAACCCACCAACGTACACAAAGCGTAAACACTATAGAAGATATGTAAGATAATATGTTTATGTATTCAACACTAAAATATTATTGTTTACATTAGTCATTTAGAAAATATTTGTCATTCAAAATGGCTCAATGCTCCTATCTCTGTATGCATGTATGTATAGACTATATGTAGTGGTTGTCTTCCAAGAATAACATAGAATGTTGATCTTTGTACAAATGCTTTACATGTTTCGGACGTTCCTTCAGAGTTGAAGATAATCTACTTCGTTGTCCAAGCCTTCCGCAGAACGACGGGGGTATGTTGGCTGGCAGGGTTTGACCACGGGACCATCGAGACTATAGAATCTCTGTTAAGGGCCTATACCGAACGACCAGGCAGTCATCTATGTAGCTTTAAAACGTTAAAACCCTCGACTCTTCAAACAAAAATCCCAAAAATTTAAGCCAGACCTGATGTTCTCAGATAAAAATCTGCAAAGGAAATCTTTTTTAAACGAAACCAAAAAGTCAGGATGTGCCAAAAAGATTTTATCTTGAAATCAAGTGACGAGAGTCTCTGGTGAATTCACGCTCTAAGGAAATGTATTTCCAATCTCAATGTATTTCCCACCAAGTCTTAAGGATAGGACACAGACAACTCTGAAACACAAAAAGGTCCAGGGTGGGTTACCATAACGGTTTTAAGACCATTTCAATCTGATGTGAGTATTTAAAAAAGGCTTCGCCTGCCCAGGCACGATCTTCACGAAAGATGACGGTGGGTGTGGTTTAAGCTCTGTCCAATAGGTCAACGGTCCAACGTCTAGCATAATGATTCAATCATAATTAGCACCACTCGTCAACTGTATACTTATTACAAAGTGGTTGCAGGCGTCTAGAAAATATCGAGGCCCTTCTACTTTCTTATACAAGAAAGTATCGACGTCCTTTTATGTACATGTACTGATATACAAGGAGGCGCGATGGCAGAGCGGAAAAGAGCTTTGTTTCCGAACCGGGGTCCGGGGTTCGAATGCTGGTGAAGACTGAGATTTTCAATTTCGGGATCTTTGGGCGCCCCAAGTCCACCCACCTCTAATGGGTACCTGACACTAGTTGGGGAAAAGTAAAGGCGGTTGGTCGTTATGCTGGTCTCATGAAACCCTCGTTAACCGTGGGCAACAGAAACAGATGACCTTTACATCATTTGCCCTATAGACCACAAGGTCTGAAAGGGGAACTTTACCGTAACACAAGAAAGTATCGACGACCCTTTTATGTACATGTACAGTCAACAGTTACACAAGTAAGGAAACCGCTCTACAAAGGTTATAAAGCCTATGCCTGTAAATTTATTCGTTGATGACTCCCACGTCCAGAAACCCTCCCCCCCCCCACCTCTCCCGAATAATTGGTCGTGTTTGAAATTTAACCTGCCATAGCCAGATACCCCCCTGTTATGTTTGGCGCGAAAAGATGCAATTACGCTTACAATGTTCTCTTGTAACCAACCATTCTAGTTCGTGTTTTCAATCTTACAGAATCGTGTGACATTGGATCCTACAGGCCACTCGCACCAACAGATTAAAGAAATTGCAAATACGCATTTCAATGTTGAATATTTAGACTTGATAAAGCCCTAAGCTATGAGACATCTAGTAATTGACAGAAGGCAATGTATTCCTTTGCTTTGTCTTCAAAACAATATTTTGAGTGCTATAGCTTATGTTGTCTATAGGTAAATCCAGCAACTGTGTATTTCGGAGTGTTACTAATTACACGTATGTCAGACATTGGGTGAGGAAAGTCTCACATATACCAATAGGAGTCTGTATTTCTCTAAGCACAACACATATCCGCGCTAGACTCTACTTCAGCAACACACACACCACACATCTAGATACACCAACGTAAAAGTTAATTACTATACCACGTGTTGCTATCTTGGGGCATTGTGCCATAACTCATTCGATCATCATAAATTAAAAAGTAGCTCACCAGCCATAGGGGCGAGAGTGTATTTCACAGGGCTATGGGGATCAGTGGTGGAATCTCGGGAAGGGTTGGCAGTTTTCATAATTTGCAAAAATTATTATTACATGTATATTCTTAAGTTCATAGTTGACATATTGATTTCGTCTATTTCCAACATCAGTTCTAGGCTTAAACTGACCTATGCAATAATGCTATCTGTGTAACCCATGTTAGTATGGACTATGCAGACACATGTACTTCATCTGACCACCTACGACTATAACTATGACTTGCTGAAGACAAAACACACTTTGACAGCACACACATTGATCTTGTTCCTAGCGTGCTGTGTCGAAGATGTGAAATTCGAGGCAAGATAATCGGACGCCGTGCTGTGTCATCGATCGAATGCCAGCTCTTGTGTGGCATCAGGCCAATTTACACTCACGGAGAAGCGCAAGAATAAGCCTCACCGTCACACACACACACACACACACACCCTCACACACACACACCCTCACACACACACACACACAAATAGATATCAATGAAACGACTAGATATTTATGTTGCGGTCTTTCTGATCTCATTCATTGCATGTTACTCATGAATTCTCAGGACAAAAAACTACCTCCCAGTATAGAGCTCTCCATTGGAGACCAATCGTCTGTCTTCCTTTGTTAACTTCTTGATGGCTAGTAGGAAATGCGTTTTAAATCGGATTGGATTACGTAGAGAAGGAAACTTACCAACAATTTAACGAATGCCAAATCTATATCTATTTATCTATCTAGATGTAGGTAATATTATGAGAAACAAATAAGTTAATTGATATTGAACTCAAAGCATTTTCTTTTTAGTCTTTTATGTTCTACTTTTGAACATTTGTCCTGTGTTAAAAGACCGTTAGATAAGGCTTTTGCAAAAGAGGAACCTTTCAAGCTCTCACTCAAATGAAGTTTGATAATGATAAGGCTCCTAAGTTGATGTGATACCTCCATTAAAATTATTCGCTTTATTGCCCCAAACGCTCTAAGTTTCAAATGTAGTTGTTTCACAAGTATTTGATACATTTTCAATATTGTTTCAGACAGTAATGATTATGGTAGAGTTGCAACTTTTGGAAAAAGTTATGTACCTTCGAAATACAACTTTTTTTTCTATGGCCTCCTTCAGTCGTAAGGCGACTATGGATCATCTTATAGAAATGAGATGAAATCATCATTATGTATGGTGGGAACAATGTCCACTCAGCTATTCTCCCCTCTCCGCGCAAGTACCGATACAGTTTAGGATCAGTGGCGTCGCAGGTTCTACCAGGGTGTAGCACTGTGCTATAAGCTCCCTAACGATCGCCGGCTCCTGATTTTTCCTTAGGGTTGACTCTCGAAGCCTTTCTTGTGTTTGGGTAAGGCAGCAGAGGTTTGAGTTTTCCTTCCCCTGGGCGGGTAGCCAGCAATGGCTAACGAGTCTCTTCTCCTGCCAGAAGCTTACTGTTTTAAGCGCCAGTTACTCGCCTTTGCCCCTTCTCCTGTCAGTGGAAACAGTGTTGATAGACCCAATATCTGAGCCACACGTGAAGGTCAAGAGTTGGACTGGTTGTCAGAGGCTATTTAATACGCATGCTATTTGGAGCATTTTATAGGTTGTGCAGTGCAAATAGCCATTACCACTTTTGCCAATAACAGCCTTACAGAATAAAGAAAACGTAATCCATTGTTTAGAAACAAAACAAAAAAAAAAGCCATTGTTAGTTTTTCATTGTTTAGTTTCTCGCGACGCTTTCTTAATGTCATGTTAATGTAAACTATGTTTTGACATGTCAAACTTGTACTCAGGTGGTAAAACGTTCTGGGATGTACATAACGAGAAATAAAATACTCTAAATTAGTCTAAAATGTCAATGCAGACACAGCATTAGGTCTAGCTGCTGAATGTGTTCAAGTCTTTGTGTTACGTACACTAGAAGTATTTAGTCCTTGGCACCGTAGGATCGCTAGCCTTGAAAGAACACATCACTCACTGCATTAGCTTTCCTAAGTGGTTTCTGGGCGTACTTTCAACTGGAAGTACTATCTATCTAAATGTATGTAAATGAACATCGTGTGACTTAATTCCGGGTCACAAATCTCTGACCCAGGGTACATTTCTTTTCTTTTTTTTTTTCCATTATCAAAAAGCTCTAAAAATGTATACGACAAATATAGGCAATGGTATAGGTCACCCTTTAACCTTTGACCTCTTCGCATCGCCTGTGTCATCAAGATGAAGCTCTGTCTTTGGGGCTACTCATCAATCTCTGAACCCATGTCAAAGTAAAGTCATGACTGATGTAGATCGCATTGAGACTTAAGTATCTGTGTCACTGCTACAAATGTATTTTAGATCCTAGTTCCTCATTTGTACTTCTCTCTTTCTCTCTCTCTATCTCGACTCTCTCTCTATATATATATCGACTCTCTCTCTCTATCGACTCTCTCTATTGATTCTCCCTCTCTCACTCTCTCGACTCTCTCTCTCTCTCTCATTGTTTCTTTAACTCTACACGTTCCCTAACAATAAAATATTTGCACTATATATATATAAATGTAATGAGCATCCTGGAATGCTTTAATTAAAAAGTGAACTAAAATACCGAAGTTTTGAAAGTAAATCTCGTACTGAAGACCCAAGCGAAATTTCGTTCAGCCGAGACCCATACATTATTCACTGGCCTGTCCAATTTTCCATCACAAGAATACCGCTACATCTAAATCACGGTGGATACAAACTAGTATATCTCACGCTATAGATGGGTCAATAAGTCAGCTTAGGTACAATTACTTAAGTCTGTTTTTAAATGTGAAGATGCATGTAAATGTTGAATATTTAGACATGCTCATCGAAACATTAATGTGATCACGTGATCAAACGAAAAACAAAACCAAAAGAAAACAGAGCGTTAGTTTCGATTGTCTGAAAGTCAAAACTTTAATTTAATCAATTTCATTAAAGAACTCCATCTTTCTCTGGTGGAACCTGTTGACAGCGCTATGAATAGAGGTAAATAACTTTGTATTTGTTACTTCCCCTCTATGGGGACTGTTTGAGGTGTGGTGTTTGACGTCACTTCCTCTCCTCATTTTGTTTTCTCACCATTTTACTCACACAGGCTTTTGTTTTGACTCCTGTTCAAATTTAATGTAACACTATTTCATAGTCATTTAAGAACGCTGCAGTAGGACATTGGGGGGGGGGGGGGATCAATAGTGTTCTGGCTGTGCGAAAAGCGGGAAATGCAGGATTCTGGGATACCGCTAGATGGCGGGAAATTGACACCTATCGGCCTTGGAGGATTAGTTGCCACGTCTGCCAGATTGATCTGACAAATTATTCATGTCCAGTTGATGAAGAGGGGTAGAAATTGTGGGTCGTAGTTTCTGACCGTGTCCGAGGTGTCTAACTTGAATATGAGTGGTCGCCACGCTTTAGTTGTGCTTGCACGGTGACAACATGTCATCGACACGTCATGTACATGTCACATATTTTTACGATAAAACGACCATCTGTCCATTGACCAACTCAAGGCTCACAAGTCATAAAGAGGTTGACATTTGCCGTCTAGAAATAGCTCTAGGAGATATTCTGTTTAAACTACAACAGCAAACAAAAAAAAATATCGTTTTTTCGTTTCCACCAATTAAAATGAAAATTTAAAAGAATTAAATGTAAATCCAGTTCATTGTATCACTTAAAAAAACAACACATTTTTATGTTTAGTGAAATACGATCGCAGAACAAGCCCTTCATTACCAGATAGCCCCCCACCCCATGTGTACATATGAAAGATTGAACCAATACGCAATGCACATAGCCTAATATCATTCTCAGAAAGACGCAAAGATAAAAGCACATTTCTTGTTGACTTTTCTTCCTACAAAAATACTATAAAATAGTTTCTTCCTAGGCCATAAACACCCGCGTAAAACTCATTCTAAACACCAACTCTTTGTGGGTTGTTTTTTCACTACCAAAATGTTTGGGGCTAAATGTGTTTTGTGACCTACCCAAAAATTATTTTCTTCTTTTGAGTGCGTTGTTTAAAATAATTTTGTAAAGTGTTTATTTCAACTCTACTGAATAGCAAGAAACATTTGAGTGAGTGTGGGAATTCCCACTAAGCCGTGTTCAGTCGAGACCAATCATTGTAGAAAGTCTCAACACATCGGAGCCCGTGGAGACCTGTGACGTGGCAACATTTTATTGGTCTCCACTAGCCATAGGCTGTGACGTTGCAAATCAGTGTTCAGGCCTTCTGTGACGATTGGTCTCGGTTCAATCTAAATGTAATTTAAGATAAATATATTTTGAACAATTATAACGATCAAACGGTTTTCATTGAATGGCTAAATAGGTAGTTAAAATAGGTAGTTAAAATAGTAGTTCAAAAAAAATATATACAAAAACTTAAATTTATAGGAAAATTGTTCGAAATCCTTGTCAACTGTCCAGGTTCCACCCAGTGTCCAGGTTCCACCAAGATTCAAGTTTGAACCCATGAAGAGTTTGCATGCCAATAAGAGGAATTGTAGAAAAAAAAAGAAGTATTTATTGACATTTCTGTTTGTCTATTGCACATCGTTGCACACCTTGTTTCTTTCATTGCGCACAACCCAGCCCCTTCTCTCTCTCTCTCTGAAACTACCCTGTACTTCAATCAAAGCTTAATTCTAATCAGATCTAATAGATTGCTTCTCATTTTGTTCCATTCACCAAGCTACAAGAGTTCTCATTAATTATTTATCGTAAAACAGCAGTAATGCTGTTGTATTTTATGCACTGGGGACAATGGGAGTGTTGATGTGTGTTCCGTTAAAAGGTGTAGATGGAGATGTAGTTGTTTTTTTCTAGTGAGAGTAAATGTAAGACTAATTGCTGGCTGTGGAGTTGCGGCACTTAGGTGATGGATGCTTTCCACCAGGTGGCATCCGTTTGAGACTTTTTTTTATAAAGGGAGCACTAATAGGATGACGTAAGGGGCAATTTGGGTTACACTGTGTCCAAGATCAGGGTCCCACTCACCGTTATAGGTGCAATCCACTGTGTCTTTCACTTTCCACACATGGGTATGTCTTCAACTACTTAGGTGTCAACATAGAAATAGTAAAAGGACTCTCTGAACCTGTGAGGGGATGCGACTGGACATACATGCTGTAAGGGGAGTGGGAGGCGACTGGACATACATGAAGTAAAGGGAGTGGGAGGCGACTGGACATACATGCAGTAAAGGCGATTTTTTTTCAAGGAACAAAAGTTATGTTGTGATTGCAGTTGGCCAAAGATCAATATTTGAGGTTCGATCAAATAAAACGACATTACCAATTTAAAAGTGTTAAATCAAAAAAGGTCTTTTCAACATACAAATAGCAACGCATAACTTCACACATATAATCTTAATCTTTGCAAGAGGCGCCCTCGACGTCATTGACTTAAATCCTATCTTGTTAAGGTATTTCAATAAGTCTCTGCCAAAGGAACTTTAACCTTTTTTTTTCTTTTTGCATTTGAACGGTCTAATTTATCTGGAGAGCACCGTTCGTATGATTTGAAGACTATCAAACCCATTACAAATCAAGATTGTCCAGGTGCCTCGAATGTCTCTCACGCTTTAGTATCTGCACGATCTTTTCTTTATGGGCCTGCACTTTATTTCTATGACGAAGCTTGTGCTCTAGACGCCACGAGAAGGCATTTATGGAGCTCAGATTACAAGTTATAGCTTGGTACTAGTCCTATGCCTCGGGCCCCGCTGGTTGAGCTTACAGCTCTCTCAAAGATTCCCTAGCTTGTCAACGGGGGGTGGGGAGACTCACAAATGTCCTTGACATTGATGATTTCTGCACGTCGTTGGTGTGACGACAAAATTATGAATATTGGGAAAAAATAGTAATAATAACAATAACAAATGTTGACTTGCTTCGTGCTTTCAGAGCAGAACGTGAGTTGACCAAAACTGGCCTGTCTGGACAAACAACTTTTATGTCCTGACTTAGATAGTATCGGTGTTGGCAACGAGTGTCGTGTAGGCTGGCTACTTAGACCGAACACAAGTCATCCATTAAGCCGTGACAAGTTTGCTCCCGTAGGCTTGCTTGATACAACGAATCGATAACTGGTAATTAATGTGCGTATTATAACTTGGACTGGCATTGATGTAGTGTTGCTATTTTATGCCAAGACATATTTTGATTACTGTTCTATTTCAAGGCAGCCTTTTGTTTACATGCATCGTTAACGTTTCTTTTTGTTACATGTGTTTTGAAAATATGTAAAAAAAAAAATAAAAAAAAATAACAGTTCTAATAATTTAAAACGTCCTTGAACTTTTCTTCTTTATAAATGTATTTTTAACATTTGTTTAAAAAGAAAATATAATTTTAACTATATAGACTTCCCCAACCTATTCTTTGTTTCAATTTTGCACTTTTATGGACGAGAGGGCTTAGATGGCCTAAATTATAAACTAACTAGGCAAGCCTGTAAAACTGTACAGAATTCATTATATTGAGTACATTAACGTAGTCAAGTTTTTAAATGTTCCTCTTTCAGACCTTACGATCTAGAGGACAAGGGATGTAAAGATCATCTGCTTCTGTGGTCTGCACAAAGACCAACCGCTTTTACTTTTCCCCAAGTCAGGGACGCCCAAAGATCCCGAAATTAAAAATCCCAGTCTTCACCAGTATTCGAACCCGGCCAAGCGCTTTACCACTCAGCAACCGCCCCTCCAACTGTGAACTACCTTGTCTAGCATGTCTTTGTATTATGCAGAAAGTGAAACTGATAAATGTTGGCATCTTTGCGCTGTGTCTTGAGTAGGCTGTGTTCAAAATAAAGGTAACAACAAAACTTCTAACTAGCAGTTGAACACATTCGAGTGCCGACAATGCAATGAGACCATCAAGAACGATGTCATCTCAAAAACATTGAATACATAACGAAGAGAATCGGTCTCTGTCGTCGCTCAACTAAATGCTTAAATCACGGAACAAATGACTTTCAACTCTTCGCGCCAAATTCCTTATTGTACACTAGTGTAGCCTAACATAAATGTTTTTTTTTGTCTTGAACAAAGTGAACAGTAATTAAACAAACAAATAAACAAAGACATATAATTTAACTAGCAGTTAGAGGCCTCCTATTGAATCCTCTTTACCAGTGTCCACTGAGGACTTTCTGGTGACTTGGCAGGTCTGCAATAGTACCACTCTGTTGAAGGCAACGAGGAATTTGTAATGGATGTTTAGGGCCTCAAAGGTGTCTGCTATGTCGTCACTGTCTTGTGGGCTATTATCACAATTGGGTATATTATTACCGCTATTTTAGTTAGCTTCCATAGACGTAAAGTTTAGGTTCTCATATTTGGACTTTTTTTTTTTTTTAAGTTCCTTTTTTGTAATATAGTGGTACTGTGATGTCTATGAAAATTGAGGATTTTATTATATTGCTTATTATTATATTACCAAAAGAAAACCAAATGATAACAAAAAGGAACGTACTATCGATGACTTCAAATTTTGACAAATCTTCAATCTAAACTGACAAGATGGTTTTATGACTGCCTGTGACTTGTCGCAATGAAATGATGGATGAACATTTCTGGTTTGACTGGTCAGTAATGTCAAAGTTTTTACATGGCAAACTTTGGGTCTTGTGGTGCGGTTTAAAAAATATAACAATATAGGTCAACAACTTCTTTCTTTAAACAACTACATGTATTTGTACTAAGCCATTGTGTGTCCCAAGTGCTGGCACAGACTATTGGTAGCAAATATGTTCAGTAGCTCAAGAGAAAACATACAATTAAGTAGTCCAACATTTAAATAAATTAAATCGTTTTCCTTCAATTAAATCGCAATTATGTCGTGTATCTGTGCGGAGTGTGTAAGTGTGTGTATGGCTTGTGTTTGAAAGTTGCACAATGACTGAATTGAAAATAGGCTAAAATCTTTTTTTTTTGTCTTTTTTAAATTATTATGTTAAAAATACAATCTATGTAATCACCTCTCCCCCAACCGATAAACTTGCTTTAAAAATTATACAGAAGTAATTAAAAAGTGAGTTCTGTTTCTTAATGGAGTGCATAAAACTTTTTAGCTTGAAACTTGTTCGCAACCACAAGTATCGTTTTAATAGTTTGTTAAACAAGTGAAATATTTTGTTGTTATCGACATTGAATATTTGTGCACAGTTTCAACTTGGTCCGAGAATTAGAAATGGGAGAACTGACGTGTACACGGTTCCATCCACATAGAGTGAGTTGATAAGATCATAAGTTATAAGCTTTGTATTTAAAAAATCACTTTAATGTCCAGGCCCTAACCTCCTACAGGACGACACGTGATGTAGACACGAGGGTTGAAAGACAGGACTATCTTGATGTAATTATAAAGACAAACTTTTTTTTGTTTAAAAAAGTTAATTTCAGACTTTAAACCAAAAGCCTTCATACAAACAAAGAAAACACCGTTACTAAACTATAAATTACAGCACTTAATAGGGAAGGGTGAAAAAGGAAGGGGGGTTAGACAACGCACAGTATTATTGATGCTGCCAAGTCTACAGAGCGATCGAACAGTTTCGTTTGCTTGCAAGCTCCCCCCCCCCCCCTTCCTTTCCTCACCTAGGCATTGCTAGCCCGCACGCACACAGTCCAGACTGGCGTAAAACACACGAAGGCAGCGCGAGTGAACATTTTGAATTGAGCTAAAGCTTTCCATTGGCTCAACTATTTTCACACGATCTGTTTTGTTGTGTTTTGTTCGCCTCTCTCTCTCTCCTCGTGGTTTTGTGGTGTGTGGACCTTATTTTTTTTGTTTCTACCCTCTGCGCCGTGCAGACGTTCTGTTTGGTGTAGATCTATTTTTATTTTTTGTTGAAATCTGTTTCTAGATCTTAGCCAACTGGATTATATTTCACACAATATTCTGGTGTGGTGTTGATTTTCATTTATATTTGATATCACTTTACGTTTTGTTCAAAGCTAGAAACCAAAGTGAAGCTAGACGTGTGTGTATGTGTAGATTGTTAACACGGGAATCTCCTCCCTTACCTCGGCCGTGAACTAGCGTGGAAGCCATTCTACCGTGTGCTGCCTGCGACGTCCTTCTGTGTGTCATCACATTGGCACAGGTGTACCGCAACACATTAACTGGTGTCCAGAAGTGTGGAGTTTAATACTAAATCTAGATCTAGGAGTCAAAATCTAGTCTAGACTATAGATTTAATATATCAAGAAAATCAGAGTCTAGAGCTACCTTAGTTATTTTAGACACTTGTGACTTAAGGACCTGCACAGGTATTTTTTTTGAGGTAAAAAATTGTTTCGCTTTTCCTTGTTTTTTTTTCCTATTCTAATAGTTTACATTATTTACAATGGACGGTCGAGGATCTAATAAATCTAATCTACAAATCTAGATTAGAAATTTAGTCAATTTAGAAGTTTTGTCAAAGCTAGATGATCTAGATCTAAAATAATAGATTTAGATCTAAATTAGACTAAATAGATATAAAAAAAATACAATCGCCTGAATAGCTCTTATAAATATAAATAGATCTAGCTAAATCTTCTATAGACTAATCCAGTGATGCCCAAAGTACGGCCCGTGACGTGGTTCCATCAGGCCCGCCGAAACGTCGGCACAAAGTGTAGAAATCTCCCTTCCAAAAAAAAGGTTGAAAAAATGTATCTTTACCTACGTTTGGGCCCTCACTTTTTCTCCTATGGATTGGTATTTTGATCTTTAACATTTGTGTATTTATGCATTGGAACTCTGAATGTAGAATCTACCAGGAAAAGTTTTGAACCTATCTTTAGTTTTTTTGTTGAACATGATAATAAGCAATATATTTATTTTATAAAGAAAGTGTGGATGATAAATAAAATGACACAATAATAAAATATATATGGCGGCAGTATTGGTTTGAGTCGCAAATAAAAGATTGTTTAACTACGCCTAGAGAATGGAGGATCCATGGGAATATTGACCAAAAAGAGACCAAAAAATGGAGTCGGTTGTAAAGCTATCTTCACTGTTGCACACATTTTAAGTAGAGAAATGAAGCTGCTTTCTGACGCGTAAAAAAAATATATGTCAAATAACCTATTAATTAAGTTTTAAATTCACAATTTCTACCAAAATAGTTTCAGAACAATTTCATTTCGTTTTTGAAACTTTTCGGTCATGTGGCACGCGAGACGAGTATGGGAAATTAAAACTGCCCGCGGGTCGAATTAGTTTGGGCATCACTGGACTAATCCATATAGACTATTTATAAATACCAAAATGTTTTATATATTTTGTCATGATAATGATGTTTCTTCAGACTCAGAAAATAATTTAGATGTACAATATAAATTAGATCTATATAGAATCTACAATATATCCATACAGATCTATATCCTACACCAAACCTCCAACAGGACGAAAGGGGGGGGGGTGCGGGTACAGTGGGACTATTGTAAATTTTGCCCGGGACGATACATTTTATTCTAGAAACTATTCTATTAAATATCCAGTGACTAACTGGTTCTAGATCTATAATTGATCAACCAAGATCTAGATCTATATACTCTAGATTCTGGACGAAATTTTATCTAAAGTAGTTTGCACGATTTAGCCCAGGCTTAGATCTATGTGTGTACTGTTTAGTACTTTAGCCTAATTTAGACACATCTATTATAACGCTGTTTAGAATTAGATTTAGGCCACGTGCCATCTTATCAACAATGTGCTGTGTTAATTAATGTCCAGGGAATTCTATTGGGAAAATTGAAAAATCACAAGAAGCCTAAATCTATTCTAGATCTAGATTCTAGATCTTCTTTCCATATTTGGGCGTTTTATTTTTACATGTAGATATCTAGATATATATATATATCTTTGCTATAGAATATATTGAAAATCATTGTTGAAAGGTTCAACCTAGCATAGTACAACTAGATCTAGTTCTAGATCAACAATCAATACAAGTAGTTCTAAACTATCAAGACTTGGTTTTCAAAATCGATATAGATCTAGATTTTAGATCTACAAACCAGTGGTAATTTAATTATTAGATCTAGATATATAAGGTTGGGATTAGTTTTGTTCTTTTAATGGACACACCGCCGTTGTAGGCACGGTTATTGTTGACTTTAATCATATGTGTAAACTCTACATGCTATCATAGTATTGGTACAATGTGTCATTGTCATGCCTACTCAAACATTTACATGTGTTTCTCTGTAATTGGGTCACCAGATGTCGGTGGTGTGTTGTGCAGTGAGTGGGTGGACAAGCCGTAGATCTTAAAAAAGGGAGCTGTAGTTCTTCTACTCTATGCACCCATCATTCACCTGCAGACACTGGTTTCTGCCCTTTTTTCCCCCTTCCTTTCTGTTAGTAGCTCAGGTAGAGAGCGTGTGTGTGTAAAAAGAAGGCTTGTTAATGGTGATAGCGCCAACTCATTGAAACTATTGTGACTACGTGTTGATTAGCTCAGACAACACATTCGCACTTTACATTCCACGAACCTAAATAGTGGCTTTTAATGGTTAGTTTTTACCCTATTTTACTTCCTCGACTAACGCCATGTGCTTTCTGCTTGCAATCGGGTTGGGGGCAGCATAAAGCAAAAAATAAATCTACATTTTTATGGCAAAAATCCCTAAGTATGGATTTTTTTTCCCTATCGTGCTTCACGATGTACTTATTCAGTGGCGTAGCAAGGATTGGAGGGGGGGGGGGAGGGGTCAAGATTCGAAAGTCCTCCGGATCCCAAAATGAGTGTCCTAAATTTTTTTTTACACTAAATATTGAAAATAACGCAACTGGTATTTAATCCTGCTATTCACGAGGATTCAAAAAAAAAACTAGACATCATTGATTTAGGTGATGTTATAGATTTATTTGCTGCACAGAAAACACGACTTGAGGGGATATGAATTGATTTGTCACGTGTGTTTTATCCATTAAAAGATTCTAAATGATAATTTTTGTATTTTACTTGTATGCTATACAAGTTGAAATTTAGAATTACACACACATATATAGATACGCAAATTAAGACCGGCGGGCCGCGGGTAACTATATAATAATTTATGTTTTATATACTGTTACAATGGCGTTATGATAGTTCATTAAATACATTTAAAAAAAATGTCCCCAAATTTTCGAGGTCAGTTGGTACATGATGGCTGTACATTCATTATGACGAATGAAGGTCAGTACAGTTGAAACCCTCCTCGCTATGACGTCATGAACTCACCTCTGGGATTCGGGCTGATGTAGAATTTCTATAAATAGACCGACACTTGAAAAACCAATGACGTTTTCAAGCTTTTCGTTTTACATACGAGCCCTCCCCCTCAAAGTCCTACTTCTCTCTGCCCCCCCCCTTCTTTTTTTTAAATTAACATTTGTATGAGATAGCTTGGCGTAGTTTTTTTCTTAAAAATCGGATTTTTGAATTTATATCTATATGTAGGCCAGTGTTTCCCAAACTTGTTTCCTTAACGGAACACTTAGCACATACTGAATATTTAGCGGAACACTTTGCTTTTTTTTTTTTTTAGAGAGATTAATCCTCCTGGTGGCCTACTAGTTAATTTAACTTATTTTAGTAGTTCGTGGTTCACCTATTCAGGCCTCGTGGAACACTAGGGTTCCGCGGAACACTGATATGTGCTATTGTTTGAGTTGGGTTTTAGCTGTGCATTGATATCTTTTCAGCATTGCCGGAATCTACTTCTTATAAGATGAAAACTTTACCCCCAGTTTTGCCTTCCTGGCACACACTTTCTGTGTATTTGAACAAGAAAAAACAATGTGTGTGTGTGTGTGTGTGTGTGTGGTTCAACAGAAGCTCAACTCGTTTTCTCTTTGGGACTAAACAAAAAGTTTACACAATTTTCACGTGTGAAGTCCTTCCTGGAAGATGGAAGGATTTATCTCTCTTTTGTCAATGAGAAAAAGCATGTATGATTATTTGGTACTTTTAGAGTCATGTCGTGTCCCCAACTAGAAATATAGATTTCTCTGCGTCTATTTTTTTTTTAAATAACTTAAATCTTATTATCTCGACTTCCATATAACATCGACTTAAGACTTGCCTTTCATCAGTCCACAGACAATTAAATTGCTATTCATTTTTTTTTAACTTTGAATTACTGATCATAAACATGTCATTGGCATTAATTGATATACAAAACAAAAAATCACTAATAGATACTAGAGTCAACTACGACCTGAATCTCATACACACTTTGTCTCATCTCGTGTATTGACATTATATGTGTCAGTGTGGACGTATAGATACGTAGCTAAACATTGATAGAGACTGAATTCTGGACTGCAAGTTCTGCTACTAATTATCTTTTTTTTTTAATTTCTGATTTCGTTGCTTTTTCATTCACTCTCACCCTTGTCCGTTCCCATTCCTACCCCGGCCGTCGACTATAAATGTAAAGTACCCCCTTCAGACCTTACGATCTACGGGGTCAGATGATGCAAAGCCTGTTTCTATGCTCGAATGTTATCGAGGGTATCATGTGAACAACGCAACGACCAACGGCCTTTACTTTTCTAAAGTCAGATACACATTAGAGTTGGCTGGAACTAAACATTCAGAGGTTCAAATCCCAGTCTTCACGGGAATGCAGTCTCGAGACTCCCTCGGTTCTGAAACCTAGCGCTACTCAGCCACACCCCCAGCACTCAGCCACACGCCCCAGCGTCTCTATTGTAGCATACATCATTACGTCTGTTTGGTCTATTTACATTTGTACGCCTTTTGTGTGTGTGTGTTGAAACTTGATTTTCTATTTAAGCCGAAATATAATTTACTTCTCTTATAGTACAACGGTCAAAATCAAATACTTCTTCCTGTTCTATGAGTGTGAAAAACCTTTCTTTTTTTTATTCTTCTAGTGTTATCACGGCACTTGTTTAAATATTCATATAGGCAATACCACTCTTGCTTGAAAATGTTTTCTGTCAAAATTTTCACTTCATTTTTCCCTCGTTTTTTAAATGCCATGTTTCATTATACATGAAAAATTTTGGGCATTTTATGTGGGCCTTTACGACAATTACATCGCGAGCACCCGGCATTTCAAATAGCTCAGTGGCGGCTTCATTCTGAACAGAGCATTCGAGGGATCGAACAGAAATGTGTAAAGTGATCGTGGGTTGTATTTTGGTCAACCCTGGATGAGTAGTTAGACTGTTATTTATATTTTTATTTTCAACACACTACATTAATCCTATAGAGTCAAAAAGGAGGCGCGGTGGCTGAGCGGTAAAACGCTTGGGTCCAGAGTTCGAATCCTGGTGAAGACTGGGATTTTTAATTTCAGGATCTTCGGGCGCCTCTGCGTCCACACCCATTTGGGGAAAAGTAAAGGCGGTTGGTCGTTATGCTGGCCACATGACACCATCGTTAACCGTAGGCCACAGAAACAGATGACTTTTACATCATCTGCCCTTTAGACAAGGTCTAAAGGGGGAATTTTTACCTTTATTTAGTCGAAAATTTAATATTGTTATAATATCGTTTTGTTATAATTTGTTTTGGCAGTTCTGGAAACATTTCAACAAGTTTCTTTCATTCTCCCCCCCCCCCCCCCCCTCATCTTCTAGACCAGGAACGTTTATCGTGTACACTTAACATTAGGTGAAAAAAAAAGTGTACCTGAGGAATATTTCTGTTTCCTTTGAAAGACATTAAAGGTTTATTTCAATCATTGTTGCTTAAAACTGGAACGATAGTATTTACATTCGAGCTAACTGCTTGAGATTTAGGGCTAGTGTCTGTTTAAATGAACTGAGTTCAAGAACTTGACTCAAAACTTGTTTCGGTTCTTTTCAATGAGCTTGTCCAAACTGTGAGATACAAACCACGTGAGGGAGTGTTCATTGAAACGTGCCATTTGTACAACGTTCCAGGTTGATTGTTTGTATACATTCATTCCAGGTTGATCTTTATTTATATCTACACTAGAAGTTGAGCTTTATATACCTTCACTAGAAGCATATATGTATATTATTACACATTCACTAGAAGTTGATATTTACCTTCACTAAAAATTGTATTTAATTATACACTTATACTTGATTAAAAGTATATCTTTTTATACCTTTACAGGTCGATCTTTATACCTTCACTAGAAGTTAATCTTATACCTTCACCAGAAATTAATCTTTGTATACCTGAAGTAGAAATTGATTTTTAATTTTAATTACCCTTAACAGAGTGTACTTTTTAAAAATACTTTTACTCCAAAATTATTTTCTCTACTTCCCTAGAAGTTGTTAGATAAATGTTGCACTAGTTGTTGTTAGCTAAATTTTGCACTAGTTGTTGTTAGCTAAATTTTGCACCAGAAGTTGTTACCTAAATGTTGCACCAGGAGTTGTTACCTAAATGTTGCACTTGAAGCTGTTAGCTAAATATTGCACTAGAAGCTGTTAGCTAAATGTTGCACTAGAAGCTGTTAGCTAAATGTTGCACTAGATGATGTTAGCTAAATGTTGCACTAGATGATGTTAGCTAAATGTTGCACTAGAAGCTGTTAGCTAAATGTTGCACTAGAAGTTGTTAGCTAAATGTTGCATCAGAAGTACGTCGTTGTGCACTCAACACAAGCTGAGCTGAAATGTTTGTTAGTCATACAGTACCCCAAGCTGTCAAGTTGAATTTCTATTCAATCGTAAAATACTAGCTCGTTGAAACATGAAATGTTGACACAAGTTTACAACACAACAAGTCTCCTTACATTACCATAACTCAAGTGAACAGGTTTTTTTTTATTTAGCTCAAATTTCCCAGCCTATTGATGAGTGCTAGACAAATATTTGTTTCTCTTATTAAAAAAAAAACAACACTTTCAGTCTATGTGACTGGTGGATTTCTCTTAATAATTTATAGTTAGATCAGTGCAATTAGCTGTGTGAAGCCTGAGCCTCGCATTGATTTGAAAGAGATACTTTTAGTCCATTTACATTTTTTTGGTGTGGTAGACATAGGTCACTTTACGGTGGTGTGTTAGAGATTATAGGTCACTTTTCGGTGGTGTGTTAGAGATCGTAAGTCACTTTACGGTGGTGTGTTAGAGATCATAGGTCACTTTACGGTGGGGTGTTAGAGATCGTAAGTCACTTTACGGTGGGGTGTTAGAGATCGTAGGTTACTTTACGATGGTATGTTAGACATAGGTCACTTTACGGATGTGTTATGCTAAATATCATAGTTTAGTTTAAGATAGTGCCTTAGGTAAAGTAAGTCGCTTTCCATTCCTGTGGTGAGTTACATAAAGAAAACAAAAAACATTTGTCTTTAAATCTGCCTTGTGAAAAAAAAATGTTCAGAATCATTGCCCTGGTCTTTATTTAGTACTTAAGTGAGTTATAGCTCAAGACATTATTGATCAGAGGCTCAGTGCCCGTCTTGAAGTGAAAGCTTGTCAATATTAAGACGCTGTTTACTTTGACCGTGTCTTGTCTTTGACGCGAAGAACTTCCATTGCGCACAGATTTGCCCCCCCCCCCCCCCCCCCCCCCATCCATATTTGCTTTGAGAAAAAAAGGATTCTTAAAGTGAATACATATATTTCTAAAAACGGAGCACGGGGTTCATGCAAACTCGTAGGCGGACCCTGCAGGTCATCCCGACTCACTCACTGGCACATAAAACCACACCTATATCACATTGACAACAGGATGCGAAATGTGTAAATTGAATAGACTAAATAGTGTTTTGATGCGCGGTTTATATAAAAAATGGATAAAAGAATATTAGTACAAAGGAGTTACATCTCTGGCTCTGGAACTAAAAGATCTGAGTTCTTATTAATCAGTGAAACTTTTTTTTTTTTGCAAGGGGAACAAAACCTTCCGGCATGTGTCATGGGCCAAATTACCGCTAGTCATTGGAAATGTTCCCCCACCCCCACCCGCTTCTTCGGCTTCATTGTACACTGTGGGTAGAAGTTTTGAAAGGCTGGATAGCTCCAGGGGCGGGAAATGGCAGACATGCTGTAGCTTAAGCACTAGCTAAGCACTGGCAACGACGACCCGAAAGAATTTAGATCTAGATCCCTATCACATATTGCATTGCCCCCCCCCTTTTTTTTTTCGCCGTGTTACATAAAAGCTTTTCAATGCTCTATAGAAAAAGCAGCAAACTATGTCGCATCTATTTTGTAGACGATGGGGCTTCAATCAGATTTCCAAACGCGAGTAACACGTAACATTTTTTTAAAATAATGTCTTAAAACTACTTTATACTACGATAGTAGTGAACTTTTAGAGTCGCCATTAAATCTTTTTGAGCACTGGGATGGCGAAAGCGAATTCTGATATTTAATAGCACCTAACATTGTTAAGATCTCAAATTTCCTACTAATTCCTGCATTACATAACTTTTTTAAAAATCTCTTGCCAGAGATAAAGATTGTCGCTTGTCTATGATTGAGTTCGGGTGCTAAAAACAATTTATATTTTTAGATTTAGGTATTACTATATTTTATTTTCATTGGTCATGTAGTCGTAGTATGGTGCACGTTCTCTCATTATGTGTGGTGCCAATATATTCTTTAAAAAGTTATTTTTATACTGTTTGTTATTGTTTGTAGTATCAACAGTCGTCATCATATTAACTTGATTGAAGCGGGTGGGGAAAAGGGACTGTTCTTGTGTTACATATTATCCATGGTCTTGACAATGGCCACTACATTAATCGGAGCGCAGAGGAAGATAACTTGTGAGAGAGATTCAATTTGATTCAAATCTAGAATGTGTATACACTTCTGACTGCCGCATCCTCATTAAGTTTGTTCCTGAAGCACGCGTCCACGTTTAGGTAAATTGGACAAACTTTCATTTGGTTCTTCGCCCTGAATGAATGTTTCATGTCTTTGGTCTAAAACATAGAATAATAAGAACCCTAATTAATTATAGGTCTTCACGCAGGCAGTCCCGGGGGGAGGGGGGGGGGTCCGAAAATGTGGACACGTTGTTACTTGTACTGACTACGCGATTTACTGGCGCCTCACTGTGGCCCTGTAGTGACAGGTTGTACATTTACATTTATCAAGTTTTATAGGTCACACTATGATGGTGTGCTGATAACCATAGGTCACTTTATAGTAGTGTGCTGAACACCATAGGTCACTTTATGTATGGAGATGTGTTCTGCGTTATCGTCATTGGTCATTTTATGGTGGTGTGTTAAAGATCAAAGATCACTTTACTTTATGTTGGTGTGTTGAAAACCATATGTTGCTTTATGGTGGTGTGTTAATTGTTAAAGAACATAGGCCACTGGTGTGTTCAGTATCACTACGGTGATGTGTAAGACATTATAGGTTACTCTAGATTAGTGCTGAAGGTATAATAAATCGCTATTAAACTCGTGGAGCGCCAACACGTACGTGTCACTCACATTACATGTTTTTTTGTGTTTTTTTTTTGCACTTGATACGAGTTGCAGTTTAAAGTAAGCCTTGATTTAAGAACGTAGTTAATTTGCGTATCAATAATTGTACATTGAAGTAGCAAAGGATTCGAGCATATCCTGAACAGAAAATGGTTTTTGTTTAGAGAGTAAAGAAATCAATAAAAAATCAACGTGGGATCACAACTTCCTGTAGCAATAGAGTCACGTTCAAGTTCCGAACATTCCTCGATTTCTCTGTTAGGAATGACACCTGTGTAGGTTCATCTAATATAATTCAAGCCTAACCACCACCTGCACTTTAAAATGAACAAACCGATTACGTTTTCGATAGAAAGCATGCTGCAATGTTGACTGGTGAGTTTTGTGATTTGCAATTCGAGCGCTCATGAAAACGGGTCATAGTTTTTTGTTTTGCTTGAAAGCCTATGCGTTGAAATTGTGACTCAGTGGCGAGTGCTGCGCGGTGCATAAAGTACTCACGATCTGGTATCAACGCCAACAATCTGGGAACGGGGGGAGTGAGAAAATTGTAGAAGCCTCAACGCACTGCTGGCTAATCACTGGACTACTAACTAACTAGTGGATTGGCGCTGATCTGCCAGTCATTGACCACATGTTGCAGGTGTGTTGTACACGCTAAGAGTTATTTCGTTTGATGCTGACCTTTGGTAAACACAGCCTTGCCGTGTGTTACACTCATGTGCAACGTAATTCGTATGTATATAATAATAATAATAATCTTTTTGTTGTCCGTAAGAAATTTGTCTTACGGTTTGTGCATTACACTAAACAATAAACATTATAACTATAAGAAACCAAAGTGTACATTCACACCAGACTCACTCATAGTTTACATGTGAAAAGTTTATATCAGATTGTTTCTATTTAATGATTTGATTGCCAGGGGAACAAAAGAGTGTTTGTGTCTGTTTGTCTTTGCTATCGGTGTTTTGTATCTCTTTTGTGATGGTAAAATCACAAAATCCTGACACAAGGGTGATTTTTTATTTCTAGAATTTTTTTCGCTTTTTTTTTAAAGGATGTTTGTATCAAACAGCTGCCCAAATGGATTTAGTTTATTGTCTGTGATAGTACCAAGGTACCGGTATTTAAAAGTTTGCACTATTTTAATAGTCTCTCCAGCTACTGAAACAGTATCATATATGATGTATATATGATCTCTAAAATGCAGTGTATTCATGTTCGATGTTCTAATTTGCTTTTAAAAACTTGAATAAAAACTAAATAACTCACAACATGGTACTCTCTAAACAACATAGGAGATTTTCACGATCAACTAGGCAATGCCAAGGAGGCCAAAGAGAACGTAACTGTTGTCATCTAAATCAAACAAGAAAGGAGCTAAAATTGTAACTCTATCCCAATGCGTCATCGTAGTATCCTATAGTCACTTTTATAGCCGCTAGTTAGTTGGCCACTTTGTTTTGAACTAAGTTTTGAAGTCCTAGAGTGAACGTCTGTTTCTTTCAACAATTTCTTTAGGCTAAAAACGGACGCGCTTAGAAAATTTTATTCAGCTAAAAAGTGCACGCACACACACTTACACAACAACAACAACAATCCATAGTTATCAACACTTCTCAGCTCGGTACACCGGATACACCAATAAAAGCTAGCTATTTATTGTTTCTCCGCCATGTATGAAAATCTTCAACAAACGTCCTTAACTTTTGATGACCTAGCATTGTCCTTTAAAAGTCAATATTATTGTAAGTTACAAGGTTGAACTTTATGTGTATGGAATGTAACTTCAAACGATTTATTTTGCCTTATTTTCATATTAGTTTCATGTCTACTGGGTTCCTCGTTTTCTTGTTTTTTTTTTTTTTTTAGAGTAACGAATGAAAACAAAAACTTTCAGGTTTTTTTTTTTTTTTTTTTTTTTTTACCTTTTTTCTTATCTTTACTGTAAACCCTAAGATATAGAGAGTGACAATAAGGTTAGAACCTTGCTATGAACAGTTCAACATGTTGGCTATATAGGGAAGTGCGTGAAGTTAGCTGACACGTGTCCTGTGTGTCTTTGTCCAGCGAGACACCCGAAGTTTGAACTCGTCTATTGGTTGTTTTGACTTCCTTTTTCCGCTTCTAGACTATCATTGCACAGAGGTAATAGAGATATTGAAGGCTTTCTCATTGATCGGGCTGAAAGCCATTAGCTTTGCACAGGCTAGACGTTTTTATTTATTAAAATAATGCATCGCCTTTCACATTTTGGTTTAGGAATATTTTGAATTCTATATGTAAAAAAGAATTATCGAAAAGACATTTTAGTCCATGTTACAGATCTCGAAAAAAAATAAAAATGTTGAAATCATTGAAGAGCGTCAACGTGGTGTATGCATGCAGTAAACTCAGCTGTACACATGTGACTGATCGCTAAGTGTGTCTCATGTCTAGTGGCAGCTAGTGCCTGATGAAACCCATGAGTGGATTAAATGCTGGTGAATGAAAGAGAAGACAGAACTATGTGTGGATGATTGTATGGTCAGGTGTTTTCTAAACAAGTCGACATCTTGTATTTTCACTTTAAAAATATATATATTTCTACTTTGGTGGCTATATTAATGTATTAGGATAAAGTAAATGCAAGCATAAAAGTGACGGAGATGATCGAGAGGCAGCCAAATTGGCCTCCGCAAACATATGGATAAAACTAAAATTGTGCGAGTGGGATATAAGACAAAGGGTGTCCTCGTCATACCTACGCAGCTTCATAGCAAAATATGGGGGACACCTATCATACCGAATATGAAAGACAAAAGCTTGGGGGGGGGGGACAATTATGCTTTTGGGCTTGAGACAAAAATCAACATATTCAATATCCCAACAGTGAGGTATGCAAGCAAGACATGGAAGTTGATCTGCCAAAATCAAGAAAAGGCTGGATGTGCTTCAGCAAAAGTGGCTAAAACGAATTTTAGGAGTCGCTTACATAGAGCAGGCCCCAAATAAATCCTTTGCCAAATTTGGACTCGGCTACTTGATGATGTGACCGAACGTCGCATGAGGTAAGCCGGACATTTCGCTTCCAAACGTTCCAATGGCGTGGAGTTCTATAGCAGATAAGTGAAAACATCAACGTCCTTGCATAACTTGGCGCTGCACCCTCTTGGGGGACCTCAGATCAATGGACGCCAGCTGGCAAGGTGTTGCCTATGACATATATCTATGGAGGCAGCTTGCCACCTAACACTCCTAAGGGCGTGAGAGTATCTATGCAGATCTGTTAGATAAAGTCAAGTTTTTGTTTGTAAAAGAAGTTATTGAGTTTTATTCGATTTCTTTGTCATGTTTAGTATGACGCGTACAATGGTAAATTGAAACAGATTTCTGGAGCTACAACTCAACACCACAATCCCTTTCAGCACTGATAGGACCATTAAATGTCGGATTTGTCAGCTATTATATAGTCACACATGATGCTGACGAAAGTGGTCAGTTTCACGGACTGGGTCAAAACATTTAATACGAGTCCTGCGTCTCTAAGTTACTTAATGAAGAACAAGTCCTAGATTTCACACACTTCTTTATACAACCGTATTTACCAATAGCTTATTCCTTTGGTTGATATTTCAAAATAAATGACATTTTAGTTATCGAGAAAAGATGTTTTGATTTTGTACATACAATACACAGAGATACGTAAATTGAGCCACTGTTTTTAAATGACAAAAAAAAAAAAAAATACATTCTTGTCTACGTGTCCGAAGATTAACCGCAGCTACACAGACCGTTCAGCTAGCTAGTTGGTTGCCTCCAACGCAGACAAGATAATATAATATCCTTCCCAGTGGCCCTACAGCCCATGGAGGGATCTGGCTTCTTCAACACACCCCTCCATTAAAATCTGCCCTGATATAATCAAATAAGTATTTTCTGTTTTCGTCTTATCTTTCGAGCGGTCTTTGTGGTATTAAATAATCACACAATATAATATCAATAGTAATGTATATTTGCTGTTATAAAAGTGTTACAATTTGTTAAAACATAAACACAGTTTAGATCGCGACTTAAACTTTCGAAGTATTGAAAACTCTCGAAGCAGTAGATAAAACTGTTTCCTTCAATGTTAATTGAATATTTCAAACGTCTTAATCACGTGCGATACCAATCTGAATTTTTAGCATGTATATAGATTGTTTTAACTCTGCCATTCGCACCGCCATCTAAGCTAGAAGGTGCGCACTGTGATAAACTAGACTGGAAAGGATGTCAACATTAGAAGAGGAGAACGATTTCCGCCCAAGTAAAGAGCCAATATGGAGAGATTGTGCCTAAGATAGATGTTGTTTTGTGTACCTGTGATGTGTGAATAAACGTCTATGTCTCGTGGAGTTGCCTCACTTACGTTATTACAATATGTATACTTCAAGCTATGTACAAATTACCATTACTCAAGTAGTACACATTGTTTTCCATAGAGACATTCCATCGGTTCACTCTTAACATATACCGGTCCTACCAGTCCAGTTTATTACGGCAATAAATTGTTTTTGTTTTTTTATATATTACTTTCATGTTAAGTCAATTAAAGTTGAGATATATTATACACAAGTCTAAAAGATATTATATCTCACGTGGTGAAGAGTATCTTTTATTTTCCAGTTAAGTTCCATTGACTTAATATAATGACACCGTATCCTCTTTAAAAAAAACAAAACAAGGTTACAAAGACAGTTTGTGTAGAAACACAAACTCAAAATCGGCCCCCGAAATTGTCCACCCAGGCAGGAAAAAAGGCAGGTTTCAATATTTTCAGAAGAATATCGGTATAGAATTCTATCAGAAGTGGTCCACCCTGGCCGGTAAAAAGGCAGAAAGAATATCGTAATGAAATTCTCGTAATGAAATTCTATCAAAAGCAAATGACAGAAGGATGGAGAAAGAAAGTTGACAGATCCTGTGTGGTGCATCAAAGGTCCAGCAGACGATAGGTGAATGTGAAAGATGGGAACCTGGCCTAAATGATGTCTTATAATGAGTACCGGTATCTAATTGCTTTGTAAAGGGTCAGTCTCTTGGAAAGGAAAGGTGGGTGGGAGGGTAACTTCTTTCATTGATTTTCTATCATCATATGAGCGTTAAGAATTGCTCGTTTTTTTTTGTTTTTGTTGTTGTTGGGAACAAGTACAAGATTTTGTGTCAAAAATTTATCACAGATTATAACTGTCTAAAATAATTGCTGAATGCATTCCTTCCATCTGAAATGTGGAATCTTCTGTAAGTTTAAATGATTAAACTTTCAATATTTTTTCTTTCTACCCGAGGAAAAAAACATTTTTGATAAAATAGTAGATGAAGGAATGTAATCATTTTTGTTTTCTTTTAACAAAACACACACACACTTTACTTTTCAAACTTATAAACTCATTTTTTATACCTTAGCACTCTAGGTCACACTAACCTATTCAAAGATGAAATGTTTACAAAGTCATGTCTATTTCTTGTCTGTTGTTTAACATTGAAGTTAAGCATGTTGTTTGTGTGTGTGTGTGTGTGCGTATCACTTCGGGTCGGGAAAGGGGGGGGGGGGCGTGGAACAGAGAACAACAGTTACACAAAAATAATGTTTGGGTCAAAATCGTTGGCACTACCGTGAAGTCAATCATACAGTAAAATTTATTCTCTAATTTCAACAGGGAAAAAGATCAATTCTTGTACATTTTAATTTAGAGTCTTATTTCTTTATACTGCAAGATAAGTTCGATGATATAATATTATCTTTTCATTAATTTATGTGTAATGCAAGTCTGAAATAACAACTCAGTCACTAAGGGAGCAGGTCGGTGTATACTTTAAGCCATCCTTTAGGTGCTACAACCTGTGCGAGTTGGTACACAGGAACATGTGACGCGAGTCGAGCTGAGAGATAGTGTGTATAGCTTCCACACTGAGACTTCCATCATAGATGTAATTAAAGAATTAGAGATATAATCTCATAGCTACCGGTACAAAATTTTTTTTTTGGGATCTAAGGCTTGTCTTCGAGTCCCAAGATTAATAAGGAATGCAGTGGGTCTAGCAATATACATAGACTGCTTTCTTATCTATTTAATGCCATAAATCTTATATTAAAAGTTATATTAAATCAGTAGAAACCAATAGGTTTGGTCACAATCTCGATAATTATCAACCTTTTTTTTTATTTATATTACCTCTTTATGACCATACTAAAAAGTAAGTTGTAAATCTTCTGACATGTTATAGTGTGACATCATCCACATCAAATAATATTGACTTTTTGAATTTATATTGTTATTTTTATGGCAAAAGCAGTGTGTGAGCTGAAAGGTGGTCGACGGTGCCTACGGAAACGCTTTAAATACTAGCTTAGGAACCAATTTGCTTTAACTGACATAGAAGAGAGCACCTGGTTGCAGCCGGCTTGAGAACAAGATAGCTGGTGGTCACCAACGAAGCCCGCGGGATATATATTTGAGACGAAATGAAAACCACTGCAGAGGACAGACAGCGAAAAGAAAATCTAAATCGACCACCGGCGGACAATGGTTATGCCTGCGCTGCAAAATATGTATATCACAGCTGTTGCAGAGTAGCCATGGGAGATACTGCATCCCTCATTAATCTGAGGACTCGAAGACAAGCCTTATTATGTGGTCTTTATCATTAGAAAGTAACAATACCACTTTTTAAGGTACGCGAGTTGTGTGTGCGAGATTAGAGATGTAGCTATCTATGTTCTATATTGTCTAGGAATCATCAAGCTATCTTTAAAGCTAGTTATTTCATATAAGGTACTGATTTAAAGTCACGTGACAAACTTGACAGAAAATAATTTAATACATTTTGCTTTTATTTTATGATAAGGCTATCATACACCTCCCCCTCCCATCTCCCTCCCTCCTCCTCATTGTTGTTTGTTTGTTTTAAATGAATTGATAGCATCTTTCTCGAAACAGTAATTGTACATTTAAAAAAAAAAATCTGTTTGGGGGAAGGGCGAGCGTTTCAACATTTTTCTTACCGCAATAGATTTTTTATTTCGTTTCGCGACATGGTGACTTGTCTTTGATGGATTACTTTTTACACGCAATGACGTCAGAGCTGTGACGTGAAACGTGGTCTTGGCCTGGCAAGGCCAGTGTTTCTTCTGTCTGGACCTCGTTAACTTACAGACATTTTAAAGAAATCTTCTTTCTTATTTTATTTTTGAATCTACATGCTGTAAATGGTTGCTAAATGTATGCAATTGTGTCACTGGGTCATCTCGAAAACGAGATTTCCTGCTCTAGTGTCCTACCAATAATTCTATCTAGGACGTTTTCACAAACACATTATTTAGCATTTAAAAATGAACATAGATTAAAATGTATTTCTTCGATGTATTTTTAACCCCGTGTGTAATATGTGTGTTTAAAATCTGATGCAAGATGCTATTTTTAGATTATGCTGGAATACGTATAGTTTATTTTGAGATAGCACGTGCGGGGCTTGAACAGGAAGTGAGGATGAAAGAGAGAACGCATGCAGAAACAAAATGGCGTCAGTAGATTTCACAATCCAATACCATGTTGTGTTTCAACTTGTAATTCAAATATTGGGCCTCCTAGACTGATTTTGAAAACCTGGAGATTTTTGTGAATAAAATTTTGAGTTTATTTTTGTTTGTAAATAAGTATTACAATCTTAAATTGTTTTTACCCCTTCAATGAAATTCATTCAACGTAAATATTCATAAGTGACCAAAAAGTACAATAACATTTACAAACAATCCAGAACGAAGGGTTATGAACTATTATAAAACAAAACTAGGTTTGATAGAATAATACAAAGTGTATATACCATTTTTTTCCTTGTACCAGTGTAAATCGAGTTAGTAACAGGTTGCATGACTAAGTCAGACTAGTAGAATACTTTCTTTACATACGTAATCACATTGTGAACACCTAGATTAATACATGAATCACACTAAGGTGTAACACTCTGTTTCTGTATTTCTTGCATATGCTTTGCAAAATCACATTTATAGTACGCTGTCATGGTCAGTATTTTTGATAATGTCTCTAATGCTTTTTTTTTCTTCCATTGTGATGATTTTGAAAACACTTTCTGTGAAAAGTTGTCTGTTCTTAAGTGGTCTTCCCTACAAACTATGTCGGGGCTTTCCTCCCCTTACTGAACGTATCCATTAATGATGGATGGGCAGAGGCCATCGCGTTCATGTTAATAAGTCTGATATTCATATCCTGTTTTCTTTTAGAGTCGTCTACATTTTTGTTTCTTTCATAGAAAAATATGATTAATGATTGGTCTGTCTGGGCCAGAGGCTCTCACGAATGACCTTTCTGACGCGGTTGCTATTTTTTCATACGATGTGCTTAGAAGTTATACTGCTTTGGTGAGCTCTGAAAATTATTGGCTTGCAAAAAGAAAAAAAAATATTGAGAATCCTGGTGAGGTAGAACATTAAGAAACCTGGGAGATGTGTCAAAGTGGTATCAGTGCCAAGCGCAACTTATACTTGTTGAATACTATGGGAGTAATCTGCCAGGACAAGCTTTGGACTCAGCATATGGATCTACCATGTTTGGTTTTGACCAGGTCAAACTCTTCATGTACATCTACAACTCAAGAACAAGGCATCGTCTGTTATCTATTTTTTAAAACATACTCATTTACATCTTAAGTCGCACTTTCTTCAAAGTTGGTTATCGACTATTTTCTACATAAAACTAACGTCCACAGATTTGACACTTGCATATACCAACTGTATAAAGTATTTACAACCGTTAAATGACTATACACTGTCACTGCTCTGTGTTGATATGCTATTTGGTACTTCTGTAGCTAGTGTTTTTTTTCTACAGGTCAGGGTAGCTAGCCATACGCCCAACCCTCCTCCTTTCTTAGCCGGGCTTTGGGCCATTCTATGGCGGAGTTCATACTGTTATATACTGTCCGGTAAAGGGAGATGTCGTTGTTGCTGTTAGTGGGAACAAGTCTGATGTGGTTGGTGGGAGTAAGACTAGGTTGAACTGACCACAGAACCAGTACCTTATCATTCGACATAGCTTGAATTCAGTTCCAACCAGGTTACTTATTTAACTAAATGCCTTACACACCCCACGCACAGCAAAGCAAAGGCTTTTTCTTCGGGTCTCTGAGTGTCCCGAGATCTTCGTGAGAGCTCTCCGTCTTTTAGAGACACTTTGCTGTCAGCTGGTATCCTCAGTACCAGTGAGAACGAAATGGCGCCTCAATTGATCTTTATAGCGCTTCTGTCGGACGCATCTGTTATCTCGTCCTCAATTAAGGTAGTGCTTCCCTAAGCTAAGAACATATCACGATTTCACTGACTGACAATCCAAAACGTTAAGAAGCCTTTATATAGATCTATTTAGACGGCTTTTAAACTACAAACTGCAAGCCACAGCGGCGTGTTTAAGACGCATGCAACCAGTCTCTTAAGTATTGTCCCAGCCTAGCGAGCATAGAAAGTAACTATAATTTAATTAGTGAATATACTTTTCAAAATTATTCAAACTAAAACACACACCTACATAGAAACCCAGATTATTCTAGTGAAAATAACACTTAAGACGTAGAGGTCAATGCTGCAGATCTGTATTATCCAAACTACGGCCCGCGGACCGTATCCGGCTCTTTAGCCTTGTGTTATGGACCTGGTGTTTCAGCCCACAATACACTGGAAAGGCGTAGATCTGCTTCTTGGATTCAATGTTGTTTTTTTTTGTGTTTTGTTGTCTTAGTATTTAACTAATGAACTAATTTTCATTCTCTAGCACTGGCAGAGTTGAAATTCATTAGAGAAAACATAATTCATTGTACCTCCTTTAACATTGTCCTCTGAGAAATTTTCCGGTGGTGTGGCAGGTCTGCAGCAGCACCACCCTCTGACAGACGAGAATCCTCTTTGGGATGTTTAGGGCCTTGAATGTGTTGGCGAGGTCAGTTGTCATTACTTCTTCGGTTGATAGAACAACAGGGAATCAGACATTGTCGTATATTTTCCTCAACTTTCATAGTCGCTAAATTGCAAATCTTTTGATGTTCATATTTTTAGCGGCCCCCCAAAGGGGAAAAGACGCTATTAGTTTTATGCAAAATGTCTGTCCGTCTGTCCCGTTTAGATTTCGTAAACTAGAAAAGATATTGAAAATCCGACATCACAATATTTTAGACCATTCAAAGTTCTGATGCAACGGCTCCTTTTTTTTTCTGAAAGCGAAAAATCTAATTTTTAAAATCACTTATGCAAGCAGTTTTTTAAAGAGAAAAAGCTAATTAGTATGCATTATAAGTTAGACCTAATTTATAACGAATAGTAATCTTGTGAACTTCATTTTCCTGAAAAAAATTTTATTGCGGAATAATTTTTTTTTTTTTTTTTTTTTTTTTTTTTTTGAGGATTTGAATAAAAGATTGAGGTTTTTCAAAACAATTATATCAATTAGAAGACTTCAGTTAGTCCAGGGGAGTCGCGGTGGCTGAGCGGTAAAGCGCTTGCCTTCCGAACCGGGGGTCCTGAATTCGAATCCTGGTGAAGACTGGGATTTTCAACTTTGGAATCTTTGGGAGCCTCTGAGTCCACTCAGCTCTAATGGATACCTGACATTAGTTGGGGAAAAGTAAAGGCGGTTGGTCGTTGAGCTGGCTACATGACACTTTCGTAAACCGTAGGCCACAAAAACAGATGAACTTTACATCATCTGCCACAAGGTCTAAAAGGGGAACTAGTTAGGCCAGGTTCACATCTAAATTTACATTCACTTTCACCTATTCTTTGATCCGCGGGACCGTTGGGGCACTACACAAGATCTGTTAACCTTCTTTCTCCATTCTTATCTCTCATTTGTCTTTGAAATAATTTCATTTGGATGTTCTTTCTGAAAATATTGAAGCTTGCCACTTCGGGGGCCGATTTTGAGTTTGTGTTTCCACACGAACTGTCTTTTGTAACCTTGTTTTGTGTTTGGTCTTGTTCTGCTACACAATCTGGTCTAACCTCTATTAGGTTAACAAAGAGCACTCGTATCATTGATGTTCTAAAGGACTGGCTTCCATTCAATTGTATCGTACATTTTGATCTGGTATCGATCTGAATCACTAGCACGCCTTGTTCACCCCGCTCTGCGCTTAAAAAAAAACAACTGTTTCATAGATTTTAATGACTGCAATAAAATCTTGAGTTTAAGCCTTTTGAACTTTACCGTGAATAATTTATAACCAAGTGTCAACAGCTCAGCTATAATGAAAGAACAACTATTGACAGCCCAATAAATATTGACAACTCCAAATGAAGATCTTAGAACAAAGGGAGCTTATCGTGTCATGACATAATAAACTATAGATGAAAGTGAACGTTTAGATAAGTGATCTCTTGATAGGATTTCATTGTGATTCAATCCTTTACTTCTGACACCATTTGAATGTCTTGGAATCAACCAACAATTGTAGGTAGATTTTTATTGTGTTACCAGATTTTATATATATATTTAAATTTAACCACTGCGATATTGATCTTGCGAATGACTGTTGTTTTAGACTGCTTTATGTAATAACGGGTTCGATTCTATTATTGTATCGTCCATCACAAGTGGAAGGATTGGTGATCAGTGATTGGTCGGAGTTTTTTTTCCTTCTATTTCTACATGCATACATCATTTTTAACTGAGTTTTACCAAACAATGCTCTCGAGTTTGAATTAAGTTTCAAATCTATCCATTTGCATTATACCCTTTATAATAATTAAAGGAAATACAAAACATGTGTAAGGGAAATATTAAATCAGACAATGTCTGATCACTGGATTTTCTCATCTTTCACTTTTGATAGCTTACGAAGAACCCCCCCATCTGTTCTATACCATTCATAGCCGTAATGTTATTTTATTATCTGCATTAATTAACTGCCTGAATACCCCACCCCCCTCCACCACCTCCCATACTAAGCTGAAGTGAACGAATGTTTTCCTAAGAATGTCAATCTGGTCTGAAACACGGGCCCAGATAATTATTGTGTCGTCTGTTTCATGTAAATTCTGGGAGTTATTCCCCCTTGAAAAAAAAAATTCCTTCCCGCCTTTCTCCGTGGACACGATTTCTCGCCCCTGACAACATCAGTGACTTGCTTTGTGCTGTGCTGACGTCATCGGCATCGATTCCTGTCCGATTCGCTGTTCTTCACTGTTGCTATTTTGTTTAAAAGGTCCTTGTGGTGCATGATTACTCGGCCTTTTTGTCGGTACGTCCACAGATGTGATACAGTAGCTGGGCGTTAATGTCTCCAGTATAAAAGGATAGATAGATATATAGATCTAGATAGATATAAATATATAGATAAATATAGAAAAAAAAAATATATATAGAAATATATATATATATATATATATAGAAATATTATATATATATATATATATAGAAATCTATATTATAAAGAGAATGTGAGGTGTATGTATGTATGTATGTTACTTATAGACATCAAAACCGCTTGACCAATCTTGATAAAACTAGGCAGGAATGTTCCTTGGGTACTAACTTAGACCGTAGTGTATGTATTGTAGCCCTAAAACAAACTTAAGACCCTCAAAAAAAATAAAGTTGTCCGACTCTATTACAGCTATAGTATTTTATGGATCTAGGCCATGGTTAACAATGTTGACATGAGAAAAGATCGAAAGGATTTAGACCTAGATCTAATTTTAAGAAATACACTTTGCGCGCATAGTTTTTTACTTTGACACATTAAAATACAAAAGAAGATCCATTGATTTCATTATGTAATAAAATTAACCTTCAATTTTGTGTTTCAAAAGCATTTTTTATATAAATTAGTTCCTGATATCTGTGACTACAGATTTCCTGGCGAACATTCTTTCATTAGACATTACCAATTGGTTACACATTAACACATCTCTCTACTGAGTCTATTCCTAGGTCTAGGTCTAAAACTCTTATTGAACCATAAGAAGATGATAAAACTTCTTTTCGCAAAGATAGTTTTGTGCTTTAACGCATAAACATACTAATTATTGTCCATTCATTTGATATTTTAATCAATTTATCATTGAAATTTGTTTTTCTAAAGCATTTTTGATACATTCGTTCGCTGTTCGCTAAAGTTGCGTAGCCGTGTTGAGATAGGCCTATATTCATTCATGAAAAAAGGCCACGCATGCGCAGCACAGAATTAACTCTATAAAAGCCAATTTTTAACTCTAGATTAGTGTACATTTAGATCTATGTGTACATTTAGATCTATGTGTACATTTAGATCTATGTCTACCTTAAGATCTACTGTATACTTTAACACATGAGCATACAAAATTAAGTCTATTCATATCAAATTTTTATCAAATATATGTAGGCCTACAAGCAAAAGTTTTAATTTGAAAAAAATGGATTTAAGCCTATTAGCTATTTTTATTTAATAGCTTCATTCACACTATTTTTCCATTGACACATTCGCTTTACTTATTACATTATTATTTCGTTTAATTGTTTACAAAACACTCTCAGTGACTATATCGACAGTAATGCGCAAATAAAGACCCGCGGGTCTCGGGTAACATATGTCTAGTATATATATATATAAATACAGTGCTTTTTTGTGACGGTACGCATCAGTACGGTGTACCGGCACATTTTTCAATGTGGGGAAAAAATATTACTTTTTCTTGTATTTATCTTATCTTATATAATACAGACGTTACTCCAAAAAAGAAGATTACGTCCTACGCGTAATGCATTTAGTCAGGCATATTAACCAATGACTTAAATTCTGCCAAGTCACTGGTTTTCCTGGCTGGCTCAGGCAACCCATTCCATGCTCTAATAGCACTAGGGAAGAAGGAGTATTGGTACAAATTTGTCCTAGCATATGGGACGAGGAATGTGCCTTTATCTTTGTGTCTTTCAGAGTATTTTATTAAATTTTGTTTTTGTATTTGAAGATTATGGTTCAGTGTTTTATGTATAATTGCTACTATACTTTTGAATCTTCTGTCCTGAACGTTTATTATTAATTTCTTTGTAGTTAAAAGTTAGGAAATCCATCAATGAGTACCGGCACATATTTTTTTTTTACAAAAAAAAAAAGCACTGTATATATATATATATATATATATATATATATATATGTATATATATATATATATATATATATATATATATATATATATATATATATATATATATATATATATTGGGAGAGAGTGAGAGATGTGTGTTATTGTGTGTAATTAATGCGCCCCGAGTAGTAATATAAAGTTGTCTATTTCTCGCTTGTCTGTATCAGAAAGGAAAGGAAATGTGGTTGAGTTGAATACCTGTAGCAATAAGACTGGCGATTGTGACCAAGATTTTTTAGCGCCCCTGAGAGGAGAAAAGACGCTATTACTTTTGTGTGGTCTGTCTGTCCGTTACAAGGCAATCAGATCAATTAGATCATTATATGACATCAGTTAGGCCAAGTTCACATCTAACTTCACCTTCAATTTCACCTATCCCTTGGTATGCTGGACCTTTGGGGTAACACATTAGATCGGTCAACCTTCTTACTCCATTCTTCTCTGTCATTTGCCTTTGATAGAATTTCATTCTGATATTATTTCTGAAAATATTGAGACCTGACTTTTTACCTGCCCGGGTGGACCACTTCGGGGGCCCGATTTTGAGTTTCCACACAAACTGTCTATGTAACCTTGTTACTAATGTGTTTATCTATAGCATGACAGGGAACTTAAGAATGTTACAAGTTTCCGTTGTACGAAAGATTACTAATAGCTCTAAGAACCGAGGTGTCATAAGCTAAGGTCACTTTTACAGTTGACCAATTAACTTTGCCGATTGGCAAGCATGACTTCTTCTCTACGACAGCCACCCCCTTTTTTTCCCGCCTACTTTTATATCGAGTACCCTAATATCTTTTCTGACTTGATCCTCTGGCAAGTAGATTAGCCTGAATTAAAACCCGGTTTTGATTTAACAAAAAAAAAAGGGGGGGGGATTGAAGTGAAGGGTGTGATTACGTCATCCTGTTTGCATTAAACTTAAGTATATCTTTGTGTCTGCGTATTAACGTAATCCACGATTTGATGGAGAGTCATCAGCACTGTGCACTCAGATGTGGACACTAATGGACAGACTGTGCACTCAGATGTGTTCACTAATGGACAGCCGAAGAGTTTTATTCTAATCCTGAATAGTGGGGTTTACATGTGGGAGGTTGTGTGTACTCCGATAACCTCTGGCCTCCAATTCCTAGCTGATGATCATCAGTAACTGTGGTTCCCCTGTTCCTTTGCTCTCTCACACACACTCATGGAGAGTCACACTTCTGTCTGGCTAATTGTATACGTTATTGTAGTCGTTCGTGACCTGAGTCGCTACGTGTGCAATAGATCAACGACCCAAGGGGATGCTATTCGTTTCCAGGTTTCTTGGATTTAATTGCACAGGTGAAGAATGGGGGAATTACATCTGTGGCTTGAGCTTTACTGTTCAGGTCAATGTGTGCCTAATATGAGCTTAATGCAGTTGAGTCACAAAATTCGGCAGCAGGATAACTCGCTTACACCCCCCTTTTTTTTTTTTACGACAAAAAAAATCTTCGTAAGCGAATGCATTAAGTCACTGATTAATGTGCATGACTAGATTGACACATAAAATGCGTAGCACGTAATTATCTAATCTCTGTAACTTATAAAATAAAAAAATAAAGAACAAAATATGAAAACTTAGTTTAGAAGTTATCTGAAATAATAATATGCTCTGTTCAATCAATCGAGGGCATAGTGACAACTAACCAACTACAACTAACCCAAACATTCGAGGCCCTAAACATCCCTTAAAAGATTCCCATTACCTGTTAGAGGGCAGTACTGCTGCAGGCCTGCCACATCACCAGAAAAATTCCTGTGAACGCTACAATGAAAATTTATTTCCCTTTAACGAAGCTCGACCCAGGCAATGCCACTCACTGCCAGATAATGAAAATTAGCTCATTTTTACAATAGTAATGCTACTAAATTGTCCAATGAAATCGACCCTCTACACCTTTATTATGTAGTGGGCAGTAATTTCGTTTGGCCGCATAGAACCCTCGGGTTATAATTTGGTCATCACTGATTTAGTCAATTACTTTACTTTTTTTGAAGTCCACTGATTCATATTCAGAAACATTTTCGTAAATAGTATAATTATTTATTATTTTTTTAATTCAATGTTCTCTTTCATTATTCCTAGCCTAAGGTGCATACTGCGCACCACTATTGCGCATCTCCCCTTTGGGTTTCCTTAAATAGCAACCCTACACCGGCTCCGTGATCAAACGTAAGTTCCTAAAATTGGACGCGTCCCGTACTCTTCGTGAAGAGACCCAAGTGAAAAGTGTGTGTCTACCGCGGCCAATGTCCATTGATTAGATTGTGAGCCTCCCGTCTGCTTCTCTTAGCGAATCGAGCCGAGACCTGGAGTGTCGGCGAAGGCGTTGGTAGACGGGCGTGTGGTGGTCGAGGCATAGCCTGGATCTTGAAGTGGTTTGAGGGCGTAACTGAGTGATCAATATGAGTATGGAGTTTTGACTTGTATTGCCATTGACATATGGGCCTAGGATTAAGATCTAGCACAGCAGGTTTTGTTCATGCTTTAAATATTATCTTATCTCAAAGGCATGTTTGATCGCTGGAGTTTGATTTCAACTTTTTTGTTTGACAAGCATATGTTGTGTTTTTGTTTTTCTACGCTATGTCTGTCTGATTCAGCATGTCCTATTCTCGAAAGAGGAGACGTGTGGAAATATTGACCTATAAACACAGTTTAAATTTCCTAACAGATTGATATCAAATCTAGTTGCGCGCACTTTAAATTAGAAAACAGTTGTTGTTTTTTGGGTAGTATTTAATCAATAGTCATCAAAGCATAGAACTATTTAAACTAGTTTCCTAAAATGTTTTTTGTAACCTAGCAACATAAAATTGAAGTAACAGCTTGAGAATGGTTACAAAAATAAAGATTGTTACTGATGTGGGTTGTTATATTTTTTTATTGTTTTATTTTTCTGGAAAGCGTTGAATCTTGGCCAAGTTTGTATCAGATTTGATCTGCGATACAAGTATCTTACAGATTTGTTTACATTTGTATCTCGATATCCAAGACATTGTTTGTTTATTTTTTGTACAAGTAAGAGGGGAATCGTCTTTCTCCTGTGTTTGTCTGTTCTGTTTGCTTTTCTTCAATGACTGCCATGTATATTCATTCCATAGCAATAGACACAGAATACCTTGATAAATCCTAAAACAAATATCCCTTTTAGACCGTGCCATCTAGAGGGCAGAGGATGTAAAGGTCATCTGTTTCTTTGTTCAACGGTCAACGAGGATGTCATGTGACCAGCTTTACTTTTCCCAACCAATGTCAGGTACCCATTAGAGTTGGCTGGACACAGAGATGCCCTAAAAATCAAGAAATTAACAATCACAGGACACAGAGATGCCCTAAAAATCAAGAAATTAACAATCACAGACTTCACCGAAATTTGAACCCCGGGACCTCTCAGTTCGGAAGCCAAACGCTTATCACTGTTCCACCACGACCCCGATAAAGCATATTCAAAAGATCACCCGAACTAGACAATAAAGAAATGGGTTTCATATATACGCATTTCAATTATACTTAATGATTTATTGTTTATCATTATCATTTGTTTTTCTATCCCTAACGGACAATACCTTGAGATGTTTTTTTATAAGCTGAGGTTAAATCGAATGCAATCCTGAAATCAATTTCGACTACTCCACCTCTCTCTAGTTTTAACTTCCTGTAGCACTTGACAATATCTCCTGATTGAAACAGTAAGGTTTATTTTGCATTAGAAATATCTTATCTACGTGAGATACTCCCATGAACTGTGTCAGGTTGTCCAAAACATTTTGATGCACAGTTCTCTTGTTCTTTTTGTCACTCGACATACGCATTAGGTCAAGGATGCAGAAGTTAAGCATGGTCAAAACAGAAGAAAAATGTGCTCTAGATTTTTAGAGAAGCGGTATGAAAGAATATTCTATTAAAGATTAGAAAGTTAATTGGCTCATTTAAACGTTTTTTCAACTTACCTTTAAAAAAAAGAAAGAGTTGGTGGCGCATCTCGTGTTCAGGTAGAGTCAGTTTTTTCAGTCACGCTCCATTGGGTCAGTTAATTTCGCTAATATTCATAAGTTTATGTTGCATTTAGTGCTGTTATTTCTAATTCATTTAAACATTTGGATCTGTATTGTCTTTGAGCTTAAACCCTAACCCTAAACCCTTAAGTTAGTGCTGTGTCGCTCAAGTCTACAACATACACGTGTATTTTCTATTTGAGAGTCAATACCACACAAACATGAGCACCTCAACAAGAACGCTCCACTATAATCAATATTCCCATTGGTGTCCTCACCACAATATTTTGTTTGCTCTTAGCACTACAGTGTAAAAAGTGTCCAATTGTCACAGCACCCCCTGCGTCTCAACAGTTTGGGAACTACTAGAGCCATGGCTCCAGTTCATGCGCCTGATAATCCAGCTAAGATTATCAATGCGCCTAAACAAGGTACATTTTGTGTTTTAGTTGGTCTTGAGGTCCGTCCCCCCCCCCATCCCCTCCCACATTTCCCTGACTTGTTGACGTTCAGCGATTATTCCCGGATTATTTACTGCCCTTGTGTCTGTGTGTGCTGCGGGAGGTAGGAAGGTGTGACGTCTCGTTTGACCTCTAGACAACGGTGACCTTTAAGGAAAACTGATCTCAGTACAAATTAATACATGTAATAAATAAATTGTGTCGCAATGAAAGGCGGTCCTACCAACTTGTAGTTCGTTAGGCGCACCTCTTCGTGTGAGGTACGAGCGAGATATTGACTCCGAGGATCGGACGTAATGTTTATTGGACCATAAATGTGACAATTATAACCTTCCGTTGACATTTGTCTTGCACAAATATCATTGAATCTGTTCTTGACTTTCATTGCTACTTTGGTTACAACAACATCAGGAAATCAGACTTTGTTTTAAAATAAAGATGATGCTTTTAAACAACTTTACTAAACCAGGATTAGAATGTTTTTATTTTCTGTAAATAAACAACAGAATGCATTACGTTTTAGTTCTTTTAATTCGATGAAGATTAGACATACAACAGATGACACACACACACAATGTATATCTCTCGTAACAAAACGCATTAAATTATTTTTTACAGTAGATCTCAATCTCTGTTTACATGAAATATGCGGTGAACACGTTGTACAAGCGGGCTCAATGGCAAAGCAACAAGGGAACAATATATTGTGTTAAATTCTTTTGAAGTTATTTTGGTGAAATTTGATTCCGGATCGATACCATGTCAACGTGACGATACCTCCACACGATACCTCCACTCGCTCTACCAAGACATTATGTTACAGTGTTTGAATATAGGGAATATATTTACATATTGAGTGTAACAAAGTTTTCCATTGACCCTGGCGGTCTTATTTGATTTTTCGTTTCATTTTGTTTCAGAAATTGAGTTTTTGCTAAAGACATTTGCCACCCAGCTGTTGTTCTCCAAGTCACAGACCTCAGAGGCGGCCTCTTCCAGGGACCAAGTCCAGCGGGGGCATACTGAGCTGACATCCGCTCTTTGCGTGGACCCACCTCCATCACACATAGGCAGCTTTCGTCGTTAGTTTTGTGGGGGATTAGTTTCTTCTTCCCCTTCGTTTTTCTTCATTTTTTTTTTTTGGATCTCATCGGTGTGGTTATACCATGGGAAAGCAGAACAGCAAACTTAAACCTGAGGTTCTGGAAGATCTCCGCCACCAGACACAGTTCACAGAGGAGGAGCTCCAGGAGTGGTACAAGGGTTTTCTCAAGGACTGCCCCAGCGGGCACCTGTCTGTGGAGGAGTTTAAGAAAATTTACGGAAACTTTTTCCCCTATGGCGATGCTTCGAGGTTTGCGGAGCACGTGTTTCGCACCTTTGACACCAACGGGGACGGTTCCATTGACTTTCGCGAGTTCATCTGTGCCCTGAGTGTTACATCCAGAGGGAAACTGGAACAGAAACTGCGATGGGCCTTCAGCATGTATGACCTGGACGGGAATGGATATATCTCACGACAGGAAATGTTGGAAATTGTAACGGTAAGAGGCAAAACACCTTCTTGTGTTTCTCTGGTAATCACATATATTTATACGGCTGTATATGTGAAGTTCTTTCTCTTAGATAAGCTTTGTGTTGTTGTTTTTTTCAACACTTATTTTTTTATTTATTATTTTGCTTGTTATTCCGATTTTTTCGTGTTTTTTCTGTTTATAGTATCTTGTATTCTGCCTCATCACTATATATACAGATAGTACATGTTTAGGCCTAAATCTTTATTAGTGAGTACTTACTCTCATGTTTTTATTGTGGATTACTGGCGAGCTGTAATGATTCATCTCTGCTATCGAACTAATCTTGAGACATTACATTCAACGCTCAGAGCCAAGTTCTCCCTTTCAACAGATAACATTTAGTCTAGCTTAGCAGCTGTGTACAAATAAATAAATACTGGAGTACAAACTAATGAATGAAATGGTAGTACGCGGAGAGTAAATTGCGTCATCAAATCTTGTTGCTTCAAATCCGGGGAGTAAATTTAAGTTTGTTATTCATTCGGTGTTTTCAGCCATCTAAGGTGGGTTTTTTTTTTAAAGTGCTGCTAAGTCGTTATTTTCAACAGCTTTTTAAAACTATAGCTAGGCTATTTGACTCCTTTACATTCTAGTGTTGATTTTTTTTAAAAATCCTCATAGTTTTGTATTGTGGAATCTTCTAGTTTGCTTTCTATATTAGCCTATATATGTTCGCCGTGCATTGTTAAGTAGATTACAATAGTTAATTTGTTACTTCTTTAGTTATAGCAATTGAAGATAGTGCTGTTGGCATTATGGTACAGAAGTAATAACGTTATTGAATACTGAAAATTAATAGACATTCAATGAATTGATCTACATAGATAGCGATGTTCATAGACATGACAATAAGAATTCTTTATTACTTTCTATACATACATACAAACTGCGCATATTGCCAGTCTCCCTTGAGATTATGCAAATTAGCTCAGTAAAGTCCCGAACGAATGTTCCGCACATTAGGTGTAACAAATGTCTAAGACGGTTCACTGCTCTCATAGTTGTTGCCCTTGTTCTCAGGGAACGAATCGTGCTATTTAAAGCACCTTTCTGACGTCAGGTCTCACAGATTTTCTGGTGAAATTAACCTCTAATTAAGTTGAAACTGTCTTGCTTAATCCGTTGTTTTTTTTATATCTAGACTATGACGCTTCCAAATCCTTGAGTGAATACTGCTCTACCGAGCTGAAACATATCTCTACAAATAGATGTACATTTTTTGTAGCTTACTAGATCTAGAGGGTCTGTCTGTACAGATGACCTATTTATCAGCAAACTGTCATCAGAGTTAACGTCACTAGTTGAAGATCTCACACAGCTAACTTAACCATTGAAACATTATTAATAGATATCTTTGTATAAGTTCCATTCACTAATTATTTTAATTATATTATTAATAAGTTCACCCTTGGTCATTTTTTTGGTCCGATTTTAGATTTCTATTGGTTACTGACCTTGTTATCAATTCTCATTTTATCGGTGGCTATTGAAAGCTTTAAAATAGGACAGGTCTCCCCTTATGGCATTCGTATGTATAACATGAACTTAGCATTAGGGAAGATTTAAACTTTTTTTCCCCTTACAATTCTTAATACTTACATGACATTTAGTTAACACTTCTGTATCTGCTCACACGTACCAGACACAGAAATCTTAAAGCTGTCCAACATGAACAGCATCATTGCGACAGTAAAAAGGTCCCAACTTCGATGGGCGGAACATGTAGTCCGCATGATGACAATCACCTTCTGTACGGGGAGTTGTGTGCAGAAAAGTGCTCCCAGGGAGGTCAATACAAGCGCTTTAAAGAGCTCCTTCAAGGAATTCGATATTAGCATTCACGGCTTGGAAGAACTAGCTCTCGATCGCTCCTCATGACGTGAAGCTGTGAGTCTCGGAGTCTCAAGACTTCAAGCAAGAAGAGTGGCAAGGGTGAAAGGTCGCCGACCCAAAAAAAAAGCTGAGAGAAGAAGCAGGCAGCAGACCTATCTGCAACTGACCAAACCTACCCATGCCACGTATGCTGCCGGCTTTTTAAAGCGAGGATTGGACTTCGAGTCCATAGGAAATGAGAAATGTGATCATCGATAACGAAGCAGGAGCTATATATATATATATATATACATCTCCTCAGAACTATGTTGAATTTCAGTACAACTTTTGTTATTTTTTCCACATCTGGAGTCCTTCCTTGCCAGCACTGGAGTGGGCTTCTCTTTATTACTTATAAAGTGGACTTTTTTTTTTTTTTTTTTACCAATACTGAAACGTGTGCTTCTCTACATCAAAGAGCCGAACCTTTCAGACAGACAAGACAGTTTTGCTTAAGACATGTCTTGTTAGTCACTAAAAATAGAAACTAGACCACTCTGTATAGTTTAAAATCTTTCACTTAAGACGCTTCTCTTTAAATGTCAAAAAGTATGACTAAACATCTATCGTTTAACCTTAGTAAATATAGCGCTATGTGCTGGGCAATAAACACTACGGAAACTCACTAACGATAACCTACGTGAACTTAGGCGACAGTTGTCTCCCCATCACTTTTCTGTGGGTGAGAAAAAGTCAGTGTTCTATAAATAGTGTCCTCGGAATCGCTGAAGGCACTGCACACCTATAGACGGTGACCATCTCGCTACTCATTGACCATCAAGTATTGATACCTGGAACCTGCAGCATCGGTGATATCAACTCGGTAGAACAAAGTGCATAGTTGACTGTAATAGAATATAGTTCGTTCAGGTTGTTAGTTGCTTCTTTACCAGTTAAAATTCTTATAATGACGACAAAGTAAATGTGATTGTAGCATTAGTCAACAGGGCCGGTCCTACAGATTGCGGAGCCCTATGCGAAACGGAGTGCGCGGGGCCCAGTCTGGGTAGGGATAAGGATAATAAGTGAAAATTAAGATTTTGTATTAGAAAATAAATGTCTTTGCATTTTATTCATATTTTACTAAATACAAAATCACTTTCAAATTAACTCTATAAGCCCTCTGCAGTAGATTGTAGTTTTCGAACCATAATATTCAGATCTGCTTTTTAGATTTACTATCGACCAGCAAAATATCGCTTTTTTTTTTTTTTAAGAGGTCGAGATAGATTTAGATCAATATTTGTATGCCAGTGTGGTATTCGAACTTCTTGTTAGGGTTAAAACTCTCCTTATTATAAGGCCTACATTTTTATTACATGAAAGCCTACAATGCCGTTTTATTATATCGCCAGTAGGATTGGCGTTGTTCATATTGAATAACACCCCGAAATGACAATATGTCTGTTTTTAAGGAGATTTGCATGAGTTTTCAGAAGATTTTAATAATTTCAGGATATTTTCATGACTTTTTCGTATAGTTTGCAATATCAGGAGAATTCCAGGAACCCTTTAATAATAAGTTAAAATGGTTTAATTTAATAATTTACACCTAGAATTCGCATCACACGGGGCATATGAAAGTGTGGTGCCTACTGCGGCCGTATAGGTTGCTGTGTTCTAAGACCGGCCCTGTCTGAGTAACAAAGTAACTGATAGTAACATGAGTCGCTGTTACAATGGAATTGGCTGGTGAATACGTCTTAGTACTTTCAGACGTTAAATCTGGTGACTCAATACGTAATTGTATGCTTGAGATAAAGAAACAACAGATCTATTCTTTTCGACTCAAAATAATTTCATTATTCATAAAGTCAATGTATCGACTATACACTGAACTTAACTAAACCAAGTCAATGTATCGACCATACATTGAGCTTAACTAAACCAAGTCAATGTGTCGACTATACACTAAGCTTAACTAAACCAAGTCAAAGTATGAACTATACACTAAACTTAACTAAACCAAGTCAGTGTATCGACTATACACTGAACTTAACTAAACCAAGTCAATGTATCGACTACACAATGAGCATAACTAAACCAAGTCAATGTATCGACTATACACCGAGCTTAACTAAACCAATTCAATGTATCGACTATACACTGAGCTTAACTAAACCAAGTCAATGTATCGACTATAAACTAAACCTAACTAAACCAAGTCAATGTATCGACTATACACTGAGCTTAGCTAAACCAATTCAATGTATCGACTATACACTGAGCTTAACTAAACCAAGTCAATGTATCGACTATACACTGAGCTTAAACAAAGCCTTAACTAAACAATTCTCGACAAAATAGCTGGTTAAAAACGTCGTCCAGTTTACGATGGCAGAGAAAATCTTTCACATGCCATCGTCGAGTCAAAACGTGGATTTGGATCAACGGAGCACTGGCAATAGCAAAAAATACGAGCAGCAGCGTCATTGATTAGCTGCAGTTGCTGGGGTTTTGCAGATATCTCAGGCAGTGAGCTGATTCTTTGGGCGTTCGGATTGTTGATGGCGATTGTATTCTCGAAGACTTCATTGGTTTTGTCTCGATTTTTCAGAGACGCACTTTCTGTGTCTAACGTCATTGTCAGCAAATACATTAAGCACAGACTAAGCATGGACCAACTACTCGGCTAAGGCTACTATGGCTGTCCCGTGAGGGTGTTCAGACAATAATAATTAACCTTGCAGTCAGTGACCTGACGTTTCAGATATACGTAATGCTGTTGGTGTTATCAAGAAGATTATCAATTTCTTCCGTGACAGTCCCAAGCGAGAGCTTTGGTACTAACATTCCCCATTTCAGTCACAACTTTGAGAAGATCTTTGACTGTTTGGGTAATCTTAAAATAACAGCTGCTGGTGAAACCAGACAAACTGCGCATGTGTAATCAGTTACGACTATAAACCATAGGTTAAAACGTGCACCTCCCTGGGATAACTCATGTATTGAAAGCTATTTCAAAGCCTTACTTTTGCATGTTAGCCTCACTAAAGACAAACCTTTCGCCCCTCTCTCAATGCTCTGGTTGTATTTTTTACCCTGCGCCTTTACGGTTTCAATGCTAGTTGTACTATCGATCTTGTGGCTACGCCCATGCAATCCGATTAGCTTATAACGTATTTGTGAGACGTACAGTTATGAAGACTGGAAGCTTCTATCTCTACTGTATGTGTGACGTTTCTTTGGAGGAAGAACTATTGATTTCCGGGTTGTGTACTGATTGCAAACTGGGTTGTTCTATTTTTAACCTACAAAACATCGCTTGTTTTATCTTTAATAGTAGAGAGTGCCACAATAAAAGATTTGCAGTCTAATTATGCCTTAACTATTGTTTGACTGTCAGATTCTAGATCAGCTTATGTACATCTATATTGTCTATCTTCGGCGAGTTGATAGTCACGTGATGTAGATAGGAAGATGCGTCGGACTTAGTTAAGAAGGGAACATGGCTTTTTTATTTTAGTTTCTGTTTGGACGGACGTCAGCAATGAAGGATCCATTATAACTATAACCCCGACTTTACAATCTTGTTTTATACAGAGTTGGCTAATATGTGTTTTGTATGCTTATTTTAGCTGCTAGTATGTGCGACTTTAGCTTGTTGTGTGTGTGTGCATGTTTTCAGCTAGTGTGTGTATGTTTGCTGCTAGTGTGTGTGTTTTCTGCCGGTGTGGATATAGTTGCTGTGTGCTTGTGTGCATGTGTGGTGTGATTAAAACGTAAAGGGCTATAACATGCATAACAGAACAGTCTGGTATCCCTTGATGTTTGCATGTTTGTTCATCGTCTTTGAGAAGTTTTGATCGAGTAGCTTCCCCTCTCCCCTTTCTATTTTATAACACACACACACACAATTGATTTACAACAAATCGCTTTTGTCAGATTTCCTTTAGAATTTGTATGAACAAATCGATCTGACTGACCTGTCAACACAATTTAAAACATTTTCTGTGTCCAGCACCCTGATTGATTCCAAGCATCGATTTTTGTTCAGTAGTGCAACAGTGATGTAGATTTTGCATGGGTGATCGGTTTGATTGGACATTTTCATTGAATGAAGCCAATAAGGTTGGGGGAGCGTTCGCACGTGCTGTCATAATAAAAGCATTAGAATGAATGGATTGATTTATCTTTTGTTTGTCGATATCCATCAACTTGCTGATCAGGTCCCAGTTTTTTTTTTCCCTGAACGAACGTCTGGTGTCTATTATCACAAAGTAGGAATCGATGCTGACAATTAGCATTAAGAATCGCTGCTTGGCAGTTTTGTCTAATGGCAGCCGGAAGTTGCCAGAGCAGGACACGACCCCGCACTATTCGGCAATTCTGAACATTTCCTGTTGTCGTGGCCACATTGGGAGTCCCGGAGCGTACGGCGTGAGTCATCTTTAGATGTATTGATAATTATAATATCGTATGGCATTTCGATCAGACTGCACTATATATATATATATATATATATAAACCAAAGCCCTAGATGAGGTGTTTATACGTTCATCTTTAACTAATTGCCGCACATAGGGTGCACCCTTTGAGCATTAGACTCACGGTATCCATGCCCATTGTTAGGCAGGCCCCTTTGAAGTGCTCTTCTGTCTGGGAGATGTAAATATTTTACATCCTTTAGACCGATGGCTCGTACCCCAAGACGCGCAGGCCGAGCACATGGGGGATACATTATCAGTCGTGCGTGTGTCCGACATGAGACGACCCCTTGAGAGGCTCTTCCATCCCCTCCAGTGCAATGCCCTCAATCCTTGGGCACCCCCAACTGGGTTTTTATTTTCGCTTCTTTAATGGCCTAACCGTCTTCTCTAAGGACCGTTTCCGCACGGCTCCACGTTAAGGATGAGGTCCGGAACGGTGAACAGAAAGCATACATTTTATTTTGCCTGTTATTGACTGACTTTGTTGACTACGTGGGAAAACAAAGCACGTTTTACGATTCAAATTAGTGGGTTGTTTTTGGTACCAATACGTGTTCATAGAACTGCGAACTACAAAACGTTCAATTAATAATATTCCTTTGCTTGTAACTCTAAGTAGCGGAAAAAAGCATGGTCAAATGCATGTATCGTACCCTTTATGCTCCCTGTGTAGTTATTTTGGTCTTAGACTTACTTAGACTTAGGTCCTCCCGCGCCGTTCGGCGCATTGGGCGGCAAGCTGTCTCCATAAAGATCTGTCACTGGCAATGTCTGAAGCCTCCTCCCACCTGGTGTCCACTGTTGTGAGGTCCTCCATGAAGGTGTGTCGCCAAGTAATACGAGGACGCCCTTGTTTGCGCTTTCCTTGTTTTGGCTTCCATGTTATCGCAACTCTTGGTGTGCGTAATTCATTTTGACGTAGAACATGTCCCGCAAACCTCATGCGACGCTCAGTCACAACCACATCAAGTGTTCGCCAAGTCTGACGGGGACACCCTTGCTTTATATCCCACTCGCATAATTTTAGTCTTATCCAAGTTTATGCGGAGACCAATTTTGGGTGCCTCTCTGTCTAGGCTCTCCGTCATTTCTTGAATGCATTTATTTGTAGCCCCGAGTAGTGCAACATCATCAGTCCAAGTCCGTCAATCGGAGCTGTTCATGCCATGGAATACCAAAGGCAGTCTGGTTCATTGCTCTCCTCATTATGTAGTCGATGGCTAGGAGGAAAAGGAAGGGAGATAAGATGCACCCCTGTCTCACACCTGTCTCGATTGTAAAAAACTCTGTTGTTCCCTCTTCTGTTTTAATGCAGCAACTAGATTGACTGTAAAGGTGTCGTAGGATCTGGACGAATTTTTCTGGGATACCGTATTCTCTAACTATTTTCCTTAGTGATTATCGGTGGACACTATCAAACGCTTTTTTGAAGTCCACGAAACTGATCGTTAGCCGTTGTTGGTACTCAAGACTTTGTTCTATGATATTTCGTAGAACGAAAATCTGCTCTGTACATGATCTGCCTCTTCGGAAACCTGCTTGTTCTTCTCTGAGCCTTTCATCTACAGACTGTTGAAGCCGTCTTAACAAAACAGTGCTGAAAACTTTGCCCGGGACAGAGAGGAGAGTAATGCCCCTCCAGTTGTTGCAGTCTGCCAAGTTGCCCTTTTTTGGAAGCTTTACAATCACTCCCTTTTGCCAGTCCTCTGGGACTTTTGAAGTTCGCCAACAGAGATTTAAGAGATCAGTCATTCTGTTAGCAATGCACTGTCCCCCATATTTTAGCATTTCTGCTGATATCATGTCTAGCCCTGGTGCTTTTTTATTCTTTAACACTGCAATGGCCATGGTGACCTCCTCAGCAGTTATTGGGTCTGTCTTGACCTTGAGATCATTGTCTGGAGAGGGGTCCTTGAATATGTAAGTTAGGTCTGACGACATTTGGTTAAGGGTCTCTTTAAAGTGCTCTACCCATCTTGCATTCTGTTCTACTTTCGTCAACAAAGTTTTGCCTTGCTTGTCTTTTATCGGTGCCCCATGTCCACTCTTTGCTCCAGTGAGATCTCGGACAATACGATGGAGGGTTATTTTGGTCACCATTTTTTAATTTCAGGTTTCTTTTCGTCACGGGACAGTTTTGTTGCTTACTTGTCAGTTTTGTCAACATTTGATTTAAACTAATTTAACCTTTTTTAGCGGCCCCCCAAAGGGGAAAAGACGCTATTAGTTTTGTGTGAAATGTCTGTCAGTCCGTCCCTCCCGTTTAGATCTCGTAAACTAGAAAAGATAGCGAAAATCCAACATCATAATATTTAATATTTTAGTCCATTCAAAGTTCTGATGCTACAGCTACTTTTTGTTTTCTAAAGAGAAAAATCTAATTTTTTAAAATCACTTATGCAAGCAGATTTTTCATAAAAATACACCACTTTGACAACTATTCATTATTAATAGTAACAAACACAGGAGGCTGTTTAGTAGGGGAGATGACTATTGACCATATTTTAAACACATCTATGCAAATGGTTTTAGACTTTTTGTTAAAAATTTTTTTTATTTTATTGCTACATTATGTAAGTTCTGTCCTACTAACTACTACATTTACCCAGAAATAATGTTTACTTTTATTTAAGAGAATAAAATCTATTTAGTATGCATTTAAGTTGGACATAATTTAAAACAGTGGTTCTCAAACTTTTATGTCTCGTAGACCCCTTATCATGTTTTCTAGTATATAGTAGACCCCCTGCTTAACTTATTTTGCAATTTAAAAAATAAAATAAATTCTAACTGTAGTGAGTCGAGAAGTGAAAAAGTAATTTAAAGCTGCATTTCAAGTTATAGAGATTTTATTGATAAAATTCAAACTTAAACCACTGAAAAAAACAATTTATATTTATTACTGGAATCACCAAACACACTGGAAATGTTTTGTTTTTTTTCAGGATTGATCATTCATTGCTAGGGGCATTATGTTTTTCATAGGACTTTGTTCTATGAAGTATTCCTTCAAACATTAAATATTAAATGATTAAATAGCCATCAGTATCATTTGAAACATGTTCGCAAAGAGTGTATTTCTTGGTCTCTTACGTGCGGCTCTAATATTGGGTCTGTGGAACAGTTCTCACTAACAGGAGAAGAGGCGAAGGCGAGTAACTGTCACCTAAACCAGTAAGCTTCCGACAGAAAGGGTTCATTAGCCATGGCTGGATACACACCTATGAGAAGGAAAACTCTGAATTCAAACCTCTGCTGCCTTGCAGCTATATCCAATCATGGAAAAGGCTTCGAGTCAAACCTGAGGAAAAATAAGAAGCTGGTGACCCTTAGTTTGCGACACACTGCACTAAACTCTGTCAGAACCTGCAACGCTGCTGACCCAAAACTGTTTATAATCAACGCTTTCAATCTACATTTCGCTTTTTTAAACATTAGTTACATTTAGACAAAATTAAGCTATTTAAATAATATTTTTTTATTTGAATAGCAGGCTAAATAGGATTAACTAAGGTACAGATCATATATTAGTTTATGAAATAATTACATTAATGGGATGGGAAAAATAAAGTCACGACCTGCTTATATGAAATCCATTATCGTAGACCCCCGTGGACATCTCATAGACCCCCAATTTATTTTTTCACTTTTGTAGACCCCTTGAAAGTCTTCGTAGACCCCTGGGGGTCTATATAGACCACTTTGGGAATCACTGATTTAAAACAACAATTAATAAGTAGGTTTTCATATTATCTCGTGAAATGTAATGCAGACACACGACAATGCAACACTTAAATAAAGGACGTTTTTTTTTTACGGACATCATTTAGGCCAGGTTCGCATTTAACAACTTCAACTTCACTTTCACCTATCCTTTGGTCTGCTGGATCGATGGGGCACCACACAAGATCTGTCAACCTTCTTTCTCCATTCTTCTCTGTCATTTGTCTTTGATAGAATTTAATTCTGATGTTCTTTCTGAAAATATTGATGACTGCCTTATTACCTGGACCACTTCGGGGGCCGATTTTGAGTTTGTGTTTCCACACAAACTGTCTTGTAACCTTGTTTTTTTTTTTTTTTACCGCTTATTCATTCACTTGGTATTTTTTTGTTGGCGACATTTTAACTTGTCAGTCCTGTCACTGACAACTCCACTTGTTAGTTGTAACACTGACATTGCGCGTGCCGCATGGCACTATTTTTTTTATTCTTGTGCGTGATTGCCCTTTAAACAATGAAATTGAATTGACATATCAAAAGAACCAATGTATTATTTCATTGACATGTAATTATGTAATTGGATAAATATTATTTGGCAATATGCATATGATATAGCTCCTGCTTCGTGGTCGAAGATGAGCAAATTTCTCATTTCCTGTGGACTCGAAGATGACTATAAAGTCCAATCCTCGCTTTGAAAAGCCGGCCGCATACGTGGCATGGGTGGGTTATGTCATTTGCAGATGACCTGCTTCTTCTCTCAGCTTTTTTGTTGGTTCGGTGCTCTTTCCACCCTAACCTCTTTTCTTGCTTTAAATCTTGAGACTCCGAGACTCACAGCTTCACGCCATGAGGAACGCTCGAGAGCTAGTGCTTCCAAGCCGTGAATGTCGATATCGCCTTCCTTGAAGGAGCTCTTTACAGTATCTTTGTAGCGCTTGTATTGACCTCGCTGAGAGCGCTTTCCTGCACACAACTCCCTATACAGAAGTCGTTTGGGAAGGCGATTGTCTGGCATGCGGACTACATGTCCCGACCATCGAAGTTGGGACTTTTTTACTGTCGCGTTGATACTGTTCATGTTAGACGTCTTTAAGATTTCTGTGTCTGTTATGTGGTCGGACCAACGCACCTTAAGGATACTCCTTAGACAGCGTAGGTTGAAGGAGTTTAACTTTTTGATGTAGCAGGAATATAGGGTCCATGACTCTGATGCATATAGGCGTGACGGGAGAACTACAGCACTGTAGACTTTCAGTTTTGTGGCAATATGCAGATGATATACACCGACCTAAGCCAGGAAGCTACTATATCTTACAGTACCAAACGAGTGGACCGGTAACGTCTTGACAGTTTTGGCAATGCCATAAATATAAAGTTTTGGTGTATTAATTGCGGTTTTCTTTCTTGCTGCTTTATACATTAACTGTTATTTCTTTTTTGGAGCACCGCATTGGGATAGAGGCTGCTAACTTTAAGACGTGTTGGGATAGAGGCTGTTAACTTTAAGACGTGTTGGGATAGAGGCTGCTAACTTTAAGACGTGTTGGGATAGAGGCTGCTAACTTTAAGACGTGTTGGGATAGAGGCTGTTAACTTTAAGACGTGTTGGGATAGAGGCTGCTAACTTTAAGACGTGTTGGGATAGAGGCTGTTAACTTTAAGACGTGTTGGGATAGAGGCTGTTAACTTTAAGACGTGTTGGGATAGAGGCTGCTAACTTTAAGACGTGTTGGGATAGAGGCTGTTAACTTTAAGACGTGTTGGGGTAGAGGCTGTTAACTTTAAGACGCGTTGGGATAGAGGCTGCTAACTTTAAGACGTGTTGGGGTAGAGGCTGTTCACTTTAAGACGATATATTTAGAGTTACTAGCTGCTTAAAAAATTATCTTTTCACTTAGTAAGTGTGTGTGTATGCAAGAGATGGTGTGTTTAATTGGTTCGTTTGGTATGTTTGTCTTGTGTTTGTCTGGTGTAACACTGGGCAACCATTTTTAATGCTTATCGACCTTAGGTAACTGGAGACCCTAGGGAAGCCAATAGGAAGAAGCACCAGATGAAATAGATAAACAAAAAATTAAGACCGAAAAATATGAAATGAATTATAAACTGTCCTATTTCTAAATCAATAAAGTTAAATTCATATAGTGCTGATAGCACTAATGTGCTTCATGGATGATTCATGATCACCAGACTTGAAAAAAATGTTTTGACATTTCAGCAAAAGGAACAAAGGTCTTTTAACACATGGAGTCTATTCTCGAATAAACTTTGAATCATAGTCGAGACTTAGAGCAATGCTAGTAGACATAGAGCCATAGAGTTCTGGAGCCATAGAGTTCTGCTATGTTTGAGATTTAATCCACGCTTCGCTATTTTTCTCTATAAAAAATATTTTCCTATGCGAGGCCCTAGGCAGTTGCCTAGTTTGCCTATGCTTAAGGCCGGCCTTGCTGATGTGATCTGTAACACAGATTAGTTCTTCTTTTCCTTATAAAGATAAATACATAGTGTTCATTTAGGAAGCAAACTATTGTTTTACAAATATGCAAAAATCCTATACCATTTATAAAAGACAATATTTTGTTAGCTCGATTTAAGGTGTTAACACAGAATAAAGTTAAATAGCATAAATAATGAATGCAGTTTAAGGGTTGTCTTCTGAGTAGGCAAGAGTAGAATAGTATTTGTATCAGCCAAAAAATGCTGAATCAGATGACACATTATTAGATTTTGAGATTTGAAATAAAGGGGAAAGTAATTTTTAACCCTAACATTGCTAGATACCTGGTCATTCCTTATATATAAACATTTTTGACTGTTGGCACAGAAGTTTAACATGAAACATAATCTACATTACTAGAGGACCATCTGAAAGTTACACGTCAAACAATAAAAGAATACAAATACACACATTTATTGATGATACAATACTGGTTCCTTGTTCCATTTAATGCTAGGACAAATTTTTACAAATACTCCTTTTTCCCAAGTGCTATTAATGTATGGAATGGGTTGCCTGAGTCAAAGAAAATGAATGACTTGGCAGAGTTTAAGTTATTAATTAACATGCATGGCTAGATTGACCTAGGCACACTGGCCTGATGTAATTATCTTCTTTTTTGAAGTAATGTCTGTAGTTTATAAAATAAGATAAAGTAGACTAAAATGTAAAATGAACTATAAAAACTAAATGAAAGAATAAAAAGTCCAAAGCAATAGTGAATTTGATGATGGGAGATGTGTATTTCCTTAGTCTTGAACTTTCCTAGCAATATTTTCTTGTTGCTGATCTGGGGGCATTCTCTCCCCTTTCTTTCCATTAGAATGTTTTTCTACTCCCCACTATTGTGTTATTATACATATTAATATATATTATTATAGTCCCAATGCCACATTGAATAGATTTCCACTTAGAAATATAGAGTTTAATTACTCAGTCAGTGCATATATAGAAATATTTTTTTGTATTTTCTTATATCTTTATGATTCTCTTTGAAAGTTAGAATAATGTTATTTGTTTTGTATGTGCCAGCTTAATTTTCAAAGATGGATATATACATTTTACTCTCTTAAATGGTGAAATGAGAAGTTAAAAAAAAAACTATGATTAATTAAATATACTAATTGCTAATTAGCCCAAATTTCTTTCTCTTGCTCATTTTTTTTTCTTGTAATGGTTAAGTTTTTCTATAACAAAGCAAGCAAAATAAAAAATAAAAAATTATTAAAAAAAACAACAAAGTTTATCTAAGAGGGAGAACTCCACACTTACAAATATATCTTTCAATAATGTTCATATCAAACAAAATAATTTGTTACCAATAATTAATTGATTGATTTGTTTCTTTTTTAATTGACTAACGTTTTGTTACTACAATAAATTTATTTTTTTAATGTTCAACTTGATCCAAGAATGGATGTGAGAGATAACGTGTTCAATTCTCTAACGGGATGTAATCCTATATATTTAGATGAATCTGTGAATACCGAAGGATTGATTGGTCTTGTTAGTATGAAACAAAATAATTAATTACTAGTAACTAATTGACTAATTTGTTTATTTTTTTATTGATTCATGTCTTGTCCTTGCCAATGAATAATTTTGCAAAGTTCAACTTGATCTGAGAATGGGTGTGGGAGAAATAACCTGTACAAACTTTTTATCAGATAGAGAGAGTGAGTTGATAATAAGCTTTTTAAAAAGATAAGGTTATTTAGAAAATGTTTGTGATCGCTTCCTTCTCTCATAAAACTGTATTGTAAGTTACAACACATTTTTTCATGACTTTTAAATTTATTTTTTTTAGGCTATTTACAAAATGGTAGGCACTGTCATGAAAATGCCAGAAGATGAATCCACACCAGAGAAAAGGACAGATAAGATCTTCAGACAGATGGACAAAAATCTGGACGGCAAATTATCTATCGATGAGTTTATAGAAGGGGCCAAAAGTGACCCTTCCATAGTGCGGCTACTCCAGTGTGACCCACAGGCTGCAGCCCAGAGTTGAGACCTATGGGTTCTCACTATTCAAAATAACAGGTCAAGGGGGTGAAGGTTGTTTGGGGTTGGATATTTTAATATGATGTAATGAGCACTTCACCGTATGGGGTGGGGATACTTAGAGTATATATTTACATACTTGACATGTATAGACATACATTTCTACAGTTGTGAATGGAGATGTGTAAGCAGGTTTTTAACAAGATTCTAGTTTTCAATAATGATTTGTGTACTTTTATTTTTATTCAACCTAACAAATTACACAAGAATAAATTTATTTTACTACTGACATTAAAAAATAGTGTGTTTTTTTTCTACACAGATGAGTTTCTCATGTGTAAAGTTTTTAGTTAAATCTTACATTTATTGTATATATACCTTTAAAGTCAAAGATTTCAAGGTTTTACCTGACAATGCCATTATGAGGGCTTATTTTGTTTTTCCTGTCCAACCTCTCCCTCTCTGACCTAGATTTGGGGGGAGTGTGCCCCTCATCACACACACACACAAGATGTGATAGGGTTGAGCCACATGTGAAGTGGTCAGTTACCACCCATTCCACATTTCATCCTGCACCTGAGAGTGTCTGGTCCTACTGTGGTAGGCACACCATGCTTGGATGCATGTAGCCCTGGTAGCCTGTCATGCATGCCTGTTTGTGAGTGTACAATTGATAATATCTCTATACTTATGGACTTTGTTTTTTTAACACCGCAGTGTAGAATTTTTATCTATAACTTGTGTGAGAGCAACATTGCCCACCACTAGATTACCATTGTCAGTTTGCCTACCACTACACTACCATTATCAAATTGCCCACCATTAGACTACCATTATCAGTAATTGGTAATAAAAAAAAATAAAGGTTTTGCAAAAAATGTAAATTAGATATTTTAAAGTGTATTTAGTTCTGTTTTTTTTTTTCTTATAAGCAAAATAGAACAAGCTGTTCTACTCAATTGTAGATCAAAAGGTTTTGTATCATTTAATTGTATGTTACATTTAAACTCACATCACAAAAGGTTCTATGTGGTTAGGACAATTATCTGTTTGGATATCAAGATTAGCTAATGTTTCAAACCCAAGCTTTTTAGGATCACACCGCAATGAACAATTCTCTTTGTTTTCTTGTGAATAGTATTTCAGGAGGGAATGAATGTCTGGCATCTGAATGGATTGGATAAGAGAGGATCATGGGAAGGATGGGATTCATAAAGGGATGATTATGAAAGTAAACAATTGTGTTTAGGTTGTCTGTGTTGTCAGTGTTGACAGTTCTCCAATTGTCTCATTTATTCTCTCCACTCTGCATCTTGGATAGATTGGATTCATGGGAGAATCTTCATGTTGTTTGTTGTAACGACAGTTCAATATTTTAAAGATTTATTTGTTTTGTTCAACTTGAGACAGATGCTTTTATTTATAATTTCCTTTGTAGACAGCAAGATGTGAAAATTTCACAAATATGCTTAGTAACATTCAGTTTTTATTCAATATAATTCTTATAAAAATATTGTCCATAGAAATTTTAAACTTAAGATACTTTCATTTTTGCATTTTGTGACAACTGATTAGAGATTAGATAATTTAAAAGTTTGTGAGTTTTTTTGTATAATTTAGTCAAATTTTTAAAATAATATTCTTATTACTTTAAATTAATTTCAAATCGACTTTATGAATTAATTTACTTGTTTAATCCAGTTCTTTTTTTTTTTCTTATCAAAGATAAGTTTTTGTATACTTGCACTGGATTGTGTTTTAGATTGATACATTATTTGATATATATGTAATATTGATTTGGTTTATAAAGTATTACGTCTTTATTTAATATTTCATCCATTTTAATATTTAATGCAGAATGCATCTGGCATATAACAAATAATTAACAACATGTTTATTGTGGAGAATGGAGTCTTAAGTAACAATAGAACAATATCACACTATTTTGAGTTCTATATTGTGAATGATGTATGAAGGTCAAATTATAATGTCTAACTTTTTTTTTATTCCTCTGATGTCTGCTGAATTGATTTTATTGGATGGGTTTTTGTTTTTAAATTTTAGCAAAAATTTTAACAATTTTGTGAACACTGTAAATAGCATTCGAGCTCAGCACTAGAAGGGGCACTGGCAAAGTGTGTTTGTTTTTTTCTTGATAGTTTCTGTTCTTGTTTTATAGCTTTGAAATTTGTCTGAAAATTTCTTATTGAATGAAAAAAAAAAAATTGGAGTATAGTATTTTAGTTAAGTTAATGGCCTAACAACTTATGAATAAAAAAATTGTCAAATTTTGGATTTCTAGTAAAGAGGAATAAATAATCCTAAGATAAATTAATGGTCAGGACAAGGCTTGAAATGTGCTGACATGCAACATGACTTTTTAAAAGATCTAGGCCACACACTTGGTTTTAACCTAGAAATGTGAAACTGATCAACAATTAGTAACGTGTGCAGCGGTGGTAAATTTTGGTTCCCACTGGCTGTTTCTACTAACAAACAGCGACATTTATAATCACTAGTGAGACCCCCATTTCTAGTGCTTTGTTGTTTCCCCCACACGTTTCATTTGTTTCTCTCTTAATTGTGTGCACTAAGAAACTACTTCAAACCAATGTTTCTATCTGTGATGTTCCATAACACACCCTTTTTCCTTTCATATCAATTTCCTGGTCACTGGATGTATACAATATAATTATTTGTAGCTTTTATTTTGCCTGTTTCCTTACATTGTGTGTGTGCATCAGACAATTACTTCTACAGTCTTGTTCTAAGGGAAACTACTACAGTTATTGCCTCAGATTATATTTTCTCCCATCTGTTCTGTAGCTTATATATTTTGCAGTTACTGCCCTTTACTAATTCTTGAGAGTGCTATATTGAATTAAGCTGCTTTTTTAATCAGCACACATACATTTGTTAGTGTTAGAATTCTACTGACATATAAATCTACAGGTAGCTTTTCTTAATGTTCTGAAGATTTTGTTTCTGCCAATTAATTGGAGAATATGTATTCTTTCTGGCTTTTTATCTAAAATCAATATTTTTTTCTTACTTTTCATTTCAGCTTTAAAAAAAAAAAAAAAGAATAGAATACAAGTTTTTTTTTTTTTTTTTTTTATTGATGATAGCTATTTTATAAATTTTTTACTACATTTTTTTGGCACAATGTTCTACTTTCATATTTGTTTTCCTTTGTTGGCCATTTCATTGAGTCTAGATATCATTAAAGTACATTCTAAACCCTGATTGTGATATGAAAGCCCAAATATCAACTTACATATTACTCTATGTATTTATTTTGTTCTTTATAATATAATCTCTAAGCATTTCAAATCAAACTTCATTTAGCCTTTCATGGACATTTCCCAAGCTTCAAATAAACATTTTAAATTGTTTCTTTAAAGGATTTTTTTTGTGTATGGAATAGAAGAGTTACAAAACCAATCTGCCTGGTCATGTGGTATGCACTCTGGGCTGTCATCTTAATGGTCCCAGGTTTAAACCCTGCTTGCTACCTGCCCCACCATCTTGCTGGAGGTTTAAGCTGGGATCTAATAATCTTCAATTCTGAAGGAACATCTAAATCATTTATAAACCCTTTCCAAAAAAGTATTAAGAAAAATGATTTAATGTGGCAGACAATGCATCTCAGATTTAATGTTTGTTCATGCCACAAATTCGAATCGTTAGAAAATGTTACCAATAAATATCCTTTAGAAAAGTTGTGCATTACTATTTTGCATTGCTGTTGCCAAGTATATTAACTGTATTGCTGGTTCAAGCAGTGATTTGATTTTTTTTTTATGGCAATAGTTTAATTTTTTATTTTATTTTAATTAACTTTCAGGTTTTAGTGAATATTTATATCAGTAGCCTTTAGATGCATAATGTATCATTTGATTATGATGATTTTAGTTTTCATGTGAAACTATGTAGCTTTATAATAAAATCCTGTTATTCCCTTTCTACCCATCACACACTTTCATTATTGTATTTATTTTTTTTGCCTTTCTTTGCAAAGGGAAATAATCCAATACAATTTATCTTCTTTTTTTTTTCAAATAGTTTTTAGGTGGGAAATAATCTAATACAATTATTTCTTTGAATGAGATTTTAAATGCTGTGTTTCTAGGTTATATTTGGCAAACATTTTAACAATTTGAAATACATTTTTACAAGCAGGTATATTGAATTCTATTTGCACCCTTTTTTTTTTTTTTTTTCAATTTGTAACAATGCCTAGTTTTCCCCCCACTCAGTACATCTATAGCCTCATGGCATCAGTTGTTTTGGTTTTAACTTTTGTGATAAGTTTCTTGACAAAAGTATTCTAAAGTAACCATGTTCAGGTTACTTAAGTAAGGCAATACTACTGAGATGACATAGTTAGAGCTTAGGTTCTACTCATATTTCTCAATGTTCATTTCCATGTCACCTTCTTCAGCAGTTTTTGCCTTAAATTTCTCATCCGCATTTCAAGGCAGGTTTTAGTTCATATCAAGGCCATTTGTTAAGGTCAAGGCTATTTTCTACAATTATTTCTTGTTCAGAGACTAATTGTTACATTTTAGAGAATCAGTTTCATTGTCAATTTTTTTGTTTGTTTGTACTATATTTTATTTTTATATCAAGCTTTTAAACTTACATTAATTTTTTTTTCAAAATCTTATCCTGTCATTTTTTTTAAAAACCAGGTTGCATCATAGATGTTCATTTTATTAAAAAAAAAATATGAATCAAGTCTTCTTTTAACTTTTATTATAATAAAAAGTACTGTATTCAATATTATAGTTTAAATAAAATGAGTCCATATCCAAAAATCCATGAGCTTTTTATATTGCTAAAAAAAATAAACAGTAATGAACACAAAGGCTACATCATTGAATTGTATGCCACCTCTCTCCACATTCCCCTTCATTTGTTTAGCACACATACACAGAACAAGAATGTATTGTTTTTATCTCTCACAGAATTGATCTGTTCCCTTTTTAACCTAGGTCAAGTTAGGAATCGGTCAGTGTCCACGCAACTCTTTTGTCTATTAGTAAATAAAATATACCAGACGTGGCTAATCATGATTATAAGTGATTTGATCACTGCATTGATGTGAGATGCCACACACAAAAAAATTATTAGGAAGGTGGTATGATCTTTGCTGTATCTTCACTTTGTCTATGTAGGTTATAAATCATTTGGTTTACAGTTTTCTGTAATACAGTGCTGACTCCATTAGAAATTCATTTAAGTATATTTTGGATTAATATGAATTTGGGTTAAGATTCATGAGCTGATAAATTGATCCAGTGTGCTAAACATATTGCTTTGTTCATCTTTGAGCCCCCCCCCCCTTTTTTTTGTGCCTTTTATTTGGCCCCAGGGTGTGGGGTGGAAGAAGAGACATTTTTTGTTAATTCATTAAAACCTAATGATCCTTTAGTGTAGAACTCTGGTCCTACGTTGTTGCATGCTGCCTAAATACAACTGTGAATCTAATAAGAGTTGAAACACTCAAGAAGGAATCAACATTGAAGTTTTCTCAAGACTTGGATACAGTAGATTTAATGTGAGAAAATAATGAAACTCCTGCCTGAGCACCAACACACGGTGGTAGCAGTAACACCAAGACCGTCCTAAGAATGACCTTCTATTGACCTTCATTTAGTCACTTAGTTATTTCAATAGTGTTTTATATTGTTCTCATTCCATAAGTTACATGTTTGTGAACACCGTAAATTAGTGTAAATAGTATTCTAGCCTAGCGATGCATAGTGACTAAAATGAAATTCTGCTTGTAGTGCTGCACAAAGCCTTGTGTTAATCAGTTAAGTCTTAGTTTAAGGTATCCATACTTTATCTATTGTCAGTTAACGTATTCATACTTAAATGTAGAGTCTTCAAATGATATATAAAAACTCTTAGAAAAAAGAGATAAGGCTGGGTACGAAACGCCTTTGACTTGTGTGGCTTACAAGAATCAAAGATGTAGATACAATGTCCAGAAACAACTGTTATGAGCAGAGGCGTCTCCAAAACATCTAGTATGGGCTTGTTTCGCCTTCTCCTACCAGCGCTTGAGAAGCTGATTTCTCCCCTTGCGACTGTTTCTGTAGCCAGTAGGAATAGAAGTGTGAAACCAGCATTTCTTGTTCAGCTGTCTCTACAGATCCAGGTCTCAGTCGCCTGACGTATGCAATGGCGTCCACATCAGTCATCCCTTTAGTTTGGACAAAGTAACAAGACAGCATGGTGCCGGTCCTGCCTAAGCCGTGGGCACAGTGAACACAGGTGGCCTGAAATGCGAAATAGTTCAATAATTAAGCCGTACTCTTCGAGGCCGAAGATCTATTATCAATACATGGCATAATTGTCTCCCTTTAAACCCATTTTTTTCTCTCTGTATAATGGAAATTTAAAAAAATATATAGTAGACTAGTTACCAATTTTTTAAACTGTTTATATAACTTTTATTACATATTATGCTAATACAAGAGTTGGGAAAAAAAACGATTAGCGTATATTCAGATTCAATAGTTAAAAAGTATGCTAATTTATTGTCAAGATGCTGACATAAAAAAAAATCCTCCATTTTGTCTTATTGATTTTAAATATAGAAGTCTAAAACACAGACGTACTGGTTAGAGAACACATTTAGACGTCAATAACCGATGATATCCCAGCATGCAGTTGGTTATCCAAACCATTTTAGAACAACCAAAGACAAAGTATCAATCTCAGATATGTACGCCGGTATGAACAGTATAGAATGACTTCTTATGGTCCGACAGTTACGCTGGGCAGGGCACGTAGCCCGTATGGGAGACGAAGGTATGCCAGTGAAAGGTGGTCAACAGCGATGCCCCAAGGAAACGTTTTAAAGACCATCTTAGGTGCCAACTTGTTTTAACTGACATAGAAGACAGCACTTGGGTGCAGGCGGCTTCGGAACTTACAAAGACTGCTGGATACGCATTTGAGACCAAAAGAAAATCCACTGCCAAGGACAGACCCAGACGGCGAAAATAGAATCTTAATCCATTACTGGCGAACACAATGGTTGTCTGCGCTGGATATGGCAAAAATGTAGGTCGCAACTGGGGTTGCGTATCCACATGAAATAGTGCACTCCTCATTAATCTTCGGACTCATAGTCATGCCTTAATCTGAACGCTTACATTGACACTGAACTTAAAAACGTTCTCTTAATCTGAACAATTACATTGACACTGAACTTAATAACTTTCTCTTAATCTGAACGATTACATTGACACTGAACTTAATAACTTTCTCTTAATCTGAACGATTACATTGACACTGAACTTAGCTTTCTCGAAGGAACGTCTGTAATGTATACACCAAGTCAATAGTTCATGCATGAATAAAACTGTTGAACAAAGAGTTAGTACCCTTGCTTTACTTTTGGTTTCTTTGACGACTTCAAGAAATAGTTCCACTTGTTCTAGAGTTGGCGGGGTGTAATCACGGAAAGGTATCCGAATCACTTGAAACTCATCTGAAAGACACAAACCCTCAAAAAATGTGTTATGTCTCAAAACAATAAAATGATTTCTACTGTATGAAACTTATTAACCAGTTATTGACTGTGTCCATTCTTTCATTCTTAAAATTTATTCATAAAAGAATGAACGGGCCGGCCTACCAATGGAAAGAAGTTCTAACCCAGGCAAAAGACAAAGAGGAGTGGAGAAAGATAGTCGACAAATCCTGCGTGGTGCCCCAACGGTCCAACAGACTAAGGGATAGGTAAAGGGTAATTACTGGGTTCCTAAAGTTCTGTAATGTTTATTCAGATTTTCTTTCAAGCCACAAGCGAAAGTTAAACATAATGCTTCAAGTTAAAAAAAAAAAATAGTTAAGTTCCAATTGATAGCAGTCTATCACAGCCATTGCACACTACATTAAATGTACTCCCCTCCCCCAAGACTCTCTCTAAAGCATTAGAATCGTATTTTAATTTGTCCTGCAATCTCCCTACCCGTGATACCATCTAAACAAACTTGCTTCTCCGCAGTCAGTGAGACCAGAGTGTAGATGTTATGGTCAATCATGTACTGAACATTGGCCATGCTGGGTGGGAAAGCGCAAGCAGCAAGAACGTCTTTTTCAACCCACGAAAAATTGTCAGGAATAGCTGCAGCCATAGTGAGGGTTTCTGGGAAGATAAAATGACATTGCAACAGTCCAATCATATAGAGTTATTATTGCAAGATTGTAGTATTTAAAGCAGTAAAGATACTTTATATAGATCTATATTCATGTTACAATAAAAGACTACATAAAATTGTCCAAACATTTGTTTATAGATTTAAAATTACCTATACATTTGTTTATAGATGGATATCAATTTGGGTATTAATAATTTGCTCAAAGTCATTTAAAATGTGTTATCTTTGTCATTCTCTTGCCATTCCTAAAAAAATATATTTATAGATCATGTGTTGTCATTAGTATTTTAAGGTTCATTTAATACCAATACAAATTCTTGAAGTTTAAGGCTAGTGATCAAATATGCTGCTTTGTTCAAAGGCTTTAAAAAATAAATAATTCAACGTTCAAACTAAATTGAAAGTTATATGTTCGAAGCTACAAACATTTGGAGCTCTAGTTTTCATTTGAACTTCTGCTGTCTGGTTATAGCTCAAATGTCGACGAAAGAAAAAAATAAAGCCTATCTAAGGGAAAAAAAACCTCCATATTTACAACTATATCTCTCAAAATGTATTTCCCTTTTTCGATAACAAAATAATTAATTACCAGTAATTAATTGACTAGTTGGTTAATTTTTAAATTAATTCATGCTTTGTTAGGTACAAAAAATAATTGTGTAAAGTTTCAATTTGATCCGAGAATGGGTGTGGGAGAAATACCGTGTCAAAATTGTGACAGTGAGTTAATATTAGCATTGTAAAAAAAAAAGTGTGTTCAACTAAAGTCATCCACTACATCCAAACAACAGGCGTCCGCATTCAGGTCTGGCCCTAGCATTATACGTGCATGAGGTTAGAGGCGTAGCAAGGTACCTGCCAACTGTGGACGTGTGGGATCCGTTTGATTGTCGTCTGAGCTGAGCCGAAGGCTCTTCGAGCTCAAAGTTTGAAAAAAAACCTGTTAGGTCGTCCAGCCTGAACAGTAAAAAAAAAAAAAACATGTGTGAACACAGTTCTGTTTGAGAGCGACCCGAGTCAATGCCTATGAAAGCATTGCTGTTTCCAATGCCTTAGGCCCCCGACTCATGCTAACCGTGGGGGACTCGCCATTTATGTAACGGTCCTTTGAGGAACGGCGCATGGATGTGTGACAGTTTTGTGGGGACTTTTTTACAACCCCGCCCGTGCAAGGGGTTGACTCTCGTCTACCCGTGGGCATCCCCACGGGGGTTATGTTTTGTCATTCGTTTCGCCTAGCTACCCCCTCAAGTAGCCGTTTCCACCCAGGTGCCACGATGAGGCAGAACAGCTCACCTGGGCGTGTGGGATCCTATGCGGGTCTCTACATTTACCACAATCCATTTGTAACGGCTTTTTTTTTATATATATAAAGTAGTCCAGGACGTGCCATTCGTGACCATTGTAGTAGGTTCTAATCGTGTGTGACCAAGCCTACTCAACATAAGCAGGGGACGTGACTTCGGTTTTATCGTTCCATCTAGTAGACCTTTTATTTTTATTTAAACTCAACAGGGTAGATAAGTGAATGAAAATAATCAGAGTTATTAGACTTACCAAAATTCCGTTTTTTTGAATAGAGTATACGAAAAACATGCATATATGTAATATTTAAATATATGCATGTTTTTCTTATTTTCTATACAGTCGTTTACCCCTGCAGCAGTAAATCTTTGTTTTTATGAGTCTTTGAATAGAGTAGTGAATCGTTTTTTTAGAGTATTTTGTAACCATCTTGATTTATACGAGAGGTGAAAACTAAGCATATTACATGTTGATGTCATTATATACCAATCTACTGGACTCTACAGTCATAGTGCCCTTAAGCAGCTAGATGACTAATATCTGTGGGAGTGTGAAGATCAATGATTTACACATGTTAGAATAAGTTTTACGAGCCAGGTTTTTCTTTTTCTCATTTTAAAAATTCAAAGAAGGTTGAACTATGTTTTCTCATTATTTATTGCCTTCAAGTTTGGCGCCTCTTAATGCTCTTAGCGTCCTAGCTCCATTCTGGCATTATCTTTTATTCTTTCCGTTTGATGTGAGACAACACTCTTTCAGCGATGTCAGAAATGAACCTTTTTATTTTTAAATAAGCAAATCAAATCCAGACTTTATTTTGTTACGTTCTTACCCTGACCTAATATCTAGTAGCTATTTAAAGGCTTTCCTTTATGTACTGTTGTAAGGCCAGGTGGTAGCTGCGTAGCCGAGTAACACAGCTTACTCCAATCCTAGAACATGAAGGCAATGTCACATCACTACCAATAACAAGTCGAAAGAACAGTTTTTCTTAGCAGATCTAGATCTAGATAGGTAGATTGGTGTGACTGGCCTCGTTTGTTGTTTTTTTGGAAGTGTCTCGCAACTAGACGCAACACCAGTTTTATGTTTCTTGGGGAGCAGTTTAAGCTATCAGTCTTGGTACAAGACTATGGTTGGTCAAGCTATCAGATACGTGTCTCTGTAAGTACAAGACTATGGTAGGTCAAGCTATCAGATACGTGTCTCTGTAGGTACAAGACTATGGTAGGTCAAGCTATCAGATACGTGTCTCTGTAAGTACAAGACTATGGTAGGTCACGCTATCAGATACGTGTCTCTGTAAGTACAAGACTATGGTAGGTCAGGCTATCAGATACGTCTCTTTGTAAGTACAAGGCTATGGTAGGTCAGGCTATCGGATGTGTCTTTGTAAGTACAAGACTATGGTAGGTCAGGCTATCGGATGTGTCTTTGTAAGTGTTTTGTAAAGTGTTTTTACATTTTTCAGATGTTCCTTCAGAGTTGAAGATAGTTTACTTCCTAGTCCAAACCCCCCGCAGGACGACGGGGGATGGGAGCGGGCAGGATTTGAACCCTCGACCATCGATAAATCTGAACGACAGTCCAGCGCGCAAACCGCACGACCAGGCAGCCATCCAAGTACAAAACTATGGTAGGTAAAGCTATCAGATACGTGTTGATTTGATTTTGATTTTGGGCACATCTGCACAATTTACGCCATGTCGTGCCTGCAGTCCCTCATGGGGCCACTCTCCCTCCACACAACAAGGGCCAAATTCCATACAGTCAAATCATTAAAATCAAGGTCTATTCACAATTAAAATAGTAGAAGTAGTAAAAATTTCATAATTTGGTAAAGATCTAGTGTAAATAGTACATGTTTACAAATTCATAAATCAGATCTTCGTAGACAACCCCACTTCCCGGATAAAGCCCAGTACCTTCCCAGGGTCGACATTATTGAATAGTGTTTTTAAATTAGTGGCTCTAAAATATTTCTCCCTGACATCCTGGTATCTGGGGCAGTCGATGAGGATATGTTCCACGGTGAGGCGAGAGTCACAATACTCACAAAGTGGGGGCTCTTCTTTCTTCAGCACAAAAGAGTGCGTGATGTAGGTGTGGCCAATCCTAAGTCTGAAAATGGTCGTGCTACCACGCCTTGTCAGACCCTTAGATGTGGGCCGCCACCTGACATCCGCCCCAATCTGCCTGAGTTTATTGTGAGTCTCAGCCTTCCATCGGTCCTGCCACTCTCGATAGGTGGCAGAGGCAATACTTTGTCTCAGGTGCGAGCAGGGAATTTGGGTTCCTGACACCGTATGATTTAGGGCTCTCTTTGCTTCTCTGTCTGCGGCTTCGTTTCCCTCAATGCCCACATGGGAGGGGACCCAGATGAAGGTGACATCCCTATGGTCGGCTGCTATTTGGTCCAACAGCTTCAGGCTCTTATGTACCAATGGAATGTCAGTCTTCATCCGCCCCAAAGCTTGCAATGCAGATTTGGAGTCGGAGCAGTTTATAAATTTCCTCCTTTCTGACGGCCATAAGTGCAAGCGATATTGCATGCGATTCGGCCGTAAAGATGGAGCAGCCATGGGGGAGTCTACGGGAGATTGTTTTGTTCCGAAAGGAGCAGGCACACGCGACCTTTCCATCCATTTTAGATCCGTCTGTGTAGATGGTGCCACAATCTCCGTAGCTCTCCTGCAGTTCCCTAAAGTGGACTTGTAGTATGCTTGGGTCTGTATTTTCTTTTTTGAAATTAAGGAGGGATAAATTTAATTTGGGTTTATTCATTAGCCAAGGAGGATTCTGAGAGGGTTTCTATTTTAGAGATTTGGTCAATGGGTGGGGTTAAATTTTGGATGGGTTCTCTCATTCCAAGGCCCAACGGCTGTATGACATTAGGCCTTCGATTGTATAATTCTACCTCTGTGGGGTTAAATATGGAGTCGAAAGCAGGGTTCGTGGGGTTGGATTTTAGCTTGACTATATACTGCATTGCAAGCTTTTTCATTCTTATATCCACGGGGAGTTCTCCAGCCTCCACATGGAGACTTGGGACAGGTGATGTACGAAACGCGCCGAGACAGAGACGCAAGGTAGCATTTTGTATTGGTTCCAGTATTTTTAGGTACGACTTCCTTGCTGCTCCATATATTATGGCTCCGTAGTCTACCTTGGATCGAATTAGACTCCGATATAGCAGCAGCAAGGAATTTCTGTCAGCTCCCCAGTCCGTATGGCTGAGTACTCTAAGTATGTTTAATGACTTTTGGCATTTCTTCTTAAGTTCCTTAATGTGGGGGAGAAAATTTAATTTGGAATCTAGGGTGAGGCCTAAAAATTTTGTAGTTTTCACGACTGGGATCTTCTTTTTGTGTATAAATAGTTCAGGGTCTGAGTGGAGTATCCTTAAATTACAAAATGCATACTAACTGTTTTGGAGTCTGAAAATTTAAAACCATTATCGTTTGCCCAACCCTGAATTTTGTTTAAACATAACTGTAATTTTCTTTCTAAGGTGTTCATGTTTTTCCCATAAGTAAAAATGACAAAGTCATCAACATACAAAGAGCACTCTATGCCAGGGGACAGAGCATTTATGATGCTATTTATTTTAATGTTGAATAGGGTGACTGACAGAATGCTGCCCTGTGGTGCACCCATTTCCTGGTCATGAGTGTCAGAAGCGGAGTTGCCCACTCGAACCTGAAATTTTCGGTCTTTCAGGAATTCCCCCACAAAATGGGAGAGGTGTCCCTTAAGCCCCATAAGCTCCAGGTCACGTAGAATGCCATGTTTCCAGGTTGTGTCATAGGCCTTTTCTATATCGAAGAATACAGCTACTAGATGTTCTCTTCTGAGTAATGCATTTTCTAATATAAGCTTCCAGCCTTACCAGGTGGTCAGTTGTTGTCCGCCCCTGCCGGAATCCACACTGGTAGTTGGAGATCACTTTATTCCTCTCCAGGTACCAGACCAGCCTACTCCTGTGACTTGTCCAGCGATTCCCTCAGTTCCTCAAGCGAGAACGGTTTGTTGTAGTCTTCATTGTTCTCTGACCTGAAATCAATGGGGTGTCTTTCCTCCCTGGTTTTGACTTTTTGGAACTCTGGCGTGTAGTGTGCAGTGGGTGACTTTTCTGCTATTGAAGATGCAAGGCAGTCAGCTATTTCTCTGGTGGACGTGACAGTTCGTCCTTGGTTTTTCAGATGCCCTGTTGCATTTGATTCTTTCCCTTTGATTCGCCTTTTTGCCTTCCAAACCGCTCTAACAGAAGTTTTGGCATCCAGAGTGCCGACAAAACTTCTCCAGGAATTCCTTTTGGCTGACCGTATGGTTTGTCTAGCCTTTGCTCTAGCTATCCTGAATAGCTTTAGGTTTTCCTGGGAAGGATTCTTTATAAATGCAGCCAGTCGTTTTTTCCTATCGCCAATAGCACTTTTGCAAGCTGTATCAAACCATGGTTTGCTAGGCTGTTTTGGATTTGCGGAGGTTAGGGAGACAACTTTTCTGGCTATACTTAATAGCTTGCTAGCAAAAGTATCCGCTGGGTTCTGTTCATCGAGGATATTTTCTGTGATATCCTCGGAGCATCTTTTTTGGAATTGTTCCCAATCGGCCTTATTCAGTTTCCATCGCTGAGGTCGTCCCAATGAGGGGATATTGTTAGTAATGATGATTGGGAAAAGATCATTTCCCCGTAAATCATTGCTAACTGACCATTAAAGTCGTCCAGAAGTCCAGGGACGCATACGGTGAGGTCAATGCATGTGAGAGATCCAGTTCCTGGGTGCAAGTAGGTCGGTGATGCATCATTAAGTATGCATAAATCATGTTGGAGGAAGATATCCTCCAGCATACGACCTCTTGTGTCGGTATTGTTGGATCCCCACATGGTGTTATGGGCATTGAAATCCCCAAGGATTATATAAGGCCGGAGGAGTTGTTTCAATAGGTCCTCCATGTCTGTTGCTTTTAATGGAGCGCCTGGTGGTAGATACAGGCTGCAACAAGTGATAACCTTGTGAAGGGTTATCCTAGCTGCTACGGCCTGTAGTGTGGTCTGTAGTTCTACCCTCTTATGGGGGATGCTGTCCTTCACAAGGATACAGACTCCACCTGATGCTCTCTCTGCATCCTCAACATTCTTGCTGTAAGCACTGTCGCTTCGGAAACTGATGCTATCTTTCAGAAATGTTTCCTGTAAGCAGACAGCTACAGGAGTCTCAGAGTCCATCAGTAGCTGCATTTCCTCATAATTGGCCTTGAGGCCTCTACAATTCCACTGTACAATTCTGGAATCCATGGCTTATTCTAAATGACCTACTTGGAGCTATTTGGCCTTGGGAGGCCCCCGGAGGGGTTTCCCTTTATTCCAGTGACCTTGGTATTTTTATTCTTGGGTTTGGATGGAGAGGAGGACAACCCCCTTTTGGGGGAAGTCTTTCTCTCTGGAGAGGGGAGATCCCTCTAGTTAGAGCGGAGGTTATTTCCTCCTCTCTCACCTCGGGCATCCTCTCCGCTTTGATTTCTCCCCTTAGGGAGTTGGTCAACCTCTAATTCGGTAGAGGTTGGGGTGTCTGGCTGGGTTCTCTGAGGAGAACCTGTGTCAGACATGATGTCTCCGGGTTCTCCCGGAGTGTTGATTTTGACATGCTGCTCAGTCTCCATGCTCTCATCAGCGAGCACTGAGAACCTGTTCTTTAGCATGACAACAGGGCTTTCTTGTTTCTTCAGATGTGTGTTCTTTGGCAGTGTTTTCTTCTGGGTTGGAGGAGGAGGAGGGGGTGGTGGGGTCAATGTATCCGTCTGTGTGGCTATGGATCTTCCTTTCTTAGCAACAGCCTGGGCGTAGGTCTTTGTCAAGCCAAAGTGGCCCTTGGGTAGGGCCAATACAGCCGATTTCGCCTGGCTGAAGGTACATCCATTTCTTGCCTTGTACTCCTGCACGGCAACCTCCTATTTCCACACAGTGCAGTCCTTGGAGTAGGCTGAGTGGCCAGCGTGACAGTTTGGGCATTTGAACTGGGCTGTGCAGCCCTTGTCCTCACGACCCTCTCCAGCACATCTGGCACACACAGTGTTCCTCTTGCAGACTGCCGCGCCGTGTCCATAACCTGGCACTTGAAGCACCTCATGGGGTTAGGTATGTAGGGCCTCACTGGAACTCGTTGGTATCCTGCCTTCACATACTCTGGCGGTGTCCTAGTTCCGAATATGAGGATAATAGTGGCGGTTTTGACCTCCTCACCATCCCTGCGCCTGGTAATGCGCCGGGCATGGGTGACTCCTTCAATGCCCTCCACTATTTCCTTCTCGGAACATTCCAGTAGGTCCCTAGAGCTGATTACACCTCTGCTGGTGTTCAGACTCTTGTGTGGCATGACTTCCACTTGGAGATCACAGAGTCTTCTGCATCTTAAAAGCCCATCAGAGTGTGTCTTGCCATCTACTTCTACAAGAAGTTTCATTGATTTGTGTAGCTTAGACACACTCTTGGGCTCTCCCACTACTGACTTGAGTCCCTTATAGATAAGGAAAGGGCTCAGCTTTGTTAGGCTTTTCCCCTCCACTGTGCACCTGACCACCAAAAATTATGGCCAGGTAGTACAGCTTTTTGTGGCCTCCTCCTTTTTTGCCTCCATTCGGCGTCTCTTGCCCAGACTTAAATCTGGGGCAAGTAGTTTATTGGGGGTTTTTTTGTTCATATATATTCTTGTTAGCTCGACACCTGTGCTCCCCACCCGCCACCGAGTCCAACAAGGGGACGGGCCATTCGGAAGTCCAGAATGAGCCCGCCAGGGCTACACAGGTGCTATACTTAGTCAGCTGCTGCATCGGACATGTGTCCGATACAGCAGCTCCCTGATTGGCCCTCCAGCCACCGCCCACTGGTAGCTCGGCATGACCAGCCGGTTGACCCAGAGCGGGCCATCTGTGCCTCAGGTCTAGGGGAACTTGGAGCCAAAGTATTGTGTTGTGGTGGTTTATCCTCAGATAGCCACCACTCAAACACCAGGATCTCTTTATCCCCCCTTACCCGTCGCAGTCCACCGCAAACGGACTGGTCTAGGACGTAGTGAGATTTTAGAGATAAGGAGACAGAGTGATGATCATGAAGGCAGACTGAGGAAAAGAAGAGGCAGACACAATGATAGAAAAGAAGTAGGGCACTTTTGCGCTCCAAAAGTGCTTAGGAAAGAGGAGCGCAGTTTAACGTCATGTCTCGGGACGCTCAGATACGTGTCTTTGTAAGTACAAGACTATGGTAGGTCAGGCTATCAGATGTGTGTCTTGGTAAAAGACTATGGTAGGTCAAGCTATTAGATGTGTCTTAGTACAAGACTACGGTAGGTCAAGCTATCAGATGTGTCTTAGTAAGTACAAGACTATGGTAGGTCAGGCTATCAGATACGTGTCTTTGTAAGTACAAGCCTATGGTAAGTCAAGCTATCAGATACGTGTCTCTGTAAGTACAAGACTATGGTAGGTCAGGCTATCAGATACGTGTCTTTGTAAGTACAAGCCTATGGAAAGTCAAGCTATCAGATACGTGTCTCTGTAAGTACAAGACTATGGTAGGTCAGGCTATCAGATACGTGTCTTTGTAAGTACAAGCCTATGGTAAGTCAAGCTATCAGATACGTGTCTCTGTACGTACAAGACTATGGTATGTCTATCTAGATCTACAGCAAAAAAAAATATCTTCTTTTGTATTCTACCAACTGAGACAGTCCATCTGTTTAACTAGATTTGGTTCAAATATGTCATTCTGTACTTACATCCGATAGCTTCGTGGTTGTTAGTCTCGTAAATATCTGGCCAAATGGTAAAATTGTTGCTAAAACGAAATTTCGAATTCTAGAGGTAGGAGGATATTTTTTTACCTGAGAATCTAGAATGTGTCTCAGCCCTCTTAAGTTTTACTCTTACCTTAGGACCAATTTGTGGATAAAATAAAGTCGAATAACTGTTGTGGTGCCAACACTCTACCTAAATGGCGTGTCTTTAAGCTGAATTATAGAATAACTTTGACTGCTTAGTTGTTAATTTGTAAGAGATAATACAACTCATAGAAACAGAGTAGAAGAGATTAATGTAGGGCCTACAAAGAATTTACAACTTACCTTGTCAAAAGCCCAAAGTGATCAATTCAAAGCCCAGCGAATTCCGAACTGGTTCAACTGTTATTTATACAGTGGCGGCTGTCACATTCATGTTGCCCTGCTCAAAGAACTGAATGTCCACTGTCTGTAACATATATTAGATAAAATGCTTTATCAAGACAAAAGGTTTTCATCTCCCAATAGACTACATATCAAGACTCACTATGGACATCCTTATTTGAAACATTTTGTGTTATGGTTACGTTTCAAGTCAAGCAGTTGAGCTCCGCCCACTTCAGCGATGAAATGTGTGTTTTATGTACACTCAGCCTTCAGGAGTGTGTAGTGTGTCGCGCGTTGCCTCCATATATTTATTTTCACGCTTTGATTCCGTTTTTTTTAATTTTTAATTGACACGCTTCAGTTGTCTACCGGAACTGGCGGGTCAATATAGGGCATGTTCCTTTCCTCTAGTAAAAGAAGGAAATTAAAAAGACGAGCACTTCAATTTTGATGAAAATTTCATGATCTCAAAATACGTTAAGGTTGTCTGACCCAAATAAGTGTGAAGGGGGGACAAACTAGATCAGTCAACGGTTAGCTATTAACAGCAGCACTCACACGGCTGACTGAAAGCACTGGGCTAACCAAGACGGGCGATTCCAAGTATAATGACCTTTATGAGTTACTTGATCTAGGTCTAGACCCAGTTCTCCCTCGTTCCGAGGAAAGTGGAATGTTCGGTTTAAAATTAATGAAGCGAGCGAGTTGCGAGAGAGATAACTAGCACAATAATTAACGAACTGAAGGGAGAGAATGTAACTTTTTTTTGTGGATTGTCGAGATCACTAGAACGTACTTTTTTTTCTTTTTTTTTTTTTAATAAAAATTATAGAATCATATTTAGTTCTACGAATCGAAAGGTGTTATTTTTGCGGACCTCGATGGGAAACATTGTGGGAGTTTTTGTATGCTCTGTCTTTCACACTTAGATCTAAAAAAAAAAACTATTAAAAATCCGAATTTAACAAATTTATGAAATTCAATGACTACATGTATCGGATTACACACGCGGCAACACATTGAGAATACCTATAAGCCTACAAGGGTTTAACACATAAAGACTAGTATGCAGCAGTGGCGTCACTATGCAGTTTCGGGGAGTTTCCCAAGTGGAAAAGAATTGTACTTTGGAAAAAACAAACAACTTAGATTGACTTAAAAGAAATTATGTGATTAGCTAGAAACGCATACATACTTTAATCTATATATTTTAATTTACTTTTTTTTTTGGTTGGCCTACAAATGTTATAAAGGCTAAGTGTTGAAAATTGGGATGCAAAGGTTGTCTTTCGTTTAAAGACAAAAAGTCGGTTATATTTGCATTACAATTCTTTCATATTTTATTATTAATCAAGTAAAAACGGCATTGTTGCCAAAATTTTTAAAAAAAATTATTATAACTAGAACCTTTCCCCATTAACTACAAGATCGAGCCAATTGTTTAATTTTTTAATAAGACCTTTCAGTGCGTCTTCAACAACGCGATATTAGAGTCTTCTAGCTTCTTATGACAGAACTGATAAATTTCTCTCAACTAACGTACAATCGTAGGCTACTATTATGTATGATACGTGTACAGAACAGGCCTGCTACAAGCCTTCTTATTAAACACAAATATGATCAAATGAAGATCAAGCCAATTGAAAACTTGCATGTTATATTGCAGTGTTTCTCAAACTGTGTATGTGTGTGTGTGGGGGGGGGGGTGACAAATGTGGAGGGGGGCGAAGCCTTTTAAATTATATTTCAAGGGTAAAATTAAAAAGTTGTATTTTTGTGGAAGCTATAAATCTACGTCTTAATATTAAAACAAGTCAAATGTCTTTCTTAGGCCAGAAATTCTCACAACTGTTGAATGTCGTTATTTTGAGGACTTTGTGTGACAAAAACTAAATGCTTCGCAGCGTAAGTTCTTACTGAATAAAAAAATGATCTTAAGACCGTCACGCCCACTACAGACATGGGCCCTTGTGAGCGCGATTTGAAGCTCGAATATTCCTTGCATAACAGTATTGACCAATGTTAACTCCTTCTTTATTGGACCTAGCTTGGCTTGCGACTTTTACTTTTTAAAATTTCAATGAATATTGTCTTCTAATCGCAAGAAAATAATTCAATATCGGAACGTCCTTGCCTGTTAATCCTTTCTACAAGATCTGTGCATACTACGAGAAAACAAAGCGCTGTGCAGACGACAGGGGAAAAAAAGAACAATGAAGCCCAGAACGCAGGAAGGCGCCAGACGTGGAAGCTTACTGCGCTTCCCCTAGATATTTTCGCTTAAAAGGGGGGGGGGGGAGAAAGATTCCTCTCTTATGCTATTTCCAGGAAGAATTTTTTATTTTAGTCTACAAAAATTATCTAAAAATCAACATTTACGAAACCTAAGGCTCGACGGACTGGCTTTTAATGAACATTCATTTCGATTCTGAACATAATGTGAATATTTATTTTTAAAAAAATGAAACCGGGAAATTTTATCATAATTATGTCTTTAAATATCTTTTCTTTTTCATACATTCTTAAAAGTTTTCTGAAATCCATTGTTAGAGCTTTCATCGGTTTCCCCTTTTAGGTACCTAGCTGACTAAGGGGATGCGATAAAACAAAATGACTAGGGAAAAATCAGAGTAACAAGTTTGAGAAGCACTGTTCACTTGCCGTAAATGTTTCTTACACTTCAAAATCGGCCCTACCACCTCTTTTTAATTTTTTGTTTTAAATGCGATTTCTTACTAGGATAAATGATGCTATCTTAAACAAAAAGAAAATGAGTTTCTTAAGTTCAGAAACACTGAAAAAGAGCTTGACCAATAAATGACTAAGGGGGCAGCCAACATTTTTTGGTCTAGATTCTAAAATATTTTAGATGGTAATAAAAGTTTGAATAAGGTTAGCATTTAAGCAGTTTCCGTAATGTGTAAAGGACTTTAAGCTCTAAGAAAGAAAAACATGTTCAGTTAATGTAAAGTCTTTTTCTTATTTAATACATATTATATATAGAGTAACCATGGATAAAATGTCATAATCAATCGCAATTAAAACAGAATAGATACTCATTTTACATTTGTGCAACAATATTGGGAAATGTTTGGAGACTGTTGTTGGGGAGGGGGTGACACCCTGAGCCTACCCCACCACGTGACACTCACCCTAGTGGTGCTACTGGTATGCAGTTATTTGATATGTTGTCCACATCAACGCAAATATACCAGAATCAATTTTTGTTAGATATTTTATTTATCAAAAAACATTTACATATAGATTGTATGTAATAATAGATATCAAGTATATGTGTTTATAAATTAGACACTATACAAATAAGCAACAAAAAAAATAAATAAACAGCCTTCAATATAAAATATATTACATTTGGCCTATTAAAGAAAGTAAAGTTCTCCTTTCAGGCCTTGTGATCTATAGGGCAGATAATGTTAAGGTCATCTGTTTCTTTAGCCAACAGTTAATTAGCAGGGTGTCTATTAAATGTGAAAACAATATGCAGGTTCTGATGAGATCCAACCACACTGATGTACTGTTAGTTTTTAGTTTAAAAAAATAAATAAAGTCTCCATACTTTGATAAGCTTCATACTTTGATAGTTCAGAGATTCAGAGTCCTGAAGAAGACTATTAATTATTAGAAAAGCACTTTAAAGTGTACAATTACGTAGTCAAGATAAACAGCAGTCAGATAATTTCTAAACAACTAGGGAAAAAAACACAAGGTGACCAAAAAAAACCCACCTAGAATGAAAACTGATAATATGATGTGTCTATAGCAGTTGCTCTAAAGCATGGTTGTATTGCTACTGCATGCACTGTTCTCTGGTCCAGATCAATTTATGAGGAACTTTTTATGTGATTAATAGAAGCTTTCAAAGAAATATTTTATAAAGTAAAACCCAAAAAAATAGTATGGCCAATATCTTTGTCCATAAAATAATTTACCTGTGAATACAGTAGGCATATGTGTAACAGTGAGAAAGATTATTTGTTACTAGTTTCACTTTTGCTTGATTGGAACTGGGGAAACAAAACAAAGCTTCCCCACCCCATAAGGACATGAAGTTCATGGAATGGTGACCAAATACTTTATGTCACAAATTCACAGCACTCACTACTAAATGAAGTTAGATAAAGAAAAGGACGGTATCTGACGTTTTGGTGCAGCTGTTTTAGCATGACTATTTTGGTGCAGCCATTTTGGCACAGCAGATGTTTTGGCACGAGATATTCTGACTATAGTTTAAGAAACACATAGATTTTATAATAAAGTTTATTTCACTATATGTAAGTATATTATGAGTTCTACCCCCATTCACCATTTTTTTTTAAATAAATGTTTTAAAAGTCAGATTACTACCATAAATTAATTTAATTAAATAAACCATTTTTTGTGTCAAATTATTTTTTCCACTTTGTACCTGTAAATTAGCATAATTACTTAAACAAATAATTTGAAAATAAAAATGTTCCACTTAATAAACAAACATACATTATGTTGTTATCAGACATAATAATAAATGCTCATCTAATTTATTTCCAAATCTAATGAACAAAAAACTACAATAATTTTTGTCTATAATATACATTTCCCCCACACACACACACACAATGACAAAACATTTCACGCCAAAAAGTCTCTTGCACCAAAACTGTCATCATGCCAAAATGGGTGTGCAAAAACTGCTGCACCAAAACCAAAATATCCAGCTTTGGACTAATATAAACAAAATTGGTCCAAAGTGATCAATAAGAAGTATGAGATAACTATTCATTATATACATGATTATACATATATATACTAATTCTAGAAATTGAACACAGATATTAACACAGTAAGGCAATTAGTGAAAGAATAAATTAAATAGATTTGTTTTCAAGAGAATCAAAATATTTAGGTATTTTTTAATTTTGGTAAAAAAAAATTGATATCTACAAACTTCAAATATCAATATGACAGATTTTAAAAATCTTAAATAATCCCCAAAAATAAATAATCCCACCCCACACCCCTAAAAGTGATAAAATAAAAAAAAAAAGACTACAGGTATTCAGGTCTTTAAAGCCCAAGTAAGATGCAAAATATCCCTAAAACAATTTTTTTTTAGTACTCCAACATTGTATAGTAAGTATTCATTCATATATGAATACTTACTATACAATAAGAAAATACATACACACACACACCTCAAAAATGAATAATCTATCAAATTTAGCATACAAAATCTTTTTCTTCTAAGCCTTTTAACAAATTTCAGCCTTAATGAACAAAAAAGCATTGGTGCAATAATACTGCTAGGAAAGTGACAAGCAAAACAAACTAGAAGCCAACAGAAATTGAAGCAATATTGGGATACCAAGTTCCTGACTTGTAAGAATAATGACTGATAGTTAAATACAAATTACATTTATTTTAAGGGCTTGGACATGGTTTTCTTTTTTCTATCTATATTTAAGTATTTGTTACGAATAAATATTACTGAATACAAAAATATAAATGCTTTTCCTAAATTATAACCAATAAAAAAATGACATTTAAAATCAGTTCAGGTGGAATTGATTTTATCTCATCAATGATTGATACATTGTAAGCTCCCATCAGTCCTCTATAAATATTTGTTAATATAGCAAAAGCTGCACTAAGTTAGACAATATAAAAATGAATGACTTTAATATTTTATTTCTATATCTTAGTGCTGACTAAAATTATTAGCTGTTAGAAAATATATTTCTGAATATAAAAAAAATACATGCAAAATAATGAAATATTTTTTTGGTGAATAAAAAAGCATTGTGGAAAATGAAATGAAATAATTTTTTTTTTTTTTTTTTTGAACACATGCATTAAAGAGTGATGATTCTTTTAATACTGAATTTCACTGTAGCACCCTAAATAAAAATTTAATGACATTTCATTTTAATTAGTAAATTAATAAAACAAATTAGGAATGAACACATTTCTGTGTTGTTGTTTTTATCTATTTTAACATATTTTAAAGATGATTTCACACATAAAACAAACTCAGTCAAAAAATTTTTTAAAAAAGCTAAATTTTCAAATCAGAAAATAAAGGATAAGATTAAGAAGTAAAACTTGAAAGAATTTTATGTTTTATGTCGACGGGCAGAATGTGAAAGATGAATGCTCTCAACACTTAATGGTCTTGGAAGTCGATACAAAGGTGCTGACTCAGGAACTCCCATTCTGAGAATTCTTCCTCGTCCAAACCTGCAATAACAACAATAAGCATGTTAACATTGCACACATTTAATATTGTATTATAGACAATTTAAGATAGGAAAATGCAAACATGTTCTATGCGCTAATTGAATTCATTGCTAACAATTTAAAAGAAAAATAGAAAACAATGTCACTTAAGAAAAAGATAAACTTTTCATATAAATCTATTAATTTTGAATTTGAGTATTAAACTTTAATTATTTCATATTTACTGAGAACTTTAGCTTATAATTAACTATTGTGATGAAACTCATTTTCTTTAACAAACAAAAAACAAAAGAAAATGCTGGCAAATTAAAATTGAAATGTTTGTTAAACATTGGTTAAGTAATCTTCTTCAAATACAATTTTTTCTACATAAAAAGAAATTATTGACATTAATAACAAATTCTGCTAATTTGAAATAATGAAAACACTATAATTCTGGACTAAATGGATTTATTTTTGCTATATTTTAGAGTTGTCTTTCAGAAAGCACAGCACAAAATAGAAAAGTTTCAAATGGATTTCCAACCTAAGTTAAGTTTGGTGGCACATGCATGAAGCAGATTCTTGACAAGTTTCTACATGTAGTTTCAGAAAGTAGGATATAGGCTAGGAGATTATAGACATTTCAACACAATTTTAACAAGCAATAGAAAATAAAAACTTTTTAAAAACAAAACTTCTCTAAGGGAAAGAACCCCTAATTACTGCCATTTATCAGACATTACATCGTTTAGCTCCCTTTTTACTATATAAAACAAAATTAATTAATTAGTACTAAATGATTAACTAATTGGTTAATTTTTGGGTTGATTTGTGTATTGTCATCGACTATGAATAATTATGCAGGATTTCTACTTGATCCAAGACTGGGAAGTGGGATTAAAAACATGTCAAAACTTAATAAGGGGATTAAATCCATATATACATTCGCATCTCTCATTAAGTAACATTTACTCCCCTTATTTCGTACTCAAACAAAATAATTAATAACCAACAATTAACTAACTAATTGGTTCATTTTTTTGATTGATTTATGTCTTGCCAGGCTCAATGAATATTTGTGCAAAGTTTTAACTTCATCTCAGAATTTTGAAATGGGAGAAAAAACATGCACAAACTTTTTTCCAGACAGACAGATTGAATTGATATATGCTTTGTAATAAATAAATGTAAGCAATCTATTATGTATTTATATTTCCTCATGAGTTGTAATTAGAGATGGACTGTTAATGTCTAGTTTACTTTTAAAAAATCAAAAAGAATTATTAATAGGCTAAAAGGTAAATTAAAAATAATTTTGTTTTTGTGGTTTGTTTATTTTTCTTAAAAAAAAAGAATAACAACAGTGAATGTACACTCTGTGCTACTGATTCATCTAATTAGCAACACTATCCACAATACACCATGGTATAAATACAGAATGCATTATGTGACTAGTGCCATTTACCTAAGCTAAATGGACTAAGAAAAATACATTATGACCAACGAAAAGTAGAAAAAATAAAGAACATAAATGTATAGTGGCCACCCTTACAGTTAAAAGAATGATGAAAAGCTTAATACAGCTTTAAACATCAAGTTTTTAAACCAACAAGAATCCAAACAAAAAAGTGTAACAAAGAAACTGCAACTTAAAAAGTAAAATATTCACCATCAGAAACTATATGATTGATAATTAATTAAGCTAGTTTATTTGTGTTTTAACTTTTCTGTTAGTTTTAAAGAAGCATTTAACAGTAAACAAAGATTGAAAAAGGTGTGATTGCTATTTTTGATGCTTTTAAAAGCTTAATAAATCAAACAATTTATATTTTGTAATAAATAGACACGTGAATATTTTTGTGTGTGTTCATATTTCCACAAATTTTTTTTTTTATATTGAACAGCCATTTAGCGTAACAAATAAGAAGTTTGGTCAAGTACTGTTTCTTTGTCAGAAGATCATCTAGACTTGTTATCAACATCAACTAACAAACAAGAAATTATTTTTTTTACTAATTTATAATGAAATTAATATTTAAAAATAAAAAAGGGGGGTTGAATGAAATTAAAGAAAAAAGTTAGTCTAAAACACTAACTCAAAACCCTATCACAACAGTAGAGCTAAGAGCTGAAATGCACATGTCATCACCATTAAAATCCTTCATTCCTTAAACAAAACATGGGTACCAATCTTTTTTCTGCAACAATAAATGTAAGTGTCTTTCACTTGATTACATCAAAAAGAAGTAGAAGCACAGTTGTGAAAGAAAAATGAAATGTTTATAAAATCAGGAAAAAAGTGACATTTTTTTTTACACATTTACACAAAAATTGTGGATGTCCATTAAAAAAATGTCATATCTGAAAGGCAAACTAAGAAGTTAAGTTTCAAGTTCAGAAATGAATACTTTCAGTTAACAGTTCAATTCATTCAGTTAATAGCATATTATATAAGAGTAATCACACACTCTTTTAGATGTATATAAATGTATTTCTGGAGTCCAATCAATCCATTCAATTCAAAAGTTTCAAGCTTTATGTGAATCAACTCTTGAATTTGAATTATAAAGTGTAGTATTGCTTCTGAATCGCAGACATTGCTATATACAATGTGTATTAAATATTTTCATACTTTATACTTGAAAGGATTAAAATATTTTATTTTGTGAACAAGAATTCAGTTCAATCTAGACAAGGATATCTTGCAGTTGGATTCGGGTCAAGAAATTTAACTTCTGAAAATGCCAAGACTTATTAACCAACGAATTCCATTGTAACAATAATATAAATACTTGCATTGTAAAGTGTGAGTTTTGATATCAGTTTTGTAGACAACTGTTGTTTTTTTTCTAATTTAAATCTTTTGCATTATCAAATATTTATTTCCCACCACTGTTTTTTTTTTTTTAAATTATTGCTGTTTATAGATTTAAATCTCTTACTACTATCTAAGATCTGATACTGTATAGTCTAACTAAAATCAAAGAAGGTGTCAGAAGCTTGAACAGCATAAACAGAAAACAAATAGGTAGTTAAATGTTTGAGAAGCATCACAGCACACAGAAAATTCAACCATCAAGTTAGAAAGATCAAAACACACTTTTGATCACGTACTACTCAGTACAACTCAAATAAAAATACTGTTGGCTCCCTTGGACTCATTAAAGACTTTTCTCTGATTGGTGGGAACCTGTCAAATTGTTTGTATTTGAAATATTTAAATGTCATTAATTGAATGTAACTCTAAAAATGATTTATGATTTTACTTTTTAAAAATGTGAATGCCATATCAGTGATTATAGTAATGTTACCCTTTCAGGCCTTGAGATCTATGGGGCAGATGATGTAAAGGTCATGAGTTTCTGTGGCCAATGGTTAATGAGGGTGCTATGTGGCCAGCAAAATGACCAACCGCCTTTACTTTTCCTGAACTTATGTCAGGTACCCATTAGAGCTTGGTGGACTCAGCCGCCCAAAAATCCCAAAATTAAAAATTCCAGAAGTCAAGTACTTTACCACTCAGCCACAGTATCTCCCATATCAGTGACACATTTGTTATTAAACTTTAACTAGTTGATCACTGATCTAGGTATCTGAACTCCTCTTGAACTATTGGCGACACATATTTTGATATTGCCTTAGGTATCAAATTCAATTTTTTTCTGACTTAGCCTATATTGAGTCACACATCCTCAGTCATGCAATGATTGAGAAAATGATTTAGAAATCATTGATTATCATTTTTTGAAATTATAATTATCTTCATTCATTTATTATTGGCCTCAATCAGTCATAAAAAAGAAAGATGACTAGGATTCATGAAAATCTTGACTTTGGATAAGGTCAGAACATTGGTGCCTACACAGCAGTTTTCCCCACACCATGCAGCAGGGTCTGACACAGTGTGTAACACAGTGCTACAAACTTCTTAAGATTGTGGTACTTCAATGGTCCAACAAAGGGATAGATGGAGGTGAAAGGTCACCAGCTCTTATTTTATCTAAGGGTTGACTCCCATTGCCTTTCCAGCCTTTGGGGGCAGTGGAAATTTGGAGTTTCCCTTCTCCTTTATAAGTCTTCTAATTCTCATGTATGAAGACAGTTTTGGTTTATTTTAATTACAAAATAGAAACATGTTCATTACTTTGCTCTCAGAATACCATTTCTTGGTTTGTCGTTGTCTGTAACTGATGATTTGGCCAAAATTTCATCAAATTGTCGTCTCTGCATTCCTAAAAAGATATATTAAATTATAAGCTTTTTTTTTTTTTTTCAAGTTTTAATCAATAAATACTTTTAAGCATTGTTTCAACCAGTTCAAAAAATTTAATTAGTTTTCCTTTTTAATCTAGAGATCTATGAGACAGATGTAAAGGTTTAGGCAGTGCTTAAAGTGTTTGAAAACAGTGCACACGAGTCATGCTCATTACATAGCCAAGTTCCTGACAGATCTTTTCACGCAGCTGCTTTAACGTTAGTTTAGAATAACAATTGAATAGGGGAATTTAACAAATTACAAATTTATCATAGGATGAATATGTAAACTATCTACTATCGACCAAAGCTATTGTGTAATAATTAACAGCAAATAATTAATATAGACATTTTGTAGGCACAGAAAAAGATTGCAAATGCAACAATGATCCAAAAGGGTCCAAACCAATCTGGCTTGACAAAGATGTTGCCTAAACTGAATCAGTTATGCATGGCAAACAGTATAGTTCAGCCCAAAGCCAAGAATCTCAACATGACTAAAGGCATCATAGCGATACAAGATCAACACAAGATAAAATGGTGTCCAATTACGCAAAACATTTAACTACTGCAATACACAAAAATAAATTACATTTAAAATTGTCAATTGGGCACCATTCAGATTAGTAAATAAAGCATGCACAAATAACAGTCTTTCTTTCCCCAATTAACATGACCTTAATTGTGCTGATGTGCTAAAAAAAAAAAGACTTTTCTCAAAATACCCACTTGAGATCTTCTAAAATATATGATTTCAATATCACAGTCTTCACTAGGGATTAGTCTTAAGAAACCTCTTATCGAAAGCCAAATACTTTACTATTGGCCATGATGCCATGAAAAAATAAATCATTAACTTAACCAGTAAATAATTTTTTTTTTTAATTACACATTAAACCTGTTATAAAATGCATTTATTAAAAGTCTAAAGAGAATCTAAATTACCTGGCATTATATAACCTCCAACACCTTTCAATCTGGCAGGTATGCTTTTTAATGGAGGCAGTTCAGTTCCTGAGGAAAATAAATTATAAAATAATTCACATTAACAAACTTACATAGAGTCCAATGACTAGCAACAGTACAATCTTTCATTAAGTCAAATTTTTAATGTAATAAGACTGGTTTTTAAAAATCTAAACATCATATTAATGACAGGAAAAACTTAAATCTAGATCATTGAAAATTGTTTCTATTTTATACAGAAAATGGCTATTAAAAAAAAAATAATTCTAATATATACTTAAGAAGTGTAATATTTACCGGTATATGTATTGGGAAATGAAGCAAATGAATCTTCTCGAATGCGTATTTCTTCAAGTTTTTTTCTGTTTTCATCTCTATTGGCTTGCCAATTGACCAAAAACTGACGTGCTGTGTCTGTTATGCTTTTCCCATCAAGCATTTCTTTAAAAGACAAAAATTATTGATGAAAAGTTACTTTTGGGACTTCTGCAATTTGTCTGATATAGCAGCAAATCTATATATTATTATACTTTATGAAATGAATTTACATTATTCAAATAATAATTCATAAATAAAATTGAATGCTACCCAAGTTTTTTCCAAGGACAATAACTCTGTCTTTGTATTTAGTTCTTTGGCACAATGGATTTCCAGAAAGATCAAGTTTGGTGAGAAACGTCCACAACACTAAAAGCTGAGTCAATTCTTTCATATCGTTTAGTTCATTCTCAGCTGCCATTAAATGTGTCAAATTAGGCAGCTGTTTAAGGTCTGATAAACTGGTCAAATGGTTGCCAGAAACATTTAACACTTGTAAATTTCTCTGGAAGTACAACAGGTATCATTGTTTTTATGCTTATATTAGAAAAGGTGATTAAAAATAACAGAAAAAAAGATTCTACTATGTCCTAAAAAAAAAAGGCAACTCACTCCTAATGCCTGTAATGTACGCGGATCAAACAAAAGTTGTTCCCCTATCGGCAATCGCTGATTCTCAATGTGTAACTCTTGTAATTTGTCTAATTTCTCCAAACCCTCTACTACTGTTATCGTGTTTCCTCCAATAAATCTACAGTTGGAAAAATAGAAAAATGTACATCTAAAAGCACATCAATGTATTCAAGTGAATTTTTAAAGAAATAGTAGAAAAAATCTTTTAAAGATTAAAATAATGATATTTACGAAAAAAGTGTAATTCCTCTTTCAGACCTTGTGATCTATAGGGTAGATGATGTTAAGGTCCTCTGTTTCTGTAGGCCAATTGTTAACAAGGGTGTCATGTGGCCAGCAAAATGACCAACCGCCTTTACTTTTCCCCAACTAATATTAGGTACCATTAGAGCTGGGTGGACTCAGAAGCACCTTAATGATCCAGAAATTAAAAATTCCAGTCTTCATCAGGATTTGATCCCCAGGCCCCCTTGATTCAGAAGCCAATCACTTTACCACTCAACTACCATGCCTCCATATATAAATACGAATATAATCAAATTTAATGGATATTGTACCTAGGAATTATGAATTTCTAAATTACAAAGTATTGTTTTAAGAAACTGAGCTTCTTATTGATCTCTTTTTTAGGAGATGTAAACTTTAATTGATGACCATTTCAACAATATTACACTATATTACTTGAGATAATGAAACTAAATAATAGAAGGAGTAACAAAATAAATCAAGTTTAACTTTAAATAAAAAATAAATGCTTCTTATTAAAGGCCTAAGTGTATTTATAATGTAGACATAATTGAACATTAAAAATGTCGAACTATTTATTATAATAAGCTGATTGTTTTTTATATGTCATCAAATACAGTTCACTCTACACCCAAAGTCTCAGTTACATTCTTGGCACAGACACAATATACAGATAGACATTAAATCTTGGACCATCAAACTATCCTACTATAAAAATAAAAAGTATAAATTTTGATAATAATTACAGTTTCTGCAAATGCTGTAGTGAGGATAAATGCTCAATAATACTGATGTTATTATTTTGTAAATATAGATGTGTTAGGCCACTGCTGTTGGCAAGGCAAGGAATGTTGTTGAGATGGTTATCGTACAAGTACAAGACTGTTAAATTTCGACACAAAGATAAGCAGTCACCCTGAAATCAAGAAAAACATTATTGAAAATTTAAATGATTAAAATAATGGTACTGAAGTAATTATATTTCAAGTTTCATAAAATCTTTATCTTGGAAATGAATAATTATATTTCAAGTTTCATAAAATCTTTATCTTGGAAATGAATAATATAGAAAATGAATGTAATGTACAAATGTAAATATGTGCAAATATAAACTTAATCAAGAAAGCAATCCTTTTTTATCACAAGGAGCAGAAGTATATTAAGAATGATTGTCATTATATATTCTAAGAATTATATTTATTACTCAATGCACAATTTGGAAAACATCTATTCTATTATACATTATTTAAAATATTAATTTCTATTTTTTAACTACTTTTGCATCAACCAGTATTTTCTTTTAACGATTTCAACAAAGTAAAATGTCTTTTTTTTTTAACATAAATTTAATAAATTCTAAAATAAGGTAAATGACAACCACTTCTTACCACATCATCTATGTTTTTATTCTCCATGTAGATGTGAGTCAATCTTCCAACAAACTGAGGTAATGTTTCATCTTTTTTCTTTTTGGTATATCCAGAGGTTGCCCTTGCGATAAGTTCTAAGGATAACTTCACCATTATGCAAGGCAAGTTTTATCTCCAGATACCAGCAAACTATTTACATATAATTCTTGAATCCTATCAAAGAATGTCAAATGTATGAAATAAGTAGAGTATAAAGTAAAAAGAAGAAAGTCCCTTTAAGATCTATAAAGGTCAGTGGGGCAGATGGTCTGTTTCTATGGCTAGCTAGTATGATAATGAAGCATCACCTTTAACAATATTTACCAAAAATTTCTCAGAAAAATAAAAATTCCAGTCTTCATTAGATCCAAACTCACAATGCCTCAATTCAGAAGAAAATTAAGCCCTTAAATTAATATTATAGCCTGGCCTCATCTACATTCTCTAAAGGCCTATAATCTGGGCCTTGGATTAAGATTATTCAACTTAAATATATAGACCTATATATATATATATATATATATATATATATATATTTACAAATTTATGGCAAGCACTCAAATAAAGGAATATTATTTTTTTTATTATCATAGCTTTTATATAGCGCTACTTTCATGCTTATAGCATGCTCAGAGCGCTTTGGTCCAATTTCATTTGTGGACCAGTGGGGGGGAGGGGGTTGGTTTTCCGTGCTGCCTTTAGGCGCTCAGTAAACACAACTCTGCCCGAGTCGGGTGTCAAACCTCAAGCCCCCTTCTTGACAAGCCAAGTTCAAGCGCACTTAGCCTCTCAACCACGCTTCCCACCATATTAATATGTATTAAGTAAGGAATTGAATAACAGATGTGTTTATTAAAAGATACAAAAACAAAGACATTGCAGGACTTCAGCTTTCAATACACAAGGATTCTTGTCTTTAGTTTCACCAGTCCTTTCCTACCCAAACCTTAATACCGACCACAAACACACTTCCCAGGGTTAACAAGATCCTTGAAATAATGAATCACCCTTTGTGTCAGGATTTTGTGATTTTACCGTCACAAAAAAGATACAAGACACCGATAGCAAAGACAAACAGACACAAACACTCTTTTGTTCCCCTGGCAATCAAATAATTAAATAAGAACAATCTGGTATAAAGTTAACTATTAGCCCTTTCGTTCAGTCTTTGCAATCTATAGAGCAGATGATGTAAAGGTAATATGTTTCTATGGCTTATTGTTAATGAGAGAGTGTGAAGTGGCCAGCACAACACTTACCATGTTTGTTTTCCCTAACTTTATAGGATTTTGTTTTGTTTGCTTCAGAAATTTCTGTCATTCCTTCAATATGAAGATTAAATTATGACCTGTAACACAATTAGCTGACATACCTAATCAAAGATTTTTTTTTATATTTTTTTTTTAAAGTATAAAAATGTTACAATTATTTGAAAAATTAATATCTCTGCTTCCATTCATCGCAAAGGATAAATCTGGTGAAGTTGGAAATCTTCTTTTCAACTTCTTTTTAAAAAATTAATGTAGGCTTTATTATTATAATTATATATATATTATAAGCCAATAAAATGAGAGTCTAAATCTAGACCTATATATAGGGTAAAATATATAGATCTAGTGTATTGTATTATTTTGATTTCTTTTCCTACTCAGCTACTGCCTACTTCAGTAAATCTATACTCAATAGGCCCTTATAATCTAGATCTATTATATTGTTTAGTTAATTTCATGCATTCATATGAGCCTTGCAGAAGGATCTTGCAGCTAATCTAATTATAATATTACATATGTAGCCTATGTATTAATTGTTTAATAAATTATTCTATAATATAAATGATAATATTAAATATAAGGCTAAGCAAAATTAAATAAGTCCAAGCCTAAGCTAAAATGTGTATATACTGCACATGTATATCTAGATCTGAACTTCATATAAATATATATATTATATATAATTAATTACTTAAATCTAAGCCAGCTCTAGATCTACTTGATATCCTGCTATGAACAGCTGCTGACTGGAATAAGTGGAGGGATTTGTTAAGCTAAGCGACAGATCAGATGACAGTCCATGAGAGAGAGATTGAAAGAGTGAGGGGGAGGGAGATGGAGAGAGAGAGATCTCCATCTAGATATAGTCAATCTAGATCTAATCTTATAAAATACAGACGTTACTTCAAAAAAGAAGATGATTGCGTCCTACATTTGTTCTTAGTAAGTCTTAGAGTCTTAGTTTTTAGTCTTACATTAGGACACTAAGGACTAGGTCAATCTTAGAATCTAGTAATCTAGTCATGTGCATGCATATGATCATGTTAACAATGAATGACTTAAAATTAACTTCTGAAAAGTCTAACACTACAGACAATAGATTTATATTATTACAAGATTTCAAGATAGATCATTCTAGTCCTTCTAGTCTAGATCTAATATTAGTAATAATAATAATAATAGTTTTTGTTTTTACCGTTTGAGATATTGTTAGTGTTGCTATGCTGGTCGTCAAGAAAAAAATTGCGAAAAAAAAAAAAGACTAGATGTATTTCGACTTTTTCTTTTTCTAGACTCTAACGTCTAAGTCTAATTAGATCTAGATCTATCTTATTTTATAAAATACAGACTCTAAATGTAGATCTAGATTAGTTCTTTAAAAAAAAGTTAAGTGATGAAGCCTTTATTATTTTTTTCAAACAGAAACTATGATATTTTTCAAAGACTAGACTCTCTACGTAGATTAGATGTGATATCAATTTTCTTGGTCAAGAATCTAGACTACGTCTGACCAGTTAGATTTTTAAATAACTCACTAGATCTAGAAATCTAAAAATTAAGACTGTTATTTTCATTAAAATGGAAGACGAAGCTCCCGTAATTTATGGGTTGGAATTCCAGGCAAGTTAATAAATTTTCTAGAGAGGTAGAATCTAGATCTATCTTCTACATCTATATCATTTTCCTTATATCTACATATATAGTCTAGTGGCTAATTATATAGCCTACAAAGTAGATCTACGTCTACATGTTTTCCCTTATACTATACTTATACTATAGTAAAAGTATAGTAACTATAACTATACTGGTCTATACTGTCTATACTTATAATGACTTATAAAAAAAACTATAATAATTTTAAATTCAATTATTTACTATTATTTTTTAACTGTTAACATTTAAGGACAACTTAAAGTAAAGTTAAAAGTACTAAAAGTTAAACTTAATTAAATGTCTTAAACATTAAAACCCCAAAGGCAAAGGGCCAAATAGAAATTACATGAATAATGAATTCATGTTTTAATAATAAAAAATGCTTTTTTTTTTTATTATGTGTAGACATGCAAATAAGAAGAAAATAAATAATTTTTCTTTATAATTATATCTTTTTTAACAACTTTTTTTGTTGGGTATTTTTAGCTAAAAGTAAAATGATGAAAAAATAGTTAATTTTCATGTCAAGATTTCTTGAAAACTATTAATTAAACTAAAGTCACACTAAAGCTAGTTCAATAAAACTTCAGCTGTTGATTATCAATACTATTCTAAGTACTACTAGTAGAAGATTGTGAAGCAGAATTAACCATATTCATTGAATAGAAAAAAGTTACAGCTCTAAACAATGTGGCCCATTATTTCAAATGTTTATAGGGGTAGGCATAAAAATTTTTTAATTAGGCCTACTCTAAAAGTTTTCAACCTTTTGTAATTATTCTGCTTCACTTTCCTACTTGTATATATACAACATTATGTGTGCCAAATTTCAAGACAAAATATTCATAAATAAATTTATCACGCCATCTCTGAACAAAAAATATGAAAATGGTTAATAGGAGATAACAGCAAAAAACGACAACCTCTTTGGTAAAAACTAAATTAATTAGTAAATAAAATATAAAAAATATTTAAGATACTTCCACTTTAAATTTGGACATGTTGTATATACACCAAATTTTTTCAGAAATGAATGCTGTACATCATAATATCCAGTTATAAAAAAAAAATCAATAATTTTGAACGATAAAGGGGGGGGGGGGGGGGGTAAGCTGTCCTTAATTCCTAGACTCTATGCAGCCTAGTTTTATTTAATTTTAGTTAGATCTAGTCTATATTTTATTTATTAATTATTTAGATCTATAATTTTTTTTTAAGGCACGATCATTGTGTGCTCAAGAGTCTGAAACAGACAGCATCAGATTTCTTGTTGGTACACAGTCTCTCAGATCTGAAAATCAGGTATTTGGTACACTATCTTAAAAACAAAACCTAATAAAATACTCAGAAAGACACAAAGATAACTTAAAGACACATTCCTTGTTCTGTATTGCTATTGCTCTGCTGGGACAAATTTATACAAATACTCCTTCTTCCCTAGTGCTATTAGAGTATGGAGTGGGCTTACTGATTGATTAACTTGCTAACTATACGACCTAGGATAAGGTGAACAGATATGGGGAGCCCAATGGGTACACTTGTTGATAATGTGACGTAAACTGAACAGGCTTCTAAAGATTTTTTTGAGCAATATTTCTTACCATTTAGACGTTATTAAACTACATCACAATGAACACAGACATTTAAAATTTAAATCATTGCTGGCTTTTTGAAATGTTTTCCAATATATATCATCTTTCTGTGCGATCCATCTGAAAGTGCTAACCTGTCGTATAGGTTGCTTCTCTCTCTGAAATACCCAGTACTCTGCATAATTTTCTTATAATTTTATGATTGCTGCTCCTACACCACTTTTTCTAACCCACAAACTTCAACCTTTTTCAAATTTTCATGCTTTTTTGATGCATTTCTGAACCAATCCGTCAAGGGCAGAAGATACTGCAAGAGCACTGACATTCTAGAACTTCTGCATGGAATGTAACCGCAATGCAATGTACAAAATGAAGCAACAATTCATCACGCTTTTGATTATGGTGGGGCACTTTTCTTCTGAAAAAAAAAGTATTTCAAAGCAGGATATATTTTAAACAGTCCTGCCACCCAATTCTTCAGAGCACCTGGTCTTTCCATAGCCCTAAATTCTGCTATGTTCTAAATCAATGAATATTGTTTTTTTTTTAAAAAGATTTCCTGAGATGGATGGAACACAGAACTATATCATCAGGGGAAACAATTTCACTTTATTGTGGGCTCAAAGCTTTCATCATTACTGTCAAAATGGAGTATTACTAACCTGCTTGTTACTTTGTTCATTATATAGGGGTCATACCTTTAGTTCTTGCCCATTTGTATTTTGGGTCTTACATTTTTAAGCAATTTCAAAGCGCAGTCAATTGATCCAAAACTATTAGTATGGAAAACTGTAAAAGTAGGTAAAAGTACCTATAGCGGCTGTGACATTTATTAAGGATTCCTGTTTGTAAATGTTGGAGAAAAACTTGAAGCTAGCAACTGAAAATTACAATCTGAATTCAGATGTGATGACACATCTAGCATCACACTTTACTATGGCTGTTGATTTTTACTTGCACTCTTTATAAATAGGAACTCTGTTTGTAAGTCCATATATATATGGAATTTGTACGACATCCCTGTTTGTAAGTCCACATAAATATGGATTTTGTGCGACATCCCTTACCCTGTCATTGATTTGAGCAGAAAGGGAATACAAGCCAAGGAATAATGTATGCTGGAATTGATTAACAGAATTAGTGAGACTTATGCCTAATGACAATTCTCCAAGAGTCGACAGGAAACATGCTGATGTCAGTATCAGAAAAGAAGGCCGGAGGCTGTAAAGTAAAATCACTACTATGAAAATCATGTCAGACGGTCCAAAGCGAGACTCACGCCTAAGTCGGGACATCTGGTCCCCTTTACCTAGTCACATGCGAAGGACGAAATCATCTTTTTTGAAGTAACATCACAGTATTTTATAAGGTCATCTTTCTTGCATATTCCTAGTGCTATGGTCCTATCTCTTTTGTGAACCTGTTGGTGAGGAGGGTAAGGAGTGTTTAGGTACATCGGTACACATTACAAAATTACGCATAGTTACTGACATTCTGGGGGTGCTGTCTGTCACCTTGTAATAATTCTAGATTTGGTGACTGACACACTTGAATCCATACAGAGACTTTAAGTAGGTTCCCCTTACAGACCTTGTCATCTATAGGGTTGATGATGTAAAGTTCGTCTGTTTCTGTGGCCCACGGTTAACAAGGGTGCCATTTGGCCAGCACAACGACAACCGCCTTTACTTTTCCCCAACTAATGTCAGGTACTCATTAGAGCTGGGTGGACTCAGAGACGTTCAAAGAGCCCAAAATTTAAAATCTCAGTCCTCACCAGGATTTGAACACAGAACCCCTGGTTCAGAAGCCAAGTGCTCTACCGCCCAGCCACCACACCTCTACAAAGAGACTACTGAGTTAAAAATGCAAATTTACAACTGAGTCCCTGATTTGTCTTCTCTATATTTATCTCCAAGATGATGTTCAAATCTGAAAGAAAATGCAGAAAACTAAAATCTTTCTCTCTACAATCTTTTTTTTTTTTACATTTATCACAACTTCCTGTGATGCTATTTTTGTTGAAAGAATTTACGGAGTTCCTGGAAGATACTGTCACAGAATTTCTTGTACTACAGCAGTACTGTTCATGCTGTCTGTGTTCAGAAGTATCAGATGTAGATTTGACATAAAGACTGTTTTTGATTTGCCTTTAATATTAGTTTCTAAAATGTTTTTAAGCATTTTGTTCCTTCAATTGTAAACAGGTCCACTACATTGACTTTGATGATGAAAACAATATCATCAACAAAACTATATTTCTTCATCGTGAAGGTGAAATTTGGCACATAAGCTCATCTACTTTTGATGCATCACTTTTTTCAACCTGTTATAATAAAAGTAAGTGAAATTAAATTTTTGCAATTGAAATTAAAAAGTGTCCTTGATTTTTTTATTGACTGCTCTGTATAGATGAAAGACAAATAATTTTAGCTTAATGCCATTTGTCTCGGCTAAGTAATTTTGGATTTTCTGTCATTTTCCTAAGCAATAAGACCCAGAATCTCTTTGTTTAAAGTAATAAATGTCCGCATTGTGTATTCGTTTATGATTTTAGTGTTTAAATTATTCCCCATGACAAGGAGTTCATATTGTAAGACTGTGTGGAAGGTGTGCTAAGTCAGTGGGTAAATAAAGATACTCTTGTATCCGGCAATTAGTGTGAACATCACTTATTGCGTTAAGTATTATCTAGTGTAAAATAAGCTAGCAATTAAATAGTACAGCAATTTTTTTGTTATAAATAATCTCTAAATTTTGTTGAATAGAGTGAGTTGAACATAAATTTTCTTGAAGACTTTGTGATCCTTTGAGCAGAGGATGTTCTTATGTTTTTAGGTCAAAGGTTAACGAGTGTGTTTTTTGTCAGTCACAACTGCCTTACTTTCCTTAAATGAGGCCAGTTATTTAGATATATATGTAGGTGAACTCAGGGACTTTAGTTAATAGTTCAGATCACCAATGAAATTCCCTTTACATCCCATAACTATACTTGCACTTGATTTCCATGATTCAAAAGCTTCAGATTGCAAGTCTGAACTAAAGGCTGCAGTGTGGCAGATCCCAGAGAGTACAGATGCTTTCAACTCATCCAGTGAGGACACATCAAGTGCTCACCCACACCTACAGCTCAAGTGTTACTTATTTCCTGAAGAGAATGTTGATGTTAAAAGGTAAGTCTTAAGAGTACCAAGAGCAGGATACGTAACCTTACATTTCTGTTTCAACAAATTCAATTTCACACTATTATTAAATTATTGACATAGTTTCCACCCATACAACGCTAGTATAGTTTCCACCCATATGCTGGGGAATATTACTTTGTAATGTATGCGTCATCACAACTATGAGATAGAAGGATAATTGTGTTTGATTTTTGAGGCACAAACTTCAGAAGAGCTTACAGCAGCTGGCTAACTAATGAGAAGTTTTTACGGGATTGATAAATACTATCTAAAGTTTTATTTTTCTTAATACCATGTTTTTATGCTTTCACTTAAAGTTAATAACCCACCTCTACTACAACATAGTTATTTGGGTTAAGAAATATTTTGTAAGTAGCTATTAGAGATGCTTACATTTGCAATATTTGACTTATATCCAGTGTAATTACTTTGCTTTTGAACTGCTATTCTCTACACAGTATTTTATGGCAGCCTGCTGGAGATAGTCACTCAGTCATTGGACTCTGTGAAGATAAAATTATTACTTGGGATTTGAACTCCTCAACATCTAAAGTAAGTTCACTTTTTAGACTATCATTTTGAATCAATTGTAACTTTTTGTCTTTAGATCATCTCACCCATCATTAATGGAAGCTTCAATGCCATTATTACTGTATGATTTGAGTATCTTTATTTTATTTATGCTAAAAGTTACAATTTTTCTTTTACTTTTTCAATCTACAAGAAGAATCATTTGCCTTTACAAAACATCCAGTTTTTACTTTTATTTCAAAATTTATCATCTCAATACATTGGGTCCTGAGATTAAAAATAAATTTCAATATCTGTATTAAAAAAAAAAAGACCATATAATACATGGACATATTTTTTTTGTCTGAACTGATGTCTTATAATGAATATCTAATTGTTTTGTAAAGGGTCAAATCCTCGTGAAAAAAACATTTCTGTAAAATAAAAAAAATAGTTAAGTGTACTAGATCTATATTTGGTGCATATATACTGCAGTTTTCGTAGTAATATGAAAAACTACTTATTAATTATTGTTTTAAATTATGTCTAACTTATATGCATACTAAATACATTTTTTCTCTTTAAAAAAAAAAAAGAAAACTTTTATTTTGTGTAAATGTAGTAGTTAGTATGACAGAACTTACATAACTTAGCAATAAAAATGTAATAAAAATGTTTTGACAAAAGATCTTAAACCATTTGCATAAATATGTTAAAAATATGGTAAATGGCTATCTCCTCTTCTAAAGAGCCTCCCCTGTTTGTTACTATTAATAGTGAACAGTTGTAAAAGTGGTGTAATTTTATGAAAAAAACTGCTTGCATAAGTGATTTAAAAAATGAGATTTTTAACTTTCAGAAAAGAAAAAAGTAGCCGTTTGCATCAGAACATTAAATGGTCTAAAATATTTTGGTGTCAGATTCTCACTATCTTTTCTAGTTTACAAGATCTAAACGGGACGGACAGACAGGCAGACATTCCACACTAAACTAATAGAGTCTTTTCCCCTTTCGGGGACGCTAAAAATCTTATCTGTTCTACGTAATCATTTTGACATTGTCCATGCTAGATTCCTTACATAGCTGAAAACAATTCAAACAATAAACTAGAGTATTCTTTTGTGTTGGAAGTTCTTATAACTAGTACAATGAGACGAATTGTGCAGTAGTTTCCAGATCAGTCAGCTCTCAATACAGTTTTTTTTCTTTAGAAAGTTTTTTCTGGGCTATCTAAACAATGAAATTAACAACGAACAATAGTTGTTTCACTCACTTTCAATTAGATTGTGAGACTGATATTAAAATGGAATAGTTAATCGTTCTCTTCTTAATCAATTATTTAACATAGCCAACAAAGAGTTTTCTGTACATTTTATAAAAAAATAATTGTTTTTTTTTTACTTTGCTTGAATACTCAGGTTACTAGTAGCTTTAATGTTGAAGCTAGAGGTCAGCACAAACTGACCTGTGGTCGATGGAACCCTCATCACAATTGTAATCAGATAGCTATAGCTAGTGACACATCAATTAGAGGTTTGGATCTTCGCACAATGAGGTCAGTGTAAAAGAATATTTATTAAAAAAAACTTAAATAACAGCAGAAAAATCTTTTTTTCCTTTGGTTAAAAATTAAATTACAAAAACATAACTATTTTAAAATGGTAGGCTGATTGGTAAATTAAAACGAATGTATTTTATGTATCTACGGATTTAAGATAACACTTTATTTCTTGAATTCTTATTTGCAATGCTGTAATGTAAAACATATTTCCTTCAAGATAAAAAAGTAGTTTTATTCAGTATGTTCACTGGCCATGCCTTATGTTTTGATCCTTATTTTTCACTGATCTTTTGTTTGAAACTTCGAGGCACATCAACTCTGCTAGGATAAGAATCTAGGTTGTCCCATCCTCAGTGTTCTAGCAAGAGTCTCATTTCATCTATTTGTCACTGCTCAAATGTTGTAGTCTTAAGGGTGCACTTGTTTATGAACAAAAGATTTGAGCAGCTTGTTTATAAATGTTCAGTGCGAACACACTTTTATAATATCACATTATTAATCACCTGCTACAAGGAGACGTAAACATGACGTAAAACAAGACAGAATTCAAAATTTTGTGAACAATCACTTGCTATCCTAGCCTGATTGGAGATTACTAGTAACACCTTTCTAGATTACATAGGATGTAATTCTCTTTTTAAGGAATGTCTGTAATTTATAAGATTAATCCACTAGTTCTCTGGTAACCATAATTTCATTCATTAAGTAGGCTCGACTTACTTATTCATGGCTAAAATATTTTACTACATTTAGAAAATAAACTTGTTTAAATCTTGCGAACAACTACCTCAAATAGCCAGACTTCTCTGCTTTGTGCCACACTGTATTTACTATAATGATACTCTTTAATTTAAAAGTAAATTTTTCTTAGGGTAAAATGATTTATCATTAAACTTGAAACTATGTGGTTTTAAATCTTTTCACTTAACAAAAAAAGTTAATAAAATGTTCTCCTCAGATAGTGTGTGTCATAAAGAGCTTAGATATAAATAATATATAATTTAAAATAATTTTTTGGAGGTGGGGGATTCAAAAATACTTTCATAGAATGATTAATTTTAAAAAATGGTTCATAACAATTTGCTAGCTTATGTTGATAAGTATAGTATTATGGATGAACTACCATCTAATTTTTAAGAATCCTTGAAAAAAGAATATTCATAATATTTAGAAACAAAGAATCGTGAAGCTTTAATGAGTTTTTTTTTTAGTGCTATCTAGACATTTATCTACATAATTTTGTATAAAAACTAAATTGTGTGCATCTTACAGCCAGGTCTTTCAGATTGAGTCAGCCCATGGACAGCTTGTCAGGGACATTGACTTTAACCCTAACAAACAGTATTACCTTGTTTCTTGTGGTGACGACTGTAGAGTCAAGTTTTGGGATACTAGGAATGTATCAGAGCCTTTAAAAGTGTTGTCTGAACATTCCCATTGGTGAGTCAATAAGAAACATTTTATAATTGAAACATTTCAGTTTTTGAGTTGAAAGTGTAGCTGAAAATTTATTTTTTTTATTTAGGACATTAGAATAAAGGTCTCACAAGGCTTATCTTGATCTGTAAATTCAATCATGCATAGTTTCATATGGATTTTATTTCACTAGAGACATTTTAAATTTTTAGCATTTTTTTAAAAAATAGATTTGTTCTGAATTTTAAAAAGAAAAGCTATATTCCTGCTATTATTCAGGGTTTGGTCAGTTCGTTACAACCACTTTCATGATCAGCTGGTTTTGACCTCCAGTAGTGACAGTCGAGTTATTTTAAACAATGTCATCTCGCTGTCTTCTGAGCCCTATGGCCATCTGTTAGAGAAAGATGAGAATGAAGAAGGTGACTCGGACAGCTTAAATGAAGGGTAAAATGTTGTTTTTTGTGTGTTTTTATATTTTTGTTATGCAGGCTCCATCTCATCTCATCTCTGCCTGTGGTTCCATCTTGGATATAGACCACCAACCAGCTTCCTCCAGGCATCTCAGTTCTGGGGGGGGGTCTCTCCAACTGTCCCCATGTCTGGTCCATATGCTTGGCATCTGCTTCGCCATGTATTGCTGGGCCATCCCCTGTTCCTCTTTCCTTGGTAATTCCAGGTTAGGGCTTGCCTTGTTGTGAACTATCCGTCTCAAGGCAAATTACTTCAATGGGCTGCTGCTTTCTTATTTGCCACAGTTTCTCATTTGAGTTCTTGTCTGGCCAGCAGATCTTATGAATCTTCCTCCGTCAGGTATTTATGAATACCTGCGTTTTTTTTTCATGGTGGTGATGGTGGTTCTCTGCTCCATATAGTAGTATTGGTGTTGAAGAGCCTGATCTTGGTGGTGGTGCTTATTTCCCTAGAACCCCAGATGTTCTTCACCTGATGGAAAGCTAACTAATCTGTTTAATTAGACAGGCCCATAAATTCAAGTAACTATTCTGTTGAATTAGACAGGCCCATAAATTCAAGTAACTATTCTGTTGAATTAGACAGGCCCATAAATTCAAGTAACTATTCTGTTGAATTAGACAGGCCCATAAATTCAAGTAACTATTCTGTTGAATTAGACAGGCCCATAAATTCAAGTAACTATTCTGTTGAATTAGACAGGCCCATAAATTCAAATATCCCTTCTCTTTCCCCTCCAACACCCCCACTTAATAAATAGTCTTATTTACACAATCTGACTATTCTTCTGCTTTTCAGTTCTTTATCAAAATATTTATTAATAGTCTCTTTGATATTTTTTTGTATGGGCCCTTTTTTCTTTTTACATTCTGCAAATCGTAATGCTCACATAATATTTTGTCAGAACCCCCATCCTCTTTTTTTTCACTTTCCATAAAACTACCCACATTTCAACAAATCCCCTGTCTCTCCTATCCGCTAGTATCTGTTTCATCTACTTGGCACTTTATAACTCCTACCTCTCAAACATATACCTTTGCCCATGAATTGGATTATTGGTATGACTTGATTTCCTCCACCATACGCCTTAGGAAATAGTCCTACATACAGACTCTGAGTATCCTTCTTTTCAGCTCTTTATTGAACTGTGCGAAAAGTTCTTCTATGGTGTTTTTTGGCCAGAGCGTTTTATTATTGCATCCAGCACATCGAATGCTCACATAATATTTTGCCCCATTTAATGCTTCTAATCCTAATTTTGGCCCACAAATTATAGTATGTTATGTTAAATTAGAACAGCCTCCTTTTAATGACCTCCCATACTGACACACATATTTCAGGCCTGAGAATTCTAGTATCATTTTGTTCACTCCTTTCTCCCTTATCGCTTGCCTTAAAAAAATAATACATACATAATATATACATAATACATACATAATATATACATAATACATACATAATATATACATAATACATACATAATATATACATAATACATACATAAACATGCATGATTTAATATTATTTCCTCCCCTGCAAGGAGGAATCTCTAAACTAGGATCAGGACACACACCTCTGTTAAATTGCCATCTTAACAAAATAAATCCCACACTCCTACCCCTTTGTAGACACTGCACCCACCCTTATGAAACTGTAAACCATATCCTCTTTGAATGCCCATTCCTAATCCACTTAGGCAGACCCTACTACCACTAAAGCCCAGCATAACCAACATTCTGTATGGCAGTGCTGAATAACTGTAGAGGACAGCATACTATTTTTCCTTGGCGCAGTCTGCAAAAGCCAGCAAAAAGCTGGCTAGAAGAAGAAGAATTTATTATTAAAGTATTTCTTAAGCTCTATGTTGCTTTTTGGTCTAATGTATTTTTTTGCTATCTCTTGCATCGTAACAGCATTTTTAAATAACATAAAGAATCTGAAGAATGGTTACCTGGTTATAATTCATAACATTTATTATTTAACTTATTCAGACAACAGGAGCCTGTAAAAGATGGAGTGATTGCCACATATGAAGAGCATGAAGACAGTGTCTATGCTGTGGCCTGGTCAAGTGCAGATCCCTGGACCTTTGCCTCCCTCAGCTATGATGGTCGTTTGGTAATTAACAGAGTTCCTCGTTCAGAGAAATACAAAATTTTATTGTGATTATTGTATTATTAATTGAATTTTCAATGCACTGATGAAATGAATGCATTGAGTTCATTATTAAAATACCTCTATTCAATTCGTACATTTTTGGAAACTAAATCTTTGGTAGTCAAGGATCTCAAATAAAGGCTCTAATGATTTTCCTAGAAATTTGACAGTTGATGTATATCACTGGGAAAAGAATTATTAGCCAAACTGGGAAAACTTTTGTTTGACCATTAGAATTTTTCAAAGTATGAAAAGAAATTAATTTAAATCTTGAACAGACTATACGTCTTTGAGTATTCTCATATGTAGGCCCTGTTCATTAAAGAGTTTAATAAATTAATCTTCGGAACATTTTGCATACCTACTTCTAGGTCTAGATCTAAATGGCTATCATTAGAATATTATAAAGTGTTCTACATTTGCTTAACCTGGATTTTTTTCTTGTGGGTGGAAGAGGTATGGGGCAGGATAAAAAAATGTTTGTATTTTGGATATTCGGCACATCAGCACAATTAAGCCATGTCGTGCCCTAAAAAATGTTTCATTTTTTTTATCTGACGTTCATTAGTTATTAAGACCAAAATAATCTCTCTGTAAGTTGTATAAAGGAGGTATTGTCTTTTTTTTTTTTTTTTTTTTTTTAAGTATTTTTTATATTTTTCTTGTTTTCAGTGCTATTTTTATTTTTAATTTGTTTCTTGGGCTTTAAAAACAAAATGGTTTCATTTGTATAGGAAATTTTTTTATTTTTTTTTGTGCATCCTCAATATATTTGTTGCATTAATTAATTTTTTCTTCAAGTGATATTCAAAGTAATTTTGTAAGGATGTTTGTTTCCCTGCACTTTCAACACTGGTGTTCACATCTTGACACTATGTAGAAAAAAGTTACATTGATGCAGTATGTCTTGTGCTGGTGTAAGAGAAGTGTGCCCTACTTTCAGTGAAAAACAAAACACATTGTTTGAAGGCTGCAGGAACAAAATATTTGTTTTAATATTGTACAAGCTGAGGAGGAGGGGAGATCTTGGATCTTGAACATCAAAATAGAAAGGTTATAGGTCAAAAAATGAGACAGCATAATATCAGAGGCAATAGAAATAGTATGTATATAAAATAGTGTGTTGGTAAAGGATACAAATGGACTTACATAAGCATGTGTGTCAGTTGATCATGGATGAATGAAACAAAAAATGTTGAATTTCAACTGGCATGATATAAATCTGGGTCTAGTATATATCATGGAGTATTTTTTTCTGTTACTCCATTCCATATTCCATTGACAATTGTTCATTAAAGTACCTTATAAAAAAACATAAGCTAGTCAGTACATAAATTCTCTAACCTTTAAATACATATTTGTTTAGTTTTTCTTTGAAAAAGAAATAGAGGCAACATATGTAATTAGGATGTGTGTTCATTACAGACCACTGAAAAGGTGAAAGTCTTTCATTAATGTGGAATGCTTGAAATAAATAAAATTAAAATCGATGTGTTTAGTAGAATGACCATTGAGCTGGCGTATTTTAATTAGTGTTGTCTCACTTTGAAGATCCTTGAAAGCAGCTCAATTTAGTAATGGCCAGTCCTTGTCTGCAAGGTTAAAATCTTATCAAATATCACAATGTACAAATTTTTTAAAAACTTTTTGTTTCAATTCATTGGTGGTATAACTTATTATAAGAAAAGCATGTATTGCTCTGGTTCATGTTACATTTCAGAAATTATATGATATGACCTTGTTTTTGTCATTTGTTTTTTCACTATTTAGTAAGACATTAATTAAATTTGGTGTATGTGTCTGTGCATAATATGAATAACAAAAAAACAATACTTTTTCACAGCTATTTCAAATCAACATTAACATTTGATCAACAGCACCAGTTTAAAACTTAACTAATGCCAGACAACTAATAGACCTGTGACTGAAAAACTCGGAATCATAATACAATGAATTTATCATTTATAATTTTTTAGATAATGGAGAAAATATTTAAATTCAATTTAAAAATTAAATGTTAATTATGTTTTGTAAATGTAATACATGTCTTTTTAGTAAGTAGAGATCTATGGGAAACCATTACAAAGTTAAGATTGATAATTTTCTAAAAATTACTTATTTAATATCATCTATTATGGTTGTATTTTGGAAAATTACAATTATATAATTAAATAACTGGAGATAAAATTATTCATATGCATATAAAAATATACATACATATTTCAGTAAATCACAATCTAATGCATTTTTTTAAAAATATATAAACATAGAAATATTATACTTTATAAATATATATATTTGTTTAAATATTGGCCAATCAATAAATAGGCTTTTCATGTGAGTATAAATAATTCTTTGTATTTACATGACACCTAAAAACAGTGGAAATGACAAAATGAAACATTGAGAACAACGAAAACATTTAAGGAGCAAAAAACTGATTTGGAATGAGGGAGATACTTGATCAGAATGTCAGTTGGCTTAAGGACCATGACCATCTAATTGTAAATGATCATAGGCTGGGTTTATATTGTGAGCAGAAATGGGTTCCCGTGTTCAATCGGAAGTTGATCTCATTGTGAGGGAGAAGTGGTTAAAGTATCCAGGTGTCACGTTGACACAGATCTCTTATCTGTATCTGGCTAGGACTGGGCGTTACAGGTAACACGGTCACGTGACTTCAGTAACTATGGTAATATCCAAAACAAAGGTCAAAACACTGCACATTAAAAGAAATATCTGTATTCGTACTTCAACGAACAGACAACCTTCCAAACAAATTTCGAACAATAGTCCTTAGAAGACAATCTTCATATATCGGTACAGTTGGAATAGGATTTTTTAAAAAGAGAAAACCTGAATATTTGTCCCAAGTACAGAAATTGTGAAAGAACCTTCTCATTGCTACAACTTTCAATAGGGTTTAACAGACACACTAAAGAGCAGTGTTTCCAGAAGGATCAACTATCATTTCATGAAGAATAAATACCTTGAAAGCAATGCTTAACCTTGTCGGATCTAAACGCTATTAAGAAATGATGTATAAATCTTCTAAACTGTGTCTCATTGTTCAGAATGCTCATGTCTAGCAGTTCTACAAATAGCACAAATACTCTCTAAGATTTTACAGTGCTACAATACAATATGTTGTATGATTCACTTTGACGTCATCAATTTGTGAGGACGACCTAGAACTACTCGTGTTGCTTCTTAAATTACAGTGCTTGACATTAGAGATGATTTGCTAATACGAAGTCTGTGAAAGCAGATCGATAGTCATGGCAACACCTGATTGTGGTACAACAATTTTATAAAGTTAAGCTTTTACCAACAAATATCTCGCAAGTTCCAAGATGGCTAATAAAATAAAAAAAACTTTGTCTTTAAAATTATTATATCAGGGACGCGATATTTTGCAGAGCAATAAATTGATTTCTTGTCTAAACTCATTTCTCGAATGAAGAGTTTGATGTGAGGGGATGGTTTTTATTTCCACCCAGGACATGCTATTTAATCACACAATCTCAAGACTTAGTGTTTAAGAGCTATGATAAAACGCTGAAGAAGATTCCAAGACTTGAAGAATAGGGCTCAGTACGGTGAACACAAGTTAGGAAGACATTTGACATAAACCGAAAGAATAGTTGAAAATGGCAATGTTTTCGATCCCGAAGATATAGGATGAGTGAAACTAGTAGGGGGGCCTTAAAGTGCTCGTCGAATGCATCTATAGAGTTATTGTACTAGTAGTAATGCCAAGATCAGTTAGAGAGCTCTCACAAACATTTGAGACTCAAAGGAAAGCCATTATTGAAGACGGAATGAAAACTTAAAGGCACCGTCAGCTGACAACGGTTTTGTCTGCATAAGACGCGCAAAATATTTAGGTCGTAACCTGGTCTGCATAGTCATGTAAAACGCTTCACGCATCCGTAATCTTCGAAATCTAGACATTGCCATGAATGCAAAGATTAACAATTGTAGTGAAACTGAATTTCCATTTGCTGGGACTTATATTTATTCTATAGGCCGATGTTGCAATTATGTGTACCAGTATAAAAATTAGTGCCACAGGTCTTAACAAATTGGAACCAAATAAAAAGCTTAGAAAATGTTACTTTAGGCTATCATAATGTAATCATTGATCATAGCTTGGCTACCTATGAAAAGGGCTCGAGGTTCGACACCCGACTAGGGCAGAGAGCTCCTGAAGGCAGCACGGAAAAACCTTATCCTAGATACCCCCCTCCCTCCACTGGTCCACAACTGAGATTTGACCAAAGCGCTTGAGCTTTGAAAGCATGAAAATAGCGCTATATAAAAGCCATAATTTATTTATAATATATATATATATATATATAATATATAATATATAAATTAGAAGAACAAAAGTTCTTGAAGCGTTGCTGGTGTAACCAAGTTGTAACATGAGCGCAACAATTCAAAAAGCTATATAAGAGCTTCACAAAAAGGTTAAAAAATAGAAACATTAATGGTTCTAAGGTTTTATATGTAGCGCCTACAATTAATTTAGTATGTTCTTGATCTATTTAGTTTGACGTCAGGATTTATATTATGTCCCACTTGAACCGGAATTATTAATTATTGTCATGGTTTTAAAAGAAGGATTAATAAATACATCTTACAAGATTTTGTTTTTAAAGAATGAAACCCTTGAAGTGCTTGTTTCTTTTCACTGATATAGGGCCTAAGCTAAATCAAATGTTTAAACCAATGAGTTGAAGTCTCTAATTAACATGTACGACTGAATACGCGTAGGACGTTAGTATCTTTTCTTTTGACGGAACATCTGTAATTTTAAAAGATATAGATTCCAAAACCCCACAGGTATTTAAACAAGATAGATAGTGTGTAATTGTGCAGAATTGAGCAGTTTATGAACGGTGCATTTTTTACATTTTTTTTTTGCATGGGTATAAATAGAAACATGAGTGACAGCAAAGTTTACCAGAATAGAACAACTTTCAAAATTGTTAGAATCAAAACAGCCACGAAAAGATGAAACAGAAAAAAAAATCAGGTCAGTTCCCCGAGCAAGCTGTAAACGACAAATTAATTGGCGAGTCAGCGAGCCAGACAGGAAGTAGATCTATTACATCACGTCTTTCGATCGTCAACATCAACTCAAACAAATTGGTAAAGTTGTGCTGTGGTAAGGTCAGGGTCGTGAGCATGCAGACATTCATTATTTAAACATTTTGTGCATTTTATTGAAAGCGTACAAAGAAGGTGCTAAAACAGCCAAATTATCAACAAAAGTGTGGAAAGTAGAAGTGAATTAACAGTTACTGTTCTTTAAGTGTCTGTTAAGCGTTTTGTTTATTCTCATAAAAACTGGTATCATTTCATTTTGAAATGCCCTCTTAGCTGGGTCAAATGAGTAATCTTTAAATATTAGATCTCATTGTGTTTATCTTTGTAATTCTATACAATATGGTTCTTGATTTTCTAAGGGAGGCAACTGTTAGCATAAAATAAAAATGTGTATTGTAACCACACACCTATGTATATTATACCTAGACTGGACATGGAGATTTCTAATACTGCACAAAAATGTCATGAAAAACTTTTAAAAAACTGAAACAAGGCGTTGTTTTGTTAAGTAGTTATAAAAAGTAAAGTTTTTTTCCAACCCTAACCTATGTAATTGAACATCGAAAATAAGAGCACTCTTGTCTCATAATTATTATTCTGCAATTTTTATAAACATAATCTAAATCTAGAAAGATGTAGGCAATCAATCTATTTAAATGTATAATCTAAAATCATAAGATGATTAAAATCAACAGACTTAAATTATTTCGATCTATGATTTTCGAAACATTATCTCCACAGGAAATGGCTTTCTATCATAGATTTGCGTAAATATAAAGTTTTGTGATTAATATTAATAATAGCCCATTCTATTTAAAATCCCCCCCCCCCCCCCCAAAAAAAAAATAATTTTGAATTATTTCTAAACTTTGAAAACTAAAGATCATTACTTTTCTAAGACAGAAAAGATCGATTTTCCTAGATTTGTGGCGACTTCTCTTACAGCTTGAAAAAGAGTTACGTACATAACAATACATATATATATTTATAGGTCTGTGATCTGATCATTATCGGACTTATTGTTAAGTTCGTTTTCCAGTCTATGTATAACTATAATATATATAGGTCTGTGATTATAACATTTAGCTCATTCAGTACAGTGGTTCCCAAAATGTGAGACAAAGCGTCGGTGCCGAATTAAAGGTCTGTGTCTAATTAATTTTTGTGTGTATTGTGCTGTGGTAATAACTTAATTAAAATGACTAAAGACGGTGTAATTGATCTAAAGCGATGTCGATAGACACAGGAAACAAAGTCTTTCAAATACAAGAAAAGAGAGAGTGGGGGAGAGATTAATATTTTAAATGAAGATTGAAAGACCTAAAAATAAAATATTTTTTTATAATGTACATGAAATGTAATAAGTTATTTAATATACCTAAGATCACAGAAGATTCTTTAACTAGGCTTTCTAGATCAGATGTTAAGATTATCAAGCTAGTTCCTTTAACAATTCAGCCACATTGGCTACCATTCAAAACCCAACCTCACTGACAACCCTTGGCAACCCAACCAACATGACAACACTTGGAAACTACACTTGCTGTATTGAACTTGATCTATAAATGAATTCAGAAAACTTTTGACCGCCTGGAGTTAATTGCTGATACATTTCCACTTTCTCATGGATACTAAACCATCATGAACATTTTTTATGACCAAGCTCTTAAAGAGAGATAGAGAGAGTGATAGAGAGAGAGAGAGAAGATGACAGCATCTGAACATATCTGTTAACACTAATTGTGCCAACGTTCTCTAGGTCAAGCGAAGTCTTTCTGGGGTAAGATGGCAGACGTGCCAGCAGTGATTTCCTTATTGATTAAATTTCTGGACTTTTGTGTGTGTATTATGAAAAAAACAAGAGACGGAGAGAAGATGAAATAATACAAAATGTGGACCAATGGTGTCCTATTTTCGTTTAAAGAAATAAAAACAATAAAAGACCTTTATTAATTAAGAGAAATATTATTTTGTCCAACATACAAGAAACCTGAGGGACACATTTTGAGTTATGCTCTTAGATGATGAGAAGCTATGTAAGAAGAGAAAGAGACATCACCAAGGACAATTCTAGAAAACAAAATCTCTTGGAATTAGTATTGACAATTTTTAGTCTAGTAATACAATGTATTTTTGAAGGCCTCATTTTATCTGATATTTGTCCCCCCTTTTTTTTCCCATCTATATTGAAAACTTTTGCTTTTCTCGCATTATTGTGTTAATTAAGTTGCATATGCTCGATGATTAATGTATATACACTCAGAGGTGTGTGGTTTTATATATATAAATACAGAGAGGTGTGAGGTTGTATATAAACAGAAAGGTGTGTGGTTGTATATATACAGAGGCGTGTGTGGTTGTATAAACAGAGAGGTGTGTGGTTGTATATACACAGAGGAGACTTGTGAGTATATACATCGGGTCTGTGGGGAAGCATACGAAGACGGGGTGCGGCAGCAATGCATATTTTTTTGTTTATCCTTTCAGATTTTGTATTTACATTGTTACATCTAGTAAGTGAACAGGTGTACTAAAAACAAGTTATAAAATGTATATCACAACCAAGTTATCACGGCCATGTTGTCACATCCATGCTTTCACAACCAAATTGTCACATCCATGACGTTATAATCATGTTGAGTCAGCCATGCTGTCATAACCATGTTGTCACAGCCATGTTGTCACAATTAAGTTCTAACAGCCATGTTGTCACAATTAAGTTCTAACAGCCAGCCATGGTGTAAAAATATCATATCAACTTCATTGAAGTATCACATTTGCGTCTAACATGTGTCACAATTATACATTCCTAATGTCCCATTCATAGCTTCACATTTGTATTTCGAATTCACATTGTCACCCTTCACAATCACATTATCACCCTTCACATTGTCACCTTTCACATTGTCACTCTTGACATTGTCACTCTTGACATTGTCACCCTTCACATTGTCACTCTTCATATACAGCAAGAAAATATCTAAATGAAAAGAATAGCTTTGGATAATGAGTTTTAAGTGTAGCAATTATAATATAATAATAACCATTTTTTTTTAGAAATAAATCTTTTTACATTAGGCCATACAATTTCATGTAGCTTTCTGTTGCACATGGACTATGATATAAATATTGTCAGTTAAAAATATAAATAAAAGAAACAGATAGACAAACAAACTTTTGTGAGTGTGTCAGTTGCTTTGTGTGAGACTACATAAACTTATATGTACAAAAGAGTTAATCATTTTAGAAAAATATAGAATTATTTGAAATAAAGGTACAATACAACTGTAGTTTTTGTTTATGCAAGAAAGCTGTTCTTGCCCACAAAATACTTATAGAAACATGGCAATGGACTAAATAGGTGAATTGTGAATTGTTTCATTTGATTATTACAATAAATATCTTTGGAACTGTAAACAAACAAAAACAAAATAGCCGAGAAAAAAGTTCCTAATTTTAAATGAGCTAGCCTGATGTCAACTGCATACCTTAAGGATTTTTAAAAGCTGATATGGTTATGCCTGAGCTAGATGTGGCAAAATGTGTAGGTAACAGCTGGGGCTGTGTAGCCACGGGAAATACTGCATTCCTCAACGATCTTTAGACTCAAAGGCAAGTCTTATTATTATGTTAGAAACGAACGACCCTGGCAGAGTTCGTTAAAGGGAAACAAAATTCATCGTAGTCTGTTTATCAGTTTCCAATGAGCAATTTTCTGGTGATGTGGCAGGTCTGCAGCAGTATTATCATTATTATTATTATTATTCTATCTATCTATCATCTATCTATCTATCTATCTATCTATCCATCTTTGACATTGCACACATTTGTATAACTGAATTCTGTGGTCACGGCATCTCTAATTTTGTTTCATGAACCAGACAATGACATGGATGATATGAACTGAATGGATGATATGAACTGAGGCTTTAGTATTGAGAAGAATGTGCAAGAAACATTGGGAGGGGTTAGTGCACTGAAGTCTCGTGTAGATCTTCTTCAGGAAGTTTAATAATGGGAATGGAGCGGTCCTGAAGCGTGACAGACTGCAGCTGACGTTGTACGACTGTTACAGGAGATCTAGTGTGACAGTTGGACCAAGCTGCGATCCGTCGTATATGCAGAACTTCTTCATCTATCTCATCCTCCTCTTCTTCTATACTGTCCTGAGGTGAGATTCTTCTGGCAGAACTAGCGCTACTGTCACTACCGAGGCTCGAGCTGCGCACGCTCGGGGCTAAACGATCTCGCCTGCTAGCACGGTCCTCACACAGAAGTGCTGGTTCGGTGTGTTTCCGCTGCAGCCGGTGTCGGTGAAGTCTGGGAGATCGTCGGATTCCCAAACGCCCCGTTGTTGTTGCTTCTCGGCAGGCTCCTGCTGGTTCATGGGGCGTCGTAGGGATTTCCTGCCTGACGAACTCATTGAAAATAGAGTTAGTTTTCTCGTCTATGCTATAGTCTCTGACTAGATATCTACTTCTGTGACCACGAGAATGGGATTTGAAAAATCTGGCAAACACTGAGATTTTGTTCGGGATGGAGCTATCTTCGAAGCTGTCTCTAGAGTGAAGCTCTGGTTTAGAACTTGTTTGCGGTTCGTTGATGCTTTCGTAGACCTGCACCGTTTGTTTTTCCCTTGAGTATTCGCGGCGTTTTTTGGAAGCCGTTTTCCCGTTGCGGCGATCAAAGTGTGTCGTTGACGAGGGAGGCGATTTGTGAGGACCTTCAGCCTTTGCGTTTACAACATTACTGCTGATATGACGACTGTCGCGATATAATGGCGATGGTTCGATTCCAGAAGCAACGGCTCCGGCGATAGGGCGCTCATGGTGCAGGCCTTCAAGTCGTTCTATTTCCGCTTTGCTGCTGCGGCGTATGGCAAAGCCGACCACGCCATCAACTATGGGCTTGCTGTCCCGGCGAGCAGAGATGCCTTCACAGCAATCCACGCTCATCCTGATGTCCCACTTCATTGTTTCATGCTCTCCGCACTCTTTGGAGCTCTGCTGTTGAGTCTCCAAAGACTTGTAACCGCTGTCGGCTTTCATCTGCCTGAGCTTACTGGCCTGGCTCTCCGTGGTGCTGTCTGTATTTTCTGTGGTGGTCGTGGTCGAAGATTCAAAGGAAGTGGTGGTCACCTCGTACCTGGAAGTATCCGAAACGTCTCCGTCCGTTTCGACGCTATCAAAACTGTTCTCCACGCTAGTGGACTGGTTGTTTCTCTGAAACCGGTTGTTGATAACATTTCGGTAGTTTTGTCGCCTGTTTTCGTAGTTGGGATGTAAAAAGTTGGCTTGATGACCCGGCCGCGATGACGTTGTACTCTCAAACTGGATCCCGCTGTCTCTATGGTCACTTGGGCACGGGTCGCTTTGAGCGTTAGACTCAAAAGAGGTCGTAGCAGGCGTCACGTGCTCTCTGTCGGGAGAATCATCTGGTGATGTGATGTCTTCCATTCGAATGTTATCACTGCATTCCTCGTCCTCCTCCAAAGTCGCCCTCAGCCTCCACAGAGCTCGATATTTCCTTGTCCCGTTCAGTGTCTCTGCGCTGTCCTCGTTATCTTCTGGGCGCTCTTGTTCTTTTTTGTCCTCCACTACTGTTGCTTCCTCCACCTCGAGCTCCGCGGAAAACTCTGCATCGTTCAGCTGCTCTAGGCTTCCTGTATCGTTATACCGAACCTTCGACACCGTCGGGGATCCCAGCTCCAGAATTATGTCATAGTCAGCGTTATAAAATGGTCCTCGTGAGAACTCGGTGATTTTCAGAACGTCGTGATCTTCGTGGTCATCTCCGTAACTTTTGACCTTTCTGCTGTTTCGGTAACATTTTTGTCGAGACGGATTAGCCGACTCCAAGCTGTGGGAATACATTGTTTTGTGCTGGGCCTTACTGCGTAGTAGCAATGTCTTTTTGGGAGGATTGCAAGAATCTGTGTAAGATCTCGTCCTCTCCAATCGCGCCAGGAGAAGCTTGTGCTGCTCATCGGCGACCGCTTCTCCAGAGTGAGAGTGAGGAGCACCAGTGTGTTGAGATCCAATGCTGGAGTGCTGTGACGTCGAGGGCACATGGTGGGAACCGCTGATAGAGTGTTGTGTAAAGCTGTGGATCTGCTGAGGGTTATGAACTTCTACAGAGATTTGTGTCTTCGCTGATTTGTATGTGGGCGAAGGGGAATTGCCCAGACTGACCATTTCGTTGATGGGCCTAAAAGGAGAAGGTGGTGAGCCTTTAACCCCTGTGTCACGTGTAGCCAGGGGAGAGAAATTTGACGGACTGTCCGGAATCGGCCTGAGAGGCGGTGATGGAGAGTTTTTGCCAGCAACGTCCTTGATGAAGTTGAAGGTCGGGGAAGGAGAATTTTTGAAGCCTTTAGGTGTCCGGTAAGTGGGCGAAGGTGAGTCTCGTTTATTTGGTTTCAGTTGGTCTAGAGACAAGCGATTGTCTCGCGAGTGCTTAGGAGATGTGTCTCGCTCTAGAGACAGGCGATTGTCTCGCGAGTGCTTGGGAGATGTCTCCCGCTCTATGCTTGTCCGCCGAGACTCACGCGAGGTCTGTTGCTGCAGCTGCTTCGGTTGCTGTTGTTGTTGTAGCTGAGGTGGGAGTGGTTCAGTCGGCTGTAAAAGTGACGAATGCGCGCGTTGCGCTTCTTGACCCACTATTGGTGGAAGGAAAAATGTCTTTCGCTCGTCCAAGGAGTTAAATTTAAATTGAGGGTCTTCCAACAAACTTCTCCCTGGCACAGCGCCGCCCATGGAAAACTGTCTTGGTAAATTCTTTCCTATCTTTGAATGTTTCAGATGGTGGAAATCGCCCTCGATGTACCTGAAATAAAATAAGAAAAGTTGCACGATTATTAAGTTTAACTTGTGTACCTACAAACCTAACAATGCTGCTTCGTGCTTTGGCATCGGATAAAAGAAAGTTACTGTTTTCATTAAACGCAACTAGATTTTAATTCATAGAGCACTGCGAGGAGACATAATGAAGTTCAAATCGCTTTGAGAGCATTGAAGTCCTAAGTCAAAGCTAACACCTCAGACTGATCTAAATACTATTAGAACAGTTTAGTTTTGAGGTCTTTTGCATTTAGGGATGAATGTAATCTGTCTAAGCATGATCTGTTCTTAATGGAGAGCGAGCTCTCTTGAATTTTGGCCTGTATTCTTTTAAGGTCCTCTAGTGGAAAATACCGAAGGAAATGCGCAGCACTGAAAGAGATGAATCCATGGAGCGCGGGTATTTTTTTGGACTTATGGAGTGGTCAGTTCTCTAAGACACGAGAGCTTTTCATCTAATGGATGTAAAGTAACAAAGTATGTTTACTTCGTAATCGCAATGACACACACATACATATAGATATTTAATTTTAGACACTCGTGATGCCTGCATTATCATTTTCAAATTCATCCAAACAAGTTCACATTAAAAGTTTAACATTGAAAAACCCAGCTCTCCCATTTCGTATAGGTTGAAGTGTGTTATGATATAACAAGATCATAAAGATTGTGACTGTATCCCATAACAAGAAAAATATATTTAACAAATATACGAAGTGTAATTGTATCAACTAATTTGGATCAGTTCTGTCATTCAATGTGTACTAGATCTCTAGACCAACAACAAACACCTAAATCTGTGTGCGAGTAGAAATATCTCTACCAGTTGTTTTTGTTGAGCGCTTTTTCATCCTTTTTAGCTTTCTCTATGCTGTGATCTGGACCAGTTCGGAAAAGGGGGTGGGGGTGGAGAGAAAGAAAAGGTTACCTGGGGGAATTAATTTTACCGTAATCGGGGCTTAAAAGCATTTGCAAAAAATAAAAGCAGGGGAACGACCCGAATTTGAACTCATGGCTCACGCCTCCTCAAGCCAACATATTAACCACTCTGCTAATGAGGTGCTTATGACTATAGAAGATTTTATAGCTATGTATTGTTTGTTTCAAACGTACTTCGAGGCGGCGGCCTATAAAGAGGACTAATTCAGTTTATACCACTTCACCACTTCAGTCAAGTACAATTTCTTTCCCTTGTTCGAGATACCAAACAAAAAAAAACATTATTAATAGTTAACTAATTGGTAATTTATTTTATTGATTCTTGTGTTGTCAGGTAAAAGATATAATTGTGTGAAATTTCAGTTTGATCCGAGATTGAGTATGGAAAAAAAAAAGTGTACCAAAATTTTTACCAGACAAAGTCAGTTGATAGAAGCTTCGTAAAAATGTATTAAAACGCGTATAAGTTTGTTTAGTACTATTTCGGTACAGCATTCGTGGTAAACCATTTGAACTATCCCTCTACTGCTTAGAAACACAATTTGTCATCTCGACGTCGAATTGTGTAGCAATAACATGAAGAGAACTTTCAAATATGACCTCAGAGCAGTGGACACCAGTTGGGAAGATGCAACATTACTAGAGACTCATTTTCATGGAAACAGCTAGCAGACAAAGCGCCAAACAATCAAAGTTAATTACTCTATACACTAATGTCATTTGCAAATAGCCTACATTTTCATAGCCATTTTTTTAAAAATATATATGGTTTAAGTTAAATAACTTAAATTACATACTTGTTATTAGGCCTATTGGATTAAATAAATTTATTAAAAAATGCTAATAAATAAATTTCAATCATCAGCTTGAGTATTACAAATAGAAATAGCCTGCCGATGGTTGATTGTAAGGATTACTGTTTCATTTCCTAAATATAGAAATTTTCTAGAGAGAATCCCTAGCCAACACAATGCCCCAACAGTAATACTATTACAGAAGTGTGGACTGAGGCGAAAATAGAATGGATCCAATAAGATCTCAAGGTTACAGAAGTGAATGCTTGCATTAATTGTGTATGACACTGAGCTGACATAGACTTCCTGTAGCTATGACACTGGAGCGTGATGGTCCAAACTCATTCACGCCCATTCTAATTTAGATGGAATACAATAAGGTCAAACTTCATCCTTCGGTGTTTATGGGGTTATTGCCCCTTCAATTACGTGACCGAATTTTAATTTGTCAATGAAAGCTTGCTTTTATGTATTGCAGGGGTTCTCAACCTGTGGGTCGCGACCCCCTAAGACCATTGAAAATATGGATTGTTATTGTCTATTCCTCTATTGATGTATGTATGTGTGTGTGGGGGATTGTAAAAGGGGTCGCCGAGCATAAAAGGTTGAGAACCGCTGATGTATTGCATCGTAAGAAAACAGTTGATCCCACATTTCTCTAAGAATATTTACTAATTAAATTAAAAACATTTGTTACATTTCTGCCTGTTGTAGGGATTTGTTTATCAAACAGCAGAAAGCTTTTCTTTAATTAGCTTTTAATTATATAAGATATTCTTAATCCGGTATTGACCAAAGTGACTGCTACATATTGATAAAACAAAATTATAGGGAAACATTTAAAACCTTAGCAATGCAAAAAAAAAAAAAAAAAAAAAGGAAGACTGTAGTTAAAGTGCCATGAGAAATAAAAAGTGGTCTATTTAAAAAAAGCTGTACTTCTGTAAAAAGTAAGAAAACGTAGAAAAGAAGAATACATTGCGATGAAATCCTGCTGGACCAAACATAAAAAAGAGGCGCTTTGGCCACTAGGGCTTTTTCATTTACTAAGAAGATAAACAATGAACACAAAGTATAAGGGTTAGGGTTGAGACATTTCTGTTCATACATTTCAAATTGTGGAGTTGATCTAAGATAGATGAAACAATTTACTGACAAACACTAACATGTTTGGTAACCATATTAAAGGAGGCCAACTACCAAGCAGTGCACAATGAACACTGAGAAAAATGGTCCACATATAGGGCAACAAAGTCGCATGACTCAGAGGCGGCTTTAGCTGGGGACCTGGGCGAACGTATTAATAAATAATAATAAATTTAGCTTTTATATAGCGCTACCCTCATGCTTATAGCATGCTCAGAGCGCTATGGTCCAATCTCAGTTGTGGACAAGATGGGGGGGGGGAGGAGGGGGTATCTGGGTGAGGTTTTCCGTGCCGCCTTTAGGAGGGGCCGACACAATGTGTTAGTGTAGAGTAGACTAACCCTAACATTGTTTGGTGATTGGCTAGTTAGTTTAAATCCGACACTGAAGGGCGTATTTATATCCCATTTTGATACCATAATAATCATGTCAAGAGTTTTCATGGTACTTGGTGTAGCTGTCATGAAAAGCTCCTAGAAAATTAAGTAAAAATTCCTGATTTATGAGAACTGCATCAAAGAAAATTACAATTCTTTCTATAACGTATTTCTACAGTACATTAGAAAGTGTGGCAGAAGCCCCGAATTTTAGTATGGAGGATAACCAGATGGGGACAAGAAATTTCGTATGGCGGATGCGGGTGCTGTTGCCCCACTCACCACCCACAAGGGCCGCCTTTGAAGAAGATATCGTGACCAAGTGACCAACACAGATTACAACAATAGGTCTACTGGACTCTCTTCTTTTGTAGGGCAAAAATGGAAAGAAGTGGATAGCGTTTTGTGCTTAAAAGTGGATAGTATACAAGTGATGTGCCCAACACACAAAAGAAACACTTATCAAGCAGAAATGTGCCATTTTAAGTTATACTTTTATGGTAATCTCGTACAGCGTTTATTAAAAAAAAAGGGTGCATTTTCTGTCAGAATTTTTTAAAAAGCGGAAGTCGCCACTGGCAGAGCATGCGCACTGCAGCGCACACCTTCGAACTTTGAACTCCACGTTTGAGCTTGACCTCATCAGATTGTCCAGCTGGAATGATACTCGCCTACTTCCGCTTCCGGCGTTGCCGCCATTTTGACTTGTCTTTGACGAAGTAGCAGCAGTCCCTTGTGCCGAAGTAGTCTCTGTTTCGTCGACCTGGGTGTAGAAAGTGCTGTGCTGGTCTCCGAACTCATCTGTTGAAAAAATGAAACAACACACATTTTAGAAATAAAACACATTGCGTCCACTATTCTTTAAATTTAATTATTTCTCGTGAGCCTAGCATTTGTTTGATTTTTCAAGCAAAATATTTCTGAATGACAATTACTTTGACTAAAGGCTACTAAATCCATATTAAAGGACTGAGGATAAAATCTTAGGCTACAAGCTAAATCTTACGGAACAATCGCTACACAGTATGTAAAGTCATCAAACGGCCAATAGTAAAGTACCTACTTAAGATAGGCCTACTTTGTTTTGTAACAATAAAAAGGACGAGTGTATATATAGTGTACGTTTACGGCCCTTGGGGCGATCATTTAGCCTTTGCACCTCCCCCTCCAGCTATAAATGAACATGAATGTAGGTCTTGGTGGCAAAAATGTGCTGAAACGAGAGGTCAGGGGCTCTAATCCCAGTGTGGATTTTAACGTCTTGTAACGCAGTTTTAAGATGAAATGTAAAATCATCAAGTCATTGTGCTAGCTACATAATCCTCCTAACTGAGGATCTAAGATAATACATCACGAGCTCTTTAAAGGGCTGCTATCACATCACATAGTCACGTGACTAAAGGTTTATTTCAACGACGAATGTTTTAGTTTGAGTTCATTTGTTTGTCGTATGTCCATATGTGTTCAAGTGACATCGCTCCTTCTTGTGTTCAAGTGACATCACCCCCTTCTTGTGCTCAACTGACATCGCTCCCTTCTTGTGTTCAAGTGACATCACCCCCTTCTTGTGTTCAAGTGACATCACCCCTTCTTGTGTTCAAGTGACATCACCCCTTCTTGTGTTCAAGTAACACCTTCCCCTTTTTGTGACATCGCCTCCTTCTTTCGTTCAAGTGAATTCGCCCCTTTTTGTGTTCATGTGACATCGCCCCCTTTTTGTGTTCATGTGACAGTAAAAGTAAAAGTAAAGTTTTCAGACCTTGTGGTCTATAGGGCAGATGATGTAAATGTCAGGTACCCATTAAAGCGACTCAGAGGCGCCCGAAGATCCCGAAATTAAAAATCCCAGTCTTCAATAGGATTCGAACCCCGGACCCCAAAAGTCTAGGGCTTTACCGCTCAGCCAACGTGCCTCCTTCCCCTTTTTGTGTTCAACTGACATCGCCCCCTTCTTGTGTTTAAGTAGGATTTGTGGACGAGAGGCTAAATACGCTTGAACGTGGCTTGGGGCTCGAGGCACCTAAAAGAGACCACCTCCCCCCCCCCCCCCCCACTGGTCCACGAATGAGATCGGACGATACTGCTCTGAGTATGATATAAAAGCAGGAACGTTGCGCTACATAAAAGCTATTTTTTTTTTAAAAGTGACATTGCCCCCCTTCTTGTGTTCAAAGTGACATCGCCAAATCTAGGTCTAAAGAGCCTTCGCCCAATCTGGGTTTAAAGTGTCATCGCCCAATGTTTAATCAAAATGACATCGCTGTGTTTTTTTTAAAAAAAGCTTTGTGTTGAATGCTTTCTTACAGACCACAACAAAATCAGACTTACAGACCACAGCATAATCAGACTTACAGACCACAGCAGAATCAGACTTAGAGTTAGGTCCTCCCGCGCCGTTCGGTGCATTGGGCGGCAAGCTGTCTCCATAAAGATCTGTCACTGGCAATGTCTGAAGCCTCCTCCCACCTGGTGTCCACTGTTCTGAGGTCCTCCATGAAGGTGTGTCGCCAAGTAATACGAGGACGTTCCTGTTTGCGCTGTCCTCGTTTTGGTTTCCATGTTATCGCAACTCTTGGTGTGCGTAATTCATTTTGACGTAGAACATGTCCCGCAAACCTCATGCGACGCTCAGTCACAACCTCACTAAGTGTTCGACTCCCAGTTCGGCATAGGATTTCCTTGTTTGAGACCCGATCTGTGTAACTGAATCCCAAAATCCGTCTCAGCCATCTCTGTTGAGCCACATTTAGTCATTTCTCAATTTTGACAGATGACTTCCACGTCTCACATGCATTTGTAGCAGTTGGAATGACGATTGTGTTGAGAAGGTGTATTTTTGTCTCGAGTCCAATGGCTTGGCTAGTCCAAATAGGCTGCATCCTTTGGAAAATGTTCCCTGCCTTTCCTATTCGGCACGCTACATCATGGTAATCATCTCCATCATTTGTTATGATGCTGCCAAGGTACGTGAACTTGTCCAGCTCTTCAAGCTTTGACTCGCCAAGTCTGACAGGGACACCCTTTGCCTTATATCCCACTCGCATAATTTTAGTCTTATCCAAGTTTATGCGGAGGCCAATTTTGGGTGCCTCTCTGTCTAGGCTCTCCGTCATTTCTTGAATGCATTTATTTGTAGCCCCGAGTAGTGCAACATCATCAGCAAAGTCCAAGTCCGTCAATCGGATTTGTTCAATCCATGGAATACCAAAGGCAGTCTGGTTCATTGCTCTCCTCATTATGTAGTAGATGGCTAGGAGGAAAAGGAAGGGAGATAATGCACCTCTGTCTCACACCTGTCTCGATTGTAAGAAACTCTGTTGTTCCATCTTCTGTTTTAATGCAGCAACTAGACTGACTGTAAAGGTGTCGTAGGATCTGACGAATTTTTCTGTGCTACGGTATTCTCTAACTATTTTCCATAGTGATTCTCGGTGAACACTATCAAACGCTTTTTTGAAGTCCACGAAACTGATCGTTAGCCGTTGTTGGTACTCAAGACTTTGTTCTATGATATTTCGTAGAACGAAAATCTGCTCTGTACATGATCTTCCTCCTCGGAAACCTGCTTGTTCTTCTCTGAGCCTTTCATCTACAGACTGTTGAAGCCGTCTCAACAAAACAGTGCTGACTCAGGGACTCTTGAAGTTCGCCAACAGAGATTTAAGAGATCAGTCATTCTGTTAACAATGCACTGTCCCCCATAACTTACAGACTTACAGACCACAGCATAATCAGACTTACAGACCACAGCAGAATCAGACTATCTCAATATTAAAGTTTTTAGAACATGCAGGTTATTCATCAATTGGTGGATTGTCACAAAAGCTGTCTTTCTATTTTTCAACCATTTCGTAATGCGACGCTCATGTGGTTGTGACATTTCATCTAACAACCGAACGGAATCCCAGCTTATTAGCAAATCCGATAGATTGAAAATAGATATTTCAAAGCAATTGGAAAACTATCTGAAGTAATGGGGAGATGACTCCGGCTGTGTGCGTCATGCGTTGCTAGGCAAAGGGAAGCAAGTGTCGCTGGAGGGGACATAACCGTGTGGGTTTGTGGGATTGCGTTGAGAAACACAACAAAAAACACGAGCTCCAACGTCTGCTTGTGTTCACTGAAGAAAGACATGAGAATTGGATGACCGGTATTCAATCAAAACACAGACTTTCTAACATTAACTGTCACTCCAACAAAAAGCAATATAATGTGTGACGTTAAATAATTTTTATGTGATTAGAATAAAAAAAAAAATTAATATAGACTAAGGGATAGCTAAAGGTAAGGTAAAACACAAGCTATAGCTTAGGGCCCCCACTAACTTAGGGCCCCCACTAACTTAGGGCCCCCACTAACTTAGGGCCCCCACTAACTTAGGGCCCCCACTAGCTTAGGGCCACAACTAGCTTGGGCCCCCCCAAATATTTTCAATCCATTTGAAGAGAGGGCAAAAACAAACAAACAAACAACAACAACAACAACAACCTTACGTTGATTAAAATGGGCCCGTTGTTATTTTATTATTATTTCTCTAGGCTATTAATAGTTCTAAGCTGACTACTGCAATAACAATGAACATAGACTTTTGGTTTACGTACTGGCAAACATAATACACGTAACATTTGAATTTTTGAGGTAACATCGGCTATAGATAATGAAAATGAAATCTATCTATACATAACCTTGGTAATCATACGCAGCCTATTTGCACTACGTGGTTGAGAGGTACAGTTCCATTAGTAATAAGTAGGTCAAATACATATTCACATTGTGACAAACACAAATTTTTCAGAACTTATCAACCCTTTCTTCTCCTGCCATTGGTCAGGATTGTGCTCAGGATTGTTGGTTTAAAGAATTAAGAAGCAGCTTTCAATTAATTTTAAAAAAATGAAACTTCGGATTCTTTAATCATCAAATGTCATCATCTAATGACATCAGGAAAACCAAAAGTTAGATTTAATTACTTGAAACAGGTTTAATGAGTGCCTTGCAGTCTTCCCATACATCGGTAATGTTTTTACTAAGGAGTTTTCTAGTCTGAGTAATGCGAGACAGAGAAATATGATTGTACATTAACAACTCTTCACCTTAATTTTGATTCGTAGTTGTGCTGACATAAATACTTGTTTTTTGTTTTTACTTAACTGTCTTACATTGTGTGAAGTGTGGTTTCACTTTCACTTTCAAAACAAAACATCAGAGGAACGTGACGAAATTAAATATTACGTCACTGCCATGTCATCTGGCTTTTTACGTTGTTCTATAAGTCAGTGACCCTGTTGTATGTATTCCACACAGAGTAGTAACACTTTCCGTGCGGGGTTAGTCTCAATTTCAAGGAGTAACTTCCATAGTGCCGACTAGAGCCGTGTTACTCTCAGGAATTAACTTGGTATATAGGGTAGTTTATTTCATCATCCTTATCATTCAAGAAGAAACCTGAAAAGAGCACTGAAAACAAAGGAAACCATAAACGTGTCTAAGAAAAGTTTCACGATTCAGATGATTCATACAAAGATACAGCAGTCGAAGAAGTGAAAATGTCTCTTGATGAGAGAAGTAGTGCTGAAGAGACTCCAGGGGAATATGTGAAGACACATTATTTATCACCAGAAATTCAAAATGAGTTCATAAACTTGATGACCAATAAAGTTAGGGAATCAATTGTTAGGAAAGTCAAGCAAGTTTGTTACTTTTCTCTGATACTTGATTCCACCCCCAGATGTTTCTCATCAAGAACAAGTCTCTCTAATAGTTCGTTACTTGAATGTTGATACTTTCGAAATAAAAGAGTCATTCATTGGTTACTTTCTAATTTTGTAATCTGATGGACAACATTATGACCAACTTGTTCTGAAAACTCTTAAAGACATTGGACTGGACTTTGATGAGTGCAGAGGTCAAACCTATGATAACGCAGCCACAATGAGAGGCCATTTGTGTGGCCTGCAGAAACGTCTCAGACATAAATCCAAAAGGCAACATTTCTGAACTGTGATAATCACTCTCTCAACCTGGCAGCTCTTCATTCTGCTGAAATAGATCCAACGATTCTCAAATTTTTTTTAATTTTCCGAACTGTACAAGAATTGTTCAACTTTTTTCCAATTCACCCCAGAGATAGGTCAAACTGAAAGAAGCTGGAGCTGGGAGTTTAAAAAAGGAGAGTAATACAAGATGGTCCTCAAAGCTACGTCGGCTTTTTCCTTGCATCTCGACAAAATCATCAAGCTGTTGGAGAAACTTTCTGAATCAACAACTGAAAGAATGGACAATGCACAGAATCTTCTTCATGCAGTGGAAAATTATGAATTTTTCGCTTATCTGGAATTCTGGTCAAATCTCCTGCGCCAAATCAATATAGTTGAGAAGATACTAAAAAAGTCTGGACTGCACATATGGGAAGCTGCTGAAGAAATTAAAACCTTTTCATGCTTTCTGCAAAATGATAAGAAACTTACGAAACTGATCACCCAATCCATCGAAAGAGCAAGAGCAGATAGTGAATGTTATGGATTTGATGTAATCAAAACAACCAGAATAAAGAAAAGACTTGATGGGGAGCTGAGTTCTGAGGTAAGACTGTCAATAGAACTGCAATTCAAACGCGTTGCGACGGAAGTTCTGGGCAGACTTCATATGGAGATAAAGGACAGATTCTAAAGGCTGGAAAACCTTGTGGACACTTTGGGTTTCTTCTTGAACCAAGACACCTTTTGAAGTCTATGGATGATGACATGCTGATGAAAAACTGTGTTACTTTTCCCTGTTTGATGAAATACAGGCAAATCGCTTGTTCAATGATGTAATTGATGCACGAGCACTTTTCATCAACAAACCAGTGCCACAATCACCAATTGACATATTTAGGTAGCTGGCTTCATATGGTAATGATGTGTGCTCAAACCTTGCAACATCCATTCGAATATTGCTGACTCAGGGCACTTCCATTGTGTCATCTGAGAGATCATTCTTAAAGCTCAAGTTAATCAAAAACTATCTCAGGAGCACAATGACGCAAGAAAGGCTTAGTATGGTTTTATTGTCACTGGAGTCATAAATATTAGACACTATTGATGTAGATGATGCTATAGAAGCCTTTGCTTCAAAGAAAGCACGACGTGAAGTGATATGAATTTAGATTTGTCACTTGTGCATTATTTTGCAAATAAACAACGGTATTATTCATTAAAAGAAACTTAATGATTATTTCTTGTTAATTTTATTGATATACTGTACCAATTTGAACGTGGGGTGAAATATTTATGAAGTAGATTATCTCATGTCATAATGTCGAATGTCAAAATTAAAAGGAGCCCCCCAAAAGAGGTTAATCCCCCCGGGCCTCCAAATCCCTAGCTACGCCTTTGAGTATCATTATTGAAGCAAACTTTAGAATTTCAGTTTTTGCCACTTGTGAAGCAATTGTTAACTTTTGGAGAATGCGCAGACCATTGGGAAATGGGTTGACTTTTGAATGCATGGACCATCCGAGAATGCATTGATTGTTTGGGAATGCGTTAAATGTTGGAGAATGCGACTATCGGAGAATGCTTTGAATGTTGAAGAATGGTTTGCTTGTTGAAGAATGCCTTGACTATTAGAAAAAGCAATGACTATTGGAGAATTGCAATGGCTACTGGATAATGTCTTGACTATTGGACAATGCAATAGCCGGTGAAATAAACGTTATTCTGGTTGAGCATGAGTTGACTAATTGAGCATGAGTTGACTAGTTGAGGCAGGCAACCCGTTCAATGCTCTAATGGTACTAAGGAAGAAGGAACCTGCGCGAATTAGTCCTAGCATACGGAATAAGATTTGTACCTTTATCTTGTGCATGGATCTTTTTTGTTTTAAGTTGTGTTTTGTATTTGTAGGTTATGGTTCAATGTCTTATGTATTATCGCTACCTTAATTTTTAGTCTTCTGATTGAAGTGTCTCTCAGTTTAGTGACTTTACTCACGGGCGTAGCAGGGAGGAGGAAGGTTGGGGTTTAACCCTTTTTCTGAAATAAAATCACCCCTCACCCAGGAAAAAAAAAGAGTGGAGTTTTTTAATTAGTATTTTAAAGGCTTTTTTTTTATTGGATGGGAGTTTTGTAGTTCAACTTTCCCCAGCCCAGGTGTGTGAGTTGGGGGAGGGGTTGAGGTGAAAGCCTCCCTTCAATACAAAAAAAAAGTAAAGCAAAACTACAGTCACCAAATTCCATGGGCGTAGTCAAGGGGGGGGGGTTGAGGTTCACGCCCACCCATTCCTATTTTCGGTCCCTTAGTTTACTGTTTACCCAATGTATTGAAATAATCAAAATATGTTTATGTATGTAATAAAACCTAGAAATACCTTTTGGAAAATCAGACCGGAAGTTAGTTGTCTCCGTGGCGCCTTCCTGTTCGCTAACACGATCTGGAAGTCTGACACAAAAAGCAAGTCATATAAGCATGGTGGGAATGAAATTGTACGCCAGTACATAAGTTAAAACTAGCTTCTTTAGCCGAATTAATATGTCAATAGATATAGATTATGCTAGCAACTAATTTTTGTACTGTGCCAGTATGTTTACTCTGCCTTTTCTTTGTTTTTTTTGTTTTGTTTATGTTACATTCGAATTGTCATTATTTTTGGTTAGATAAGAGTTGAATAATTTCAAATGTATTACCTGAAATCGACTGTTTTCCTCGGTGTTTGGGGAACGTCAAAGGAATAGGAGCTTGGATCTGAGAAGATATCAGAGTTGATAGTTTCGTATCTTTGTAAAGCTCGCAGTGTGTTGTCAGAAACGTTCTCTCTGCTTGATGTGCTGCATTAAAGGAAAAAAAAAAGATCTACTTGATTAATCACAGATAGTCTAATACATAACATCCTAATGTTCTAATGTATCGCAAACAATATGCACTGGATTGGTCCTAAACAAGGATTTGTTACTCAATATTATCAAAGTCTTTCTGCATATAGATATCAATTACGGTGAATGTTCTAAGCAGAATTGGATTTTAACTTCACAAGGCCCTAAGCTATTTGACTTATGGGTCCACTTGGAATGAACTTGTGGCAATTTTTCCTTTGCTTTTTCTTTAAAATGATAGAAAATATTCGAGGCACATTTTTTTAATTACTAAGCTAGAGCTTGTATTACCTCTTGGAATGATATTTTGGATTTGAGCAGGGGTCCGCAGAAAGATGAAAATTATGTACAATTAAAGTTGCTTCTCCGCTAAAAGCCAGTTTATCCGATCAAATAATCTGGCCCTATCAATTGCGGTGCCCTATGCGAAAACGGATTGCGCGGGGCCCAGTCTGGATGAGGATAATGATAATAAGTAAAAATCAATATTTTTAATTAGAAAATAAATGTATCTTTGCATTACATTTTTATTAAAATAAAAGCTGACAATGTCGTTTTTTTTTTATCGCGCGTAGTATTAGCATTTTCTAGATTGACTGACACCCAAAATGACAATTTTTGTCTATCTTTAAAGAGATTTTTATGAGTTTTCGAAATATTTTCAGAAGCACCTAGAAAATCAGGAGGCCGCGGTTATAATGGTATAATCTAATAATTTACACCTATAATTAGCGCGTGGCCTATGAAAGTGCGGAGCCCACTGAGGCCGCATAAGTTGCAGTAGCCTATGGCCGGCCCTGTTTATTACGTACTATTCTATGACGACCTAAACCACATGAATATTCCCAACATAGTGTTGAACCCTAACCGCGTGAACAAACTCAGATCCCATCACAAATGAATCGACACTAATACAGGAGCAGCTTATTAAAATAACCACAAACGAGGAACTTAAAACATTGTCTGAACAGATTCCAATATTTCACATTCGGGCTAGGCTATATAAAAGGATCCTGGAGTACAAAAAGTTTGAGAACCTCTGGATTAGAGTAATGGTTTGGCTTCGTATATGACACACTCCAATGGCCGCTTCTGCTCTCACATTCATTTTCTAGCTATTTATTTGTGACCCCAAAGCGTCATAATCAACAAGCTTGACCAAGTTTTGTTTTCTTGCTTTGTTTCTTTAGTTTCCATAAAAAGTGTTTTTGTTTTTAACTCTACAACTTGGAAAGTGCTAGACTGGACCGCAAGAGGGCGACAGAACGTGTGGCTGACGTCATGGAGGCCAGGGATCGACCTGTACCCTAGGAACGTCCATTTCCCTTCATATCCTGCTGGAGGGCTGACAGAGAGCCGGGGCGCCGATGTTAGTAAGACTGTGAGGGATTAACTTAAGGGAAGGGGGGGGGAGTGTTAGAGCGAATGAAAAGACCACAAGGGGAAAGTTTCAACTCGATTGTCTCCCTTGTTGATTTCCTTCAAGCCAGAACAAAAAGTAACCTATTTGTTCCAGATCATTCGCCAACAGTTCAATTTAACCTATTTGTTCCAAATCATTGGCCAACAGTTCAATGTAACCTATTAGTTCCAGATCATTGGCCAACAATTCAATGTAACCTATCTGTTCCAGATCATTGGCCAATGTAACCTATTTGTTTCAAATCATTCGCCATCACTTCAATGTAACCTATTTGTTCCAAATTATTCGCCAACAGTTCAATGTAACCTATTTGTTCCAAATTATTCGCCAACAGTTCACTGTAACCTATTTGTTCCAGATTATTCGCCAACAGTTCAATGTAACCTATTTGTTCCAAATTATTCGCCAACAGTTCAATGTAACCTATTTCTTCCGAATTATTCGCCAACAGTTCAATGTAACCTATTTGTTCCAAATTATTCGCCAACAGTTCAATGTAACCTATTTGTTCCAGATTATTTGTCAACACTTCAAGGTGAACGCTTTTCTTCGGTAATTCATTTTGCTATATTAAACAAACTAGTTCTATATTGTTTGAAATGTTGTAATGTCTTGTTGACACCGGAGAATATTATTAGTGTGTGTGTAGTGGGGTGATTATAGTTGTGAGGAGAACGTTAAATGATGAACACTATACGTAGCCGGAGATATTAGAATTGGTGAAGAAAATAAAATCCTCCTCAATGCTTGCAGAATTAAATCATTGTAATTTAAATCCTAGAATTTATATACACAGAAGTCTAAGCTGGAAGACGGAAAATGATTTTAATTTCAAAACCAAATCCACAGAAGTAAAAAAAGAAAAAAAGGTTTCCCTTTCAGACCTTGTGCTCCATAGGGCAGATGATATAAAGGTCATCTGTTTCTGTGGCCTACGGCTAACGAGGGTGTCATGTGGCCAGCACAACGACCAACCGCCTTTGCTTTCCCCAACTAATGTCAGGTACCCATTAGAGCTGGGTGGACTCAGAGGCACACGAAGATCCCTAAATTAAAAATCCCAGTTTTCACCAGGATTCGAGCCCCAGACCCCAGTTTGGAAGCCAAGCGCTTTACCGCTTAGCCACCGCGCCTCCACAGACGTAACTTAATATTAAATGTACAACTTAACGAACTTCTAACTTGTCAACTGTATGTGTAATATTTTTGACCAAGACAGAACTAGAAAGAATCTCCATCATTGGAAGTCATGTTAAATTTTGGTTTTAATTAATCTTTCTAGTCTACTTAGTAAAACCATGGTAAAACGTAGACAAAGTGGTCTGGAATAAATATGCAGCTTGGTTTCAGAACCGGATGTCCCGGGTTTGAATCCTGGGGAAGACTGGGTTTTTTTCAGGATCTTTAGGGCACCTCTGAGTGCATCCAGCTCTTATAGGTACCTGACATTAGTTGGGGAAAAATAGAGGCTGGCCGCATAACACCAGAAGCAGATCACCTTTACATCATCTGCCCTATAGACCGCATAATCTTAAAGAGAACTTTACTTTTTTTAAGGTAACTAATAGAGTTTAGCTATTTCAGGGGTCGTAGTGTTCTCACTATGAGCAAGGTTTATGATGTGATGGTGAATTGTAGTATAGATGTATCAAGTAAGATCGAAACTATTAAAGCACTTCGAGAGAGAAAGAGAGCAGAAAGAAAAAGAACGTGAGATAGATAGATAGATAGATAGATAGATAGATAGATAGATAGATAGATAGATAGATAGATGATTACGAGTTTAACAAGGATCATCTGTTGCCATTTATATTTTCCTTATTACGTCACAGATAAGTACGCTCCCGCCTCCCCACCATCCCCTGACTTATTGACATAACTAGCAGCTGGGTAACTAGAATGTCACTAGGTTACTAGCTAACTAAATTTAAACCCTCGTCTGCCAAGTTACTGGGTTATTGGGTAATCATGAGGACTTAACAAAACTGCCAGCATTGATTTTGTTTTCTCAAATTATATTCACTCGGCTCTTATAACGCGGGCTAAGTTATCATTGTTATTAGAAAGTGGGCGTGGCCAGATATGTGTGTCACATGATTGGGGTCCTGATATAGCTAGGCAGTAAATGGCATATGTTATATGTGTGTGTATGTTTACGCGTGTACGTATTGTGTCATACTGTTTATATTTTGGAATGTATGGGTACACAAGCGTGCATGTGTATGTGTACATTAGGAATTAATCATGAATTGCGTGTAACAGCTTTGGCACAGTAACGGATTGTTTAGACTTTAATAACAAGTACGTTTTATGGATTGTATATTAGATAGAGAGAAAAAGAGAGAAGAGAGCTAGAGAGAAAGAGAGAGAGAGATACGGAAGGAGAGACGTGAAAGAGAACAGAAAGAGTGAAAGAATAAAATGAAGTGTAGAAGGAACAAGGAACTACGCGAGTAGGTCACTGTTGGGAACAGCAATTGTTTGTTTTGGATGTTCCTTTAAAAATGGAATATTTTTTTTACATCCCAGTCCAAACGTCCAGCAGATCTGCCATTGACCATTGAGACGACAGTTTAGAAGGGCATTCCAGACCACCAAATTACCATCCAAAATATATAAAAGAAGATTGGAGAGAAATTTTTGTTGCCCAGAGATTGAGAGAAAGAGATAGAGAGAAAGACAAATACACAGAGAAAGACAGAAAGAGATAAAGAGAAAGACAAATACACAGAGAAAGACAGAGAGATAAAGAGAAAGACAAATACACAGAGAAAGACAGAAAGAGATAAAGAGAAAGACAAATACACAGAGAAAGACAGAAAGAGAGAAAGAGAAAGACAAATATACAGAGAAAGACATAAAGAGAAAGACATATACAGAAACACAGCGAAAGACAGACAATGAAAACTAAGAGAAAGACAGAGAAATAAAGAAAGACAAATGTGGAGACACAGAGAAAGACAAGGAAAACAAGACAAAGACAGATATAAAGAATAAGATAAAGGCACAGAAACATAGAGCTATTGAGAAACAGAGGTAGGGAGAAAGACAAAGGGACAAGAGGTAAAGACAGAGAAACAAATTATAAAGACAAAGATAAAGTGATAAAGAAAGACATAAGAGATAGCGATAAAAGCTAAAGACAGAGATAAAGATGTAAAGATAGAGTTGTATAAAGAAATAAGACAGATATAAAGAGACAGAGGTAGGAAATTAGATTTAAAGTGACGAATGCCTTGTTGTGTATAAATATAATCCGATAAATTTGATTACAAGTCATGTGTCAGTGATATATCCAACAGTAAATAATCTGTAATCTTATAAACACTTCCGGTATAATTACTGTCACCTCTAAACTATTTCACTATTGTTGCGTAATATTTATATATACATCGACTTCAAGACAAACAAAAAAACTCTATTGTCCTTGACATTAACAATCAATAAGAACGCCATTAAAGTTGATTACAAACTAAATATTGAGAACCTACACGGTATGCTTACTGAAAAGTTTTGAGTGTAGGGAAACACTTGGTGGGTTGGGGGTGTTCACTCTTTCTCTCTCTCTCTCTCTTTTTATATATACATATATATATATATATATATATATAATTTATATATATATTATATTTATTTTATTTTATATTTTTGTATGTGTGTGTTTCCAGCTACACTGACTAAAGTCAGGGGACGTAGCTAGGAATTTTCCATAGTTTGAGGGCCCTCCCTCAAATTCTCCCCTTTCTTCCCTCCACCCTAGCTACGCCACTGACCAAAGTCTATGTGAAATGTAATTCTCTCCTCTCCTTACAGTATCAGTCAATCGTGTTACTATTGTAGTAGGTAAATAGTCTATAATGTCTATAATAAACAAGCACTTGCTCCATGTTAAGCTAAGAATGTCATAATAAAATAAAACATTACGCGACTAAAACATCAATACATTAGTAGGCTATTACTTTACAAAACGGACTATTGTTATTTTAGAATACATGTTCCCAAAAAATCCAATTAAAGACAGGAGGGAGGAGGTAGACGACACATACAAACTGGAAAAAAATCTCTATCCCCCGGGTATTACATCAACCAGTGACACGATTAGCAAAAAGTCTATTTATCTCCCCCAAAGGGCAAATTGAGCCCAGTCGATCATTAAGTCTTGTAGTACCAGGGAACAGTCTTGTAAAAAAAGAAATAAGTTGCCGCATTTCCTTCTAGTGATAACAAATGAAACTTATCGTTCTTATAAAGTGAGTCTTCTGTTAAGATAACTATTCTAATTAAGCATTGTTGTGTAGGATGACCACTGGACATTTTAGTGACATTAATATGGAGAATTAATTGTCACAATGAACAGTAGTTTTCGATAACTACCTTAAAAGTAATAACATATTGATATAAAAACAACTTTAGGAATAACAATAGGAAATCATGCCAATTCTATATTATAAACAATGACAATGACATCTTCGATACCAGCTGACCTAACACATCAACTGTGCTCTTTCTAAGTAGATATCCAATAATATCAATATATTAATATATTTATTAATTTCACTAAATCTGACGCTGGATGAGGAGGACTCTTGAGAGTAAATTGGGACCGTTGTTTTTACAAAGTTCTGTCCGTCTGTCCGTCTGTCTGGTACAAATCTTGTACACGTTATTTCTTTCAATTCCTATTCTCGGATCTTATCTTCTTATATAATACAGACGTTACTTCAAAAATGGAGATGATTACGTCCTACGCATCATGCATTCTGTCATCAAATTGAAACTTCACACAATCATTCATAGCGAAAGACAATACACGAATCAATCAAAAAATTAACAAATTAGTTAATTAATTAATTAGTGGTACTTTTTTTTTAATTATAGAACGAGAAATAAATCTTGCAGTATTGAGATATATCCTGTAGTTATGCGGTTCTTTCCCTCATTTAAGCTTTGTATTTTATAAAGTATTTTTTTTGAAATCTTACATATTGCTATTTGATTGACGTCGAGAAAAGTTGATTGTAGCTGTAACTTGTTTGTATTGAAGAGAGTCAGCCTAAACAAAGTTCGCTTAGCATTTGCCTTATGCTATGTTACTGCCCCCTGTCTTTTCATAAGTTTCCCTGTACCGACTTATGACTGTGTGCTTACGGTGTCAGTTCATGACAACACATTCATTACAGATCAGAAGAAAACTTGCATTCTCAGGTCACGTGGCAGAAAAAAAAAGATTTGTATCTTTAGTTGGGGGAAAGGAGGATTAGAAGCATATCAGGTAAGTTTCAGTCCGCCATAGGCGGTGCTCACTAAGTTTGACCAGAATGAGGGGTAGGCCTAGTTCATCATTAGTTCAACCCAGTGGTGCAGCAGGACCCGCAGCCTGCAAGAGCCGGCCCTGCGCTGTTCAAGGAACGTGTTTCCGCTCATATTTCCGCTCAATATTGAGAGCTAATTGCTAGACAGGATTATTCGATGTCACAGAGTTAGAAGTGTTTAGAATTGAATGGACAACAAGTTAAGCCCTCCAAAAGCTTTGGCGCTGACGTCAGACTTTTTGTATGACGTCATCGTTAATGGGTTGTTTTTTTTCAAGACTCAGTTCCATCAAAACAGCAGTTCTTTGTGTGTGTGTGTGTGTGTGTGTGTGTGTGTTCGTGTTTGCCTGTTTGTTTCTTTGTTGTTGTTTCATTTCTTAGCAGAGCGGAAACAACGTTTTACGTGACGTCAGCTTGATTTCCTTGACACTTCAGACCAGGCCTACACGGATGGTCACGTGATTTCAAACAGGCGATCTTCTTGAGCGTAATGACGTCATCTGCCTTGAATGAAAACTGCCGAGATTAGCCTGTCTTGTTGACAATGTAGAGAAGTGACTCTAGAGACATCTGCTAAATAGTTCAAAACTCAGAAAAGTTTTGTTTTTAATGACATGAAAAACCTTCTACCTGGCCGACTGTCGTAATTATCATCTTTTTCTACCTGGCCCTATGGTCTGTCGTAATAATCATCTTTTTCTACCTGGCCCTATGGTCTGTCGTAATAATCAACTTTTTCTATCTGGCCCTAGGTCTGTCGTAATAATCATCTTTTTCTACCTGGCCCTATGGTCTGTCGTAATAATCATCTTTTTCTACCTGGCCCTATGGTCTGTCGTAATAATCAACTTTTTCTATCTGGCCCTATGGTCTGTCGTAATAATCATCTTTTTCTACCTGGCCCTATGGTCTGTCGTAATAATCATCTTTTTCTACCTGGCCCTATGGTCTGTCGTAATAATCATCTTTTTCTACCTGGCCCTATGGTCTGTCGTAATGATCATCTTGAATTGAAACCCTCCTCACCGCCACCCAACTACTAATACTTTTCCCATCAAATTTCAGGTACCTTTTAGGGTAGGGTGGACTCAGGGGCGTCATAAAACTCCCCAAATTAATAATCACAGTCTTCACCGAGATTCTAACCCGGTAAGCAAAACGCTTTACAGCTTAGCCGCCAAGCGATAAGGTTAATCAAAATGTGCCCTAAAAATTTTTTTACCGTAAAATTGGTCCTTAAAATGACTGGAAACGTTTTTCTTAAGTATATGTCAAAGTGTTTCATAACCCACTAGATATAGGCGTTGTTCTTTCAAATGCAGCCAATTAGATTTAGCTCTAACATTGTGAAATGGATGTAACTGTTCATTAGATCCGGATTTAGAATTTTTAAGACCCTAAGCTATTTAACATATCGGGCCCCGCGGTAATAAAATTAAAAAATAATAATTTTCCTTCGCTTTTATTTTAATGTTTGCAACTCTCCCTGGTTAAAAAAAAAGCTTTTGGGAGCCTCCTAGCATGTGTGTGTGTAAGGGGGGGGGGTCCTTTAGCAATTGCTTATGTTGTAGCATATAAGACCAGCAGTGCTGTTAATTGACATAGGCCAACTGTTTTTGTTTTTTGGTTGTACATCTACGAGACTTGAAAGAAGTAAAATGACCTTTTAGGTGTCATAATAGTATCACAGAAAAAACAGCTTCAATGTAATCTCCCATTCTGACCAGTAAACAATATAGGCTACTAAACATCGTTGTAATGGATTGATCAAGAAAATGTAGCCAGAGTTAAAATGATATAATAGTTGAGATAATATAATTATGACAATTTGGTTCGCAGTCATTTCAAGATTCCTATCATTATATGCTCATACAACATAATGTTAAGGGCTAATTTTATTTCTAAATAAGACTTACCTAAAAAAAAACATGGCGAATGTCTATAAGTACGTAGTTGTATAACTTGTATAAACCTTCATTTATTTATTTTTTTTACTTTCAAAACTTTTACTTTTTCTCCCACATTATTTGACACTTTCCCAATAATCTTGTTAAAACAGACCATTCCAAGAATCTGATGTGAACATGACTTTCCATAACACCGGCACACTCGAATCATTAGACTCGGGACAAGACATATATTCCGGAAACAGGCACCAGCGCATTCTATCCATATGGGAATTCTTTGAAGCTATTTGCTACCAGGCTAGTTCTCCCTCGGCGTTTTGCAGGGAAAAGATTTTATTTCTAAAAACTTTGTTATGGAGAAATTTTGGAAGAACGTGAAATAAGACAAATTGTTGAACTATTGTAGACAGACATTTAAAAAAAAAGAGTAATATTTTCGCTAATGATTCTACATATAATCAGAACAGGATATAGTGTCTATGTTTGTAACTTTAATAGTGTTTATGTTTGTGATTCTACTAGTGTCTATATTTGTGACTCTTACAGTGTCTACGTTCGTAACTGCGGCTCTAATGCCGTATATGCTTGTGACTTTGCCTATGCTGTTACTTTTACAGCACCTACTTTCGTGGCTCTCACAGTTCCAACGTTTGTGACAGTGCCTAATGTTTGTCACTCTAATCGTGTCTTGCGTTTGTAAACCTGAGCACAAACAAGCAAAATATAAAAACTATTTTTTTTAAAAGCAAAAGCTTACATAAGGGAATGAGCCACCCAAATTACTGCCATTGTATCGTACTGCAAAATGGATTTCCCTTTTTCTATATAAACAAAATTATTTGATAACCAAATTAATTAGCTAGTTCGTTATTTTTGTGGCTGTATCATGTGTTGTCATCGCCAACAATGGTGCAAGGTTTCAACTTGATCCCAGAAGGGGAAGTGGGGAGAACTAACGTGTAAAAGAATACTGTCACCCAGACAGACAGACGGAATGACTTTATATAATCTTTGTAAGAAGTCAAGGAGCCAAAGTTAGACAGGTTATTGTGTATTTCGGGATCTCTTGACGACATACATTGTAACGTTACAACTTCCCTGTGTAGAACACAATGATAACTCGCGTGCAGCTTTTCCATGGAATTGTGAAGAGTGCTCTAATGGGAGAGGGTATAATTATATATCAAATGACATTTAATATTTCGCAATTTAATTTTTGTTTTCATTGTGGTAACCGATAGTGCGAGTATCATAAGGAGACATCAGTGGAAATAATATCATGTAACTAGAGGACTAGGTCCTTCAAGAGATGAGACTTAGATCACTAAATTGTCAGCTTTATATCAAGGTACTATGGGTTTCAGAATTGATAGCAACGCGTTCGGGTTTAAATACAAGCTGATGGCTTTTTACCACATCTTCACTCTCCTAAGGTAAATCTCATCTTTATGGAAAATGAAAAAGTTAAACCCTAGCCAATGAAACAATGAGACTTTAACCTTCTTCCCTAAAGGCCCAGAGATCACGGAAATGACTTTTACTTATCGACATGCAAATATATTGAAACAGAAAATCCGGAATAATAGTCTACTTTTCTCTTAAGACGGTTCTTCATGAGTTTTGTGTTTTTAAATTAGTCGAATCATGGGAGAACTAGTTTCTAAAAATAGAAAACAAGTTCCATTCCAGCAAGTCGCAGTGTGATCTTGTTTTATGTTGGTACACGCCATTCTCAAGGGCTAGGTTTTAAAGGATTATCCACAGGCTACACCAGAGTCTAGAAATGGCGAATGAAAAAAAAGTATTTTGAAAATTAGACTAGTCACTACTAGATGACAATTAGACTAGTCACTACTAGATGACAATTAGACTAGTCACTACTAGATGACAATTAGACTAGTCACTACTAGATGACAATTAGACTAGTCACTACTAGATGACAATTAGACTAGTCACTACTAGATGACAATTAGACTAGTCACTACTAGATGACAATTAGACTAGTCACTACTAGATGACAATTAGACTAGTCACTACTAGATGACAATTAGACTAGTCACTACTAGATGACAATTAGACTAGTCACTACTAGATGACAATTAGACTAGTCACTACTAGATGACAATTAGACTAGTCACTACTAGATGACAATTAGACTAGTCACTACTAGATGACAATTAGACTAGTCACTACTAGATGACAATTAGACTAGTCACTACTAGATGACAATTAGACTAGTCACTACTAGATGACAATTAGACTAGTCACTACTAGATGACAATTAGACTAGTCACTACTAGATGACAATTAGACTAGTCACTACTAGATGACAATTAGACTAGTCACTACTAGATGATAATTAGACTAGTCACTACTAGATCCGAGCGAAAAAAAAAAAGACTATTACTTTAATGTCTACTGTTACTGTCATGACGTCAGTTTCTGTCACATTTTGAAATTTCAAACTTGTAAGTGAAAAGTTTTGGGCTGCAGGAGATATCTATGACGTCACGAGCCTTAATTCAAATAGAAATCATTAATTAACACTCTTTCTAGAATTTTGATATGATATTTAAGTAAAGTTTTCTTGATAAATCAAAATCAAAATTTGTATTTTCCACTTAGGAGAGTGCTGATAAAGAACGTATAACGCCCTCTACGCTCACTTGGTTAACATACATGTGTGGATAGTTGTGTGGTTTAAATAAAGACTTGATTAAGGAACACTATTTTTAATACAGTCATTACGTGAAATGCATTTTAATTTTATTTTATAGACGATTTCTCTTGTAGCATGTGAACCAAAAACTTATCAGCGAAAAGTTGGCAGTTTGGAACTAGTCGGATTCAAGCTTTGAACTCCTACATTCAAGAATTCCTCAACCGTTTCAAGCACACAGATAATCTATTGACACATAATAAAAGTCGTGTTTTTTTATTTTCACAACGATGAATCGAAACATAACTCGCAGCACATGACTATTTCAATAATTATATAGCCTAGAGCCCTAGATCCTAGTCTTCAATGGTGCCACTTAGATTCTATATTAAAGTTATCTATAATATATGAACAAAGGCCCTGAACGACTCACCACTCATACCTCACGTGAGGTGGTCGAAAAAAAAACGCGAAAATTTAAACTGTAACTACTAACCGTGTAAATAAAACAACAAAGCCATTTTCACAATCAAAACCGCAGCGGTTAGATTGAATAAAAACGACTTATATTTTCTAGCTCAGGTTGTTCCAAATATCCAAAACTGTAAATGAAAGAATCCGTCTTTGTTTATTTAAGCTTTTTAATAAATAATCTACTCGCCTTCAAAAATTATTTGCAGTTAAGCGTCATCTCTGGAAAACCAACTTGTTATTTTTTCGTATACTTTAATTTCAATTTCATGTATTTTGACTCGGAAATATCTTTAAAGAAATATAAGAAAAAAAAAATGTAGAACCAACGAAATCGAACAAATCCCATGAAGTTAGATCCAACGAACCCAGGAGATTCATTGTTAGTAACAGTTAATTGATCGTCTCGTTACTATCTAGCAAGGAGTAACCGTTAACCAACAGCACTTGAGTGACGGGGACATGATGGTTCTAGTCTTTCGTCAAACATTTGTTGTTTTTTTTTACTAAGGAAGCGTTTAAATGATCTTATTATCTGCTGGCATAAATGAATGAGTGTGGGCTTATGAAGGGGGCTTTTTGAAGGGGGCTTATGAAGGGGGCTTTAGGCTCGAGTCTTGACATTGTTATGGATAGGAAGGAAAGAGAAGTGAATTAAGGTACGAGGAAAGAGAAGTGCATTAAGGTACGAGGAAAGAGAAGTGCATTAAGGTACGTGGAAAGAGAAGTGCATTAAGGTACGAGGAAAGAGAAGTGCATTAAGGTACGAGGAAAGAGAAGTGCATTAAGGTACGAGGAAAGAGAAGTGCATTAAGGTACGAGGAAAGAGAAGTGAATTAAGGTACGAGGAAAGAGAAGTGCATTAAGGTACGAGGAAAGAGAAGTGCATTAAGGTACGAGGAAAGAGAAGTGCATTAAGGTACGAGGAAAGAGAAGTGCATTAAGGTACGAGAAAAAGGCGAATGAATTCATGGCAATGTGTTTCGACTCTGAAGATGAATGATGAGTGCAATGTCTCACATGACCACGCAAACCCAGTTGCCACCAGCATATTTGTCCACCAGTAGGAAACAAAAAGTTGTCTTCTGGCGGTTTATTTATCTTTTCTTTTCGTCTTCTGCTCCTGTCTTCAACAAGAGCTTTTCTTTAGGCATGATATGTGTGTCCCGTGGCCTTTTGTGAGAACTCTCCAACTTTCTCTTAGGCCATCTGCTGCTAGCTACTGTCCTCTGTGCCGGTGAGGGAGACATGGCGCCTGAGTTGGTCATCATAGTGCTAACGGGGGCAGCTCCGCGTCTTCTTTGACGAATGTAAAAAGGGGAGACAATGAAAGTAGGAGACAGGAATGCTGTTTGATCGGAAAATGTTTTGGTTTTATGATTTCTTAATGTAGCGAATTTTAACAAATGTTTTTTCCCCTAATTTGGATGACTTGTTCGTTACAGAGAAACAAATGGTAGAACACATTGGTCTAGCAAGTGATTGTGTTGGAAGACCTAGCCTCGGAAATGTCTCTTTTTTTAAGTTTTATTTTTGTCTTCCTTTTGTTTTCCATTGATCGCATGTTATATTAAAATTGAAGATTATTACATTCTAGTTCGAACATGCTTCAGGACGGTGTGGAATGGTGGCTACCAGGGTTTGAACCCGGGAACATCGAGACGACAGAGCGCATAAAACACGATATGACAGCCACTCGTTTAACATTTACCAGCTTGCGAATCATCTTTTTCTTCAAAACTGTTTGGCTATGATTAAACAGATCTCTAACACTATGTTAGCTGACCTATGACCCGGAAACAATCCATTGATCGCTTTAAACAACTAGCAGAAATCTAGTTCAACAACTAATGGCGGACAACTAATGCCAAGGTCAAACTTTTTTTCTTTTCGCTAAAAGTTTTTTTTTTTTTTTTTTAAAAAGGAAAGAAATTGATTGGATAACGCTTTGACGTCACACACAATCGTCTGCGATTCCGGTACAAAAAAAAGTTTCATATTATAGATGTAAAGAATCTTTGGGTGAATTCCCTTTGTGACATTGTCGCTAGTAAATGAAAACAACTTTATCGTGCTTGTTGGTAAATTATTGATTTCACTTTGTGTCCGAGAGTAATTGTCATTTCTTTATCGCGGCGATTTGAAATACATTGTTAGGCGCGCGTTCAGCGAATGGATATTGTCGAAATAAAATTTTACAAAAGATCAAAATCTGAAATACTTTGAAGAACGTTTTGTGCTTTCCTAGAAAATGTAGAGATAGACGGTTTGTACACAACTAAGCAAGAGTACTACATAGTTTTAAACACTTGTAGTCTGACTCGCTGTCCAATATTTGAATGAAGTCTATACTAGTCTTTCAGCTTTTTAAAATCATGAAAGAATACTTAGATCTATGTTTTTGTTTATTTGACAGGAAAGTACATGTAGTCAGTAAGTAAGCATTAATGGCCAACCACTAGAAATTGTTGATCATTTTTGTTACCTTGGCTCCATCATATCCAACACCCTACTGGATAAAGACATAAACAATAGGATAGCCAAGGCAATGGCCACCATGTCACGGCTGCAGAAAAGAGTCTGGGACAACATATTGCTGACTAACAGTACTAAAGCCCTAGTCTACCGGACCTGTGTGTTGAGCACCTTGTGGATGGAAGTGAAACATGGTCAACCTACTCATGACAGGAAAAAAAGCTGAATGTTTTCCACCTCCGATGCCTAAGGCGGATCTTTAAAATAAGGTGGCAAGATAAGATAACCAATGAGGAAGTGCTACAAAGAGCAGGGTGCCAGGACATCCGCTCTGTTATCAGCAGCAGACGCATTGGCTGGCTTGGCCACGTTCGTAGAATGCCAGAAGGTCGACTTCCACAGGACATCCTGTATGGCGATCTAATAGAAGGCAGGAGAGCCGCTGGTCGCCCACTTTTACGTTATACGGATGTATGCAAACGCGACATGAAGCTCTTCAAAATCGACACTGGCAACTGGAAAGAGGTGGTACTGGACAGATCCTCATGGAGGGAGAGCATAAAGGAAGGGTCAAAGATTGCAGATGTCATACACAACAGAAGCAGAAAGAAGGGTGAAAATGCAACGGCGCCTGGTGATTATATATGCCCAACTTGCGATCGCAGCTGTGTATCAAGGATTGGCCTCTTTAGTCACACAAGAAGTTGCAAAGGGAAAAGATCGTCTCTCGAGACGTAAAATGCCACAGAGACATGTAGTCAGAATTAACCGTCTTCTATGACACCAGGGCCTCTAACGCCGCTTTCCACCATCTACCTGTGAGCTTTACTTTAGAAAATTAAAGTATTAAGGGTTGTTTTTATTTATTGACGACAAAAGTATGTTTGATTATTGTGCATAACATGATTAAATGTGTATGTTTGTTAATTTACATTGGCGATGTCTTCGAGTCCGAAGATCAAGGATGAGTGCAGTCTTTTAGATGATCATATAACTCTAGCTTCAACTTGCATATGACTAAGTTACTGTGTGTTGTAACTGTCTCCCACATATACTTAAGATTAAGTTACTGTGTGTTGACTGTCTCACACATCGACTTAAGACTACTTTAATGTGTGTTGACTGTTTCACACATCTACTTAGGGCTACGTTACTGTATGCCTGTCTCACACATCTACTCAGGACTACGTGACTTTGTGTTGACTGTCTCACAGATCTGCTTAGGACTACGTTACTGTATGTCTGTCTCACACATTTGTTTAGGACTACGTTACTGTGTGTTGACTGTCTGACACATCTACTTATGACTACGTAACTGTATGTTTGTCTCACACATTTGCTTAGGACTACGTAACTGTATGTCTGTCTCACGCATTTGCTTAGGACTACGTAACTGTATGTCTGTCTCAATCTGCTTAGGACTACGTAACTGTATGTCTGTCTCACACATCCACATATGACTACGTAACTGTATGTCTGTCTCACACATCCACATATGACTACGTAATTGTATGTCTGTCTCACATCTGCTTAGGACTACGTGACTGTGTGTTGACTCTCACAATCTACCTTAGAAACTAGTAACATGTTTTTTTCGCCACTAAATCACTTTGTAGCAAATGGCTTATGTGGGCGGACTGCTGGAAGAATCACGCTGTTTGAAAACGGTAAAAGATGTGGGATGGGTCAATAATCACACGAGTCGATTTTTTTTGTCTTATGATCTTACAAATGCGAAGTGAAAAAAGTTATTTTTTAAGTAGTTTTAGTTTGTTTTTTTATTCTCTTGTGATGAACTTTTCATGAATGAGATTTAAATCTACGGAACAATGTCTGACGTGGGAATATAGAAAGACAAAAGAATAAACAAGATCGAATGTATTCTTCTAGTTCTAAATGTAGAGTTTGTTATCATTTACCATGTTATCTCTTTAGACTGCACCAATATGGTATGGGTGATTGGACACCAATATAATATGGGTGATTGGACACCAATATGGTATGGGTGATTGGACACCAATATGGTATGGGTGATTGGACACCAATATGGTATGGGTGATTGGACACCAACATGGTATGGGTGATTGGACACCAACATGGTATGGGTGATTGGACACCAATATGGTATGGGTGATTGGACACCAATATGGTATGGGTGATTGGACACCAATATGGTATGGGTGATTGGACAGAACGTATAATCGACTTTCAACGTGTAACAAGTGTCACTAACAAGAATTCATTTTGTCGTTATCCAATCTCTAGGTCCTAATTCACTTGCGAAGTGACATTGGATCAATCTCATAGAATGACTTGGAAATCTGGGCATACTTTAAAATTATGTTCATCAATTCTAGTTGCATCATTCATTATAGCAGTGGTTCTGAAACTGTGATCCGCGGACCACAAGTGGTCCGCAATACGATGATAGTGGGTCCACAGAAAGATAAAATTGCATACAACAAACTACATTGCGTCTTCACTAAAGCCAGTTTAGCCCATCGGATAATTTGAATAGAAATCCACTCGCCTCTCACTTCTGCTTAACATTGGTATTGTAAATGATTCAATGACGACCTCAATGAAATAAAGACATTCTCCACTTTTGGTTTTTCCCGTCGGGATATTTAACCCTTTTTTAGGCGAAGTCAAACTTAGGTCCCCATCACAGATCAATACATGAGATAATGTAGGAGCAGCTTATTGAAATATCCTCAAACGAGGAACTTAAGTGAATGTTTGAACAAAGGAGACCACATATTCTGGTTGGAACTCCATCATTTCAATCTTGCATTTACTGACATTTGACATGACGTCGTTCTGAACTGATTTCTCCCGTCTTCCTATTGGGTACAACATGGAGACGTTGACGTCATGGACCTCATCACAAAGTAAAGAAACCGACTAGAAATGTCTGCTCGTTGAGATTGGCGGTTGCTACTTGTAACAATTTTATTTTAAACCAAAAGTTATAAACTGACTAAACACACCTTCAACAAAATGTTTCTTTTTACATTGCTAAGTTATATACTATGCATTTATGTAGCTTTTTACTTAGGGCTGCTTGTGCAAATTTTGACTACTAAACAAAAAAGTTTGAGAACCACTGCAATATAGGACAACGAGATCCGAACATCACACCCGATACAATTGTTAAAACGTCCTCTCTGTTAGCTCATGTTTTGGTTTGTAGTCGGACATCTTCATCTGTGCTTGACCTTTCACTCCATGTGCCAAGTAAGGCAGATTCCTTTGAATTGAATCGTGTGTTGGACTTTCTATTAGATTTAGTCCATCGCCATCATCGGGAACTGGCCAGCTTCGCAGCATGCTCGATTGTCTTTATGCTCAATGTTTTTTTTTGTGTTTTTTTTTGCGTTTGTATTCACATGGACCTAAATTTAAAGGATTATTGGCTATTCTTCTTATCTTATCTTATATATTACAGACGTTACTGGAAAAAAAATAGAGTAGATAATTATTTGTGTCAATCTAGTCATGCGTGATAATCAATGACTTAAACTCGAAACGATATAATCTAATTTTTACGAAAATCGTTAAAGCCGATTTCGCGAACTACGTCCAGGTTCCATCAGAAGGCTTTTCCAAGTAACTATGATTTGAATTAGGTATTCTGGGGTTGACAAATGGAAGGTAATTAACCATAAAAAAACTCTATTTATCTCTAAATTATTTTGAAATTGTTTTAGATTTTTCAATATTATCAATAATGTTATTAAGTACATTTATACTGAAGCTCCTGTCCTGTGCCTCCACTTAGTTAAATCCGGCACGGCTGAATACTCTGTATATCTTGGTGCCGAGCTCAATTCTCAAAGCTAACACTTGACGACATAATTTGGGTTTATCTGAATTCAACTTGATCCGAGAATGGTAAGTGGGACAACTAACGTATACAATATGTGTACCAGACAGACAGAATGAGTCGAAGCTTTGTAACAAAAATATCAGTTTTGTTGAATGGCATGTAGTTTGCTTGGACTAATCTTGATGAGCAGACGACAAAAATGTCAAAGAACTAGTGAATATTTTCAAAGCACAAGTGTTCATATGGAGGCGCGGCGGCTGAGCGGTAAAGCGCTTGCCTTGCGAACCGAGGTCCCGGGTTCGAATCCTGTTGATGACTGGGTTTTTTAACTTCGGGATATTTGGGTGCCTCCGAGTCCACCAAGATCTAATGGGTACCCGACATTAGTTGGGGAAAAGTAAAGGCGGTTGGTCGTTGTGCTGGCTACATGACACCCTCGTTAACTGTTGGTAACAGAAACAGATGACATCATCTGCCCAATAGACCGCCAGGTCTGAAAGGAGAACTTGACTTGACAAGTGTTCATTTAAAATATATCTTTGTAATTGCGTAGGTACTGTTTCAGTCCATAGATGCTTACTGTGTACCAAATATGTTGATGTGAAATACAATTTTTAAAAATTAAATACAAAAAGAACAAACAAAAAAAAAACATCTGCGGAAGTGTCAAAGGTCATGTTTTAAGTGACATTTACGCTTTGAACATTTTGGAGTAGGGTTTCGGATAGACCAGTGTTTCCCAAACTGTGTTCCGCTGAAATAATTGACTACTAGGTCACACGTGAATAATCTTTCTGAAAAAAATTAGCAACGTGTTCCACTAAATACTCACACTGTGCGAAGTGTTCCGTTAAGGAAAAAGTTTGGGATATACTGGGATAGACAATACCTTAAACCTTACCTATGACGATAGTATGTCGGATTGCCGAAAGTACCAGCCTAGTATTTTGGATTCTAAAAGAAAAGCTGTATGTCTACCGCCTGGACAGTTCAGTAGATCTCGTGGATCATAATTTATATATTTATTTCCTTGGTATAGCGTTCAAAGTTCTTATTTAATATTGAAATGCATTTATTATGAAATCAAAGAACGGAACTGGACATCAAAGAACCATCCACAAAATTAATAAACAAATATTAATTTTTAAATAAAATATATAAATGCCAGCACGTCAAGAAGTCGACCTACATAAACTGAATGTTGCCAAGGCAACAGAATCTATTGCCTACGTCATCAACGCTCTCTTGTATTGAACAAAACAAGAAAATAAAAACAACTTTAGCGACAGAAGAAGGATATGATGTTACTATGATGTACTAATATTAGCCAATAGATTCAAGTGCTTTTTTTTTTTTTACATTTTTAGGTTCTGGCGTAACTTTATTAATAGCATCTGGAATGTTCCAGGTAACAATAAGTTTGGCAATAATATTTTAATTCAAATGTATTTAAGTGGCAGCTGGCGCCAGGAGAAAGATGGAGTCTCGTTACCTTTCTAAGTGTATTTTGTCTTCTCTCTCTGATAAGTCAACTACATTTGCTCGAGGTCAGAGTATAATGCATCACCCTTCTAGTAAGGTTAAAGTTCCCCTTTCATATCATGCGGATGATGTTAAGATCATCTGTTTCTTTAGCCAACGGATAACGAGCAGGTTGTCATGTGGTCAGTACAACGACAGACCGCCTTTTCTTTCCCTAACTTAAGTCATTAGAGATGGGTGGACTCAGGGGCACCCTAAAAAACAAGTTATTCAAAATCACAGTCTTCACCGAGCCCAGGACCCCAGGTTCGGAATCCAAGCGCTTAACCACTCACCCTTCTACATTTGTAATAACCCCCAAAGTCCAGAAAGACTCACCAGTTGATGATCTCTGCTCTGTCACTTTTATTTTCTCTATAGATCTAGATCTATAAACATTACAAAAAGCTGAACTCCAGAACTACACATGTTATGCCACAACACAATTCTATTAAATATTCAATGAAAGATTTAAGCATTGCAAAACGAAATGGCTTAAAAGTGCTTTTGGCGTTGCATTTTGTTTTAATGTGGCTCTTTAAAATTGTACGTATTTTTTGTTGTTGTTGTTGTTGTTTTTTCAATGCGATTTTCTTTAAAAAATCTGGCTAGGCGGAATATTCGGAGATTATTCCAGACGTTATTGAAAATACAGCCTAGCATAATGGTTAGACCTGAAGACATTTGCCTTAAAAAAATAAATTGACTTCCCAATTACTTTTACATTCTTACAATGTTTGTCACGTGATCTACACGAGGACTGCATCAGAAGAGGGACGAGAGAGGTTGGTTGCCGTTCTTGGGACTTGATGGCTTTCCTCTAAAACACGTCAATAAATAGTTTCTGTAGATGCATGTCCCTTCCTCCAATCAAGCGTGGCCACGTGACATTGTGGATTTGATCCCCATCCCTTTAGGTGTCGGTTCTAGTTACTTTCATGAATGACAATTATATTTTTCATAGTTTCATTTGGGGGGGGGGGGAGGGGTTGGAACTAATTATATTAGTTGATGAGAAGCATCTGTTATTTTACAAAAGAATTTAAAAATGGGCAACGCCCTTCGGAATACATGAACTAGTGTATTTGGACACTCAGTTATGACTACTATTATTTTATAATTTTGTGAAACTTGTAAAACAATTTTTGCGGACAATCACAAAATATTCACATTAGCCAAGATAAGACAACCCGTTTAGCAATGACAGAAATCCGAGATATGTTAACAGTCGTTAAAGTCATTCATCTAAAGTTCATTTCGTGGCATTTAAAACTAAGAACTCGGTCAATAAAAATACCAAGATATCATCGTCTCCCATCAGTCATCAGGTTTTGCTATACTAATAATTTGAAATAAGAGACTTTTATGTGTAAGTCTAGACAGTCTCAAAAAGGGTATGTGTTGGCGTTGGTGTCTGTATGTGTCTGAGATAAATCGGGTGTAGGTGTTATGTTGCTAAATCTAAGGCACTAAGATAGAGCTGGTTAAATAAAACAAAGTTAAAGTCCGACATGATTCCGCTTTTTCACTCACTTTGAGATCATTTTTGTCATTGCCACATCTTTGCACCTATCAGCGGATTTTCCCGCTCTCGACTCGAATGTTCATGTGTATTTAGTAAATCAATAGATGTTCATGAACAAGTAGCGCACCATCTTATGTAGAAATGAGCTGGTCTGTTAGAATTAATTTGTGAATTAGGTACTTGTACTCTTTCAATGTATCGATACACATTTTCAACACTATATCTCTAACTAGATCTATCAATAGTACAGCTCTAATTAGATCTACCAGTACTATATCTTATCTTATCTTATATAATACAGACGTTACTTCAAAAAAGAAGATGATTACGTCCTACGCGTCATGCATTTAGTCATGCATATTAACCAATGACTTAAATTCTGCCAAGTCACTGGTTTTTCTGGCTAGCTCAGGCAACCCATTCCATGCTCTAATAGCACTAGGGAAGAAGGAGTATTTGTACAAATTTGTCCTAGCATATGGGAAGAGGAATGTGCCTTTATTTTTGTGTCTTTCAGAGTATTTTATTAAATTTTGTTTTTGTATTTGAAGATTATGGTTCAGTGTTTTATGTATAATTGCTACTTTACTTTTGAGTCTTCTGTCCTGAAGGCTTTCTAAATTTAGTGATTTTACTAATGGTGTTACCCTAGTCAAATGTGAATATTCGTTTGTTATGAATCTCACTGCTCTATTTTGTGTTTGTTCCAGTTTCTTAATGTTTTCTTGAGTTGAGGGGTCCCACACGGTGGATGCATATTCTATTATTGGCCTAACCAAGGTTAAATAACATTTTAGTTTTATGTTCTTATTTGATTTATAGAAATTTCTTTTAATAAACCCTAATGCTTTGTTGGATTTTTTTATAGTTTCATCAATATGTGGATTCCATGACAGTTTTTCATTTATTATAACACCTAGGTATTTTGAGTTTTTAGTCTGTGTTACTGGTTTGCCATGAATAAGATAAGTGGAATTAATTTGTTTTAGTTTTTTTGTTACTCTTAACAACTGACATTTTTCTGGGTGGAAAGACATGCTCCAATTTGATTCCCATTTCTGTAATTCATCTAATTCTCTTTGTAAAATATCTGTGTCTTGTTTTGTTTTTATTGTTCTATATATTATGCAATCGTCTGCAAATAATCTGACTTTTGTTCCTGAACTAATGCAATTTGGTAAATCATTTATGTAAATTAAAAATAGTAGTGGACCCAAGACTGTTCCTTGAGGTACACCTGAGTTTACTGTTATTTGTGTTGATACCTGATGGTATTCCAGCTAGATTACTCAAAGAACTAAGCAATGAGCTAGCCCCAGTGTTCAAAATACTCTTTCAGGCATCGCTTAACCAGGGCAGAGTATCAAAGGACTGGAAAGAAGCTAATGTCACCCCCCTATTTAAAAAAGGAGAAAAATCTGACTCAGGAAACTACAGACCAGTATCACTTACCAGCATTACATGTAAAATGGTAGAACACATAATATGTAGTAGCATCATAAACCACTTAGACAAACATAATGTCTTCACCCCATACCAATTGGCTTTAGGAAATATAGATCATGTGAAACACAACTAATAGGACTAATTGATGATTTTTTCAAAAGGTTTAGATAATAGTGAACAAATAGAGGCTATCTTACTAGATTTTTCTAAGGCTTTTAACAAAGTTCACCACCATAGTTTGCTTAAAAAATTAAAATATTTCGGCATTAATGGTCCACTGCATCAGTGGATTAAAGATTTTCTGATAGGGAGAGAACAAACTGTAATAATAAATGGCTCTAAATCAACACCGATAACAGTAAACTCAGGTGTACCTCAAGGAACAGTTTTGGGTCCACTACTATTTTTAATTTAAATAAATGATTTACCAAATAGCATTAGTTCAGGAACAAAAGTTAGATTATTTGCAGATGATTGCATAATATATAGAACAATAAAAACAACACAAGACACAGATATTTTACAAAGAGACTTATATGAATTACAGAAATGGGAATCAAATTGGAGCATGTATTTCCACCCAGAAAAATGTCAGTTGTTAAGAGTAACAAAAAAACTAAAACAAATTAATTCCACTTATCTTATTCATGGCAAACCAGTAACACAGACAAAAAACGCAAAATACCTAGGTGTTATAATAAATGAAAAACTGTCATGGAATCCACATATTGATGAAACTATAAAAAAAATCAAACAAAGCATTAGGATTTATTAAAAGAAATTTCTATAAATCAAATAAGAACATAAAACTAAAATGTTATTTAACCTTGGTTAGGCCAATAATAGAATATGCATCCTCCGTTTGGGACCTCTCAACTCAAGAAAACATTAAGAAACTGGAACAGACACAAAATAGAGCAGTGAGATTCATAACAAACGAATATTCACATTTAACTAGAGTAACACCTTTAGTAAAATCACTAAATTTAGAAAGCCTCCAGGACAGAAGACTCAAAAGTAAAGTAGCAATTATACATAAAACACTGAACCATAATCTTCAAATACAAAAACAAAATTTAATAAAATACTCCGAAAGACACAAAGATAAAGGCACATTCCTCGTCCCATATGCTAGGACAAATTTGTACAAATACTCCTTCTTCCCTAGTGCTATTAGAGCATGGAATGGGTTGCCTGAGCTAGCCAGGAAAACCAGTGACTTGGCAGAATTTAAGTCATTGGTTAATATGCATGCCTAAATGCATGACGCGTAGGACGTAATCATCTTCTTTTTTGAAGTAACGTCTGTATTATATAAGATAAGATTACTTAGAAGTCTGGATCTATATCACCAAACTAAAATATTCTATACCTGAGTAGATTTATAACAATACTTTTTTTCATGGGGGGGGGGGGTGGTTTGCGAGAAATATTTTTCCTTTTTTTTTTTAAATTCCTCTGTTCAAATCCTTCTTTTACGGAGGGTGGGCGCTGATCTCGAATACTGCTCTAACGATTTTCCTAGAAATGCAACAGTTGATGTGTATCGCTGAGAAAAGAATTACTAGCTTGTTGGCCAAATGGGGAAAAGTCTAGTTTGACCTTTATAATTTTTCAAAGTAAAAAAATAAATAAATATGAATTTGGTTGGAAACTTACAAATCTTTATAGGCTATAGGTCTAGAGCCAACATGGCGTAGTCAGTAGTATTATAGTAATTATGCGATACAATTTAAATTGCTTCAACATATTGAGGTTCATAAGCGTTGCTTATATTTTTATGTAAATCTAATATAGATTATATCTAAATTCTAGATCTAGACTAGATTTTAAGAGTTCTAAATCAGAACTTTAGATCTAGTGTTAGACCTAGACATCCATAAAACAAACATACCAATAAATAATCGCATAAGTATGTCTTCCCCGCTGACCGTTTAAACTTCAAGGCAATCAAGCAGCTGACTGTTTCACAGGTTCGATATCCGAATTGAATTTGATTGAATCAAATATTTTTAAAAATAATAATAATTATTATTATTATTTTATCATATTGGAAGTTTAACGATGGAGGGATTCTGTTATGTAAAAAAAAATATTTGTATATACACCATCATGCAGCCTTTATCTACACCATCATGCAGCCTTTATCTATACCATCATGCAGCCTTTATCTACACCATCATGCAGCCTTTATCTACACCATCATGCAGCCTTTATCTACACCATCATGCAGCCTTTATCTACACCATCACGCAGCCTTTATCTACACCATCATGCAGCCTTCATCCCAGACTTTAATATGTCTATTTTTAAAAGAGGAGAGAAAAACTCCCCCCTTCCCGGAGACTTCATACTTTCAAAGCGGGGTGGGAGGGGGGAGAAACGTAAGGTGGAGGAGGAGGAATGACGCCAATCACCGTTTCGCCCTCATTAATTATAAATGCTCATCTTGGTGGAGAGAAAGACTTCTATTTTACTCAGACTCTTGTGAAGGAAGAAAGTACAAATAGAAAGTAAAAAAAAAAAAAAGCGAATATCATTTAAAACTTCTTATTTTAGCAAACAGTATTATACCAAGCGTAGAGGCTGGGATGTCTTGAGACTCAAAGAATAATGACTTTATATCACAAAGGCGACTTTGAAAAAAAAATGTTCTTTGTTGGCTTTGGAGCTGGATAAAGTATTAAATATTTGATGTCCCACAATTCATTAGGATGTAGACACACAGAGGTCAGCAGGGGAGTCAATACAAGAGGTAAGTTCAGATTCGTAGAGAACGCTAATTGGGTTTGGGCCCTTAGGTGATGGTGTATGAGGCAGGCTCGTGTCTAGCATTGTGCAAGACAGTCAGGGATAAAGAATCGAAGACCTACGTTTGTTAAGAAACACAAGGATAGCAGGTTTAAAGGATAGGGAGACAAGGAAGACTCCAAGAGAGACAACACCTAGTTCCAGGGAGATAATGCTATAGAATATTTTTCAACCATTACAAAGGTAACACACAACATAAACTAAACACCAACGAAGAATAAAAGACAGTACATTGTAAGTAAATGAACAACACTGACTCATATTAATGTATCTAGATTTCATAACGACAGCTAGCGAATACTGTACGAACATGGCATCACAAGATACAAACAAAGTATCACAAGATACAAATATAGTATCACAAGATACAAACATAGTGTCACAAGATACACACGCAAGATACACATTTAGTACAATCACTAAATTTAGAAACCTTTCAGGATAGATAACTTAAAAGTAAAGTAGCAATTATAGATAAAACATGAAAACATAATCTTCAAGTAAAAAAAAAAAATTATAAAATCCCAAGAAAGAGATAAAAAGATAAAGGCATATTCATTGTTCCACATGCTAGGACAAATTTGTACAAATGCTCCTTCTTTCCCAGCGCTATTAGAGCATGGAATGGGTTGCCTGGGTCAGGAAGGAAAACCTAAGACTATACAGAATTTAAGTCATTGATTAACATGTATGACTAGAATGACCTAGGAACACCATTCGGACGTAATCATCTTCTTGTTTTGAAGTAACGTCTATATTTCATAAGATAAGATAAGATACGAACTTGGTATCACAAGTTACGAGCTTGGTATCAGAAAATACGAAAATGGCACCACAAAATACGAACATGATATCACATGATATCACAACACCCTTAGTGCTCGCAAAGACTTTCCTAAAGGGAACACTTCCAGGGAAAAAGAAGAGGCAGACAAAAGATGAAGACAAGATGAAGAAATGGACATGTTTGTCAAAGAGAGAGACCCTAATCCTGTCAGGAATGGAGAGAGAGATGGTCAGTAAATCGTGTGTGGTGCCCCAACGATATTGAATACGCCATGTAAATGGGACTGTTATGGCAGTTTTTAAAGTTCATTCAGTTTGTACACATTATTTTTGCTCTTCAAAACGATAAGAATTTTTTATAACGAAGCTTTTTTTTTTTTTTACAGACGCCTCAATCCTTACAGTATGAATAGAGAAACGGTAGTAAGTCATTTCTAGAACTCAAAGTGAGTTCTGTTTCAAATGGTATAATAAAATGCTTAAATGAAAAGTTAAAAAATACCAAGAAATCTAAATACAAAGACAATAAGGAATATAACAAAGCTTGTCGGTAGAGAAACAGGGGGGAGCGTGAAAATACCCTTATGTGACGTCATAGGTCATGCACAATAGAGTGAGATCATATGAATCGAAAAGTCGGAAATTCTCTTTCCAGGTCTAGGTCTAGGTCTAGGGCGAGAAGGTTCGCGTTGAATCTTATGAATCGTATATATGAGAGGATGCAATATAGTGAAGAGGAAGAAATGTTGATTCATTTCTATAATGTACTTTCGGTTTGACTTAACAAATATATTCATCGTATTGTGTTATTGTGACTAGAATTAATGAAGTCATTCTTAGTATGCAGATTGGATTTATGGAATTTTCTGAATTACTAAATCTTATTTTTTATATTTTTTTGAAGTCATGTCTTACGAGGAATGGAACCGTTGGTTTATTTTTTTTTTTTTACAACTGAAGTACACTCAATTAAAGTAAATAAACAGCTTGTCAATAAGTCATTCGATTGATTCTTTAAAAACCTATAAGTATAAAACTAATGCTAATTAAATGTAACTTTGCATCAATTTTTAAAAAGATGTATATCGCTGGCGACAATTGAGAGTCAACTAACTGTAACTAGTTGCATAATAAACTTCCAATTGTCAAAGGAAAATGTTTATATGTAAGCAGACGAGATAATTCTGGGTTTTGTATATCTCCATTCCCCACCGTTACGCCCGACCCAGTGCATCTAGTAAATGTATTTCGGACTTACCTTCGATCTGGTTTTCTTTTGCCCTGACAATAGGTACAGACTAGGATGACCGTAACTACGATGACCAGTCCACCAAACACACCCACCAACAGGACCAGGCTGGTAATATAGTTGGACACAGAAGCCTGTCTTTCTCCTGAATGGTACTGTGAAGAAAAAATAAAAGACTAATACTACAGGGGTAGACAATCGTGTCAATAAGGGGCCTGTACAATGTTGATGGTATTTAAATAGACCCATACATTCACATATATATATTTTTTAACTATACTCTGCATATATACTGGGTTTGGGTAGTCATGTGAAACTCTGTACTCATTCTTAATCTTTGGAATCCAAGACATTGCCATTATTAGATCTATACATATAATTCTCTTCATGGCATAATGCGTTGTTTTTTATCGCGCTTAGGATTAGGCGTTTTCCATATTAAATGAAACCCCAAAATGACAATTTTTGAATACATATTTCAGGAGATTTGTTTTCAAAAGATTTTAATAATTTCCTGATATTTCCAGGACTTTTTCGTATATTTTGTAATTTTAGGAGATTTCCAGGAACTCTTGGTAAATCAGGCCGCGGGAAATCTGTTATAAGTTATAAAAGCTTAAGCTTAATTTAATAATTTATACACCTAGAATTATCACGGGCCTTATGAAAGTGCGTGGCACACTGCGGACGCATAGGTTGCAGTGGCCTAAGGCCGGCCCTGCAAAATAACGGCGCATGCTAGGCCGCCGGTCGACTAGTTGTTATATAATTTTTATTTTTTTTTGCTGCTAAGAGTGTCAGAATGTCAAAGCTTAAATGAACGCCCTATGTTGTGGCATGCGTGTGTAAGGTTATCTCCTGCACTTGCACGCGCTTCACACACAAATACCAGAGCAATATCTGCCATAACACAAGTCATAACATGTTATAACTACGTCATAACATTTCTGTTATAACTAATTTATAACATTGCTGTTATAACTAACTCATAATATTTCTGTTATAACGACTGAAGGTGACCAGCACCAAATAATTGTTTGTTTTTTATATTGGAAGTGAAGGCCGAGCAATTTGAAGCATTGGATTATGTACTTTTTTTTATGCCATTGGCTCGAATCCTATTTCTGCTTAAAAATATGTATGCACTTTTTCTTAAGCCAAACGTATCTGGATACGAATGGTCAGAAGAGCAGACAAGTTACACAAAAGTACGTAGCAATCACGGATTACTCTAGGACTAGGTGCATACCGCAATGTATCTTCCGAGCATTATTAATTTGATCAATAGAATCATTATACAAGTGGTACTCAATAGTTCATGCAGAGATCCCCCCTCCTCTAAAAATAATCAGGTGGGGGCAGTAGCCGTGACTAACGTTGAACTTGTTGTTAAGCTCGTAACAGTCATCTGGACAGAGCCGGCCTTAGGCATAGGCAAACTAGGCAGCGACCGATTGGTCCAAACGTTATTTCTAGTATGGTGGTCATGAATCGTCCACAAAGGATATCTGTGCTATCGGCGCTCTAGGAATATAACTTAGTTGCTGAAGGCTTGTAACTCATTGCGTATTTTTTTATTGTAGCACATAGATATCTGTTATTGTTTATCGCTTTAAATAGTTTTGGTGGCAATTAAATGAGAAAATACCCGGATGCAAGTTCTGATACATGACCTATAGGTGACACACGTGTCACGTTGTAGATCGCCATATTTGACAGAAATATCAACGATGGCTACCTGGTCCTGAGGTGTTCGCGCTGGACTATCGTTCGGTCGTCTCGATGGTCCCGGGTTCATACCCTCCCAGCTTCTATCCACCGTCGTCTTGTGGGAGGTTTGGACAAGGAAGTAGACTATCTTCAGCTCCGAAGGAACATCCGTAATATGTAAAACGTTTTACTAACAAAACAATGAATGGTCAATAGCACATCAGGTAACTATGAGTCTATACCCCACATTACATAGATTAACGCCACGTTGTCACGTCATGACGCTCGCCATCCATTTGTGACATAAACGATCATTTTTATCTATCAAAACTCAAATGTTTCTGCTAAAACCTCATAGCGTTATTACGTCTTACAGGCACGTCAGAAACTCACGTCATTCAGTCACATTCATTCATGAACCTTTACGAGACTTTGGTGTCTTGTGCTATCACTTTTCTGTCAAGTCCTCATCTGGGAACTACAAGGCAACTCATACACCCTTAATTTACGTTGCACACTTATTTCCTGCTCGTGCCATCCTAAACACATTCTTTAGTAAGACGTCTTTCACTCCCACACCCTAACGTCATGCAAGGTGTAATCAAAACGTCACACACACACACACACACACATCTTTTGTTAACTTCTCCGGCTCTCAAACTGAACAGCAGCGTGTATTGCATCGTGTCATCGCGGTGTATGACGTCAAACAGTCATGTCAATCCAGACTATTGCCTTGCGACTCATATTGACGTCATACAGTCCAGACTACCGTTGTGACTCATATTGACAGCCAAGTTGTATGACCAAACTAATGAGTTTAAATAACAAAAACAAAACAACATAACTCTGTTAATGACACAAAACTTAGGGTTACTGGTGTGTGTATTTTTTAATAAACTGTCTGGGAATCATTGTACATACTTGAACATACAATTCTACTTAATTCTACTTAGGGTATTTATTGGCAGAGAAGTCTTAACCTAGAGGTTTCCAAATCAAAATTTTGCCCGATGCAGGGAGGGTCCTCTCGTGTACTCTATCCCCAACATCGCCGTGATAGGAAACCCAGGCGGGGCTCAAGGAGCCCTGTCTCACAGCGACGGATGTGATCTAGTGATCATCTAGCCGATGATGAATCTGGACAAGGAACAGCTGAAATGATTACAAACATACATACATAGCCATAGTGTTGGCTGTTGTTGTTTGTTGGTCTTAATTATGACGCTAGATGTTTCTAACCCTTGTGAGTTGGGTTTCTTTTCACTTTAAGTGGGTAGGTTAACTGTCATTTTGTTTTTGGAATTCTTGTATGGGATATTTTAGAAGCTATAGCTAATAAATTAGAATTAGACTACCTATCTATATATATAATTCTCTTCTTCCCTCAAGAGTTTTGTAGAGTAGTAAGAAGTAAAGGAAAGATCACTCTGCGAATAGTCCACGAGAAAACAAGAGTAGTGTTCACATTACGGTTGACTGGCTGCGCGATGGACTGTCGTTTAAATGTATCAAACTCTACCCGCTCCCATCCCCCTTTGTCCACCGGGAGGTTTGGACTAGGAACTAATCTAAGTAATGTACTATGTGTGTGTATATATATATGTGTGTGTGTAAATAGCAGGACCAGACTTACCCATTGTGGGGCCCTATGCGAAACGGATTTGAGTAGGGAAGAGGATAATAAGTGAAATTTAAGAGTTTGTAATAGAAAATAAATTCGTCTATGCCTTTTATTCATTTTTTTACTACGTACAGAAATACTTTACTAGCCTTGCGTGTAGCGAAGTCATACAGTATATCATAATAATTCTGTTACCTACATAGATCACGCTCAATAGCAAGAATTACTAAATGATTCAATCTATCTTTGAGAATTGTTGACCTCAAGTAGTTCTTCATTAGTTTGGGGCGCAAGAAGCTTCTTTCACCAGATTACACAATTACGGCTGATGCATAATGTCGCGCATAAGATTGGCGTTTTCCATATTGAATGACACCCAAAATGATAATTTTCGTGTATATATTTCCGTATATTTTAAGAACTTTTTCGTATATTTTGCGATTTCGGGAGATTTCCAGGTAAATCGCTAGGAGGGCGCTGGAAATCTGTTTTAAGTTATAAAATGGTTTAAATAATTAATTTATGCACCTTGAATTAGCGCGGGTCCTATGAAAGTGCGGGTCTTATGAAAGTGCGGGTACTGTGAGGGTGCTTCTGGTAAATCGACAGGAGGGCACGGGAAATCTCTTTTAAGTTATAAAATGGTTTAATTTAATAATTTCTACACCTTGAATTAGAGCGGGCCCTATGAAAGTGCGGGGCTCACTGTGGTCGCATAGGTTGGGGCGCCTAAGGCCGGCCCTGCAAAACGCCGGTCGACTAATATTATATATTGTCTTTAGAGCCAGTGCCGATATGACAATATATCGGTTAAACCTGAATTGGTATTTCCATATACACTTTCTGTTACTGTACTCCTACAAGAGTATTGATTTAGCACTTTTTTCAAGAACAGAAAACTGTTGATGTTGTGGTACCAAACTGTATGCATATACTCTTAGTTAATGTACACGATCACTAAGAAGTCTGTGAGGATGTCTCTAATTGAAGTCATTAAATGAAAGTTACTTCTTTGTAGCATTCAATATTTATTATTACTGTTTTATATGATATTTTACATTCATTTTATTATTCATGTTTAAGTAAATAAACATTTGAATGTTATGTACATAAAACATCCTCTAGGTGTCAGAATCGTATTCGTTTGTTTTTATGTGTCTGACACAAATGACATAGTGAAGTTTGAGTCGTGTGTGTATGTGTGTGAGAGAGATAGACAGTTTTGTGTGTGTGTGAGAGAGAGAGAGAGTTTTGTGTGTGAGAGAGAGAGAGAGAGAGTTTTGTGTGTGTGTGTGAGAGAGAGAGTTTTTTGTGTGTGTGAGAGAGAGAGAGTTTTGTGTGTGTGTGAGAGAGAGTTTTGTGTGTGTGTGAGAGAGAGAGAGTTTTGTGTGAGAGAGAGAGAGAGTTTTGTGTGTGAGAAAAAATAAGAGAGAGAGAGAAAGAGTTCTGTGTGTGTGAGAGAGAGAGTTTTGTGTGTGAGAGAGAGAGACAGAGAGAGAGTTTGGTGTGTGTGTGAGAGAGAGAGAGTTTTGTGTGTGTGAGAGAGAGTTTTGTGTGTGTGTGTGAGACAGTTGTAAAAGTGAGCTGTAAAAGTTGGATCAGAAAAATTCTTTAAACTTTTCAATTAATTTCTGTATTTCATTTAATTGCCCAGCAGTATTAAAAAAAGTTTTGATTCTCAAACTATTAAATTACATTTTGACTCGTTCTAAAAAGTAAGAGAATAAAGAATGAATGAATAAAATATTTACTGTACAGACACATACTGTATACACAGTGTAGAAAATAACTCCAAATGAACAAGTGATTCAACTTACATTTTAATTGTTAATATCCTATTGGCCGCTGTATGAGAAACAAAAATATTCTTTTGAATGAATTCAGTGATAAAACTTCATTGTGTCTGCTGTTTACAAGGTAGACAGCCAACAATGACGTCAGATGACAAAAATAGTTGAACCTGTTCCCCATCTGCTACAACTTTCTGCCCTTTCTCTCCACAGGAAATTTTCAGCATTCTGGGAAGGGAGTACCTCCCAGCAGACGTGGCAGACGTATGTTTATGTACTCACCTACATGTGATAAAGGCAGATAAGTAGGTCGCGGTCTATCCGATTTCTCGTCTGATTAATCGATAAGAACGGAGTATTTATCCATGTTTTAACCCTAACGCTAACAAACGTTCTTCAGAAAATTAATTCATATTAATAAAAAGGTCAAATATGAACTTTAATTATCATGAGTTAATATTTGTGATCATTTGTATACTAGTCAAAGCAGTCAGTCTAACAAGACCAAGGGAACTGACACACGTCATGAAAAGAAAGCAAGATTTTAAAAAGTGAAGTTAATGTACAAACTTGTAGGCGGCCTCTCCGGGTCAGTTATGTTCAGACATTAGGTTACACAATACACACTAGCTAGCACCCAGGCATTCCTCTGTATTCCTACAACATACCGTTACAAACCGCTAAAAGACCGCCATAATGAGGGCGGTAAAAGATTACATGCACCAGATTGTCAGGTTCTGGCTGAACAGATGCGTTTAACAATATTCATGCAGCATACACTCACTAGGGTACCGGGCCCCTGACCCATTCTTTCTTACACGTAAAGAGTAATACAGGATAAGCAAAGTAAACAAAAACTATTGAATGCAATTAAATCTATACACGTTGAAAATGAAGTGTGATTCTGTAATATACAATCATCAGGCCAGGATCACACTGAACCGTTTCTTCAATAACAATTAGTTCGATAAATAATTAGGAACAATAACAATGTCATCCAGACAATATCGAAATAAATATATCTCCAAACCCTGAGGTATCACGCCGTCATTCGTCCAAACAATTCAATCACGCTGAAAGCACTTTTGCTACACAAGTGAACTTTGTGTGGATTGATGTAAGATTGTGGTTGTTGATAGTTTGTAGTTTATAGCTTCTGATATACGTTCTGGTAATATTGATATCTACATTTTCCCTACATTTCTTACCAAACTAATTACCCTTAGGTGGACCCTTCGGGGCCGACTCTGAGTTTATGTGAAAACAAAAATTTTGTAATATTGCTTTTCTTCTTCATTCAGAGTTCCGTAATGCATTATCAAATTAGATCTACACATAAATGTATATTAAACAAGATTTTTTTAAATGAAGAAAGGAGGATCGAGGCTGCTCACATAATGACAGGTAGATCTAATTCTACAAGTACGTGTAGCCAGTGCGTGTATTTAGTTCGTATTGACACCAAGTGGATGTGATTAGGAAATAGATTACAGATCAATAGAAGCTACAAGTTGCAATCATTTGTCGTGCAGTTTTGAATCCTTGACCTCAACTGATTAGGACGTGTACGCAACATGACCAACGAGTCATCGATACCATCAAGCCGACATTTAGAACAAGTATTCAGTAGCATTGAGGTTTGGATGATAGATATGCACACACACGAAGAGAGAGAGAGAGAGAGACAGAGACAGAGACAGAGATAGAGACAGAGAGAGAAAGAAAGAAAAGGAGAGAAATAGAGAGAAATAGAAAGAGGGAGGGATTTGAAGAATGAAAGGTAAAAACAATTAATGTAGGACCAGGTGTGTTGTGATGGGCCAAAAATGTGGGCATTTTGGACAAACAGACATTGTGCAAGGAATTTTATGAACAGCGAGTTCTGTGACTCTTGCCCTTTATACAGACCCTGGCGAACCTTCAGTGGAGATTGTTTATCACATTTTGTTTCCTTCCCTTTATTCCTCGTCCTAATCCTGTGTAAAGAAGAAATGTCTAGAGCTCTTTCTTTAGTCTTTTACTTTTAGCTCACACATCCAAGGTAAAGGTCGTTGTCGGTGCTAGGAAGTATTTATTTAGTAGATCTAGATCTATAGTTTAATATACAAAGACTAGTCTAAAAATTTAAAGAATGCGACGTTCCTGAAAGTAATATTTTTGTGTTGACGCGCAATCCAAACAGGTTTTATGTTCTTGCCTACAAAATATAATTACGTGTTGTTTTTTTTTACTATTCTGGATGGTGGTCATGTGAAAATAAAATTATAACATGCGATCTTGCCTTTTCGGAAGGTTTTTTTTTTTTTTTTTTCTTTTACAAATTTTGCATTAAATTAGTCAGTGTTTCCCAACCTTTTGACCTATGTATACCCCTTTTATTATTTTTGTAATGCTGTGTACCCCATCGCTCCGCACTCTGTCGTGCGCGCGGGAAGTTTTCTTTTTTGTGTTTAATAGTTGTGTTTTAATCTAGAGGAAGTAGTCTGTATTAGGCGCGTTTTGTTGTCTTCAATATTGTGTGTGTTTAGTTCCCGTATTGCCTTTGCAGTGGAGAGAGACTTTTTTGCTAGTTATGTTACAGTTTTCTGTTTCCCCTTTTTAACGGTACGTAAGTAGTACATAGTTTTTGTAAGTAGGCTGATCTTTCGGTACGGGTGTCGCTAATGAAAGGTTCTTTGATGTAGCGGCATTGCTAGCTCTGGGTTTTCTTTTGTTTCAGGGTGTCAGGCTTGGGGTTATGGGGACGACTGTCGTCTTCTCGCCCTTGGAGCCGTGTCTTTAGTGGTGTTTGTTGTGTATGAAGCTGCCGATCTGCAGAGCGCCGAAATGGAGTGTGCGTGTGTTATTGGTGTGTTATTTGTACAATTATTATTATACAATGTTAAACCACCATGATTCATTGATTGGTATACATTGAAATATCCTGTTCATTTGCAATAAGGTTATTATCAAATAGTGTTCGTGTTGAAACAATTGTTGTTTATTCGTTAACTGTTCAGTCGAATGCCATTTATTCGATGTTCAGTTAAGTCGTAGTTTTATATGCTATTACTCTTTGGTTTCCTTTATTCTGTTGGTGGGGAACCCTGGAAGTCAATGCAATTAGGTCATCCCCTAGTTAAACAACTCGTTAACCCACCTGACACCCACAACTTTATTTGATTAACAGACCATTATAAATGGATATTTAAGATAATCAGCGTAGTTAATTTCCGTGCAACGCGTGCCTCCTTCAAAGTCTTCCCGTACCCCTGGGGGTAGGCCTACCCACTTTGAGAAATACTGGTCTAAGACATGAACAAGTGCGAGAAGTCTAAAGGTAGTCACCAAGCACACACGGACTAACCACGCAACGGTCTTAAATAAACATTGAGTCTGTATGTTTACTATATGTGCGTGAATGTTTTTGCATGTGTGTGTATGCTTGCTGCATGTGTGCGTATGTTTGATGCATGTGTGCGTATGTTTTTTGCATTTGTATGTTTGCTGGATGTGTGTGTATGTTTGCTGCGTGTGCGTCTAACAGTTTGTGACGCTTAGAGGAAGGTAGAACAAAAGACAACTCAATTTAAAAAAAAACAACAACACCACATCAGCGCCCCTCTTGACATTTGCATATTTGATGGCTGTCAACCCATTCTCGTCTGAAGCTTCGTGATTCATCCAGAGGAGTCTGCTAATTGAATTTGGTTTTCCAACAGCGACTGCGCATGTCAGCAGTTTTCTTTTATCAACAGAACAAGAGTTTTTTTTTTATTTCAGTCACGACTTCCTCCCGCGTTCAGTTGTCAACTAAATGGGGGGCGAATGCATTTCTAGAGAGACGAGCCAATGGGAGCTCTAAAGTGCTAAGCGGAGCTAGGAGAGCTAAGAGAGCTTAGGAAGTCCATGTTTGCAGCGCTGTTAAGTACTATTGTCAATTATCAACTACTATGTTTTCTTTTCTTGATCCAAGTTAATAGTTTGCTATGAAATTGTGTGGTTTGTTAAGGCTCTTCCGCGGTTGGTCTTATACAGATAAATCAAACGGAGGTAACACTTAAATAACGAGGTCCATTAACATAGGCGAAGGACCAACAATATGAGATGGTCGACGCCGATAGTGAATGTCGAACAAGACGTTTGATAATAACAAAGGAGCGGTCAAATTTGGTCAAGCTAAATCTCTACGTTCCAAATGGGCTGCCTCTCTATAAGGCCGCCGAAGGAATTCTGTTAACATTTCCCTATTCTTCCTAAAAATCCTAGCCCTTTTTTTATGCGGTTTATTCAGATATACTCTCACTTACAAGAACACACAAGATAAACAGGTGAACGAATCCACGTCCAATTTGTTTTTTTGAATGTAACAGTCAATGAATTTTTTTTTTTCTATTACCTTGTTATTATTTATTTTGGTTATTCCTAGCCATTTAAACTTGGCCTTTCTCTGAAATATATAACTAACTCCTAATCGTGCCATAACAGGTGAATATGTCCTGCAATATTCAGAAGTTCAATCTGATGACTCAATGTCCACTTATCTGTCAGAGATCGTTGGTTATGGGGAAAATTCTTTTTACTATTGAGAAAGTTTAATTCTTAAGTTGTAAACGTGAGTACGCACAATATATATCAAGCAATAAATTGCTTGATAATTCATATTGAATAATAAATAAGCTTAAAACTAATGAACAGAACAAACTGAGTTCGAATCTTGAAAAAAAACTCTTCCCCCGATTTTCACACCGAAAGTTCAAGAATGTACTCCTACCGGAAACGAATTATTGCCCTTTCGTTAATTTATTTTTCAGTGCACAAACTATATAGACGCTTCTAGAAGGCTAAGGGTAAAAAAAATAATTCTTGTTTACATTTCTGTGGCAACCTTGACGCGTACACCACTTGATCATAAAGTACATCACATAACAGACTCTTACTACGGAGAGCTCTAAAGCTAGAGAGTGTGAACGGAGTTTTAGTAGTGCAAAATAAAAACATTTTTTGAAGGGAAAGCAATAAGCTGTTGGATCAACACTTGATCAAGTCATAACTTAAAGCCTGTTTGTAACGATTGATGAAACAAATTGTTTGCCTACTTAATTATTCAGTATACCTGCTCGGATCTGTCACCAAAACCAGTTATTATGATAAGTGGCGTAGAGAGGAATTGGCCATCATTCAGGGGCCAGGGGGTTTGACCTATTTAGGTGTCTCTGCATTTTGATATTTAAGATGATGACATGAGATAATGGCGTAATATTTAATATTTAATGTAAAAAAGAAGTTCGAACAATTATTTGGGGTCCACCTCAGGTTCAGGCCCGGGGTTAATTTTCAATTCTCCCTCCCTCATCTCCCCACCTTAGCTACGCCACTGATTAGGATTTAAGTTTTTGAACGTGTTAACGATCTCAAGCTTCACCATCTAACAGACTAGGTGCTCTTCATTCCGAGGAGAACTTTTCAAAGCTTCACCATCTAACAGACTAGGTGCTCTTCATTCCGAGGAGAACTTTTCAAAGCTTCACCATCTAACAGACTAGGTGCTCTTCATTCCGAGGAGAACTTTTCAAAGCTTCACCATCTAACAGACTAGGTGCTCTTCATTCCGAGGAGAACTTTTCAAAGCTTCACCATCTAACAGACTAGGTGCTCTTCATTCCGAGGAGAACTTTTCAAAGCTTCACCATCTAACAGACTAGGTGCTCTTCATTCCGAGGAGAACTTTTCAAAGCTTCACCATCTAACTGACTAGGTGCTCTTCATTCCGAGGAGAACTTTTCAAAGCTTCACCATCTAACAGACTAGGTGCTCTTCATTCCGAGGAGAATTTTTCAAAGCTTCACCATCTAACAGACTAGGTGCTCTTCATTCCGAGGAGAACTTTTCAAAGCTTCACCATCTAACAGACTAGGTGCTCTTCATTCCGAGGAGAATTTTTCAAAGCTTCACCATCTAACAGACTAGGTGCTCTTCATTCCGAGGAGAACTTTTCAAAGCTTCACCATCTAACAGACTAGGTGCTCTTCATTCCGAGGAGAACTTTTCAAAGCTTCACCATCTAACAGACTAGGTGCTCTTTATTCCGAGGAGAACTTTTCAAAGCTTCACCATCTAACAGACTAGGTGCTCTTCATTCCGAGGAGAACTTTTCAAAGCTTAGAATCACGTCGTCAATGTGAATGGCACATAGCCACGTTAGTTGGTGGAGCCTAGTTATCCTTCAAACTGCAGGAGAAATTAATTGATACGTCGCTGGAAGAATAAGATAGTTGAACGACTATTTTAAACTATAAAAGCAAAACTGTGTCTAGACACTTCATTAACAATGCAGTTGTGTTTATTTCACTTGACGTGACTTGTAAAATTACAAAAATATTGCCTTATGTTCGTGCTCCATACAAAGCCTAAAGATCTGTCCAACTTTTCCTGGTACTTTCTGCATTCCGAGTCTACTTCTTTGACTCTCCCATTTCATTAACGCACAAATATTAAATGTTACGTTACCATTCGCGGTGAACGAAAAGAAGACGACCCATAATGATTCAGCAAAGTATTTCAAAAATTTAAAATAATTGTCAAATCATCTCGATGAAACTAATTTTGTATTTTTTCTTAGTTGACAATATTGAAAAATCTTTGATTCAGTCCGGTCAAGGTAAGAACAGTTTGTTAGGTTCGGCTCGTACTGATCAGTTTAAAGTTTGGGTTCGGTTCGGTTCGGTCTTAAGTGAGGTTCGTTCGGTACGTTCTGTTCGGGTTTGGCTCGTTTCTCATCTCTACTTGTAATCTTATTTCGATTACACACAGGCACACACACGCACACACACACATATATATATAAGTTGGTTAAACCTAGCATTAAATAACGTCCAAACCCTTGAATAACTCTCTCTCTCTCCTCTGAATAACTCTCTCTCTCTCCTCTGAATAACTCTCTCTCTCTCCTCTGAATAACTCTCTCTCTCCTCTGAATAACTCTCTCTCCTCTGAATAACTCTCTCTCTCTCCTCTGAATAACTCTCTCTCTCTCCTCTGAATAACTCTCTCTCTCTCCTCTGAATAACTCTCTCTCTCTCCTCTGAATAACTCTCTCTCTCTCCTCTGAATAACTCTCTCTCTCTCCTCTGAATAACTCTCTCTCTCTCCTCTGAATAACTCTCTCTCTCTCCTCTGAATAACTCTCTCTCTCTCCTCTGAATAACTCTCTCTCTCTCCTCTGAATAACTCTCTCTCTCTCCTCTGAATAACTCTCTCTCTCTCCTCTGAATAACTCTCTCTCTCTCCTCTGAATAACTCTCTCTCTCTCCTCTGAATAACTCTCTCTCTCTCCTCTGAATAACTCTCTCTCTCTCCTCTGAATAACTCTCTCTCTCTCCTCTGAATAACTCTCTCTCTCTCCTCTGAATAACTCTCTCTCTCCTCTGAATAACTCTCTCTCCTCTGAATAACTCTCTCTCTCTCCTCTGAATAACTCTCTCTCTCTCCTCTGAATAACTCTCTCTCTCCTCTGAATAACTCTCTCTCCTCTGAATAACTCTCTCTCTCTCCTCTGAATAACTCTCTCTCTCTCCTCTGAATAACTCTCTCTCTCTCCTCTGAATAACTCTCTCTCTCTCCTCTGAATAACTCTCTCTCTCTCCTCTGAATAACTCTCTCTCTCTCCTCTGAATAACTCTCTCTCTCTCCTCTGAATAACTCTCTCTCTCTCCTCTGAATAACTCTCTCTCTCTCCTCTGAATAACTCTCTCTCTCTCCTCTGAATAACTCTCTCTCTCTCCTCTGAATAACTCTCTCTCTCTCCTCTGAATAACTCTCTCTCTCTCCTCTGAATAACTCTCTCTCTCTCCTCTGAATAACTCTCTCTCTCTCCTCTGAATAACTCTCTCTCTCTCCTCTGAATAACTCTCTCTCTCTCCTCTGAATAACTCTCTCTCTCTCCTCTGAATAACTCTCTCTCTCTCCTCTGAATAACTCTCTCTCTCTCCTCTGAATAACTCTCTCTCTCTCCTCTGAATAACTCTCTCTCTCTCCTCTGAATAACTCTCTCTCTCTCCTCTGAATAACTCTCTCTCTCTCCTCTGAATAACTCTCTCTCTCTCCTCTGAATAACTCTCTCTCTCTCCTCTGAATAACTCTCTCTCTCTCCTCTGAATAACTCTCTCTCTCTCCTCTGAATAACTCTCTCTCTCTCCTCTGAATAACTCTCTCTCTCTCCTCTGAATAACTCTCTCTCTCTCCTCTGAATAACTCTCTCTCTCTCCTCTGAATAACTCTCTCTCTCTCCTCTGAATAACTCTCTCTCTCTCCTCTGAATAACTCTCTCTCTCTCCTCTGAATAACTCTCTCTCTCCTCTGAATAACTCTCTCTCTCCTCTGAATAACTCTCTCTCTCTCCTCTGAATAACTCTCTCTCTCTCCTCTGAATAACTCTCTCTCTCTCCTCTGAATAACTCTCTCTCTCTCCTCTGAATAACTCTCTCTCTCTCCTCTGAATAACTCTCTCTCTCTCCTCTGAATAACTCTCTCTCTCTCCTCTGAATAACTCTCTCTCTCTCCTCTGAATAACTCTCTCTCCTCTGAATAACTCTCTCTCTCTCCTCTGAATAACTCTCTCTCCTCTGAATAACTCTCTCTCTCTCCTCTGAATAACTCTCTCTCTCTCCTCTGAATAACTCTCTCTCTCTCCTCTGAATAACTCTCTCTCTCTCCTCTGAATAACTCTCTCTCTCTCCTCTGAATAACTCTCTCTCTCTCCTCTGAATAACTCTCTCTCTCTCCTCTGAATAACTCTCTCTCTCTCCTCTGAATAACTCTCTCTCTCTCCTCTGAATAACTCTCTCTCTCTCCTCTGAATAACTCTCTCTCTCTCCTCTGAATAACTCTCTCTCTCTCCTCTGAATAACTCTCTCTCTCTCCTCTGAATAACTCTCTCTCTCTCCTCTGAATAACTCTCTCTCTCTCCTCTGAATAACTCTCTCTCTCCTCTGAATAACTCTCTCTCCTCTGAATAACTCTCTCTCTCTCCTCTGAATAACTCTCTCTCTCTCCTCTGAATAACTCTCTCTCTCCTCTGAATAACTCTCTCTCCTCTGAATAACTCTCTCTCTCTCCTCTGAATAACTCTCTCTCTCTCCTCTGAATAACTCTCTCTCTCTCCTCTGAATAACTCTCTCTCTCTCCTCTGAATAACTCTCTCTCTCTCCTCTGAATAACTCTCTCTCTCTCCTCTGAATAACTCTCTCTCTCTCCTCTGAATAACTCTCTCTCTCTCCTCTGAATAACTCTCTCTCTCTCCTCTGAATAACTCTCTCTCTCTCCTCTGAATAACTCTCTCTCTCTCCTCTGAATAACTCTCTCTCTCTCCTCTGAATAACTCTCTCTCTCTCCTCTGAATAACTCTCTCTCTCTCCTCTGAATAACTCTCTCTCTCTCCTCTGAATAACTCTCTCTCTCTCCTCTGAATAACTCTCTCTCTCTCCTCTGAATAACTCTCTCTCTCTCCTCTGAATAACTCTCTCTCTCTCCTCTGAATAACTCTCTCTCTCTCCTCTGAATAACTCTCTCTCTCTCCTCTGAATAACTCTCTCTCTCTCCTCTGAATAACTCTCTCTCTCTCCTCTGAATAACTCTCTCTCTCTCCTCTGAATAACTCTCTCTCTCTCCTCTGAATAACTCTCTCTCTCTCCTCTGAATAACTCTCTCTCTCTCCTCTGAATAACTCTCTCTCTCTCCTCTGAATAACTCTCTCTCTCTCCTCTGAATAACTCTCTCTCTCTCCTCTGAATAACTCTCTCTCTCTCCTCTCGTTTCTTCTCTTTGCATAATCGATCGATAAATTACACTCATATCTGTGTTTTTGAAAAGCTGGGTTTAAACTTAAGCCTGCCACTCCAACACAAGTATGCTCACTGCCTAGCAACGCCTGTTGACGGAATTATTCTTTAGAAAAAAAGCGACTCATTGCGTCAGTCTGAACTCAATGCACACAGACACACGTGAAAGTATTACTCACCCATCTCTAAGAGTTGACACTGCAGCTTCTACAAGAGGCTTTTTTTTCTTTAGCGCTTTAGTTTTACACTCTTCATTTTACATTGAAAAAAAGTTTAAATAATACATTTCTAAGTTAATAAATCTTTGGAACAACTGACCAGAGAACTGGCAAGAGAACTGACCAGACTAGAGAAGTGACCAGAGAAGTGACCTGAGAACTGGCTAGACAAGAGATCTGCTTAAAGGAACTGTCTTGGGAACTGTCCAGAAAACTGCCTAAGTAATGTCCAAGAAGCTATCTAGGGATCAGTCTAGAGAAATGTCTTGGGAACTGTCCAGAAAACAATCTTGTGAACTGTCTTGGGAACTGTCCAGAAAACAAACTTGTGTACTGTCTTGGGAACTGTCCAGAAACAATCTTGTGAACTGTCTTGGGAACTGTCCAGAAAACAATCTTGTGAACTGCTTGGGAACTTTCCAGAAAACAATCTGCCTGGAAACTGTTCATGAAACTCTGCGAAAAAAACATTTTCTCGAATAATGATAAAAAAATATTAAAAGTTACGGGTAAAAGTTGAACAAGAATTGATAAATATTTTAAAAATAATTAATTTTTTTTTTTTGCTTTGAAAACAGATGGGTCACAGCGAAGGCTTATAAAATTCTAATAAGATAAACTATAATAATACTTTTTTATCTCTTCAGTTAATTAAACCAGAAACAATTTTAATCAATTTAAATTAGACAAAAAGTATAGGGGGGTGTCATTATCGACTTTCTTCTAAAAATAAATAAATAAAAAAAAAACAATGTATTAATTAAGATAACAATTGGGCTTTATACAAACTCGTAGGCGACCCTTGAGGGCCAGTGATGCTCACACATTACGTAATACCTAAATTCATGTCCACAGTATTAGCCACAGTCACAGGTTAGAAAAATGTAAATATAACAACGTGAACAACAATATGACTAGCACTAGAATCTGACGCATAACATAATCTTAGCCATTATGATCGTTCCTAGTCCTAAGATTACAATAGTATCATTTGTCATTCTTAAAATTGTTAATGTTGACTTTCATGTGTATAAAATATTGATCTAAAAGAAATCTCTGGGGATTGGATTTCCAGACGTGCTGGTCTGTCTCTTTGGTATTTAGTTTTATAGAGTTGCGTTGATTTTGATGTATTGAACAATTTCTAGTTTTGAATATTGTCTTGTATCTGTACAGATTCTGTAACGTTTGGTGACAGTGTGTTCTCATCATGGAATCCGTGTTGGTGTTTTAAATTGATGTATTAAATGTAGTTATTAAAATATTGTTTAGACCACTTGAACAAAATCAGTCATGAAAAAGATGAATGTACGAGAGAGAGAAAGAGAGAGAGAGAGAGTGGGAGAGACGGATAGATTTCTACAAGCGATTGGGACAAAAGAGAGAGAAATAACTATAAGAGAGAGAGAGAGAGAGAGAGAGAGAGCGAGGGATATGGAAAAATAAAAATATATAAAATACTTTTTTTAACAAAGCTTAAATTAAATATAATTGTATCAATTAGTTTAGATCAGTCATGTAATAAAATTTGTAATAGCACTAGACTAACATTAATAAATCTATGCGATTAGAAATCTATACCAATTGTTTTTTCATGTTTTTTGCTTTCTCACTGCGCTATGATCCAATCACTTTGTGCTGACCAGTTGGGAAAAGGGGATGGGGGAACTTTGCTGACGGCTACCATGATAGCAAAAGTTGTACGACTTAAATTGGAATTCGAGGGCTCAAGCCTCCACAAGCTAATACACTAACAACTATGCCAGTGAAGCGCTTATGAAAATAGAAATTTTCATAGCTATCTATAGTTTCAAACTTTTAGGCGACAACCTATTTCTTTACACAAAGTATAAAGGGAACTAATTTAACTTATATCGCCACATCTGTCAAGTACAATGGTCGGATATTAAGAGTTGTATTTTTTTTAAATTGATTCTTGTTATGTCTGGTAGAAGAAATAATTGAGCAACATTTTAACCTCATCCAAGAATGTGTGGGAGACATAAAGTGTACAAACATTGTACACACAGACAGAGTGAGTTGATAGAGGTTTGGTAAAAAGAGACAGACAAAGAGAGCGCACAAGCTAGAACTGTTTGATACGATCATTATCCAGTGTGTACACATTACCTCATCCGCTATTAAACATTTAAAAAGAAAACACTGTCTGTTTGCTATAGAGTAGATGAAAGACATCTCCATGTACATTGTGTACATTCCAAGCCCTAAACTGTTTTAAGGTAAAGAGTTGCTGCTAGGACAGGCTCGTGATGAAGCTTAACGGGAGACCGTGTGGGAAGTGTACAAATCTTCTTATAATCTTAGCTCTTAAGTTTACACTAAGATTTTCTTTTTAAAAAAAGGTTATAGAAATAAACTTTAGCAAGGTAATGTCAACAAAGTTTTTAAAAAATAGACTTTGCCTTCAGCTTTCTGTCTCTAGGAAATAGTTGTTTCTCTACTCCCGTAGAGGTCAAGTTTGAGGTCAAAGTTAATAAAGTATTAAATATTTGGCTTTCGTTCGTCTGTCTATCGTGTTAGGCCTCAACAACGATTTAAAACAAACAATCAAAAATATTAAGAATTTAATTTCACCTTCGTTTTCTTGACCTATACTTTATAGAGGTTACTTCGAAAGAGAAGATAATTACGTTCTACGCGTATTCATTAAACTAGTCAAATGTGTTAACCAGTGACTTAAAGTCGATGGTTTTCCTGGCTGATTCAAGAACCCATTCCATGCTCTAATGTCGACTACTGGGAAGACAAAGCTCTAGACCGCAGTATGTGGAGAAAGAGAAAGAAAGAGAGAGTGAGAGAGAAAGAAAGAAAAAAAGAGTGACCAAAAAAACTATGGAGAGTGAAAAGTAATGACCTTAGCCCTGAATGAAAACTATACGTAAAATGGCTGGTTCCTCTTCCACCAAACCAAATGCCACCTTGACCTCCTTAATAAGTGGACGGGAATGTCTCCTCAGTCGCATGAACAAGTTCTCCACCAGATAAACCAAAGTCGTTCTGTGACTTGATGATACCAACGAAGCTTGTATATTAGACAATATTAAGACATTCAATTGTTCTGTGACTTGATGATACCAACGAAGCTTGTATATTAGACAATATTAAAACATTCAATCAGGCTAACGTTAAGAGCTAGAAACCATTCTGTAAATAAAACTAAAACAACAACAGTCCCACAGAAATTGAATCTCTCTCTTATGGATAAAGTATTTAAAAACAAAATGAGTTACTAATGAAATATATATTTTTTTGTTGTGGAACATATCCTCATCGACTGCTTCAGATACCAGGATGTCAGGGAAAAATATTTTAGAGCCACTAATTTAAAAACACTATTCAATAATGTCGACGCTGGGAAGGTACTGGGCTTTATCCGCGAAGTGGGGTTGTCTACGAAGATCTGATTTATGAATTTGTAAACATGTACTATTTACATTAAATTTTTACCAAATTATTAAATTTTTACTACCTCTACTATTTTAACTGTGAATAGACCTTGATTTTAATGATTTGACTGTATGGAATTTGGCCCTTGTTGTGTGGAGGGAGAGTGGCCCTTGATGGACTGCAGGCACGACATGGCCTAAATTGTGCCGATGTGCCCAAAATCACAAATCACAAAATCACAAATTGCTTTTTTAATCTCTAGGAAACTTTTTATGATATAATTTGAAAGCATTGTTTTAATTTGTTACGTTATGAAACAACAGTGATTGTACTCTGTTGTTGTTGTTGTTAATGTTTTGCAAGGTTAACGTCAAGAATGAGTTTAACGAACTAAGCAAAAAGAAAAAACAACTGTTCGTTTAAAAGGATATTCGACCTAAAGACCTCATGATAGCAGATTATGTTACATATAGACAATAGTTCCATGCAGTTTAAAACATACATTTCAATACATAACTATTTGTTTTTTCTTCAGTTAAAAATGGCAATTTAACGAAACTAGAAATTCAAAACTATTCTTAAAGAGATAAGGAAAAAAATGGGTGGAGGGGGGAGATATCCCACTATCTGCGTTCCAAATCATTAAGTTCACTTCCGGTGACATCTTTGAAAACGAGTCGTCTGCTATCCTGAGCAGAAGACGCAGACACGAAAAAGACCGTAGGTTTTCAACAATGAAGAGTTCCACTGAGAAAGAAGAAGAAGACTTGGCTTTCTGTCCCACTGTTTGCTTTCTAAGGACGCGGAACTCTTCAGTCTTTGAGTTTACTCTCCGAGGACTTGTAAATCAAGCCTTCTCCATTCCCCAGCATCCATTTTTTTTTAATTCCTATCAAACAAAAATCTTAAGTATTGAAAAACTTTTTTTTTCAATCATTTCTTTTAATTTTGAAAAGAGATTAACAATTTTTTTAACTATCACATTTAATAAACAAAACACTTGGTTATTAAATGTCCTCAATGGAAGAGCGAGCCTTGACATGCTTGCAAAATGAAAAAGTCTGTATAATTGCTGAAATGATGTAATTACACAAAGAACGACATTGAAAACGTTTTTAAAAAATATATCTTGTTTATTTCCGTTCACCTTCTCCGAAAATCCATTTACAATGTCATGACAATTCCTTTTATCCGCTTGCAAACTCTTGGTGGATAGAAATGGGTGGACACGGATTTTGAAAACGGCTCTAACTATTTTTCTATAACTTTGACATTTTTTGTATATCTTTGGGAAAGAAATTACCAGTTCATTGGCCACACAGTGAAAACTGCGGTTTGATCATCATAATTATTCAAAATATAATCATCTTTCTCAGTCTTTTCTATTCATCCCGCACTAACTTCCATTTTTTTTTAATTCAGTGGCGTAGCCAGGTATCTGTGGGCCCGGACTTAAAAAAAATATCTTTTCACACTGTCCATTCCGCAGACTACTCTCGTCACTGCACTTGTTTAGATCTAATTCTTCGTCACTGCACTTGACTAGATCTACTTCTTCGTCACTGCACTTGACTAGATCTACTTCTTCATCATTGCACTTGACTAGATCTACTTCTTCATCACTGCACTTGACTACATCTACTTCTTCATCACTGCACTTAACTAGATCTACTTCTTCGTCACTGCACTTGACTAGATATAAATTTTTTTAAAATTCAGTGGCGTAGCCAGGAATCTGTGGGCCCGGGCTTAAAAAATTATCTTTTCACACTGTCCATTCCGCAGACTACTCTCGTCACTACACTTGTTTAGATCTAATTCTTCGTCACTGCACTTGACTAGATCTACTTCTTCATCACTGCACTTGACTATATCAACTTCTTCATCACTGCACTTGACTAGATCTACTTCTTCATCACTGCACTTGACTAGATCTACTTCTTCATCACTGCACTTGACTAGATCTACTTCTTCATCACTGCACTTGACTAGATCTACTTCTTCATCACTGCACTTGACTAGATCTACTTCTTCGTGACTGCAATTTGTACCCATTTTCGTGACTAGTTCAACCCTATGTGTTCATTTATGTCTGTAGGTGAATACATTTTACTGTTTTTTGTATTGGATTATTTAGAAGTTGAGTTTCATCCATTTTGTTTTGCTATATTTTTAGAAAACCAGGGGGTGAATTAATTTGACTATACTGTACTAAACTTGATCTAAAGCTATATCAGAAGTAGGAAATTCTTATAAGTTATGCGAAAAAATGTCATTTTGTGAAGTAGAATATATAAGATGTTTTCAAAGAAAGAGAGAAAAAGAGAGGAATATTCTCTGACGCATTTGTAACTGATCTGTTAATTCGGGGAACATCATTTGTTTGACCTCTTAATGCCTCTAGGCTACTGTCGATGCATCATTTTTTAGGCCTGATTAAAAGCCTCTGGGCCAAGGACTGAGTTAGCATTAATCTAATAGCATGTGTAAATAGTACTTTTGATTCTCGTTATGTAAACACAGGTCAGTATTTTTAAGCGTTTGAAAAAAAATGGTTTCGTTTGACTGTTACTATTTTAAGCTTGGGGAGACTAACTGAAGTTGGCAAGCAAAAGAAGATTAGAAGTCCCAAGAGGGTTTGGAACCTAAATGGTTTCTATCGTCTGAGAAACTTGTACAGAAAATAGAGAGAGGAAAAACTCTGCCACATTTAGTTTAATCCGATTGCTGTGTTGGACGAATGCGTTTGGGATTTGACTTAGAAAATGCCACAAGTTGAACTTGTCAAGAACTGTATGTTCTGGAAACGCGGTTCAACAGTTTCACGATTCGAGAAAAAAGAGAGAGAGAAAGAGAGAGCGAGAGCACTTTACACTAACACATTTTTTGTTCACTTTCCCCCACCTTTCCCACAATACACACATTGAAACACTTTTAATGAGCTAGATTCTCGAGGTACATCATATGGTGTTGTTTTAGAGATAGGGCAAGCTCACATTCACCTTTCTCTTAGTGTTGGGGCACCACACATGATCTGTTGACCGTCTTGAACTCAATTGAATGTAAGTAATGGCGAGTTGTGAATAAGCATTGACCCGTCATTGGCCATGCAAGACAGAATGATGCGTCAACCTTAAGGTCAAGGCTGTTGAAGAAGTCGGTTCTCCCACTAAATTAATGAGTAGCTTGGAAGGGGGGCGGCATGTACCATGTGATAAGGTCCCTCCATTCCCCCCCCCCCCTGTATCTCTGTTTTACTAAGTGTATTTAAAAAAAATGTCTAATGTTGACCAAACAATAGTATTGATAGGAGGACAAGGATAAGTGAGGTGATTTAGCGCAAGAACAAGAACTCTACGCTAAGGTTTGGTGAGTAACTAAGTGTTTGTTAAAAGAGTTCTGGTTCTTACCGCCACACATTATGTAATCAGTATGTTCAAGGGGGAAGACATTAAGACCTTCAACTTTACTGCCTCACCTTTAGGAGCTCTTCAAATTGTTGAAACAAGAAATTTGGATTCTTTAGAATAAATGCTTTGTCCTTCACATGTGTGATCTAAAAGATTTAAAATTTTTCTGATTTAAATGTTGCCCGATTAAGAAATGTTTGATTTAAATGTTGACTGATTTAAAAAGTTGTCTGATTTAAATGTTGTATGATTTAAAAGTTGTGTGATTTAAATGTTGTCTAATTTAAAATATGTGTGATTTAAATGTTGCCTGATTTAAAATTTGTCTGATTTAAATGTTCTAAAAACTGTATGCTTTAAAAGCTGTATTGTATAAAATCCATTTTAGTGTTTAATGTATGTGTCCATCATGATGTATTGCCTTTTTCAACCCGTGTGTGTTTTTCTCACTAGCATTATGTTTATACAGAACTGTTTAGATCAACTTTTGTCCTTCTACAAAATTCAAATAATTCAACAAGTTTTAATAGCTGAAATGAATGTTCAATACGTCCAAGAGGGACGAAAATCGATTATCAAAACGTCACCACCAGTAAGCCTACCCCTTTCTCTTCAGTTCAAGCTCAACCCCCCCCCCCCCTTTTCCTGCCCGTCCTCTGACAGTAAATGTAGAAAAATTAAGAAAATCACAAACAAAAATTGCTAGGAATAATGTTGACCGTGTGCCTTCCGCTTGTTGCCAGTAACCCGAGACGTTCCCAGAGCACTCCGTTATTATATTTCAAGCCGTGAGCTGTTAGCGTCACAAAAGTCTGGCCAATACATAATTCATCATGGAAGTTGCGCTGCTAGTGTAGCCTAGCGATGGCTGGCAATAACAGTTGCCAATGTGTTAGCTACTTTAAGGCAGTGTGGCCAGATTGAACAAGTCGCATTTATTTCTGTAAGTTTATAAAACGAAAACTAACGAGTAGATGGCCAGATGATACTTCTGGTGTAGGATTCTTAATCTTAATTAGGAAAGAAAATCTTAAGTTGCTTTACATGACATTCGGTTGATATTTGAAAGCTCAAAAATATGGAATTTTAAAAAATATTTCTATCTAACTGACCTAACATGAAATACATAACTAAAAAGTCTACAAATATTTTTTAAGATAATTATAAGTAATTATCTTTTTGGTTAGAAGATGGAGAAAAATTGTTTTACATGTAGCTATGAAGACCCAACTGTAACCTATATATTTTGTCACCAGACGCAGTGACGATGTTTTCTTTATGTTACACGAAATTTTTCAAATGAATGGCAGCCTGGTCGTTTGTTATGCGCTCCAGATTGTCGTCTCGATGGTCTGGTGTTTGAACTCTTCCCGCCACCCTCCCCTGTCGCCCTGTTGGAGGTTTGGACAAGTCGTAACATCTCTAGATCTGAAGAAACGTCTTTAAAAAAACGTGACATGTGACACTTCTACAAAAGACTGTTAAAATGAACTATAGAACTAGAAATTTGTATGGCTCTAATGATTTGTTTGAAGACTTCTCGAACTATATCCCCACATTTTTTTAAAATTCCATCTCATCCTCCAACAGTATCGAGACCTTATCACAGACGTTAGAAAACAAATGGCGGGAACGAGAATGGACCAGTGACCCAAACAAAGGTCAAAGTCGATTCGCGTGTTTCCTGTCAGAAGCAGAGCCCGATCACTTTCAAGTCTACGAGTTCAGACCGAGGCTAGGGTGTGGTCTAGAAACAAAACATTTTTGTGCAAAAACAATAGTTCATTTGTAGTTTGATGTAAATTGCAGTTTTTAGACATTTTTGTTGGAATTGTCGTGTGGTATACGCTTTACTTTTGGACGGTTGCCATGTTGGCTTCGAGTTTAAAACCTGCCCGTTTTCATCCCATCTTGTTTCAAGAGGTTTTTGCTAGGATGTTATAATCTACATTTGTTCACATTCACCATCACCTTTCACATATCCCCTAGTTTGTTGAACTCTTCGAGCACCCCACAAGATCTGTTGATCATCTTTCTTCATCCCTCTAGAATTTCTTCCAAGGAAAGGCCTGTACAATTTTTTCGCTTTCTCTGTATGCCTCTTCTCCTTTTTCTGGTACAGTTCCCTGAAGAAAGGTCTTTGCGAGCCCCGAGGACCTGGTGATATGGCCATAGATTTTAAGCTTGCTTTTTTTAATAGTAGTTAAAGAAAAAATATTAATATAATAATATACATTTAAATAAAGAAAAAAAAAACACAATATTATTTGATATTTTAACCAAGATCTTCAGTTTGGATTTTAACAATAGCCATCAACAGTTTCCAAATCTTTATAGTTTTATATTCGCCATCAAATAGGACACGTTAGTTGCATCCTATTTTTGATTCCATCAGTGGATCCACAGAGTAATAAAGTGTACAATTTAGAATTCACTGAGCCTGGACATGAGAATGTCAATGAAGTTTTGGTCGGCCAGCAATCAACTTGGCATGAGATGACACAGAGAGTTTTTTTTTCTTTTTCTGACCCTCATCAACCATGCTACCCCCGCAGGCTAGTAATTACTCTTATGTTCGCTAATATTTCAAACAGCACTGGATCGAAAGCAACACTTACGGTAAACTTAATTAATGGCTCTTGCTTTGAGACATCTACATGGCCCGTACTTTGAGACCTCTACATTGGCTCATACCCCCGAGGAGTCATCTGAGGGGTTAAGAGGGGCGGTTGAATATAAACCTGGCAATGTGGTCTGAGCATGCGATGGAGATCAAATACAACGTAAAAGAGGACTCAATGTTGAACATTTACGCGTAAAACGAGTTTTGGATGGCACCCAGTAAACATCTGTATAACCAAGGATGGCAGAAACAGGGAGACAGAGGTATATATTAGCTAGTTCAACGATGCGTAATGACATCATGACATTGTGATTGTTGAATACATCTTCCGAATGAGCATCATTTGAAGTTATAAGAAGTCAACTGCAGAGCTTACGGCTATTGCTGGTCTTCGAGTGCAAAGATTGAGAGAAGTACAGTATATCACGTGATTACGCAGTCTTAGCTGTGACCTATTTATTTTGCCTCAACCAGCTCAGACATAATCATTGTCTGCTGTTTGATTCTCATTACGTCTGACCTCGGCAGATTCCCTTTTAGTCAATAATGTGACTATTCTATATTCTTTATATGAAATATCCCCCTCTCTCGTTCGGAGGTTTCCTTCTGTCAGGTGCCCCCTCTCCCGAAAACGTTCAACTGTCATTGTTTCCATTTGTATATAGCTGTTAATAAACCTAATTAGGACTTCAGACGTTATGAAAACATAACAGATAACCAAAACAAGAGACGATAAACTAAAATCTTAACACATTTTGAACAGCTAGGTTTTAATGTTATTCTTGGAAGTAAGAGGTTAGTCTGAGCTTTATAGGAATCGAATTTCAAACTTTTGGCCCACAAGCTTTTAAGCGGAAAAAAAAACGCGGCACAACTGAGATTTAACATTTTATAAACATACGGAGTTCAATTAGAGAAGTCTATACATACATACTGGTAGCATTTTTTTGAAGTTAAAACTGTTAAGTTAAAACCTATTTCAACACACATCAATGTTTCAGTTTTCATAACTTGACATAAGTAACTCCTCACACGAGTCACGATACATGTATATAGTAACTAGTCGACCGGCGGCGTAGCATACGCCGCTATTTTGCAGGGCCGGCTTTCGGACACTGCAACCTATGCGACCGCAGTGGGCCCCGCACTTTTCATAGCACCCGCGCTAATTCAAGATGTATAAGTTATTAAATTAAACCATTTTATAACTTATCACAAATTTACCGCGCCCTCTTGTTGATTTACCAGGAGCTCCTGGAAATCTCCCGAAATTGCAAAATATACGAAAAAGTCCTTATAATATACGGAAATATATAGACAAAAAGTGTCTTTTTGAGGTGTCATTCAATATTGAAAACGCCAATCATACGCGCGATAAATAGAACGCATTATGCATTAGCCGTAATTGTGTAATCTGGTAAAAGAAGCTTCTTGCGCCTCAAACTAATGAAGAATTACTTGCGGTAAACATATATCTCAAAGATAGATTAAAAACATTTGGTAATTCTTGCTATTGAACGTGATCTATGTAGGAAACAGAATTATTATGATACACTGTATGACTTTGCTACAAGCAAGGCTCATAAAGTAATTCTGTACGTAGTAAAATGCATAGACGAATTTATTTTCTAATACAAACTCTTAAATTTCACTTATTATCCGCTTCCCTACCCAAACTTGGCCCCGCGAAATCCGTTTCGAATAGGGCCCCACAATGGTTAAGTCCGGCACTGCTCTGATACATCGACAGATAAATATTATGCAGACGATAGACAGAGATTTTTAAAAAGAAACAAAAACATGTAGCCCAAAGAAAGTTAAATTAATCTCTAAACGGCAGCTAACAGCTAGAAAATTAATCAATATATGCGGTTAGGAGAGGGGGAAACTACGTGTCTATTAATTGGCTGGACAAGCCAAACAGAATTGGTTCAAGTTCCATGAGAAAAATATTCTCTGGACAAGTTCCAGGAACATGTCAATTATATTCCTGAGATAATGCCCATACACAAAACATCCGTTGACATATTAAGGTCAGATGCTGAAAGAAACGTTTTTAAGAAAGAAATAACGAATGTAGGATAGGGAGACAGAAAGGAAAATAAAAGACAATCACGAGACAGTGAAGACATTCACACATTCCTCTGAATGGCTCACAGTCGGTTGTATGTCGTGATTTAAATACGCGCTGGGTTTTAAAACTTAGAAGCTTGATTTAATCTCAAATGTCTCCCTGTATATAAATATCAATGACTTTATCATCAACACTAACTTGGGTTCCTTGAAGAACTCTTTTGAAAAAATGATTTTATTACTGAATGATCTTTTGGTAGAACGATCTTTTGATAAAAATGATCTTTTGACAAAACGATATTTTGGCTACGTTCAAACGTTTGTGGGTATGGGTGTTATTTATAGAAATCAGATCTTGATAAAAATTGGCATGAAGTTTGTTTACATTTTAGCAGAGACTACGTTAAATTAAAAAAACATGATTTGTTTGTTTTTTGTTTTTTTTAAGTTTTCTAATAGGACGGACGATGGTTTTCTTTAATAAAGTTACTGACAGCTACAAATATGCTAATTACTTTTACCTCTAATAATTTAGATTCCACTGGGGATTTTAACAATAGAAACTTTATCATGTTTGCGGAGCATAGGAACACTATTCAGCCTATGTATGAAAGTCTCGAAATGAATGTCACATATATGGGAAAGTGTGGATGTTGTCGGTAGCTCTAAGAAACAAAATCTGTTGGGGCCCATTGCGACGATATAATAAGAGTAGATACAGCGTGACTTTATTCAAAGCATGGTCTAAAAGGAGGGGTGTGGGGAGGACTTTGTCAGATAATAAAGATTTTTTTTAAAAAGGAGCCTAGCCAGGTACCTGTTTGTGTGTGTGTATAGAGGTCAATACCAAAATCGCAAAGTAATTTCGGCTTACAATATCTCAATCTGGCACCACTTAACCACCGGGAGGCAATCTTTAATACGTAAAACAGCTGAGGCGGCTGAAGTAATCTGGCAGGCAAAAGAAAATCAAAAGTAGGATGGAACATGTTAAGAAAGTTTTGATTTTCAAAGTAACTCTTTCATCTTGTCACTATCAGGATCATCAAAAGTACTGCGCCCTTACAGAGTTGCAAAGATGAGCGGAACTATAGATCTCCAGTCTTTCTTTGCAAAAAAGCAATCCACACTAGCGCAGTGGTTCTAAAACTGTGGTTGCTTAACAAATCATAATGAATCAAAAGACAATCCGTAGATATATTTGCACGTCAGGCAAGAGTGTATGCAAATCAGAAGACAATTATTAGCAAGGTAACAACAGTGAATGAAAAAGCTCTTAAGGCTTTGTATATTATTACATTGCAAAGAGCGCAGAGCAGAAAAGCACACAAGGTCGCGGAGAGTTTCATTATGCCAGCAGCTTTAGAAATATGCGATTCGGGAAGACAAATAGTCTGTCGGGGGTCCGCTAACATCGTATGACTTGTAAAGGGGTCCCTAAACTGAAAAAAGTTTGAGAACCACTGCTCTAAGATATGGAGAGACAGGCACTGTAGTATTTTTTTCTTTTTTTGGGGGGGGGGGGAGGGGGAAGAGAATGTGGTCATCTTATCTCCCTGATATCTACTTAAGGTCTGTACCAATTCCGTTTTAGTGATTTGTTGATAAAATATAAACTGATTTAATTTGATTCGAAACCTTCAGCTCGACATTTTAAGCACCCATACCCCTGATACACGTGCTTCTTCTGCCTGGGATCATTTCTTTAGAACGTCCATTTGAAGACAGTTTTACTTGAACAGAGACTTTTATAAACTGACTTTCTCTTTATGGCAAGAATAATATCGTCTGATGTATAGATAAACATTGTACATGCTTAGTCATTTTGTTTCAAATACAAAGAACTTAAAGCTGCGTATCTACACTCGTGTTTCTGAGTATACACTGTTCAAACGTTCAAACATAGACAGACAGACAGACAGACAAACAGACAGATAGATAGATAGATAGATAGATAGATAGATAGATAGATAGATAGATAGATAGATAGAGAGAGAGAGAGAGAGAGAGAGATAGAGAGATAGAGAGAGAGAGATGTTTAAATGTCTTATTCATTTTTTCATCTGAGTTTTAACTCACGCACACGAACACGCACATATATTACACACTCACACATACACACTGACCCTGGCTTATATGAAATTAAATATTCTAAAATAGCGAACTGGTTAGAAGACGTGCGAGTCTACTCCATCTTGGTTAGTTTACAGAAAGTAATTTCCCCATTCTTCTGTCATCGATATTTTTTTCCCTTTGGCTAAGCCCAGAACACAACCACATACTCACACACATACACACATACACAAACAACGCACCGACATTTTTTTTTCTTTCGCCCTGTCAGGCACGGCCCTATCTCCAAGTACGGGATTTTAAGGTGATTGACCCCAAGGGAGATCTCAGTGGTCAGTAGCTTTCACCGGGTCAGCAAGGAACTTCACGACATTTCCATTGAATGTGTTCGCTGTCTGCAAACTCTACAGAGATCTAGAGCAGGAATACGAATGATTATGGCGTGTTTTTATGGAAATTGTATTCCCAGAGTTCCCACCACCCCAGAATGCACTTTAAGACCTATAACAATTTAAACAATACAAGAATTTTTGTTCGTAGTAACTGAAAAAATGTACGTTCCGAAAATAATATAATTTCGCGTGGACAATAAGCATTGCTATCATTTGGTAACGTTTTGATGTGACTATCCTTTAGATTTTCTAATTACTAGTCTTTCCGAACACATTTTTTTTATAAATAAGTGTCGGACTTTCCTCAGAAATCAAGTCTATCGTTTGCTAGTCCAAACCTCCTGCAGGGGTGCAGTAGATGACCACGGTCAGGATTACCGAACATTTTTCCGATATATGTAGAGATTTAGTTCCAGACAGTTCATATAAATTATCATGTAAAAGTTTAGTAGCATTTTATTTATTTGAACTATTTGACTTGGAATGATAGAATCTACTCCCTCGTCACAATGAGTGACTCACAAAAGCAGAAGATTCGTTGTCCTGAACAAGTAAACAGAAGTTAGTATGTAAGGCTCTAACATTGTCAGAAATCACGACACCCTACATTTTTCGTTGTCCTTTATGTAGCATATTAATTATTTGTCTTGTTCTAATGATTTTTTTTTAATATAAAAAATTATAGGACACATTGATTTTTTTTTCATATCAGATTCTATTTTAACCAATTCTAGACTCATTCATGATCGGTTCCTGAAAGTCGATTACATAATCTTAATTAATGACTAAATATGGTTCTTCTTTGACGTATCTATTTTAAGCTTATCTGGCCAATTTGGTTGTCATTAGTTACCAATTGTTGCTCGGTGTTTATGACAGTCTATAATCTTGACAATGCTCTTCAGACCAAGTCTTTCCGTTTTGTTTTGTTTTGTAAGTACACAAGCATGGCGGTCTAGCAATCAACTTTCCAAACTACGGTAAACTGATGGTTTGATTGAACAACTTTCTTAAATGATGGTCTGATTGAACAACTTTCCTAAATGATGGTCTGATTGAACAACTTTCCTAAATGATGTTCTGATTGAAAAACTTTCCCAAATGATGGTCTGATTGAACAACTTTCCTAAATGATGGTTTACCTGATTAGAAAATCATGGGGAATTCTGGATCATACGTATACCGGGAGCTCGTGATGAGTGGGTGTTTGGCGGGAGTTTGTGTAATCCAATCCTCTATTATATAATTATTCCAATGAAAGAAAGTCATGTCCTAGTAACCACCACAACAGTCACGCACAAACATTCCCACGCAAACACACACACTCTTACAAAAACACATCTCTTCGAGTTGAAAACATTCCAAGGTTGAATATTTTGTTTCACTCTAGAGACTTCAATACCGTTTGCTCCAAACGCAAAACAATTTTTTTATTAATTTTGTCCAAGTTCCGAGAACTTCAGAGGCAAGGAGATTTGTAAGTTGACTGGGAAGGTGAGATTGATCCTCTGATATCTCAAAAGTATGATCACGATTTTTAAAATATTGTAACTATTTAACCCCTAAGCAATTAACTCATTAAGTTTCCAATATTTGTAGAATATAATAAAATAAATAAAGATACAAAAACAAAGACAAGATTAAGATACATCACAGTTCCAACTCATGGAACAACTTAGATAATGATTTTTTGAGAAGCGGATATGTGTTTGATTGTCTAACATCAGAATGTTTAAAAAAAAAAGGAATATATTGAGCTTTATTCATTTTAGATGCATTAGGGCCCAGTAGACCATGGTTAATAAGAAGTATTGAAGTGATTAAGCATCCTTTTTTATTTTCTCATTAGAAAACTCCATTGAATCAAGAATGAACTAAGAAAGAATCAGGAATGAATCAAGAAAGAATCAGGAATGAATCAAGAATAAATCAAGAATGGATGATTGAATCAAAATGACTCAAAAGGCTTCAAGTCTCTAAAAAAAGTTTTGCTCCAAAAAGAAGCAACAGAAACGTATTCCCGCTTGAGAACAGTAATGAAATTATTCAGGTTTATATAATTATATAATACAATTCTACAGGTACAAGTAATAAACAGTTTGAATGACCTAGAGCTGTCCATCAAGATCAATATCTGTTAGCCTTATTACCAGTTGGAAGCAAACACAATCAACAGAATGAATGTCTAAATGGTCTAATTTAATCAACTATTCTAAATTGTTAAAAGCTTTTAACAACAAACACTTTAACAGTACCGTTGACAGACATACGCGTCTGTGTATATCGTCTGAACTGTGACCTGTAAGCAAACCATTCATGACAGACAGACTGACTGGACTAATAGAGAGCTGTTGATAGCGTGGTTTGTTTGACTGACTTGACTTAATGTGCAATCCCGATGGAAGCAAAGGACCGCAACCACACGTCTCCGCCGAACTCGGTTCTAAGCCTCTTTTTTTCATCTGCTCCCATGTCAATCCAGTAACCTCAGCTTCTCTGATGACTGACCTCTTCCAGGTTTGCTTGGGTCTGCCCACTTTCCTCTTTCCTTGTGGATTCCAATCAAGTGCCTGCCTTGCAACATTAGTACCTGGGTTTTTTTTTTGCAGGATGTGTCCTATCCAGCCCCACTTTCATTTTGTGCGTGTTTGTTAGAAGCGTCTCTTTTTAAAATATATATTCAAATGAGACATGTGTAGGAACATCTGTGATCTATAGAAAGGCTTGTAGTTTAATGATGACTTTAGTTGCTGTTAGCTGCTGAATGAGCTCGTTTCTTTAAGCTATGTGACGAGTGGGTCAACGAAAGAAACAAACATGGAAGCATTATTATTACTATAGCAACCAAAGCAATGCCAAGCACTGCCAGAAGCATAAATAATTATTCCAGAGTTGTCCCCAATTTGTGTCACGGTGGTCAATATGGGAAGAACATTCCAGAACATATACAGAACAAAAAAGAAAAGAAAGACAATACTTCTGCTTTATCATTGCATGACGTCATATCGCATTCACATTCACTATTCATCCCTGGCTATGACGTCTCTTCCGGTGTGTGAAGCGGACGGAACTCTAGTGTGCATCATTACCGAAATGTCGCAATCTCCATGGCTTTTCTTTTACGACTGGTTCAAGATGTCATCCTCTCTTGTTCAAGACCTCTCGTGTGTGTGTGTGCGTTCTCGCGAGTGCGTGTTGGTGTGTAAGTGTATTTGTGATCTCGCTGGAACATAAAGTGTCCACTCTCCTTCAAATCTCTGACAACGGCCAGTTTGGCACGAGCAAAGGTTTTACAATTTGATTCCGGCCTTAACAAGGGAGACAATCTTGTCTTTCCCAGGAAGATTAGAAATTCGGTTAAATAGTAAAACACATTACATCAATTTACATGTTCGCATTTTATTAATTATAATTAATTTAAGTTTTTTTTTTTTCCTTTTCTTTTAAACCCAAAAATGTTGACATCTTGGGCTGGAAACACAGTCTAAGAATGTGATTATATTTCCTTTCTTAGAGAATTGTTATTTATTTTTCCTAATAATAATTTATTTTATTCTACAGATCCCCTTCATGCATCCTTATTCTTCTTAATTTCTAGGAAATTAAGAAGGTCGTAGCGCAAGCCACACTACACTCTCATCAAATGGTATATACTTGCTGAGCTTAACTTGCCAAGGTTTCAGGAGAGACTTTCCATTTTATGTCAAAGACAACAACAAGAACTGACCGTTGTAAAAATGTTTCAAACTAAGCTTCTCAGTTTGCCATAGAGACGTTTACAGAACACTTAAGTCATTCCAGGCGTAGAGAGAATAGTTACTTAGACTTAGGTCCTTCTATAGACGTAGAGAGAATAGTTACTTAGACTTAGGTCCCTCTATAGACTTACACAAAGTATTTAGAGCCATACATGAGTGTATTTAAATACACAATTGTGTTTGTAACGATGGTGTGGCACATTGTTGGCCTAAATTGATAGAATTATTTATTTTGTGATAAAATTGTTCTACCAATACGTAATAACACATAAGGTTGCTATGGCAACACAACGACAGAATGTTTCTATTGCAACATAAAATATACTAAAAGTGACTTATGTTGGGAGTCGCGGTGTCTGAGTGGTAAAGTGTTTGGCTTCCCAACCGAAGGGTCCCGGATTCGAATCCTGGTAAAGACTGGGATTTTTAATTTGAGAATCGTTGGGGGCCTGACATTAGTTGGGGTAAAGTAAAGGTGGTTGGCCACATGACACCCTCGCTAACCATGGGCCTCAGAGATGACCTTCACATCATCGGCCCTATAGACCGCAAAACAACTAAAACTCTATGGTCATATAACAAGGTCCTCAAGGCTCGTAAGGGTACAACAGTACCAGGAAAAAGAAGAAGAGGCAGACAGAGAAAGCGATGGGAAGACAACATCAAAGAATGGACGGGCCTGCCATTGAAAGAGGTTTTATCCAAGGCAAAAGAGAGGAATGGAGAAAGACGGTCAGCAGATCTTGTGTGGTGCCCCAAGGGTAAAAAAAAACAACCCCCCAACGAAATAACAATCTAAACCATTTGAAATTGCACAAGCGCTTTCAACAGGTGTAGTCGCGGCATCCATAGGGGTAGAAGTAAAAATCAGTCAACTGAAGTAGAAGAGAGATAAGTCAGTCAACTGAAGTAGAAGAGAGATAAGTCAGTCAACTGAAGTAGAAGAGAGATAAGTCAGTCAACTGAAGTAGAAGAGAGATAAGTCAGTCAACTGAAGTAGAAGAGAGATAAGTCAGTCAACTGTAGTAAAAGAGAGATAAGTCAGTCAACTGTAGTAGAAGAGAGATAAGTCAGTCAACTGAAGTAGAAGAGAGATGTCAGTCAACTAAAGTAGAAGAGAGATAAGTCAGTCAACTGAAGTAAAAGAGAGATAAGTCAGTCAACTGAAGTAGAAGAGAGATAACAGCAGCAACAACAACATGTACTGTTCCAAGAAACCTTGTCTTAACTCACCCCGGGTGTGCCCGCGGTTGTCCCTCTGTCCATGACATCATACTCTCAGCTGGGGTGAACAAGACTTGACGTCATCAACAGTTCGAACGGCCTGGAGCTGACCCTCATGTCACGATCAATGTCAGTGTTTCAACAGGTCACCGAGCCCGTCAGAACCAAACCCAATCACAAACAGCTGATATACCTTGGTCTCGTTCCCTGATAAGCTCCTTCCCAGTAGATCTGTTAGACTGAAAAAAAAAAAAGCCAGTTAGTAAAAGAATGAAGGGTAGATAACTAGGCTAATCAAAGTAATGTCAGGGGCAGTGCATTTATCATTTGATAATAAAAATAAATATAATTTAAATTACTATTGATCTATTGATCTAGATACAACTTTGTCTTTGAAGTTTGTATTCCATTTTAAATAGTTACCCTAATAACTTCCACGCTGCTCAAGCTAAGAAAAGTGCGAAACAAATGTACCGTGTGGAGAGTCACGTGAAACGCTAAAGTTTCACTGTAAGACAATGTGAATTCTCAAGGTTGATTTACAGTGTTCTCCGGGGCACTAGTACTTCACGAGATCGAAATAGGTGTTCCACGAATTTCTAGAACAATTAACTAGTAGGCCACCACGTGAATTAAGCTCTCTAAAAATTAAGTAAAGTATTCCGCTAAATACTGAGAATGAAACAAGTATTCCACTAAGGAAAAAGTTCGGGAAACATTGCTCTAGCCAGATGGTGGAATATATCAATTAAATATAACACATTTTTATGTTGCGGTGACTGCAGCCACGGGAAATACTGCATTCCTCACTAATCTTCGGAATCGAAGACAAGCCCTATTATGTTGAGGTGACCACTCCCTTAAATAGTCTAAGTTCGTTTTCTGATTTGTTTATTAGAATCCATTTAATTTAAGTGAAAATTTACAGTGACTGTACAAGGTTAGTTACTCAGACATTGATTTAATCAATTAGTTTCAATTAGATCTGTACACTCTTTGGGTTTGCCATCATTTATTAAAATCACTGTCTTTATATTTTTCTCCACCACTCTGCCCCCTTTTTTATGCGGGTAGGGTTCGAACACGTGTCCGTCAAGTCGACAGTCCAGACCGCAAACAAAACAACTAGGCCACCAAATATTTGAATAATTTATTGTAAAAAATTCACATTAGAATAAGCAGCCCATGGATATGCCACTGTAACAATTAATAGTGTTTTATTGAACAGAAAGTAAAACAAACGATCTATTTAAATTTATCCCAAGCCGATTTGCAGTTTTAAGATAACCTTTTATGTTCAATTTATTTCCAAATCGAGCGGGCAAAGGAGAGCAGGATTATGACATTGAAGCCCGTGGTTACAACAACAGCCAACTTAAAGTATCAATAACACAATTCGAAACAGTCAAGTTCACAAGAAGATAAGACAGTTTCTGTGGTCAGTCGTGAGTTATTATTTTTAGCTGCTTAGAAGCCTATGGTCCAAAGAGCATCTGGACATTTTGAATGACTCATCTTTTATCCAGTGGAATTTGACCTTACGAAGACCATTGACTTAACAACTAAGTTTTCTACCATAGGTACTATACAGAAAGCAACAAAGACTTGAACGCTTTCACCAAAGATGCCTGCGCTCAATCGTGAAAAGAATACTGTGACAAGAATGCACCACTAATAGTGAAGTTCTTGCGAATGCCGGTTTGGACGGTACAGAGAGATGGCCTGACAGCTACGTTGGGCATGACACATATCCCGTAATGAGGACGACCGTATTCCAAGATCAATCTTTTTGGTGACAGGAAAGGTGGTCTGCGTAACAGATGTTCCACCCCAATCCCATTTGGAAACGCTTTAAAGACCAGCTTAGGTGCCAACTTGCTGAAGCTGACATCTGAGATGCGGATAGCAGGAACGAGACGGAGGATTCATACAAGGGCCGCGGGATACACATATGACACCAAAACAAGAACCACTGCCGATGACACGCAGACGGCGTGCGCTGGATGCCTGCGCTGGATGTGTCAAGATATGTAGGTCGAAGCGGGGACTGCGTGAGCACGTGAGATGCTACACCATTGATCTTCGGACTGGAAGAAAAAACCTTTATATTGTTAGGTTCTTCTCTATCAGGCTTTCTGCAAACACTGCTAAACACAACAGCTCATCTAACACAAGAACTTGACAACAAGCGCTTCAATACACAAGGTGGCGGTTTATTTACAATTACATGAAAAGCCGATACAACACGATTGGCCACATCAAATTCAAATGCTTTCTTGTACAATAGAACTGCCTACTAAACACAAGTCTTTCTCTGTCTACTTCTAGACTCGTACAGCTACAATTTCAAGGACTCACTTTGTAGCACACAGTCCTTACCGCTTGCTGTCCTGGACTCTACTGTCTATTGTTACACACTATCACTAGTCCGTGAAGGCTCTCGATCACATGACCACAACATGGGTCATATTTGCGTGAACTAGCAGTATGTCCCCTCTTCAACAGCCCTTGACCTGTGTGATTGGCCTGAATCATTTGTGTCAGTAGGCCGCACACACATTAACCCTTTCAGTCCGCCACTAGGGTTATAACAATATTATTATTATTTATAACATACAGCCTTTATATTATTATTATTTATAACATTTGGCCTCCTTGAATAACAAGCATGAGGCAATCTATAGAATCCAGTTTGAGAGAGTGTTGATATTAATTTATAGATTAGCTTTGAACATTTCATCTAAGGAATCACTGACAAGGTCAAGCCACGAATTTTTTATATTTCTTATCAGGAGTTCATTCCATTAGCGGTATTACTCATCCTCTTGTCTCCTTCCATCTGCCCCTCTGGCGAGGTTCCGTGGTTGACCCAGTACAATAGCTAGATCGGCGGTAGGGTTCATAAATCCGAAAGTTAATTGCCTTTTGACCAGTGGCTCTGGGTGATGGCTCATCGATCGAAGGACACACTTTGATCTGGTTCTGGGTGATAAATTCCCCTCTTCGTATTTGTCTTGGCTGTGACGCACACATTGATAATGTCGAGTCAGGGCGGAATGGCTTTCGGCGCTTTTTACCTGGGCCACAATCTAATTTTCAAACTTTTAAAATTGACGGTCGTTGTTTGACATGGACCATTCACTTTCCGTTTTCGTTTGTAACATTCACACAATAAAGATTCTCTTGTTCCTCCTAAATGTAGCCAAAAGTGTTATAATAATACAATAAATATATTAGACATTTTTATGATCAGAACAGGTGACTTTCAATTTTGAAACTTATCTGAGAAACCCTAACCCTAACAAACTCTCCATCAACTGAGTATCGACATTGCCGAGAAGACAATTCAAAAGTTTAAATAAATGTGAAAGACTACAAAACGAACCCTATAAAGTCCAGCGTTAATTTGTTTGCCAGTAGAAGATGTTTTGAGAATAGACCAGAGTCTACAAAGTTAGAATAACAGGCTCTTAAAATATGTACAACATTAGACACTATTTAAAAGTCTTATTGTTGAAATAGCAAACCATGTCAAGACACCAGATAAATTCTCAGAAAAGTAAATGTACAGTGAAGATGTAGGCGTAGACCATCAATTAATTAGTCATTGGCATCCTTTAGTTTATCTGGTTACAAAACAAAAGCTTTCATATCAATCAATGTTAAACAGGTTAATTCAGCCTAAACGCATTGACATCTTGTATTTTATAAGTGCATGCTTAACGCTCGAAAAAAAAAATTACATCTCTCTAGAACTCACTTTGCTGCGGACACATGCAAATGACATTCGAATGTCTGCTTGTTGACTTTGCGCTACACCTTGCTAAAATAAACCAAATTACACCATGCGGAAATATCGTTTCCTCAATGCGTATTGATTTTTATTTTCTGGACGTGCCACTTTTGCCAGTATGGACAAGGCGCGTGTGTGTGGGTGTGCGTGCGTGTGTGTGTGTGTGTGCCGTAGTGTCGGATTACAACACAAAAACCTTATACTTTTTTTCTCTTTGTTTGATCCATTTAGTTCCAGCATTAGCTTTACAAAAAAAGATGGTGATTACAGAAGATTGTTGCTTTTTTTTTCTCTCTTTCTTTGTGCTCCGGGGGGAATCGAAGCTAGTTCTCATTTCTGCTGAAAGTGCACATTTGCATCCAAGAATGCAGACATGATTTCAAGGCGAGGTTAGATAGCGTTGAGTCTGTGATCTCAGAAGATATTCTGCTTACATCCAATCAAAATTGGTCTGATTTACATTTCACAAAAAATAAAAATTTTTTTTTTTTGGGGGGGGGGGGGGGGGGGGGGGGGGGGGGAAGTTCAGTAAATAATAAAACCAAACACTGAACACAAAATGCTATATGCTTCTGTCTTTGAATGATTTACAATGAAACGTGAGATGTGTGGCTTGAGGTCTTGGGGGCTTAGTGGGTTAAACCGCTCGAGTTCAAAATCCGACTCAGAGTAATGTTTACTGAGCCCCCAAGAAAGCATGGAAAAGCTTCGCCCCAGATACTCCCCCCCCCCCCCCCCCCCCCAGTGGTCCACAAAAGCGATTGGACCATAAAGTACTCACAGAAATGTAAACAAAAAAAAAAAGATAAGTCTGACTCTTGAGCCTGCAAACCTCCTACAAAACTCCTACAAACCTCCTACAAACTTCCTACAAACGTCCTACAAACCTCCTACAAACCTCTTGCAAACTTCCTACAAACCTCCTACAAACCTCTTGCAAACTTCCTACAAACCTCCTACAAACCTCCTGCAAACCTCCTGCAGGTCAGCAAGGGTTCAAACTTGGGACTGTCGTGACCACTTCGGTCGAGAAATAAGCCAAACGTAGAACTAAAAGTTGGTTGATATTTTTAAATGGCATTTTAAAATGTAAACTTGTAAAAGAGCTTAACGATAGAATTTTAATGATTGCGGGACAAATTTTAGAAACATCACACTAAATTGCAGGCCAAATAATTATGTATTAGAAGGCTAACTTTAAAAACATTTAGGCCAAATTGAATGTACCTGTAGGTCAAATGTATACTATATTTAGGTGCTTGTATAATAGAGTTTTACATTTAGAACAAATGATAGGTGCCTAGAGGCCAAATTTAAACAGAAATAGAACATTCTAGGGGTTGGAGCTACTCACTAATTTCTCGCATTTTATTGGAACTCACTGGCAAGGTCAATAAGGGAATCCGTTTACATAGTGTCTTCTAGACTGACCTTATGACTAATCTGTGGTATGCTCTCCAGCGTGTGGTCTTGATGGTCCCAAGTTCAAACCCAACCCGCCGCCATGCCTCCCACCCCGTTCGGAGAGAGGTTTGGGTTACGATGTAATAATCTTCAATTCTGAACAATATTAGTTTTTGGTTTTCCAGGCTGATTTAGAGCATTCAATTACATGTAGCTTTATGAAGATGGGCTTTTATTTGCGGCTTCTGATATACGGCATTGATTCAATGACTCTTCGTCAGTAGCAAAACAATAAATTGTTTGGGAAAAAAGTAGTAACTTATTTAAAATAGAAATTTTTCATTTTAAAAGACATAAACGAATCCATTTTAAAGATGTGAATGTGCCCATTTTTAAAACATATATGTATAAATCTTATAGACACGCATGAATCTATTTTAAAGACATGGATGGAACTATTTTTAAAGACATCATTCTGGGATGTCTTAAAGACATCAACACGCTCTGACACTTGAGAATGACAAAACGAGTTGAACTAATTTAGCCGTCACTGACGTCACAACGTAATGCGAAACTAAAACTATTCCTACAACAGCACTAATGACGCATGCATTTTTCAAAAAGCAACTGTCATAAGAAACTGCCAGAAAGATCGCGGAAACTCCTAAAAGATAGTCATACCGTCTTTGTTCATATGTCTTCGTGTCTTGGACTACTGAAATTAGATTTGCTATTCTTGATGAAAAAGCGAGAACTGTCTAAACAAACTTGATGTGATTTATCACTATACAGTTGAAGCAGTCAAAAAAAAAAACAACAAAAAACAATCTTTGTCCACTGAACTCACTAAAAGTACTTTCACTATTACATTCTTATTCTATGGTCATTAAAATAAGACTAATTGCTGTCGTCAAACGGATAGGCGATGTTCCAGGTGTATAGTAAATACACAGGGTTCAATACATGAATGATTTTACCCAATCAGGAAATTAAATCGACATTAAAATAAAATTATATTAATGCTTAGAAATAAACTATTCTTCCAGTAACAACTTTTTAGTAGCGCTATCCAACTTATTTCAACATTAAACTTGTCAGATGAAATGTAGACCTATAGATAACCTAAAGATATATGAAGCGAAACTCCTCCATTTGGTAGATTTAAAATTGTGTAAATGACAAAAAAATACTTAAGAGATTGTTTCTAAATTTAGTAAATTTTAACTTCGCCATCTTGTCGGTAGAAATCCATATCAAGATCACGTGACTATACTCCATTTCACGAAGCTTCTACTTCTATAGTATTATTTAGTTTGATAAGTTGGAAAAGCAAATTTAAACAATTCTTTTTTACCAAACTTTGTATGACTATAACTGCGAATGCCTTGACCTTTTTATGATAATGGACATAGATCTAGTTAGTTAGATGCTTCAATGTAAACCTGGCTGCCCTGTCATGAGCTATGCGCTCGGGCTGTCGTTACGATAGTCTTGGGTTCAAACCCCAGACGCTTCCATCCCCGCCCTGTAGGAGGTTTGAACTAGAACGTAATCATCTTCGGTTCTGACTGAACTTCCAACTTTAAAAACGTTTTATTCTAAAAAAAAATATATAAAAATTCTAGCACGGAAATAAGTTTAGCAGACGATCCACAGCCAAATTCAAAAATCTAAATTCAGCTTAGAAAAGTGTATTTCTAGATTTAAAAAAAAAAATAATAATAGTCCTACGCATTAAGTTACAGATAGTCAGTCCTTCAAGACAAAAAAAAGTTATTTTAAAATCATATCTGCTTGCGTAGAAATGGAATAATGACGCAAGGCGGCGTGACACAATATAAATAAATAACAAAAGTTATCTGTTATCTTGGGCTTTAAATATCATAGTGCGACTTACTGTGCAGAGAAAAGAGGCGTGGCAGGGCGGGAAGAAGGCGTAATTGTAATGAAATCGAATTGTCGTCTGCAACTATTTACCAAGCGTGTAGGCAGAGAAAATAGGAACGCTGCTTAGTGACGAGCATAGTTTGAATAGGAGATTAAAAAAAAATGTAGATTATTTTTGTTTCGTTTAAAAGTTTTTGAATGATACTTTTTAAAGTAGTTTCTTTCAAAAGTTGGCATTAAAATAATTAAAGGGAAACAAAAAAAAACGACAGAAATGTTTGCTATTCGCTAATTAGCTTTTTGTGGGATTTTTTTTTTTTAATGTAAAAGAGATCGTTTTATTTCTCTCCAGCAATAACTGTAATTAATTGGCTAATTGCTTTGAAAGAAAAGTGTATTAAAGCGTAAAAAGAAGAATGTTTTGTTGGAAGAAAAATTGATTGATGACACTCTTGTATAATGAAGACATAAATGGTTCAGGGTTTTGTTTATTAATACTTTTATTTTTATCCTAGGATTAGTTAGTAGAGCCTTATTGGTTGTCACGTGTTAGAAAGAAGATATTTAAGTGAGCAGGTATCTAGACAGTTATCGAGTTATGTATTGAGTCATCAGGACCACACATAAAGCAATGTGCCTCAAGCTAAACAAAAGAAAAAAAAACATGAACATCTTGTTTTTGCAGCAGAATCAATTTTATGAACATTCCAACATATCTTTACTCGTACCACTTTGATCAATGAAAAAAATGTATGCGCTACTTTTTATGCACTACTTTTACGCACGACTTTTTATGCACTATTTTGTTGGCGATTTTCATGACACATTAAACAATGTTAAAGACAATAAATTAAACCTCAATGTTGACAACTAAAATGCATTTTTAAAAAATATACTTTTCAAAAACCAAAACTTATCTAAGGGAACTGCTAATGACTGCCATTTATTTAAAAATTATGGGGTCTATAACCCTTTCTGTTATATACAACAAAATAATAAAATACTATAAAATGATTAACTAACTGGTTAATTTTTGGATTGATTCGTGTAATGTTAATGATTATGAATAATTATGCAAAATTTCAACTTGATCCAGAATTTGAAGTCTGAGCAAAACATGTCAAAACCTAATAAATGGAATAAATCCATATATATATATACATTTTTCATTAAGCAACATTTATTCCACTTATTTCGAAATTAAATAAAATAATTAATCATCAACAATTTATTAACAATAAAGTGTTTTTTTTATTGTATCATGTCTTGTCAAGTTTAATGAATTGTTGTGCAAAGTTTTAACTTGATCCGAGAATGGGAAATGGGAGACAAAAACATCTTCAAACTTTTTACCAGACAGACAGAAAGACAGACAGACAACTTGAGTTGATATAAGCTTTGTAAAAATAGCTACAAACGGAAGAACTTGAATTCTTCAATACTAAAAAGTGCACATAAGTGAGAATATACTTTTTAAAAAAAAGCTAATCAACACTCCTTTTTGTTCTGCTAACCGGATACACCAAAAAGTTAGCTATTTATAGTTCCCGCCATAGATTACAATGTTGGACAGAAGTTACTACTAAAATTCATTGTTTCTAATAGTATCAAAGGAAACAATGGGAAGAGTATTGGTGTGAACTAGAAATGTCTAATTAAAAAAGTGGGTTACGTAAGTTGTAGTGCTTTGAAAATGAAGGATAGCTTCGTGTGAACGGATTTGGGTAGTTAGCTAGGTTTTTCTAGCTTTTTTTAAATTTTCCTAGTTTGTTTGTTTTTTCAAGTTTTTAAGTGAACAAATTTTATAATGTGCCTTTTCAGTCCCAGGTCATGGTAAGTATGACCATCTCCAAATTTTGCCATTTCTTTCTTTTTATTTTCTTTCTTTATCTCTTTTTTTCACTCTCTCTCTCTCTTTGCTTTACCTCTCTCTCTGTCTCTCTTTGGCTTTCTCTCTGTCTCTCTCTCTATCTCTCTCTCTGTCTCTCTCTCTGTCTCTCTCTTTGTCTCTCTCTCTCTGTCTCTGTCTCTGTCTCTCTGTCTCTCTCTCTGTCTCTCTCTGTCTCTCTCTCTGTCTCTCTGTCTCTCTCTCTGTCTCTCTCTGTGTCTCTCTCTCTGTCTCTCTCTCTGTCTCTCTCTCTCTGTCTCTCTCTCTGTCTCTCACTCTGTCTCTCTCTCTGTCTCTCTCTCTGTCTCTCTCTCTCTGTCTCTCTCTCTGTCTCTTTCTCTGTCTCTGTCTCTTTCTCTGTCTCTCTCTCTGTCTCTCTCTGTCTCTCTCTCTGACTCTCTCTCTGTCTCTCTCTCTGTCTCTCTCTCTCTGTCTCTCTCTGTCTCTCGCTCTGTTTCTCTGTCTCTCTCTCTGTCTCTCTCTCTGTCTCTTTCTCTGTCTCTCTCTCTGTCTCTCTTTGTGTCTCTGTCTCTCTCTCTGTCTCTCTCTCTGTCTCTCTCTCTGTCTCTCTCTCTGTCTCTTTCTCTGTCTCTCTCTCTGTCTCTCTTTGTGTCTCTGTCTCTCTCTCTGTCTCTCTCTCTCTATCTCTCTCTCTGTCTCTCTCTCTGTCTCTTTATCTGTCTCTCTCTCTCTGTCTCTTTCTCTGTCTCTTTCTCTGTCTCTCTCTCTGTCTCTCTCTGTCTCTCTGTGTCTCTCCCTGTCTCTCTCTGGCTTTCTCTCTGTCTCTCTCTCTGTCTCTCTCTGTCTCTCTCTGTTTCTCTCTCTGTCTCTCTCTCTGTCTCTCTCTCTGTCTCTCTCTCTGTCTCTCTCTCTCTGTCTCTCTCTCTGTCTCTCTCTTTGTCTCTCTCTCTGTCTCTCTCTCTCTCTGTCTCTCTCTTTGTCTCTCTCTCTGTCTCTCTCTCTGTCTCTCTCACTGTGTTTCTACTTTTAGTTTTTAAGTGAAAAATAGAAATTCACGTTCTTCACTTCTAAAACAAAACCAAAAAAAAAAAAAAAATAGTTTTTTTTTTAACTCAAATAAAAGTAGCAAATGATGTCGTGCTGGGAGGAGAGTAATGGCCGACCTCCTCTCCGCTCTGCCCTCCCCTTAGCAAGAGGACCGAGTTGATAAAGTTAAAGTCACAAGTTTCTACCACCACACACCCACCAGACCTAGCAGACCGACATTGTCAGGACCTGAGTGAACTACTGCACTAGCTACAATCAATTAAAACACTGTAGTCTGCATACGTTAGATCTTTCTTTACTTAGACTCAGTAGTCTGTATGAGTTATTGTATGTTTGACTTAGACACCGTAGTCTGTATGAGTTCTTGTTTTACTTAGAAACCTTTATTTTTGGCATTATACGTGAGATAAAAATATCTATCAAACAGAGATTATTTGGGTCTTCCTATGTGAGATAGGTCAAACTTAAAGATAAAAAAAGACCGCCTTCTAGCTCCTTTTTAGATGTTGTGTAAATTTCCCAGAAAATGTCCAGACCTATGGGGTCTGACCCACACAACCTCTAAACGGGAGCAAGGAGGCGGTGTTTTTTTTTTTTTTTTTGTTTCTTAAGTTTCCCCAATCTCACATATGACATGTGTTCGGTAATACGTTTGAATTCCGTAACGTGCCTAGTCTCAGCCACATGAGTAACTTTCATGTAGCGAACACTACCATTATGGGAACACCCCTCTGTCTGACATTCAATATACTTAAGTGTGCATATTTGATGTATTTCGATATCAAGTTTGAGAACTGCATGAAACCCATAGAAAACCTTTAACGTAAACATTACATACCACAAACAAATATAGTGTATACTGTAGAGATGGTTCTAAATATGTGGACAATAAGCCCCAATAGTCGCACATTGACTTTTATCATGTAAAGTTGCTTGTTGTATAAAAATATTCTTTTAATTTTATTCTTATCTCTCGTTAGCTCACCCACGAATCAAAGAGTTAAATCATTATGAATCATTCCTACATGTTTTTATTTTAAAACATACGAATCAATGTTTGAATTACTCGTGATTTATTATAAAACATACACTTCAATGAGTTACATCAATTTAAATCACTCATGTTTTATTATATAACCCACGAGTCAATGAGTTAAATCAATTTCAATCACTCCTACCTTTTATTTTATTACATAACCCACGAGTTAGTGAGTTAAATTATTATGAATCACTCAGCAAACTTCCTGCCGTCTTTCCCAGTCAATGGTTTTGTGCTGAAACTACTGAAGAGACCTTAGAACTAAATCTTTGTTTTGATTCACTACTGCCCTCACATCAATGATTGAGTAAGCACTAGAGCACTGGCGACATGAATGACCCTAACTGTCCTCCAAGCGAATTCTAAATCTCCCACTGACCACTTAATGAAATCTTGACCAGCACTGACCAACAGTGTCCAAGCCTCTGGGGGTCGCTAGCGTAGAACTAAATCCTTGATACAGACTAAGCACATAAATAAATAAGCACAGACTAGCACACTCACGCTACTACTGTGAGTGCTCACCACTGTGACGACAACTCCTACACGAGATGCTACGGCAGTCTAACTCTACTGGTGACTAAAAGCGTTCACACAAGGCGTGGGGCTGGCTCGGGTGGGGGGGGGGGGGTGACTTGGTAGAGGTGGGAGCAGGAAAAGGGATGGGAAGGGTTGGGAGAGGGAGAGAGAAGAAGACCGCATTGTGCATTTGTCTCTGTGCGTGTCAGAGATGTTAAAGGACAAGAGAGAGAGAGAGAGAGGTGATATTAATTTAGTTAAAGAACCAGAAGAGAGGAGTTATGGATTACATGCACAGAAATGAGTAATAATCATATATTTTATCAGCAGATATCAAATGCGAATAAGAGTGGGTCGGGATGGGGGTCTTCAAACTTCGGGGCCCATCACCATCATTCTTTTATCTGTAGTATAATTTCTGAGTCGTCAGAATATCTGTCACGTTTCTAGGTCGGTTCTCCCAGGAACCTCTTCAGTTAAAGAGTTTCATTTTTAAGTACTTCCTAGTTTTTGTTTATGTTTATTTTTGCTTCTGGAAAGTAAGACAAACATGGAGATTTTCATAAATGGCGGGAAAACTAAAATTATATTTTTGGTGTATCCGGTGCACAAAATATGGGAAGTGTCGCTATGCTATGTGTTTTAGAAGCTAAATGATATCATATACGCACGTTTTAACACAGCATAATCCAATTTTTAATCTCTTTGATTTGTAACTTTTAGTTGGCAAGTTTGAAGATCAATTTAGCGTCCTTGACATTGTTTAGTCTATCGTGAAAACACTTTTTTGAATAAATTGACCATTCGTTTCTCTTTAGCAGCATTGCTGACATTTCCGGTACCTGTCCACCCCATATAACGTCGACTTACACTCAGAGCCGGATTTACTCATAGGCAACACAAGCTATAGCTAAATGACCAGAAGAAATATTGAGCACTTACGTCATGTCTGGGCTATTGAGGGCCCAGAAAGGGACCCACATCACAAATAGTTTTGAGTTCATCTCAATATTTAATCCGGCACTACAACATATTTGTGAAGTACCACAGACTGTACCCCATTTTTATCTACACTCTACATAGAAAGAAATGAGTGGCTGGGAGGTTTAAACCGCTTGGTTACCTTACAAAGGGGCTCGACTTTGAATCCCTACTCTAGTCTAGTTGTACTTGCTGATCACCCAGCACGGAAGCCTTCTTCCAAATACTCTCGAGTCTATATCCAATATGTCCTCACACAAAATAAAATCATGGACCATGGCGCGACTTAACATGCTTTGGATTAAACATACGCTATGCAATAATAATAATACTAATGATAACAATTCACCATCATCTTTCTTTGGTATCTCACTTCCCCCCCCCCACACACACACACCTTCTTTTTTCTTCTACGCCTATGCATCTTTTTATCAACATTCACCACGCTCATCTTCAGTTAATACTTCGCGCCAGTGACATCGTGGTCCAACGGAAATCTGCGACGCCGGTAGTTAGTTGGGGGGGGGGGGGGGGGCGCTGCTTTGAAAGGCGAAAAAGGAAACTTCAATTTCGCGTTCTGTGTGTGAGTGTGTGTTGACGAGCTGAGAGGTTATGGAGAATGGGGAGAGGAAAGGAAGGCGCGTTCCAGTTGACCGTGAATCGAGATCTCATTTTCTCTAGCTCATTGAGAAGGTTGCCGAGAACTCGCTGAATGAAACTAGCCCCTAGCACGTGATTGGTGGAGAAACTATTGAATGGGCAAAGGAGAGACCACGTGACCTGTTGGGGACGTAGACATGTCGCTAATTTGTTTGACAGTGTGAGCTTGTTGACCAAGCAGGGGCTTGAGGGGGGAGGACTCGGTTTATCGTTTTGTTTTGTTTTTGTTTTGTTTTGTGACGTAGTGGTTGGGAGAACAACAATGCAAGTTTCACAAAGCGATGAGGTGATGACGTAAACGACGCTGCAAGGTGGCGCTGTCAGCTGCAGACGTGCGATCGCGTGTTTTATATAAATAGATATCTTTTAAAATGACCTTGAAAGACGCTATTTTATTATTTTAATAACGTTCATGTTTTAAAGTCAGGGCCGCCGCTGCCTATTTCTGGCCTTGAATTTTCGCGGGTTGTTTGTAATATTTGTTTTGAGTTAAATAGCCTGCACTGTAAGTAGATATATTATCTAAAGTCAATTTTAAAAACATTTTCACGGGGGGGGGGGCTCTAGTTTCTTTCATATGGAGGGGGTAGGGTGCAACGTCTTGACAAAAAGGGATGTTATGGAGTGTGTTTCCTAAGCGGCGTTGAGAAGAGGTTAAGCGATTAATTGGTGGTTATGCAGTGACAATGATGAAATTAGCTTACCTAGTGCAAATGTGAGACGATCTTAAGACATGAAAGAGTAAAGACTTTATTTTTGTTGTGAGCTAGATTTTGTTTAAATATCAGTTTATTTCATTACAATTAGATCTATATCTCATCTCAAGTTAATTCTGTGAACAATAACAGTTACATTGAGTCTTTGTTCACAAGTGTATTGATTCAAACGTATAAAACGCCTACATCGGTTTAGTTGTAATAACTGTTGGCGCTACAAGCCAACAACCGACCAACAACTCTTGGGGGTGGGGGGCGGCGAAAAAAAATGTTCAGACCCTTTGTTGACTTGAGCGGAAACCTACCGAATCTTCAATTCGAATCTTCAACTCCAGGAAGTACTTTTGATAACGCTTACAAATGACGTAGGCAACACAATGTCCAGAAACAACAGCAACAACGTTTGAGTGAAATCTTATGACGTCACTATACACAGTGTCAAATAATAGAAATGAAAAATAAAACCTAAAAATTAAGACTAAGTTTCTTTTCTTTTTTATTACATTCTTAAAAAAACTAACGACCTCACTGTGGAATCCCACATCATTCCTCTGGGCTCCAGCTTCTAGAGGGGGCTCGAACGTAAACGTTGTTATCTAGGGAGTCGTTGCCCGGGAATGTGAGAAACACTGGCTTACTTTGTTTGATTTCAAGTCATTGTGACTTGTACATTGGATTATTTACTTTGTAATAAACTCAAGAAAAATATTCAGCGCTAAATTGCTTCATTTGTTGGATAAAATTGTAGACAACTCTAAATCTGTGTGTATGTCAGATGATTGTGGATACAATGCACATCTCTCCAAAATACAATAGTGATAATTATTATGAAAGTGTACGGAACGTTAATAAAGTTCTACTGTCAATGGCTGTTGTATTTCGAGTTGTTTTTTTGGACTACTCCTCGACTAACAATACCACAAAAGTGAACATATCCACATCCAGTCTATGTAACACTGTTGAGCTGTCAAAGTTATCGAGAAATTGTTTATAGAACATGATCATTTACACTGTTCATTGTAATATATCTACATGCAGCTCATCAATTATAATCGTCGCAAATATAGGAGCATAAGCGAGTAGTCAGGACGAGATTAGACCTTTATGCTTACCACAAAGAACCAAGATGTATATCCGATAGTGTTCCTGGTGCATGGTTAGTAGTTGTACTTGAGGGATACAACAACGGTGCGAATATGAAAGGAAAAAATGGAATGGTCTACAAAAAAATGGCTTTAAATCAAAAGAAAATTTCGCACGCAGGCGGCCACAACCCTGGCGGCGGCCCTGTTTAAAGTGTACATCTAAACATTATCAGGTTCTGTCCTGTGTTTATATATTTTAAACATATTCACGTGAATCCCCAAATCAGCGATGGATTTACATAAAGGCAACATAAGCTATAGGCCTACCTTAGGATCCCATTTCTGTCCCCCCCCCCTTTCCGGTCCCTTTCCATGGTTCAAGGGATATTTTCCATTCTTTTTAAAGAAAGATCAAAGAAACAAAATGCCTTATGATGATTACAAGAGGACCCATATCTCAAACAGCTTAGGGCCTTGTCAAGTCCAAATCCGGCCCTTATCTAGGCAGTAGGAACCCTATCCTCATCACATAGTCATAATTTGAAATCAGTGGTATAAAATTACCTACTTTAACTGAACTTAGATGGAAAGAGAAGGGTAGATTCGATAAAGCAGTTTGTCTACAACACATAGTTTTAATTGTTCAAAGAGCATTCATGTACATAGTCACCGTTTCAAGTTTAGATGTTTTTGTTTTTTTTTACTTTGTGTTAATATTAATTTTTTTTAAAAAAAATATAGATCAATGATACTGAGTTTTATAAAATTTCTAGTCATCAATGTTTACATTTCTTGCCTTGATTCGAAACGAGAATGAACGAGCCTTATGGTTCGAAACATAGCGTGTAGGCATTAATTATCTAGTTTGTGCTTCTGGCTACCTGAGATTGGAGCTATTTTATTTATGGTGGTGACATACACTCCACACACATACACATTGTCTAAGCATGGGACCGTGTCAAATGTATCAGCGTAGTTGTTTTGGTCCTGTGATAACTCGTTGTTTTGGTCCTGTGATAACGTCGTTGTTTTGGTCCTGTGATAACTCGTTGTTTTGGTCCTGTGATAACTCGTTGTTTTGGTCCTGTGATAACTCGTTGTTTTGGTCCTGTGATAACTCGTTGTTTTGGTCCTGTGATAACTCGTTGTTTTGGTCCTGTGATAACGTGGTTGTTTTGGTCCTGTGATAACGTCGTTGTTTTGGTCCTGTGATAACTCGTTGTTTTGGTCCTGTGATAACGTCGTTGTTTTGGTCCTGTGATAACTCGTTGTTTTGGTCCTGTGATAACGTGGTTGTTTTGGTCCTGTGATAACGTCCTTGTTTTGGTCCTGTGATAACTCGTTGTTTTGGTCCTGTGATAACGTCGTTGTTTTGGTCCTGTGATAACTCGTTGTTTTGGTCCTGTGATAACGTCGTTGTTTTGGTCCTGTGATAACGTCGTTGTTTTGGTCCTGTGATAACGTCGTTGTTTTGGTCCTGTGACAACGTCGTTGTTTTGGTCCTGTGATAACGTGGTTGTTTTGGTCCTGTGATAACGTGGTTGTTTTGGTCCTGTGATAACGTGGTTGTTTTGGTCCTGTGATAACGTCGTTGTTTTGGTCCTGTGATAACGTCGTTGTTTTGGTCCTGTGATAACTCGTTGTTTTGGTCCTGTGATAACGTGGTTGTTTTGGTCCTGTGTTAACTCGTTGTTTTGGTCCTGTGATAACTCGTTGTTTTGGTCCTGTGATAACGTGGTTGTTTTGGTCCTGTGATAACGTGGTTGTTTTGGTCCTGTGATAACTCGTTGTTTTGGTCCTGTGATAACGTGGTTGTTTTGGTCCTATGATAACGTGGTTGTTTTGGTCCTGTGATAAGGTGTTTGTTTTGGTCCTGTGATAACTCGTTGTTTTGGTCCTGTGATAACGTCGTAGTTTTGGTCCTGTGATAAAGTGGTTGTTTTGGTCCTGTGATAACTCGTTGTTTTGGTCCTGTGATAACGTGGTTGTTTTGGTCCTGTGATAACGTGGTTGTTTTGGTCCTGTGATAACTCGTTGTTTTGGTCCTGTGATAACTCGTTGTTTTGGTCCTGTGATAACTCGTTGTTTTGGTCCTGTGATAACGTGGTTGTTTTGGTCCTGTGATAACTCGTTGTTTTGGTCCTGTGATAACGTGGTTGTTTTGGTCCTGTGATAACTCGTTGTTTTGGTCCTGTGATAACTCGTTGTTTTGGTCCTGTGATAACGTGGTTGTTTTGGTCCTGTGATAACGTGGTTGTTTTGGTCCTGTGATAACTCGTTGTTTTGGTCCTGTGATAACGTCGTTGTTTTGGTCCTGTGATAACTCGTTGTTTTGGTCCTGTAATAACTCGTTGTTTTGGTCCTGTGATAACGTGGTTGTTTTGGTCCTGTGATAACGTGGTTGTTTTGGTCCTGTGATAACTCGTTGTTTTGGTCCTGTGATAACGTCGTTGTTTTGGTCCTGTGATAACTCGTTGTTTTGGTCCTGTGATAACGTCGTTGTTTTGGTCCTGTGATAACTCGTTGTTTTGGTCCTGTAATAACTCGTTGTTTTGGTCCTGTGATAACGTGGTTGTTTTGGTCCTGTGATAACGTGGTTGTTTTGGTCCTGTGATAACTCGTTGTTTTGGTCCTGTGATAACGTCGTTGTTTTGGTCCTGTGATAACGTCGTTGTTTTGGTCCTGTGATAACTCGTTGTTTTGGTCCTGTGATAACGTGGTTGTTTTGGTCCTGTGATAACTCGTTGTTTTGGTCCTGTGATAACTCGTTGTTTTGGTCCTGTGATAACTCGTTGTTTTGGTCCTGTGATAACTCGTTGTTTTGGTCCTGTGATAACTCGTTGTTTTGGTCCTGTGATAACGTGGTTGTTTTGGTCCTGTGATAACATCGTTGTTTTGGTCCTGTGATAACTCGTTGTTTTGGTCCTGTGATAACGTCGTTGTTTTGGTCCTGTGATAACTCGTTGTTTTGGTCCTGTGATAACGTGGTTGTTTTGGTCCTGTGATAACGTCGTTGTTTTGGTCCTGTGATAACTCGTTGTTTTGGTCCTGTGATAACGTCGTTGTTTTGGTCCTGTGATAACTCGTTGTTTTGGTCCTGTGATAACGTCGTTGTTTTGGTCCTGTGATAACGTCGTTGTTTTGGTCCTGTGATAACGTCGTTGTTTTGGTCCTGTGACAACGTCGTTGTTTTGGTCCTGTGATAACGTGGTTGTTTTGGTCCTGTGATAACGTGGTTGTTTTGGTCCTGTGATAACGTGGTTGTTTTGGTCCTGTGATAACGTCGTTGTTTTGGTCCTGTGATAACGTCGTTGTTTTGGTCCTGTGATAACTCGTTGTTTTGGTCCTGTGATAACGTGGTTGTTTTGGTCCTGTGTTAACTCGTTGTTTTGGTCCTGTGATAACTCGTTGTTTTGGTCCTGTGATAACGTGGTTGTTTTGGTCCTGTGATAACGTGGTTGTTTTGGTCCTGTGATAACTCGTTGTTTTGGTCCTGTGATAACGTGGTTGTTTTGGTCCTGTGATAACGTGGTTGTTTTGGTCCTGTGATAAGGTGTTTGTTTTGGTCCTGTGATAACTCGTTGTTTTGGTCCTGTGATAACGTCGTAGTTTTGGTCCTGTGATAAAGTGGTTGTTTTGGTCCTGTGATAACTCGTTGTTTTGGTCCTGTGATAACGTGGTTGTTTTGGTCCTGTGATAACGTGGTTGTTTTGGTCCTGTGATAACTCGTTGTTTTGGTCCTGTGATAACTCGTTGTTTTGGTCCTGTGATAACGTGGTTGTTTTGGTCCTGTGATAACTCGTTGTTTTGGTCCTGTGATAACTCGTTGTTTTGGTCCTGTGATAACGTGGTTGTTTTGGTCCTGTGATAACGTGGTTGTTTTGGTCCTGTGATAACTCGTTGTTTTGGTCCTGTGATAACGTCGTTGTTTTGGTCCTGTGATAACTCGTTGTTTTGGTCCTGTAATAACTCGTTGTTTTGGTCCTGTGATAACGTGGTTGTTTTGGTCCTGTGATAACGTGGTTGTTTTGGTCCTGTGATAACTCGTTGTTTTGGTCCTGTGATAACGTCGTTGTTTTGGTCCTGTGATAACTCGTTGTTTTGGTCCTGTGATAACGTCGTTGTTTTGGTCCTGTGATAACTCGTTGTTTTGGTCCTGTAATAACTCGTTGTTTTGGTCCTGTGATAACGTGGTTGTTTTGGTCCTGTGATAACGTGGTTGTTTTGGTCCTGTGATAACTCGTTGTTTTGGTCCTGTGATAACGTCGTTGTTTTGGTCCTGTGATAACGTCGTTGTTTTGGTCCTGTGATAACTCGTTGTTTTGGTCCTGTGATAACGTGGTTGTTTTGGTCCTGTGATAACGTCGTTGTTTTGGTCCTGTGATAACTCGTTGTTTTGGTCCTGTGATAACGTCGTTGTTTTGGTCCTGTGATAACTCGTTGTTTTGGTCCTGTGATAACGTCGTTGTTTTGGTCCTGTGATAACGTCGTTGTTTTGGTCCTGTGATAACGTCGTTGTTTTGGTCCGGTGATAACGTGGTTGTTTTGGTCCGGTGATAACGTGGTTGTTTTGGTCCTGTGATAACGTGGTTGTTTTTGTCCTGTGATAACGTGCTTGTTTTGGTCCTGTGATAACGTCGTTGTTTTGGTCCTGTGATAACGTCGTTGTTTTGGTCCTGTGATAACTCGTTGTTTTGGTCCTGTGATAACGTGGTTGTTTTGGTCCTGTGTTAACTCGTTGTTTTGGTCCTGTGATAACTCGTTGTTTTGGTCCTGTGATAACGTGGTTGTTTTGGTCCTGTGATAACGTGGTGTTTTTGGTCCTGTGATACCTCGATGTTTTTGTCCGGTGATAACGTGGTTGTTTTGGTCCGGTGATAACGTGGTTGTTTTGGTCCTGTGATAACGTGGTTGTTTTTGTCCTGTTATAACGTCGATGTTTTGGTCCTGTTATAACGTCGATGTTTTGGTCCTGTGATAGCGTGGTTGTTTTGGTCCTGTTATAACGTCGATGTTTTGGTCCTGTTATAACGTCGATGTTTTGGTCCTGTGATAACGTGGTTGTTTTGGTCCTGTGATAACTCGTTGTTTTGGTCCTGTGATAACGTCGTAGTTTTGGTCCTGTGATAAAGTGGTTGTTTTGGTCCTGTGATAACGTGGTTGTTTTGGTCCTGTGATAACTCGTTGTTTTGGTCCTGTGATAACGTCGTTGTTTTGGTCCTGTGACAACGTCGTTGTTTTGGTCCTGTGATAACGTGGTTGTTTTGGTCCTGTGATAACGTGATTGTTTTGGTCCTGTGATAACGTGCTTGTTTTGGTCCTGTGATAACGTCGTTGTTTTGGTCCTGTGATAACGTCGTTGTTTTGGTCCTGTGATAACTCGTTGTTTTGGTCCTCTGATAACGTGGTTGTTTTGGTCCTGTGTTAACTCGTTGTTTTGGTCCTGTGATAACTCGTTGTTTTGGTCCTGTGATAACGTGGTTGTTTTGGTCCTGTGATAACGTGGTTGTTTTGGTCCTGTGATAACTCGATGTTTTTGTCCGGTGATAACGTGGTTGTTTTGGTCCGGTGATAACGTGGTTGTTTTGGTCCTGTGATAAGGTGTTTGTTTTGGTCCTGTTATAACGTCGATGTTTTGGTCCTGTTATAACGTCGATGTTTTGGTCCTGTGATAACGTGGTTGTTTTGGTCCTGTTATAACGTCGATGTTTTGGTCCTGTTATAACGTCGATGTTTTGGTCCTGTGATAACTCGATGTTTTTGTCCGGTGATAACGTGGTTGTTTTGGTCCGGTGATAACGTGGTTGTTTTGGTCCTGTGATAAGGTGTTTGTTTTGGTCCTGTTATAACGTCGATGTTTTGGTCCTGTTATAACGTCGATGTTTTGGTCCTGTGATAACGTCGATGTTTTGGTCCTGTTATAACGTCGATGTTTTGGTCCTGTTATAACGTCGATGTTTTGGTCCTGTGATAACGTGGTTGTTTTGGTCCTGTGATAACTCGTTGTTTTGGTCCTGTGATAACGTCGTAGTTTTGGTCCAGTGATAACGTGGTTGTTTTGGTCCTGTGATAACTCGTTGTTTTGGTCCTGTGATAACGTCGTAGTTTTGGTCCTGTGATAAAGTGGTTGTTTTGGTCCTGTGATAACGTGGTTGTTTTGGTCCTGTGATAACTCGTTGTTTTGGTCCTGTGATAACGTCGTTGTTTTGGTCCTGTGACAACGTCGTTGTTTTGGTCCTGTGATAACGTGGTTGTTTTGGTCCTGTGATAACGTGGTTGTTTTGGTCCTGTGATAACGTGCTTGTTTTGGTCCTGTGATAACGTCGTTGTTTTGGTCCTGTGATAACGTCGTTGTTTTGGTCCTGTGATAACTCGTTGTTTTGGTCCTGTGATAACGTGGTTGTTTTGGTCCTGTGTTAACTCGTTGTTTTGGTCCTGTGATAACTCGTTGTTTTGGTCCTGTGATAACGTGGTTGTTTTGGTCCTGTGATAACGTGGTTGTTTTGGTCCTGTGATAACTCGTTGTTTTGGTCCTGTGATAACGTGGTTATTTTGGTCCTGTGATAACTCGTTGTTTTGGTCCTGTGATAACTCGATGTTTTGGTCCTGTGATAAAGTGGTTGTTTTGGTCCTGTGATAACGTGGTTGTTTTGGTCCTGTGATAACTCGTTGTTTTGGTCCTGTGATAACTCGTTGTTTTGGTCCTGTGATAACGTCGTAGTTTTGGTCCTGTGATAAAGTGGTTGTTTTGGTCCTGTGATAACGTGGTTGTTTTGGTCCTGTGATAACCCCGTTGTTTTGGTCCTGTGATAACGTGGTTGTTTTGGTCCTGTGATAACGTGGTTGTTTTGGTCCTGTGATAACTCGTTGTTTTGGTCCTGTGATAACGTGGTTGTTTTGGTCCTGTGATAACGTGGTTGTTTTGGTCCTGTGATAACGTGGTTGTTTTGGTCCTGTGATAACGTGGTTGTTTTGGTCCTGTGATAACGTGGTTGTTTTGGTCCTGTGATAACGTGGTTGTTTTGGTCCTGTGATAACGTGGTTGTTTTGGTCCTGTGATAACGTGGTTGTTTTTGTCCTGTGATAACTCGTTGTTTTGGTCCTGTGATAACTCGATGTTTTGGTCCTGTGATAACGTGGTTGTTTTGGTCCGGTGATAACGTGGTTGTTTTGTTCCTGTGATAACGTGGTTGTTTTGGTCCTGTTATAACGTCGATGTTTTGGTCCTGTTATAACGTCGATGTTTTGGTCCTGTGATAACGTGGTTGTTTTGGTCCTGTGATAACTCGTTGTTTTGGTCCTGTGATAACGTCGTAGTTTTTGTCCAGTGATAAAGTGGTTGTTTTGGTCCTGTGATAACGTGGTTGTTTTGGTCCTGTGATAACGTCGTTGTTTTGGTCCTGTGATAACGTGGTTGTTTTGGTCCTGTGATAACGTGGTTGTTTTGGTCCTGTGATAACGTGGTTGTTTTGGTCCTGTGATAACGTGGTTGTTTTGGTCCTGTGATAACTCGTTGTTTTGGTCCTGTGATAACTCGATGTTTTGGTCCGGTGATAACGTGGTTGTTTTGGTCCTGTGATAACGTGGTTGTTTTGGTCCTGTTATAACGTCGATGTTTTGGTCCTGTTATAACGTCGATGTTTTGGTCCCGTGATGACGTGGTTGTTTTGATCCTGTGATAACGTGGTTGTTTTGGTCCTGTGATAACGTCGTTGTTTTGGTCCTGTGATAACGTGGTTGTTTTGGTCCAGTGATAACGTGGTGGTTTTGGTCCGGTGATAACGTGGCTGTTTTGGTCCTGTGATTACGTGGTTGTTTTGGTCCTGTGACAAAGAGACGCATATTCTAATATTGGCGTAATTTAAGTTCCCCTTTACAACCTTGTGATCAATAGGGAAGATGATGTAAAGGTCATCTGTTTCTGTGGCCTACTGTTAACGAGGGTGTCATGTGGCCAGCACAACGACCAACCGCCTTTACTTTTCCCAAACAATTGTCAAGTACCCATTAGAGCTGGATGGACTAGAAGGTACCCAAAGATCCCGAAATTAATAATTACAGTCTTTCCCACGATTCGAACCCCGGACCCCCGGTTTTGAATCCAATTAGCGTAAATAAGGTTAAATACCTTTTAGTTTTATGTTCTTGTTTGATATGTAAACATTCTTAACTTCTTATCTTATTTTCTTCGTTTTACTTGACCCTCTAATGTTTCGTTAAACAATGTATCTTTTTACATTTAGTATCAAGCTAATTTATATTCATTGCAATGTTGTTGATTTGTGTGTTTCCTTTTTTCTTAAGACCATTGTTTTTAAAATCTTGCTATAAAATAAAATAAAAATGAAATTGTAAGATAAAAAAAGAAAGAAATTTCTAATTAGAAAAATAACATTTTTATCACGCCATACACATATTTTCTTTCCCTAATATATCAAAAGTTTGAAGTTAATCATTGTTAAAACACACAAACAAAGGCACACATACACGCACACATTAGACAGCTGAAGTTAAAAACTTTCCTTGTCCTAAACAAAAAAATTCTTATTTTGAATGTCGTAAAAAGAAAGTCAGGTTTCATCATTTTTGTTAGTCTGATGTATTATTGACGCTGGCGTTGTGTTCCACTGTTTCCCAGGCCATCAAGTCTTAAGCAGAGAGACAACCAAATCTGTAAAACTACTGCCCCTGGTATGACTCGTTCCCTGCTGCGGTCTTCTGGGACAATTAAGTCAAGACGCCACCTTTTAGTTAATCGCATCAGGTCGGAGTAGATTTCGCCATCCGGAAGTAAAGTCTGATGGGTGACTCGTCATCATCGAATGATGTCGCAACCTGTTTGCCAAAGTTTTGGAAAAATTGCGACATTCTTTGTCAAACGAAAATGTAACAATTACGTTTTCAAACTATATTTGAAGGAGTTTTTTTATTTTATTACAAAGTTCATCGTCTCTTTATGAGATACTGATAACATTTAAATTAATAAAATATGAGGTTAGGGTGTGATATTACAATAAAAACGTAATATGTAATGATTTCATTATTATTATAGCTTTTATATAGTGCTACTTTCTTGCTTATAGCATGCTCAGAGCGGTTTTGGTCCAATCTCATTTGTGGACCAATGGAGGTGAAGGGGTATCTAGGAGTTGGTTTTCCGTGCTGCCTTTAGGCGCTCGGTAAACACAACTCTGCCCGAGTCGGGGTGTCGAACCTCGAGCCTGTTCTAGGTAGCCCAGCCAATCCAAGTTTAAGCGCACTTGGCCTCTCGACCACTCTTTTCACAATTGGAGAAACGGAATTGTTGCCCATATAAAAACCCTAAGATACTTCCAATAAAAACTTTGTTTTCATCTGCCACAAAGAAGGACTTCTCCAAGAATGTCATTATAGAAGTCAGTAGGTCAGTAGATGATCTTTTCGTTTGACATTATATCTCAAGAGAGTTTTTTTTTCTCATTGTGAGATTTGTCCGTCTAGATATCTAAACCTGAAAAGAGAGTTTTGCATATCAAGAAATCTTAACTTGCAAAGAGAGTTTCCCGTCAAGAAATCTAAACTATAAAGGAAGAGATTTGTTTGTCCATTCAGAATGTTCACTTGTGTAAGTCACTAGACACTTGCTTGTCATCCCCAAGAGCTTCTGATCCAATATTGATCTTGATGGAAACCAAGGTTTTAGTCACATTATAAGACGTCAAACACAAAGAAGGTCTTATTATTTCAACAGCATCTTCTTACCTTGCCTATAGAAAACCTAATACTTCGACATTTTTTTGTTTGTGAAATGTTTATCAAATGTTTGTCAAATGTTTGTCAAATGTTTATCAAATGTTTGTGAAATGTTTGTGAAATGTTTTGAATGTTCATTCGAATTTGAAGATAATTTCATCCGGGACGGCGCCGGGCTGGAAGGGAACCCGGGACCATCGTGACGAGCCGATCGACAGTCCAGTACGCATACACCACGCAAGCAGCCTTTCTCTATTAACTCAGAGATAAACTTGCTAGAGATAACTTCGTTTACTTATGCAGCACGAAAGCCTCCTCCCAAATCCCCCCCACACCCACTGTTCCAAAATAGAGATGCGATCATCCATCGCGTACTGAGCATACTATAAGCTTGAAACTTGCGCTATACAAAAACGATTCTAAAAATATATTTGAATAAAAAGAATCAAGAAATTTAGTAGTTGGATTCAATGCAATATTTCTTTATAGTCTGCACTAGCTATCCATTATTATTGCTAAAAATTCCTGTAATCTTAAAATGTGTATAACTTCTATTTTAAGGATAAACTTTTTTTTACAAAAACCCATTAGCTTGATGCCTTAACATTTCCCACTTTTAAACCATAAAAGCACCTGGGTCAAATCGACAACAAATGGTAATGTCACCCTTATGGAGTCTACGCATCTGTTTCATTTTTCTTTTGGCAGTTAATGTAAAGGAAGGAGTGATCCATAAGGAAAGCTGAGAATTCTCTAGCGCCCTGTTGGGCGCCTGCACGCACCGACGTCATTTGGACACATAAAAATAAAAAGACAAATCAACTCCTGGAAACAAACATGGTGTAGATATTATTTATTTCGTATCTCATGGGTGGAAGAGGAAAGAGAATTAATCAGCCTTCATATATGACGGGACTTTAATCTGACACCAAGCAGGGAACGTCAGAAGACAAACACATGTGTTCAAACTCAGTTCTAAAAATAGTTTTATATACGCCTTTTTAGTCTGGAAAAACTCAAATAGACTGACAACAGGACCGGATGTAGACTTGATTAGGACCTAAGCTATACAAGTTATGGCGCAATGTTATGGAGATGGAGTGAGTGTGTGTTGCTATGGTGACGGTGGCAAGCGATTGGTTGTGAATGATGTAACATAGATAGCATTGTCGTCATTTGGTTTTAGTTAGGAAAGACGAGTCCAGAGCGTGAGACTGAAAGGTTGTGTTATTGTAGTGAATTTAGATTTTGTTTAAAATATTATTTTTTAAAGTCTACTACATTTATTTCATTTATGAGAAGTTGCTTTTGTCTATAATATAAATACACTCTTATATAGTTATGTTCACAAGGAAGTTATTCAAGTTATTTGAAGTTTTATTAGGTATTAAAAAATAAGCCTACAACGGTTTATTGTCTACCAGCAGTTTGATGTTTCACGTAAACGACCGGTAGCATATTTTTTTAGAAAAAAAAACAATCAGATAAACAGGTCTGCATTGGAAACGTATCTAGGGGAGTGAGATAATACATCTTTAACATTAACATTATTCATATCAAACTCAGGCAAAATGTTGACCTCCTCTCCCCCCCCCCCCCCCCCCGAAACGCTTTAAGAAAATGGATGCCCTAATCATTTATGACATTATAGGTCAATCCTGCACTGACTGGCATGTGTTAAATGATAACCGTAAGCAGGGCGTCAAAGCATAATATTGTTTTGGGTCCATCATGTCAGTCAAACTTGTGCTACACTAAAAAAGACTTTATAACAAAGTATCTCATTTTGTGATATTTCATTTTTGGGGTCGAATAAAATACTTGTAATAAAACTTGTATTCATATTGATGTGTTTAATGTCATTTTTATGCAAGCCTATTGTACTTATGTGTTGGTGACACTTTGGGCTCGCTGCTAGGCCCATTAAAGTGTTGTGCTACCTTGTTTAAATAATAATAATAATAATAATAATAATCTTTATTGTCCGTACGGAAATTTGTCTTACAATTTGTGCATTACACCAAACAAAAAACATTATAACTATAAGAAACCAAAGTGTACATTTACACCAGACTCACTCATAATTTACATGTGACAAAGTTTATATCAGATTGTTTCTATTTAATGATATGATTGCCATGGGAACAAAAGAGTGTTTGTGTCTGTTTGTCTTTGCCATCGGTGTCTTGTATCTCTTTTGTGATTATAAAATCACAAAATCCTGACACAAAGGGTGATTCTTTATTTCGAGGATCTTGTTAGCTTTTTTATAGATGTTTGTCTCATACAACTGCCCATATGGGGTTTGTTTTTTGCCAATGATTTTACCAGCAGCATTTTGGATTCTATAAAGTTTATTTTTAATGCTCAGATTGCCATACCAGGCAGTGATATTGAAACTTAAAATATTGCAGATGTGAGCGTGATGAAACATAGCCAAGGCCTTTTCGCTAACATTAAACGAGGACAGTTTTCTTAGTAATCGTAATCTTTGCTGCCTTTTTTTGCTGATATTATGTAACTTAGTTAATGTATTGTGCTATCTTATCTGATGTAGCGCTAGCTCTAATAATACTTAATTTTTATAAATGTGAATAAGAGCAAAACAGAGAGTTGTAGTTTTGGACGATAATGTTCATACAGTAGAGTAGATACAGTTTTTAAATCATATTATACTAGACATTTTCCGTTACTGATTGTACCATAAGTAATGTAAGAATATTAAAATGAAACTACTGTTGAATATTTCATCCATTATGAGTCTCTTGAGAAAAATAATTGGTACAAATAGAAAATAAGGTTTGAGCCGATTTCCAAAAGTTTCAAATCATTTTGTTGAGTTCGAATGAGTTTATACGTAATAGAATTATTTTTATATTTAGAAACATGTTTTGAATGGATTCCTTCCCTTCACAGATTAGACAACAAGAAACGTAAGATACTCGCACTTTAACTTTAAGAGTTGCTACAGTAACTGATGGTAAAACAATTTCCTACTTCTTGTGGATCTCATTCTTACCTAGTTTCTACGTTAGTATCTCAACTGTTGACTATGACTACACATTATCAGGACGTCTTTTCGGGACTAAAATAGTAGGTCACTAAAATAGTAGGTCATTGATTTTTTTTTAATTGAAGTCTGTAGGAGTTCCAAACGAAGACTTTAATAGTTCACATATCAAGACAGACCAACCAGTGACCTACAAATTTTGCTTCTACTGATGCACACAAAAGAAGTTGATTTAAGTTGTTTTTTTTCGTTTCTGAAATATGTATTTGTTTGTTACATTTCTTTTAAATCTTGTCTAGCGGTTTTGTAAGAGTCTTTTGTTCAGCTATGTCAATCAGCGATAAGAGAAAGTTGACGTCGACACTGGTTGGAAAAGCGTTTCCGGAAAGAGTCATTGTTACAATGACCTAAATTTTACTTTACGAAAAGAAAATGCCTTTGACTTGGCTGCACCACAATGGGGCACCACTCAACATCAGAGAGAGTGAGAGACAGAAAGAGACACAGATAGAGAGGAAAATAGTGAGAGATAGAAAGGCGGGGGGGGGGGGGTGAATAAGAGATGAAATTAAAGAAAGGGAGGGAAAAAGAGAGAAACAGAAAGAAACAAAGAGACAAAGAGACAAAGAAAGGAAGATATAGACGAACAGAGGCAGAGAATAATAAAGGGTGAAAGAGAGTGAGAGGGAAAAATATTTTTAAAGAGAAACGAAGGGAGAGAAAGGGAGGAAGAGGGAGGAAGAGAGAGAGAGAGAAAGGGAGAACAATTGAAAAAGAGAAAACGGAGGAGAGAACCCTTTCCTGCTAGACATCATGGATTGTTTCGTTTCTAGCAAGCAATAAAGCCAGCAGCACGAATCTTTGACAAAATCCATCTCTCGAATGACAACAAAAAGAATTCGATGTCTGTCTCATTGTGTGTCTGTCTTATTGTGTGTCTGTCTCATTGTGTGTCTGTCGCATTGAATGTCTGTCTCTAGTTCTTTATTCATTTCCACTTTCATTCTTTACTTTCCCATTCATTTGAAAGTGCCGCTGCACGGGGGTGGAATTGGCGATGATTTCCATTGAGTTGCTATTTGGTCATTGCATTCAATTCTTTTCTTAATTGTCTGTGTGTTTTATTGCGTGTTGATTGTGTGTAGGTCTACGGTTTTGTGTTTCTTTTACTTATTGTAACTTTTTGTAATTTTGTTGTTGTTGTTTTTGATGTCGGCGTTGATGCTGTTGATTTCGTTGTTGTTGAAGATGATGTTTTTGTCGATGGCGATGTTGTTGTTGATATTGTTGATGATGATGTTTTTGTCGATGGCGATGTTGTTGTTGATGATGATGTTTTTGACGATGTTGTTGAAGATGATGTTGTTGTTGATGATGATGTTGTTGACAATGTTGTTGATGATGTTTTCGATGATGTTGTTGTTGATGATGTTGTTGTTGATGATGATGTTGTTGATGATGTTGTTGATGATGATGTTGTTGTTGATGACGATGTTGTTGTTGATGTTGTTGTTGATGATGTTATTATTGATGATGTTGTTGTTGATGATGTTGTTGTTGATGATGTTGTTGTTGATGATGATGTTGTTGATGATGGTGTTGATGATGATGTTGTTGTTGATGATGATGTTGTTGATGATGATGTTATTGTTGATGACGATGCTGTTGTTGATGTTGTTGTTGATGATGTTATTATTGATGATGTTGTTGTTGATGATGTTGTTGTTGATGATGTTGTTGATGGCGATGTTGTTGTTGAGGATGTTTTTGTTGATGATGTTGTTGATGGCGATGTTGTTGTTGATGATGTTTTTGTTGGTGGTGTTGTTCATGAAGAAGAAGAGGCAGACAGAGAAAGCGACGGGAAGACAACATAAAAGAATGGACGGGACTGCTAGTAAAAGAGATTCTATCCAAGGCAAAAGACAGAAGGGGATGGAGAAAGACGGTGCAACAGATATTGTGTGGTGCCCCAACGGTGCAACAGATATTGTGTGGTGCCCCAACGGTGCAACAGATATTGTGTGGTGCCCCAACGGTGCAACAGATATTGTGTGGTGCCCCAACGGTGCAACAGATATTGTGTGGTGCCCCAACGGTGCAACAGATATTGTGTGGTGCCCCAACGGTGCAACAGATATTGTGTGGTGCCCCAACGGTGCAACAGATATTGTGTGGTGCCCCAACGGTGCAACAGACTAAAGGATAGATGAAGGTAAAGTTATCCTAATCCGAATTTTTTTTCTTATAAAAGCAAATTATTTCTAGGTAAATAAAAATTCTCTTCTATTTATGTTTCTGTCAGATTCGCCTCTGCCACCCGAGATTCACGCTATCTACCACGAGCATTGAATACGATGCTAGGAGTGTTTCATCTGTTATGTTGGTTTCTCATTACGAGTTCTTTTTCCCTCGGATATTTGTTTCATCTGAATGCACGCCACACGGCTCTACGACTATTCAATCAAAACAACTGCTTGTATTTCAACTGGGCCTAAGCAAATCTTTATTTCTGCACCGCGGAACTGACCGGGAAAGTGACGTCATCGTCATGGCTTTGAAGCCAGGAGAACAAAACATTGAGAGTTAACAGTGATGGGTAGGGGCCTGACTGTCGTCTGTATAGCAGGACGTCCACTAAGCCAAGTCGATAGATGATCGGCAGACGATTACAAAATAATTTTTCCAACTTGACACTGTAGAGGTCGATGTGCTTGAACAAAATACATTAATATCTGAAATCAGCAGACGATAATGGATGTATTCTTTGTAAAACTTGGAATGATTGTGGTAAACAGAGAAGTGCTTGAAATCAAATCCATGTAAGAAAACGTGAAAAGGGTCAAAGGTTGATTCCGAATATTCCAAGACTTTTATACTACATTGACAAAAAAATGGTTACTATTTATTTCAAAGAGCCTATAAGTGGAACATAATTTTAAACAACAATTAATAAGTAGTTTTTCATATTATAGGGTGAACTGCTGGGAGACCTGACTCCTACAAGACACTGAACTAAGGATTAATTTTTTTTTATGAGGCTTTGAATAAGAGATTGACCCTATACAAAACAATGAGATCTATTAGATAATCATTATAAGAAATCAGTTTGGACAGGTTCACATCTAATTTCACATTCACTTTCACCTATCCCTGGGTCTGCTGGACCTTTGGGGCACCACTCAAGATCGTCTCTGTCATTTGCCTTTGATAGAATTTCATTCAGATATTCTTTCTGACAATATTGAAACATGCCTTTTTACCTGCCTGGGTAGACCACTTCGGGGGCCGATTTTGCGTTTGTGTTTCTTTGTAATTGATTGTATTTATAAAAAAAATATATATATATTTCCAGACTAAAGTTGTCATTGAAAAGTTTAAAAGGTTGTTCTTCTCTTGGAAATGCTACTAATGCCCCTTATATATTTAGTTAGATAATTCAGTTAGTTGATCAGTTAGAATATTGCATTGGGAAGCCTGCATAACAAAATGCTGTTTATAGATTTTCAGCACCACTCCTGTCTGCAACAACTCTTTTTCTTGCCAAACCCATGACCAATGGGCGTCCATGTCGTAAGTGGCAATTGCCTTTCTGAAAAGAAAGTTTCATTTGAAATTATTTACAGTAATTTTTCTAAGCATTGACATTATTTTGTTTCATTTTGTTCCCTTTCATTGTTCCAAATTTTGTGAAACTCTAGAAATCGTATTGATTCTGAAATTGACTAAACAGAAAAATAGCGTAAAAGTCGTTTTTGTTGTTTGTTTTTTTCCTATTCAAAGAAACGCATGACATCTTATTGATTGAATGTATCAGGACAGCCAAGAGTGATCGAGCAGTTGGAATTTGAATGAAGTTCTACGGTGGAATGGGGAGATCACGTGCGCTCGGAATCGGAGATGCTGGGAGAGCGTTGACGTGCTGGCACGGCGAAAATCGCGCTGTCACGTGGTGGATCGGGTCGCCGAGATTCAAAACGAGGTTAATGCTTTGACAGCAGCATTGTAATTGCTAACTGGTTTTATTGTCCGGATCTGGAGGTCGCTGTGAATTCGCTTGGTCAGCGTTGCGTTGGCTTTAGTTGTGGTGACTTACTTGTCCCCAGTCGACCTGCAGCGGGTTTGGTTGACGCTTGTTTGCCCCAAAAATGACGTCATAAATGCTACAAGATATCTCATAGTCGTACGTTATTTTGTGTGGTATATTGTTCCAGGAATGAAAGAAAATGTTTAAGATGAAAATAGTAAAGGCCATACGTTTTATTTCTTTCAAGCATACTGCCTTAAAGTGTATGGTTTGCTTTGAAAAGGTAGATTTAGTTCAGACACTTTAGTTTTGGTCATATTTACATGTTTGTAGAATTTGTAATTCCTTTGGCACTGTTGCCCTGATCCTGTTTCCCAAATACTTCATCATGTCATTTCTCCCTATTACCTGGTCCTATTCCGCCATACTGTGATTTGGAGGCTATAGGGTTAGCAGATGCCATATTATTCTCACTGTATAAAAAGATTGCTTCTGAATAACACCTGGAGAATTCTCACGAAGGTCACGGCGTCACACATTTTAAACAGGCCCAGACAACGACAGGTCACCTGTAGGCTTTCGGAGGACTACGGCTACATCTGCGTTAAGAGTGACAATATATGCAGGTAGCAAATGGTTTATTATTATTAACCTTTGGAATATATATATATATATATAAACTGTTCATAAAGGTCATATGCAGCTTAGGTTCTCTGTGTTAGTTATCTGGTCAAGAAGTTGTCTAGAGAAACTGTTGAAGGATTATTCCAGCGAATGGAAGGCATTACTGTTGGTTTGTAAAGGCGCGGTCTTGAGACAAGATTAGAGAAAGACACGGTCTGGGAACCTTATAGAAAGTGAACCATACACGCAAGAGTTAAAAGACCTGAAGCCAAGATTGGCATTTATTTATATCAACTCACTTTGTCTGTCTGTCTGTCTGGTACAAAGTTTGAACACGTTATTTCTTTCACACCCATTCTCGGATCAAGTTGAAACTTTGCAGGGATATTCATTGGCATGGACATGACATAAATCAATAACAAAATTTAACCAATCACTGGTAATTAATTATTTTATTTGATACCAACAATCGAAATTAATCCTTCATCATTTACAGATATGGTTAAATGTGTTAGGTTTTGTCTCCTTAAATAATAGTGCACGTTATTTCAACAACAGCCATTCTCAAATTAAGTTGAAACTCTACAAAATTATTTATTGTACCTAATAAAACATTAATAAATTTTTTAAATAACCAATTAGACAATTAATTATTTCTAAATATTTTTTTAAATATCGAATAAGGGAAATAACTTCAGCCTTATTGAGAGATATACTTGTAAGTGTGGAGTTCTTCTCTTTGGATAAACTTTGAAAAAAAAACGATTTTTTAAAAATTTAATTTAATTTAATAATTGTGAATCGTCTTACATCTTTTATTTCCGCAATAAACATCCTTCGCCCTTACCTTGATCCCTCGTTGAGTTGCCTCCCTTAAATTTATAATGCTTAACCGTAGAAAAGTGCTAGGTCACAATTACATGGCACTGTCACTTCACTATAAAATTGGCATACTAACTGTCACATAGCCACTGTCAGTTAGACACCTTTACACTTGGGCATGATCACAGGTGTTATCTTTCATTCAAGGCAAGAGGATCTGTGTGACACTCTAAAGATAAGCCAAAATGTTTGTTAGAACGATGTTATTTAGAATATTCATAAGGCCTCTAACCATTCAGCAATCAAAGACCAAAGAATACCAAGAATTTTTGTTTCTCTGTCCCTTATTGAAAGTAAAACACAAAAATATGTCAAATGCCTTTATAAGCTCATTACAAAGCTTATATCAACACTGCCTAGCACACCATATTTCTCCCACACCCATTCTCGGATCAAGCTGAAACACAATTATTCATTGACTCTAGACAACACATGAATCAGTAAATAAAAAATAACCAGTCAATTAATTATTGATTACTAATTATTTTGTTTGATACCAACACGGAAAATTCATTCTTCAGTATTTACTGATACGGATAAATATGTAGAGTTTTGTCCCCTTAGATAATTGAACACGTTATTTCTCCCACATCCATTCTCGGATCAAACTGAAACTTTAAACACTTATTTATCTTTGTACCTAGTAAAATATCAATTAATTTAAAAAATTAACCAATTAGTCCATTTATTTTTAGTAATTCATGATATTGTTTGATATCGAATAAGGGAAATAAATAATTTATTAATAATAATAATAATAACTTTATTTATAAAGCGCTGTTAAACATAATGTAAGCTCATTAGTATTACAAACACAACCACGACAGCTAAAATGACAAACTAATCTAAAAAAGTTTTAAACAGATAGGTTATTAATGTTCTTCATGAAAGTAGTGCAGCATGTTGTCTCTCTGAGATCAATTAGGAGTGAGTTCCAAACCTTTGGTCCGTGCACTGAAAAAGTCTGCAGACCGTAGCTTTTGAGAGATAAAAATGTAAGAGCTTGTTTTGAAAGTAGAAATATTTGAGATTATCAATTTGAGGTTGGACTCTTATTATGCTGTAGGTATTCTGTGAATCGTGTGTAATAAAAGAACTCGCGTGTTAAAGATTCTAAGGCCGGAACTGCTGTCATCATCGATGCAACTTGAATATGATTTACTCACCAATACAGGCGTTTCACTGACAAACATTAAACTTCAATAGCGGAGATTTTCACAATCAACTCAACAATGTCAAGGATGCTAAGTGACCCTCAATGCTGTCAACTTAATCAAAGAATATAATGATACAATTTCTAATTGTATTTTTGTTTATTGAATGCAATAATGACAAGCCTGTTATTTCAAAATGGTTATTTATATCCCGCTGTTGCTTATTTCCTAGAGTGAAAGTCTATTGCTGCCTTCATAGTGAAAGTATTTCGTGTTACCGACAGAATAATTTAGACAATTGTATTCTGCAGAGCTAATTCTTGCCATTAGAAACCTTTCAAAAAACAACAAAGCTTACCATCACTTTCTTTTCTTTATACACTGGATACACCAAAAAGCTACTTTACTGTTTATAGTTTTTTCGTCATGTATGAAAATCTCCAAATAAAATAAATAATAATGTTTATCTCAATGAAAAATATAAATTACAAAATTTGGGCATTTGAAATGACAGTATTTAAATCTTCTTGATCGAATCAGTTGTTCTCTTTTGCTATCCATGCCATGGTCGAGTGCTTTTGAATCACAACAGCTCAATTGTAGATTTTTATACTTTATACATAGACATAAAAAGAAAGTTGTTGTTGTTGTTGTAGTTTATCCGATGTATAGAATACGAAAGTATTAGTAAGCGAAGTATTTTAATAAATCAAATAATAATTTGTGTCACTTCTCAACACCGTGGAATCTTTCTCTTGAAGCAGAAAGTACGTTTTATTAATTAGTTGGCAACAGCGATCTTTTACTATAGCGCCCTTGACATTGATATATTATCTACTATAATGTCAGAACCAATCTTCCACTTTTTATTGACTTATGTTTTTGTATAGGCTCCATCATATCACCACCATATTTTTTAATTTCACTTTCCCTTTTTATCCCCTATTGTATTTTATTGTTTAAAGAACTTGAACGAAATCTTACAAATCAAGGTGAATACAAGGAGCAAATTACTGTGACTAAGCATGATCATCTCAATACATCAGAATCATTACTTTGGTACATGTTTAAATATCAAGTATTATATTTTATAGCGTACAATAAAATGACATTGCAACTTAAAACAGAGACTTCTTTTTCTCTGACTACATGGTGACTCACTTAAATACAAGATGGCTGTTTCTAAACTTTCATTTTAAGCTTATGCTTCCGGTCATGTGATGATCCTACAGAACAATTCACTCCTGCTTTATTCCTATTTCACGAGTCATCTCCCCATAGCCTATGACATTTTTGTACCCGGCCTTAAGCATATGCAAACTAGGCAGACTCTAAGCTATATAGGCAAACTAGGCAGACGCTAAGCTCACCTAATTGGTTAGGGCTTCGCACAGGAATTCTTTTATATAAAAAAATGCGAAACTTGGATCAAAACTCAAATATAGCGGAGACCTATGTCTACTATCCTAGCGCTACATCTCTACTATAACATGATTTATTCGTGAAGGTCTTTTTTCAACTTGTTAGACAACTATGTTTAGAAGAACCGTGTTTAGTCCTATTGATAACTATGTCAAAACCATATATCAATTCTGTTACATCTAAACACAAACAAAAGCGGAGAATGCAGAATTGATTTATTAAATTTCGTTAATCGTCAGCATTGATTGTTTTAACAAAACATTAGAAATTATGTTATTTTTTATATAGTTTTTTTTTCTATTTTTCTATTTTATTTGGATTTGGAGCTACCAAATGCACTTCATCTAGGGCCTCCGATTATCTAAGGCCGGCCCTGCTGTGACAAGAGTAGTTGTAATGAAATCTATAAACATTCAATGTATGACACACACACTCACAAATTATGGAACGAACATTTAAAAAATGAGAGCGACACACTGAAGTGCAAAAAGTCCAAGACATTGCCTCGAACTGAAAGTCAAGATATCCAAATATTATTTGATCATTTCTTCATTTATTTTTTAAGATGCAACACAACTTATTATAGAAGAGAAAAAAAAAGTATTTCTTTAATCACAATAATTCATTGATTTTGCGTCTTCCTTAATTCCTTTTTTTTCCCAATATTCTAAAAATAAAACCTAAAGTATGAGAAAAGGGGAAGTAATTGGAAGGAAATATTTTTAAAAAAAAAAGTAATTGACAAAGCGCTCCTTTCATAACACTTTTTCCCACTTGTTCGATATTGCTAGGAAATAATAATAATTATTAAAAGCAGGAACTTGAGATGAATACGTTACTTCCTTATGGGTGGGAATCAATAAGCGCGTGGAATAATGTTTCGTCTTTGCTGTCTCTTCCCCTCCCTTTATATTTTCCACTCACACACCTCCTTCGCACACATTTCATTTTTTTATACTTAACTAATTGTTGTGAAAATGACCTTGTAGGCCTGTTGCCATGACAAACGAGTCAAAGCCTGGACAAAGATTAGCTCTGTGGTTTGAGTTCTCTCTCTCTCTCTCTCTCTCTCTCTCTGCCTCTCTCCCTCTCTCTTTTGTTAGAGAGGTTATAGAATATGTTTATAAACACACAAAAAATACAGTGGTTGCTATGATAGGTGTATACATTGCCATGGCGACCACGTAGCCTGGTTGTCATCGTGAATCGACATGTTACCAGTGAGCTGCTAAAACATCGGGCTGTTCAGCGAGTGTTGGTGACAATGTCCACGTAGACATTACTTTGTAGACATCTCTATCGTCAATATAATCATGTCTACTCTGTGTGTTAATGAATGTGCTCCTAATATAGATTTAGACTGCTTTAATATAGGGTTACCAGGCGTAGTAGTACAAAAGGAGGAAATATCCTCCTTTTTGGGATATTGTCCTTATTCCAACAGGCATTGGCCAACATTGGGAAAATGTCCGGCTTTTACACTGCTGTGGACTGCAGTGACTTATTATTCAGCAATTTAATTTACTACTCATTCAATGTTTCAAATCCACTAAACAAATATACTACTACTTTGAAGAGAAATACTTTCTATTTATTAAATATCCTTCTCGAACAAGGATTCGTAGATCGTATATTCTAGACAGTACTATTTATTCAGATCTCCTGATGTACTGTGATTTTTTTAAAATTTCTTTTGCAGCCCCGGCATAAGGCTGAGGTCCAAAGTTTGTATTCGCTGACCAAATAGTGTACAAAAAAGAGACATGGACTCGCTATTGACAAATTGAGAGTGTTTTTTTCACGATGCATATCTGAAGAAAATGTCAGGCATAGAGTTCCACACGTAATTAATGTTTGCATAAATGATGCACTGCTGAGAAACATCACTTTGTCTTAAAGGACTTTGAGTTATCAGCATGTTTTGATAAAATGCAATGTAATCTTAGTGGGTTTTTTTTTAAGTTGTCCTCCTTTGTAGAGGTTTGTCATCTTTTGTGTCCTCCTCTGGAAAAGTAAGTGTCTGTTAACCCTGCTTTAGTCGAATGTATAAAATATTAATGTACTAGAATAACTAGATATTGCTAATATTGTAAGATAATTTCGAAAGTCAGTTCTCAAAATATTTTTTACATCATTCTATGTTGTCATGACGTGACCACCAACATGGCCAAATTTTGAGCACAACAAAATTTTGTCAGATTGAACTGCTGCCAGTCAAAAATGGGAAGAGCTCAGATGTCAACGCAAACATTTTGGAACAAAATTACTTTGGAAGTTGTCTCTTATTCCCATGGTCTTAGCGAAAAAAAAAAGTTTTTGAAGCCAAGTCAACAACAAAGGTGAGATTGTTTCACTTGATCATTCCAACAAAGTCAACCAACTCAGACGGTAAATGTATTGAAAGTATAACCTGTTAGAAACTAGATTTAAAAGAACAAGATGAAAAAATTATGCTTTTATTCTTAGAGTCAAAACGTATTCATCTCAAAAGTATTTTAATTAGACATAGATATCATTGTGACGGCCCTCTTGTGTCTTTATGTGTTTAGTGTCATATATCGTGATTCTCGATACAGAAAACGATTGGTAGAGATTTATGAACAGATTTACGAACAGACTTATGAACAGATTTATGAACAGATTGAGAGATGAAGGAATGGACAGAATTATAAGAGAATAGATTTAAGAAAGATAATTTAAAAGATAGATTTTATAGAATAATAATTTAATAGATGGATAGATGGATGCAATGTTGGTTTAATAGACGCAAAGATTAATAAACAGATTCTGTGTTTAAACTTTTGTCCACCTTTGATTTCTCGCTCTCTAATTAATTTATTTTTACTAAATTCTGGTCGACATTTCTTTGAAAACAATATGATGACACAAAATGGAAATTAAAAGTACATGACTGAAGAATAAAAAATAAAGTAGCTCTACCGTAATATATAAAACGCTAAACCATAATTTACTAAAAACAAAACCTAATAAAATGCTATCAACGTGATAGACGGACGGACAGAGGACAGGCAATTACCACAAAATGTATAGCTGCTTTTCCCCTCTCGGGTGTAGCTAGACTTAAACGTGTGCTTGCAATAAGCTGGGAGTTTCAGAAGTTGAAAGGCCAATATTGAAGTAAGCTTATTCCTATATTTAAAAAAAAATTTTTTTAGGTTAATACCTATAGTCATCTTTGTGATTATGTTAGACTCTTCATGTTGACAAGAGGACAATGACCGAACTAGAAAAGTGTGGAATGAAACAAATAAATAGAAACCAAATACACTGTAAGTCTAGAAGAGAGAGAGAGAGAGAAAAATAAAAAGAAATTGAGGAAAAGTGTAAACCGTCGAGAGTCAAGTAATTGATCTGGTCATGTGACTAATGAAATCCCTTAGGGAGGCAGAGTTTCTCACTTTAAACACACCAGCTGGACCCTGTTGACTCAGTTGACCACTCTGACCACATGAGCTAACAAACTGGACAAACTAGATAATGGGAGAATGATGTCATGGAAATTAGACAAAGGTCAATCTGGGAATGTTTAAAAACAAAACTTCAAGATATCCACACACACACACACACACACACACACACAAATTAAAAAGAATAAAAAGAATACATAGATTACATTTTCCAAAGTTTAGTGTTTCAATTTTATAGATCTAGATCTAACTGATTCTACTTTGGTTTTTAAAAGTTGATCATTGGTTCTAACTCTCTCTGGTTGTTGTCACGTGGTACAGAGTCAAGGTCTCAAGAAAAGTGTAACCAGGACTAACAGGAAGTTTACTTACACATTGACTTCTGGAAGAATAAAGATTCTACATATAAAAGTCAACATGTCTAGGGTAATTTACATTTTAAAACATATTTAAACGGAGACGAGCTTGTTTTGGAGTCCTCAAATCTGTTCTGTTCATAAGTTTGAGACTTTATGATTATTCTACTTTTGAAAATGTATTATTGAATCTGAACTATGAAATGTATTATTGTTTGATATATCTACTGAGTGTTTTTAGTCTTTTCATGATCTATAGTTGGAGAGCTAAAGTATTTTATTTCGTAAAGAATTTTTATTTTTATCCCCCACAAATATTCCCCGGCATACTTTGGACTTTGGTCACCGCATTCGACGTTTGAAAATATAAATATGTATTAGACACCCTATTCCATTGTAATAATTGTTTTAGCAATTTGGAACCGAAAGATTTGCCTACTAAATATACAGATATACTTCTCAGGAGGACAGAAGCAATCTATATAGTAAGACTGTCAGATTATCTTATGTTTATAAATATACATTATAGTGTATCATTCTACAATTACTTCTATACCTCTATCAGAAGTCGGAACTTCATGGAACCTGGAACCTGCATGCACGCTGATCTCAAAAACGGCTCTAACGATTTTCCTAGAAAATTTACTGTTAGTGTACACGATATTTCTCACACGCTTATTCTCTGATCAAGTAGAAACTTTGCGCTTTTATTTATTGACATAGACAAAAAAATGAATCAATAAAAAAAAGTAACCAATTAGACAATTAATTACAGGTAATTTGCTTATTCGTCTAAAAGCAACAAGGGAAACTAATATTTTAGTATTCACAGATATGGATTAATTTATTGGGTTTAGCCCCCTTAAATAATTGATAACACTATTTCTCGCACACGCATTAACAGATCAAGTTGATACTTTAAACAATTTTTTTACCTAACAAAAATACTCAAATAGTCAATTAATTATTTGTGATTAATTATTTTATACTTATAATAATTAGGGAAATAGTTTGTACATTATTGGTAGATGTCGTTTTAAGGAGTTCTTTCCCTTTGAGAAAACTGTTTTTGTTTTTTAAAGGATTTTTTTTCTTTTTTATGTTTGACAATTTCCCCGCCCAACCATTGAAGAGAATGCCGGCTAATAGAAATTGTAAAAATGATCTTCTAAGACTTGCTGTGTGGATAAACACATGAACTCGTTTTCATCGAGATTCTGAGATTATATTGTCAATGTTACTAAAATATCTCAACACTTGAGCATGTGCACTAGAGGATAATGGGTCCTACAACGTTCACTACATTATTACGTTTTTATTTTAAGGTTCTCAAATTACTCTAAACGTGCCCGATGCTGATATGTTGTTTTTTTTTGTTTTTTTTTTTGTTTTTTTTTAGCCAAGTATGAATCCCGCTGCGCCGCAAATGTTGGCAAACCGATTGAGACTTATGCCAACCAGTTGCATTCTAATCGTTTCAAAAATTGTTTTGACTCGCGTAACTATCCAGATTAGGCGGTCAATATTTCTAGCTTGAACAAATGCGAGGCAGAACTGATGTAGAAATACCAGGACGCGCTCCACACAATTGCCGGGTTGACATGTTTCAAGTAGCAGGATTGCTTCACTCTCTCAGTCTAGTAACAAAGCACACGTGACTGTGACGTGACATGACCAAAACAAAAAGGGAAGGGAATAATAGGATGCAAAAAGTCGATAGTTTATAAATATTGTGACCGGTCATTTCATCTCCGATCACTTCATCCCCGGTCACTTCATCCTCGGTCATTTCATCCCCGATCACTTCCTCCCCGGTCACTTCATCCCCGGTAATTTCATCCCCTAGTCATTTCATCCCCCGGTCACTTCATCATCCGGTCATTTCATCCCTCTGTGATTTAATCCTCTGTTATTTTCATCATCTGAACATTTTATCTAAAAAATAGTAATTGTAAAAATCATGAAATGAGGAATATTTAATATATTCATTTTTCATGGAGGTCCTCAGACCAGGTGGGAAAAGGGCTCAGACATGCCAGTGACAGATTTTGTGGCCCAGTGCGCCAAATGGCGCAGGAGGATAGGTTAAGGGTAAGTAAGTAAGAATAGCAGATTTGGTTTTTAAAATAAAACTTTTTAATAGCAGGATAATGCACTGTAGATACCTCAGAATATGTATTTTGTTGGCTTTCAATACCGAAAATAGTGCTTGGCGGAGGGGGTCTCACAGCGCTCCCCCCAAACCCCATTGCTGGCAATGGCGGGGAATCTACAATTTTTCCACTAACTCCAGGAACCTATTCTAGGGTACAATATACGTCTTCCGAAAGAGCGATAGGTCAGAATGTAATAAAAATTAATGATGTACACACACACACACATATAAATTTATATATATATATATTTGGCCCCTCAAACCCATCCCGAAAAAAATCTTGGATACGCCCATGTATATATAAATATATATTTCTATGGCCTCCTTCAGTCGCGAAGCGACTATGGATCATCTCGGTGAGATGAATGCCTGGGCATTAGCTGTGGTCGGAACGTTGTCGCCCACACATCAGTTCCCCCCTCTCCATGCAGCTGATGTATCCAAAGGAACGGCAGTGCCGATACAGTTTGGGGTCAGCGGAGTCGCAGGTTCTGCCAGAGTGTAGCACTGGGTGCTGCAAACTGCCTTAGGGTCGCCAGCTCCTGATTTTTCCTCAGGGTTGACTCCCGAAGCCTTTTCCATGATTGGGTATAGCTGCAAGGCAATAGAGGTTTGAATTCAGAGTTTTCCTTCTCCTAGGTGGGTAGCCAGCCATGGCTAACGAGCCCCTCCTGCCCGAAGCTTACTGGTTAAGGCGCCAGTTACTCGCCTTTGCCCCTTCACCTGTTAGTGAGAACAGTTCCGCAGGACTCAATATCTGAGCCACACGTGAAGGTCAGGAGTTGGACTGGTTGTCAGAGGCTTTTGGAGACGCATGCCATTTGGAAGCATTCTATAGGTAGTGGAGTGCTTACATCCATTACCACTTCCGGCAATATATATATTAGTGGAGTGCTTACATCCATTACCACTTCCGGCAATATATATATATTAGTGGAGTGCTTACATCCATTACCACTTCCGGCATATATATATTGCCGGAAGTGGTAATGGATGTAAGCACTCCACTACCTATAAAATATATATATATATATATTTCTTTTATTAATTTATTAATTAAAAGACTTCACAACTTAATCATCACCATCTTTTCTGCAATTTCCCCGTACAAATGTTTTATTTATTATGAGAAGGGAAATAACTATATTCTTTGACTTTCACGACATTAAATGTTTATCACCCTTTTATGTATTTTTCTTGACCTTTGTGTAATTTGTAATGAACAATCACCTTCCTTGTTGTTAATTTAATATAAAAACGGCTATTTGTTTCATTAATGCACAATAAGGCCCTCTTTAACTTTTTTTTTTTGGGTGGGGGGGAGGAAAGGGGGGAATCTATTTATTTAGTTTAGACTTAACTCTTTATCTCCGTAATTATTTACCACATTCTGGTGGAATCAACGCTAGTATCGTCAGTTAGGAGAGAAAGAGTTAACCCAGCTGTCAATTACACCCATTACGTTACGGATACACGTAATGCTGTTTTGTCATTATGAATTTCTCCAATTCGCAGTCCCAATCGACGAGTATTAATATTAAATTTGCCTCTTTTGTGTGAGAAAGTATGTAATAGAAAATACGAATCCATCTTTGACTGGTGGACCTTGAAGTCACGTCTGCTGGTGAAACCAAACTACATGTGTGTAATCAGTGCCTGCTTCTCATGTACATTTCTGATTAGTCTTTTTATTGTTGTTAATTAATCATCCGTTTTTTGGAACCAGAAGTTCAGATGTTGCAATCTTCCCAACTTGACATGGTGACAACTCCACAGCACATCAGCAGTCTCAATGACTTAATCAAAAAACACCGTGACCATGCCACTTCAGGGATGACATCCTGAGTACAGCGAAACTGCTGGCGGATAAACATTATGTTGAGTTGGTGCTGCAGAGAGCAGTCGACAGACACAGCAAACAAACACCAAATTAGGATTTTGAAACTTGCCCTAGTTCTTTTCTTTAATATTCTCCATAACAAGAAAGTTAAAACTACAACTATGAGCCATTGGTTGCAACTTGAACCCCCTCCCTATTCAGCAAAAAATTCTGCGGGAGCCCCTGTTTAGTGAATTCATTTTCAATTTCCCTTCTTGTCGGTTATTATAAAAAGGCGAATGTAAATAGTTAATTAAGCGTAGGATGTAATTAGATTCTTTTAGAGGAATGTCTCTAAAACTGTATAAGGTATAATGTATTGAAGTGTAGGCCCCTATAATGAGGATATGTCAAAAAAGTAGTTTGTTATTTTTGAAACTTATAACTAAAACGAAGTTCGTATCAAAATTCTTTTTTTAAAATAAGACTTGAATCAGTATTCTATTCAAAGAGTTAGTTAATAAATGGAAAATCTATTTTATAATGATCCATTGACACTTTTCTTTTACCATTGTTACCTTAGTTGCAAATGTTTTGTACCAATGCTCGAATCTATGAATGAAGCTTGATTTATTAATGAAGAATTCCATGACCTTTCAAAAAGAGTTATCTCCCCTGAAGTTTTTCATTGAAAATTGGTGTAATTTTTTGAAACATCTGCTTGCGTATCTAACTTTAAAAATTAGATGGTTCACTTTCGGAAAAGAAAAAAGTAGCCGTTGCATCAGAACTTTGAATGATCTAAAATATCATGATGTCCGATTTTTATTTTCTCTTCTAGTTTCTGAGATCTAAACTGGATGGACGGACGGACAGACAGGCCACACAAAACTAATAGCGTCTTTCGGGGGCGCTAAAAACATTCCCATAAAAAAATTCCTTTTTTTTTGTAATAAATTTTTATTTTAATGAATTTTTATTTCAAAGAAAACACATTACATAATATTTTATATTAATAATAATACAAAGAATACTTCATAAAAACAAATTTTTATAAAGGAAATAGTTTCAAAAACACATTCCAGGATTTCCAGCATGATCGTAGAGTAGGCTGCAGCAAAGGTCCAGACAATGATGACAACAAAGCTCTATTAAATAATGACGACGTCAATTTACAAAAATCTTGAAAATTTTTGTCCAATCAAATATTCTAAAACAATTTTGTTTTTGTTTTTTTGGCTTATGAGAAATTAAAATGCTACTTTTTTTTTTTTTTTGCAACAATTTTTTGTTCTCTGAAACCAAGACAAAGGACCTCCATCCTATATCATTAAGAACACTCTGGGTTCTGTTAGAGTTACAAAAATGTACATATAATGGATCAATTTGGTTTCTATAATAGTACGAAATACTTACATGTATGTGTATGAAGAGCATAAGAATCATCACATTTCTGAATATAACTCATTTTAAGATTAATCTTATTACTTAAAACAAATATTTTATAGATCAATTTTGTCCATATTTAAATATTTTTTTTGAACAATTTAGTAGTCCATTTGGTCCATCCTCTTGAATTCATATCCTGTTTGGGTTATCTTTGTGATTTATTATATTTAGTCCAAAGAGATGTAACCAAAAGAAAATTTTGGTATAATACTGGAATGATTGTCAATAAGTTAACAGCATTGGTGGTACAGAGCAGGAAGAACTGCACTCAGTGTGACAAGTATGGAAATTAGTGAAAGTAGTTTTGGGGTCTTTTTTTCTGAGCTTTTACGCTTAGAATATCCGTGGAGTTCATAGTTTATGAGACAATTGATGGATCAACATTTTTCGGTGATTTGTATATTCTTGTAATCTCCCTTGGGACGAAGCATTGGCGTTGTCTGAGTTTCTCCTTCATTTTTTGTTCAAGTTTACAGTGGTGTGAGTTCCTTCGAACTACAGACTTTCTTGTCGGTGTTGTGGGACACCAACTTCCGGTAACGGTGTGCTACTGTTGTACTTCCTCTGTATAGAAGAGGTACGTTAGCACTTGCGAGTTCATTTGTTGGGTGTGCTAGCGGTGGGACACTCACCAAGGCGACCAGGCCGTTGAATATGTCTCCATTATAACTGAGCACCGAGGAACTAGACTTTTTTTTTATTATTATTAAATTTTGCGTTCTAGCTCTAAATACATGGTTACTATAAAAACTATTAAACTAATTAATAAGGATTATTTGGAATAATTATAATTATGCACACCCACATACACATTTATATATTTCATTTTCTTTAAGTTAATGGACAATCTTGATATATTTATTGAATACAACACAGTCTGATTTTGCATTCAATAATTTACTATAAAATGTGATCTAATATAACTTTATTATAGATTTTGTTAAGGTAGACAATTTGTAGGTAGGTATTCCGAATGAGATTTCTATATTCTGATAGAATTATTATCTTATATTATCTTATATAATACATTGATATCTCTTAGTTTTTATTTATGGCTTTAGGTACTTTATTCATAAGTATTTACATTTGCACAGGTCTGACTGTTTGCATCAATAATATCTTCTCAAATTTGTTCCCTTCCTCAAGCAGCTCACAGTCACGAAATAAGTATTGCTCTGGGTTGGCATTTTCTTTTTTACAAATTTCACAGCTATATTTGGACCCTGTTGTATTGGAGACGCTTCCTTTTATTGGGGTCATCCCGAAGAGTAATCTGTAAGCCACATCTCGTGCTTTGGGTGTTATGTATTTGTTGCGTAAATGCGTGTATGTGTCTGTCAAGTTTAATGTTTTAACCCCTAACTCCCTGCTCCACTTACTTCTAACTTCTAGGTTTTCTTTCAACTTGTCTCTGAGTGTAATTTATATTGTTTTTGAGTCGTGGTGTGCTATGTTTTCTTTGCTTGGTAGGTGACTTGTAAGTGATCTATAGAATAGGTGTGTATGGTTACCGAAATGATGGGGTGTGTTGTTTTAAATGGGGAGAAGTTTGTTTAGTCTAAGTCCAAAATAATATAATAGTAAAGGGAAGTTATTGTGTTTTTGAAAATGAAATTTCTGATAGTGGTATTGATGTTATTTATGAAATTATGGGGTTGTTCCACTATATTTGCTAAGTAGATTACCTTCGGAATGACCAAGTTGTTTATTAATATAGCTCTCCCTATGACAATGGTTGTCGCCTATACTGAAACATTCCAATTATATTCTTTGTGTGGGCCAGAATCTCTGCCCACTGTTCATTGCAATAGTGTGACGTGTTGCTAGTCCACACCATGCCACATACTTTTATTTCTTTTTGTATTCTAAGGTTAAAGGGGATGTTGGGGGGTGGGGATTTCCCTCCTACCCAGTCCCATAATGGAGGATTTATTAATGTTTATTTTGGACCCTCTCGCCCACCAAAATAATGTAAATTTCTCTATAATTTTAGCCATGTCTTATTCTGAAGTGGGGAAAAGTGTGGTATCATCAGCGTAAGCTTTAATTTTGACTACGGGGGTTGGACCGGGGATTTTTATTCCTAAAATTTCTTTGTCTAACCTAATGTTCTCTAACAGGGGTTCTAGGCAAAGGGTGTTTAAAAGGAGGGATAGGGGGCAACCTTGCCTAACAGATCTTCTAGTGGGAATCTTGCTGCTGAGTTTTTGATTTATAATAAGTTGACTTGTGGCATTGGTGTAAACCAGCTTTATGTATTTTTTCAAAGTCTTGTCTATGTCTGTTTTGTCTAATATTTTAAATAAGTAACCATGGTCGATTCTGTCGAATGCCTTTACCTGGTCAATGGACATGAGCGCTGCTTTCAAGTCCTTGTCTTTACAGTAATATATGATGTCTCGTAAGAAGTGGTTCAGTTCGTCTATATTTTTTTCCAGGGTTGCTACAGAACTGGTCTTGTTCTAGTAGGTGGGGTATCAGGGGCTTAACTCTTTAAAAAAAATTATTTTGGTCAGCAGTTCTAAAGAGGGTCTGAAGTCACTAGGTGGTGTGTTGTTTTCAGGTATTTTCGGTAATAGCGTGATGTATGCAAGATTAAAGTCTGTAGGTGTCTATCCTTTAGTTCAGTGTTTTGTAGGTATATACTGGCATTGCAGTTCACGCTTTAATTTAAAAACCTACTTGTTCATTGTTTTTTTAAATTATGTCCAACATATACTTATATGTATACTAAATAGATTTCTTTCTCTTAAAAAGAAGTAAACATTATTTTTGGGTAAATGTAGTAGTAAGTAGGACAGAGCTTACACAACATAGCAATGCAAATATAAAAACAATTTTTATTTACAAGAAGTCTAAAACCATCTGCATAAATTTGTTTACAAATATGGTAAAAGGCTGCCTCCACTACTAAAGAGCCTTCCGTGTTTGTTACTATTAATTGTGAATAGTTGTAAAAGTGGTTTATTTTTATGAAAGAAAAACTGCTTGCATAAGTGATTTTAAAAAAATAGATTTTTCACTTTTAGAAAGGAAAAAAGTAGCCGTTGCATCAGATTTTTGAATGGACTAAAATATTATGATGTCGGATTTTCACTATCTATTCTAGTTTACGAGATCTAAACGGGACGGTCGGACAGACATTTCATACAAAACTAATAGCGTCTTTTCCCCTTTCTGAGGCCTCTAGTAAAAAATTAAAAAAATCATTAAAAATTTCTATTGGTAATATCTGCAATCAATGTTTCTTCGACCATTGAAATGCCAGAGATTTAGACTTTGGATTACACGTAAAGTACACTGGGAAACTGTGCCGCAGTTGAGTGTCTCTATTAGTTTCCGAGGTAAACTGATAACCAGGTACAGATCGTTGTACTGACCACCAAGTGTAAACTGTGGCTCCACAAGAAATAATATGTTAGTGGCTACTTTCGGCGTGTTGGTTAGTAAGTAGAAACAAGAGATTAAAGCAACTCTGTCAGGGTACTAAAGGACTTACTTCACAATTCCGACAAAGGCCACATATCAGTTCTTTCCATGCTGGACTTGTCCGCAGCCTTTGATACGCTAGATCATGAAATTATGATGGCCAGATTCTCTGCCACTTTTGGTTTAGCAGGAGTCGTCCTAAAGTGGCTTGGATCCTACCTGACTGAACGCACTCAAAGTGTCGTTGTTAACGGAACAGAATCAACAAGCTTACTCTTGAAGTACGAAGTACCCCAAGGTTCAGTTCTAGGCCCAGTACTGTTCACTATGTAAATACATACCCACTCAGCGGTGTCATACAGCCAACCGGCTATACCCGATGCAACGTATTCAGAACATCAGTTCATCAGTTGATATATAACAGCGAGATGCCCTTGTACCTTAGCGCACTGATTACTCCATATGTCCCTCAGAGAGTCCTGCGCTCAATGGACTCATCGTTTCAAGTGGTGCCACGTTTCTCCATCAAAAGCTACGGTCTGCGGCTTTTTCAGTCAACGGACCAAAGGTTTGGAACTCACTTCCCCACTGATCCCAGAGAGACAACATGCTACACCACTTTCAAGAAGAACATTAAGACCTATCTGTTAAAAACTTTTTTAGATTAACTGTCATTTTAGCTGTCGTGTTTGTGTTTGTAATGTTATTACAGCGCCTTGAGCCTACAGTTTGTTTGTTAACAGCGCTTTATAAATACAATTATTATTATGTTAAAAACCAAAGTAAAATTTAAATTTTTGTCATCTGTAATACATAATTACAGTTTGGTCTCTTTTCAGCAGTCAATTAAAACAAACAGAAATAGTCTAAACAATTTTTTATATCATTTAGGCCTATATCTTATCTTATATAATACAGACGTTACTTCAAAAAAGATGATTACTTCCTAAGCGTCATGCATTCAGTCATGCATATTAACCAATGACCTGAATTCTGCCAAGTTTCCTGGCTAGCTCAGGCAACCCATTCCATGCTCTAATAGCACTAGGGAAGAAGGAGCATTTGCACAAATTTGTCCTAGCATATGGAACGAGGAATGTGCCTTTATCTTTGTTGATATCAAACAAACATTGTCTTCTTCAACTTCATATAATTGAAGATTTGGTTAGTATTAAATATACTACGGTAGACTAGAAGTATATAATGTTCCTAATACAAATTATTCATGTAAAAAATATAGAATAAGCATACTTATGTAAAAGCCTACACCTGAGTTGCCTGAATCAGCCAGAAAAAAAACAGCGGACTTAGCAGAGTTTAAATCATTGACATGCATGACTAGGTTGGCACATGAAACGCGTAGAACGTAATTCTCTTTGAAGTAACGTCTGTAATTTATAAGATTAGATAACTAGAAATATTTTTTATGTATAAATATTCTTTAATTTTTTAGAAATGTAGTAACAAGAAGGGCTGATTAGCTCATGAGAAGAACAAAGTTGATTTAAAGACAAGAAAATCTTAATTGTTATAATGAAACTAAAGTTTACCTAGAGATTGCAAAATAATGTGCAACAGAGACAATGAAATGCATTGTGATTAGAATAAAAAACTTAGGAAACTCTTACTATAGATTTAGTAATAAAATAAACACCCTTTTACAATAGTTACACATTAAAATATATTTATACGTATCTTGTAAATTAATCAAATTTGATTTGAACTGTTTATATTTCATTATTTGATGATTGTTATCCACAGTCAAAACATTACAATCGTAAATATCCGATTTGATCTATTTAGGAAATATAAAAATGCAGCTAGGTAAATCATTACATCTATGTATTTACAAAGAACACACCTCATGTGTTAGTTTGATAAATATCAAATCAAGTTATGCTACAGAATTATTGTTTTTTATGTTTAGAAGCTAACTCTTTTTTTTTATTATTAAAAATAGTTATGTTGTTGTTTCTTTTGCCTCAGGCATATATTTCATGACTTATGTATATCTATAAAACTATCAATAAAGGCATTTTAATATTATTATCTATTAATATATATATATGTATAGACTAAATTGACATTCTCTAAGGCGTCATGTTAGATGACAGTTAGTTCCAGAAATCCATAATAGGTCAGGTTGCGAGCTACTGTGTTATTTGTCAACACAGAGAACGTGGCCTTGGGTTGATCATTGGTTTGCCCCAGGAGATTTTTGTAGATCAGAAACTGTAATAGATTGAAATTCAGTAGGAAAAATTGGGTTCATAGCAACATAATCTGTCTAATTTTGTTGCTTAATTCTAGCTAAGACAGAAAAATGTATTTATAATTATAATTAATTAGCATCTTTACCTGGATAATAATCAGACGAGATAATAAAGGAGAGAAGCGGAGTCGTCATAACTGCTTAAAAAAATATTAGTACTAAAATCCATTAAAACTAATTCGATAACTTCTTTTGATCGATTTTCCCTTGGGGAAAGGATGCATTGACATTTTAAAAATATAAATGACAATATCTCACTAGCCTATGTACATTTGCAACTGGTAAAATTGATAACGAGACTATGATAATATGATAATATGGTTAGGGTGTTTATTTACGTTTGAATTAATTAGATGCTCTAATGCAGTCGATATGTGGCTCAGCAACAATGGCTAAGACGGATTTTAGGAGTCAGTTACAGACATCATGTCTTAAACAAAGAAACCTTATGACGAACTGGGAATCGACCACTTAGAGAGGCTGTGACCGAGCTCCGCATGAGGTTTTGAGGGACATGTCCTTTGAGTTACGCATGAATTACGCTTACCAAGAGTAGCGATGGCATGGAGGCCACTACGAGGAGAGCGCTGTCAGGGACGTTCTCGTAGAACACATTTTCATGGTGGACCTCAGAGCAGTGGACACCAGGCGGAAAGAGGCTTTAGATATTACCAGTGACAGATCTTTGTGAAGACAGCTTGCCACTCAATAAGCCGATTGGCGCGAGTTCAATGCTTAAATAGTTAGCACGATAATACAAAATAACATAGACATGAATATGAACATGAACTAGCGAAGAAAATAATAATTTTCTTTTTAAACAGCAGTCTGTAAGTTAGGACATGCATAAAGGGCGATCGGGACAAAAATGTGAGAGATAACTGGTCCATGTGCGGCATTGGGTATGTCCTTGTACGGGGAATAGGCGACCTTAAAACTCGCTGACCGCTTCCTTTCGCGAGCTCTAAGGGAAGTAATCTCATTATGTGTCGTTTACTAATGGGGTTTCTGATACGGTGCTCTATGGAATGTACCTAACGCCATTTGGACGTTTTCGTAAAGGGCACCTTCCATCCATAATAAACAAATAAAGATTATCGAGGGTGACATTTGACAAGCACAACGACCATCAGCCTTTATTTTTTACAAAGTTTATATCAACTCACTCTGTCTGTTTATATGTCTGTCTGTCTGGTAAAAAGTTTCAACGCATGATTTCTTCCAGTACTCAATCTAGTTGAAACGTTGCATAATTATTTATTGCACCTGAATAATACACTAATCAAATAAAAAAATTACCAATTAGTAAATTGTTAATAAATTAATTGTTGGTGATAAATAGTTTTATTTGATAGCGAAATAAGGGGAATAACTGGATTTAATCCCCTCATTAAGTTTTGACATGTTTTTTCCATCCTCTTCCCATTCTCGGATCAAGTAGAAATTTTGCATAACTATTCGAAGTCGAAAGTAAGGTAGCTAAATTCTGCAATTTTCAAATAAATGTCAGTAATTACGGATTCTTTCCCTTTGATAGGCGTTGTAATAAAAAAGTAATCTTTTTTTGTCTTTTCCATGTCCCCAACGAATGTCAAGTACTTGTGCTGGGTGCAATCAGAGTTACCTTAATTATACCGAAATAAAAAATTACCAGTTTTCACCAGGATTTGAACCCTGGACGACCGTTCCAAAGACAAGCGCTTTACCACTCGACAACGCGCCTCCCCAGTAAGAGACAGAGCAGAGTACATTACAATTAACTTAATTTGCTGGAGGCCGGTTTAGACAGTAAAGGAGCCCTAACTTTCATTAGGCAACTGCGCTGGGTCATATTTTCGAGAGAAAATGAACATCTCTATCTTTTTAGAGTTGAATAAAGGAAATTAACTGTGGCTCTAATATTAACATACTAACTTAATATTTACTTACGATTCTTGTCAGTTAAATGTAAGAAACATCCTCTATCCGTTATGACGGCTAAATAAATACAGAAAGGAGCTGTCAACTGTTAACATTACTTTATTAATAATTATCGTAAAAGTCATTGTAAACACATCTTAGCAGCTGGCAGCAGTTGGCCTATATACGCAGACAGTTAGATAGCTCACACAAGGGTTAGGGGATACACATTTAAGGCCCAAAGAAAAGCCCTTGCCAATGATGGGTGCAACAGACGAAAAGTATACATTAGATTTTATATCGAAAAGGGAAGTTTTATCGTCAAAATCATCTGTTGGGGGGCTTAAAACTAAAAAATCTCTGGAGTTGTTTTTTTTTTTTTAATTCAGAACCCCATTTAGCTACGGTTATAGAATTTAGTAACTGTAGTTTGCTTTAGAATAATATTAAAGATATAGGTTTTCCACCTCAAAATGTAGGGGGGTCTTAAACTCAAAATCATCTGGAGGGGTTTTAAACTTTTAAAAAAGCCATCTGTAGGAGAGGGGCTTAAACTCAAAACCCCCAATCGGATTTTAGTGTGTAATTTGCTTTTTTAAATTGAAAAGGTATTTTTTAGCATCAAAACCCCCTGAAGGGGGGTTTAAACTCAAAACCCATTTTGGCAACGCTCATAGTATTTTGAGTGCGTAATTTGCTGGGTTTTTTTTACATTGAAGATGTATTTTTTAGCTACAAACCCCGCTAGCGGGGGGTTTAAACTCAAAACCCCTTTGGCTACGCTCATAGATTTTAGAGTGTGTAATTTGCTTTTTTTATATTGAAGAGATATATTTAAGCTTCAAACTCCGCTAGAGGGGAGTTTAAATCTCAAAACCCCTTTGACTACACTCAGTGTATAATTTGCTTTGTTTTTAATATTCAAGAGGTATTTTTTACCTTAAAACCCCGCTGAAGTGGGGTGGGGGTTAAACTCAAAACTTACTCAAAACCCATTTAGCTACGCTCATAGAATTTTGAGTGTGTAATTTTCTTTTTTTTTATATTGAAGAGGGGGTTTCTGGAGGGAGTTTAAAAATCAAAATCTTTCTTAACTGTGCTCGTGAAATTTGGGGGATTGTCGTTTGCATTTTTTTTTTGTTTTGTGTTATAGAAGAGGGGAATTTAACTGCGAAAACCCCTGGTAGGGGGGTTTTAAACTCGTTTGCTGTGTTAGGGCAAGTGATAGTTTAGTCTTAAAATCTCACCTAAAATAAACAAAATCAAAGCAAAAAATCAGTCGCTAAATTCCGAACCACCCCCCCCCCTGTGGGGGGGATTTCATTTCGGGGGGGGTTTGAACCCCAAAAAACCCCCCCTGGCTACGCCCATGAAGTATGTATATATATATATATATATATATATATATATATATTATTTACCTAATACCTAAAAGCATTAGGATAACCAACTTAAGAAAAAAAGTAACATTTTCATCTAAGCCTCTGTCCCAAGAAGTAAAATAAACAAACTGGTCAGTGTAAGGCTAGTCTAACGTGCAGTCCGTGACGACAAGACAATCAAGCGATAGTGTTTGTTGTGTGTTGTGTTGTGGTCAGGCGAGAAAATACATACTGTCCTGGTTAGTCGAGCATGTCAATCTACTTTCAACACGCATTTTTTTCTTTGCTGACAAGATCTAAATCTAACTGCATAGGCGAACAGATTACTCAATGGTCGTTTCCACACGAGCGCCACGATGAGGCAGAGTAGCGTGCTCGTGGGTAAACTATGCAGCTGCCGGTCTCGTACGTGGCCTTTAGTTGTAATCAAATTTAGAGAAAAAATAGCGAAACTTATCCTAAATGTTATTGTTGAAGTACAGTGGGTTTTTAATAAATTGCATACTTTTAGTTTTTTCGCAGATAATTTACATTTTTCTTTTTTATTTGGGGGCCATCAAATTCACTTCGCCTAGGACCTCCAATTATCTAAGGCCGGCCCTGACTGGCAGTTCCGAAAAGTACTTGAAGATTTGGAAACAAAACATTCTGATGTTCGGTAACACAGTAGTATTCGCTGGCCTAGCATTAGAAGAAATTGGAATCTCAATGAAGAAATTGTTAGGTTTCTAGAAGGACATTGACAGTGACTTTATTACTAATATATTTAATGAAGAGTTGAAGACAGACTTCATGTTTATCATTGGAGGAATCGCAACATGTTGTTTGTACATGAAATGTATGTGCATCTTAAATCTTTTCAAACAAAGCTATTCCATTTCTTGAGGCCAGCAAGTGTAATCAGGTTTTCTCATTTTCATTGGTGAAAGGTGAAACTATTTTTAATGAAATGGTTGAAAAGTACAAGACTTATTTGGATTCCTTGATTGTGGAATTTGAAAGCAAATTTTGAGACGTCAAGAACTTGGAACCAGTTTTCAATACCCTCAGCTTATCACCTAGTGCAAAAGCTGATTCAGCCCCAGAGGAAATACCTCCAAGCAAATTATGATCTGAAAAAGAAGTTCCAGCCAATTCTTTCGCGGGAGTTTCATAAAATCGTTGCTGTTAAACTTTCACATTATTTGGAGCCACATTCATCTGTGAACAAACTTTTTTTGTTTGAAAATAATCAAGTGATCGATGATGATTGCCTGTAATTGACAGTAGTCACAAGAAAAACAACAACTAGTTAGCTAGTTCCAAGATTCAGGAAAATTATGCACGAGAGTAAACAGTTATATGCTTTATATTAAGTACTACTATACATTTGTAATGAAATTTTGTAATCTAAGCAGACCACAACTAAATAATAAAAAATCTTTCGTAAAATTAGTTCAAGAAATTGCTAACTCTTGTCATTTCTAAATTTTAGTGCATATATATATATATATATATATATATACATATATATATATATATATGCGACCCCCCAGTCCCCAATTTTTTTAAATGCGGCCCTCAGTAGAAAAAGGTTGCGCACCCCTGCACTAGAGGGATAACATCCTGAGTAAAGAGAAACTGCTCGCGGATAAACTTGGTGTTAAGTTGGTGGTGCCGAGAATATGCAGTCGACAGACACACCAAACACCAAAATAGGATTTTTCTTTAATTTTCTCCATAAAAAGACAGTTAAGGCTACGACTATGAGCTATAAATTGCAACTTGAACCCCCCCCCCCCCCTTTTAGCAAAAAATCCTGCGAGAGCCCCTGTTTAGTGAATTCCTTTTCAATTTCCCTTCTTGTCGGTTATTATAACAAGGCGTAAGTAAATAGTTAATTAAGCGTAGGGTGTAATTAGATTATTTGTATCTGTATCAGGTATAACGTACAGGAACCATCTATTTGGGGCCGAAGATTATAGGAAAATGTTTATATCTCGTGGCTACGCAGTTCCAGCTGTATAAATATAAGGATTACCCGTAAAAATATTTTAACACGACTTGTCTCCAGCTCTGAATGGTTAGAATAAATGCTTTGGTGTTTTCTTTCAAATACAAATGTAGGTTTGTGCTTTGTTTTTATAAGTCTAGCTTTAGAGTTAATTTAAATGATGACCAACTCTTCAAAACTACTGAGCGAGAGACGTTCTCTCTTATCGAAGTTTCTAGAAGAACACTGCTTATATAAGATACTTCTATTAGTGTGCTCCTTGCATTTTACTTTGATGACTTATCAAAACTTGACCAAGTATAACATCAGACTTCGAAACGTCGAGGTGGAAGTCTTGATGGAGTCGGCGGAACAGGCCATCGGGAATTTCCATTTACTTTCCACTAACATCATGGACTTCAAGCAGTCTCTAAGAAGAAAGTCGATTGGAACTTTAGGTCTTCTCCACGGTATGCTGTCATCCATTTTGAAGCTTATAGACGCCTTCGACCAAATTGTAGATCCTGACACCAATCTACGGGAAGCGGAAGAGTACCCGAGATGCAACGCGAGTAAGCTGCCAAGAGCTAATAGTAATGTAAACGACGTGGCTAGCATCAGCAAGTCAATGCGAGACGAAATCGAGAGACTCTACGAAAAAGTCAATAGAAAATTACTGGCCAAACGGAGAGGTTTTCATGCTGACTCTGAAAAATTTGAACTACTTATGAATGGCGAGTTAGAAGAAATAGTCTCTGAAAAACGTCAACTATTTCGGCGACTCTTCCACATACTTAACTTGTGGACGTCCCACGAAATGGCGTTAAAAAGATTAGGAACTGAGTTTCAGCTTCATCTAAATCTTACACTTAATCCCCACGACTGCAAGAAACGTAATATGATCGTCTGCGACTACAGGTATGTGCGAATCTGTTGAATAGGAATTAGAAGAATACTTTCTGCTAGTGTGGTTTTCAGTTTATATTCCTAATGGCTTATTGTTTTCTAGTGATTTTTGTTTAAGGCTCTAAAATTGCAATAGTTTAAAAATTCAGTAAATACTTTTTAATATGTACAAAATCAGTTTTTTTGTTGTGTGTGACTGCCTAAGACAAAGATGTAGATGTCCTGGTCCAGAGGTTGGAGTATATAAACCTTCATCCTGTAGCGTAGTAAATTTATTCAAAAGTTACCTGAGTCCCACGAGCTTTTAGCAAACTATTAAATTGTGATGGTTTTCTACATATGTAGACCCAATTAAATAAAGCAGCCTTTGATACTGTCTATTAAATCCAAGTCGCCTACCAAACAAGTTTTGACTTCGTGTATAAATCTTAGTGGTTTGACAAAGTCTTGTATATGTAATGGCCCATTAGAACTCTGGAGCTGGTTAAACAAAACAACAAACTGGCGCTAAAATTTCTTATTACATCTTCAAATAAAGTGTAAAAATTCAAGTACTTTAAACCCAGGACCATCTGCATGTTAGCCACCACGTCAGATGATATGTAGGCTTATAAGATAGGCTTGATTGGCTTTGTAAAGTGTAGACGTCTCGAACTCAACAAGTTCCCCACTATTATTTCCCCTGACTTTCATCCGAGATAGAGCTGCGAAGAACATTTGCTTGATCAGCTGACTGACTCCTACACTTTTAATGCTGATCTCATTATTCTACTATTCCTGCTAACAAAAACAGTTAAGAACTGTAACGTACACTCCTAGAATCATTGTTTTCTTTTCAGCCAAACAGATGTCCAAACAACGATTCATAGCATTGCATACTGTATGACTTTGGCTTTTTCCACGAAGCGAGTGTTGAAGTTGACTCGTCACTGGCCATGGCGCTCGTGCACTCAGGACATTGGTGTTAATGAAAAGCTGGTGGTCCAACTGGAGACTTCTAGAAATCTTCATTCAGCCATAAGTGTCTTCCACAAGCACGCCGTGGTAGTCGTGAATACCAGCAAGAGCAGACTGCCTGTGTTTTCTAAGACCTTGTCTCAAATCCTAGAGAACAGAATCATGGAACAAGTCCGGCTTTACCACCAGCAACCTGAGGCGTGGGTTATTGGTCAAATAGTCAGTTATATTATAAGTCCAATCATAAACAAGGTTTGTTGAATTGTTAAGGATGAAAAAAAAATGTTTTTATAACGTTGATCTCGTGATAATCAAATCGATTTTTTTTCTTTTAAAAGTTTTCGGGCATTTCCTTGTAAAAGTAACACATTTTCTTGTCTCAATAAAACAAATAACAAAATAACGGACATTCTATTAATTTCAGCAACAAATAACTATCTTTAGTTTAGTAGCTGGGATGTATTATGCACAGAGTTAGCGTATTGAATAATTTTCTTTTACTTTTCTAAGAAACTACCTCTTGTGGTATTTTTCCCCTCAGGATAGGCTTTCAAGGGAAGAGAAGAGATTAGACTTCCATCGCCCAATCGTCGGAGTATATGTAGGTCATTCAGAGGCTAATGCCCAAAACTTAGGCCTATCCAAGTATATAGAAGGAGTGGAAAAGTTCTACCAAGACGCCCAGCACAGACACCTGCCTGTGTCTCTGAGAAGAGTTCTGCTAGTTGCTCAAAGTTCCAAGGTCTATCGGGAAGCGAACGCCTACACCAAAAGGTTTACAGTCATCCGCAGAAAGGATACAAGTGGGCACGAGTCTACGAGCCTGACAGATGCCTACAACATGCTCCTCCTGGCCAGGTGCAGCTATCTCGTGTGTGACATGACCTGGCCACCGTGCCGAATGACCTACGAGTTGATGCAAACAATGCATGGTGACGCTAGCAGCAGAGTCCACATCGTCAGAGGCCAGTGGAGATTTTAATAATTGTCTTTTTTCTTGCATGTCATAATTTATAAGTACATAGACGAAATGGTACCATGCCTTATAAGTCTTTTTTTTTTTAAAGTTCATTGTGAGTCTTAAATCTTTTTGTTCATTGTTCACTATAAGAATTTCAACGTTTTTTGTAAAGATTTTTTTTTTGGATGAAACATCTTGAATTAATAGGATAAGAAAGGAAAGACATCATAGACATTTTGTGTATCCATTCATCATTGATATAAAATATAGCTAAGAAACTTGGGGTTTGAACTTATATCACTCAAGTACACAACAACGAAAACATGATGTGCTTAGAGTTTCATACATTTATGAAGTTTGCGCAAAGGCCAACCTTTTTTTCGCCCTACCTTCCTCTTTCGTCGACTAAGGGCCTGACCACCTTCTAGATGCAGAAGTTCTCCAGTCAAAAGAAATTGCTATTTTATGTTTAAGCGTGTCTTTGTATGCTTTATATCACCAGAAAGTGACAGTGGTATGTTAGTACAACTTAATCTTTCGAAAATCTCTAAATAGATGTATTCTATTATTAGATCCAGGCCTACCCTACATGTATAATGATGAATATTGATAACAAGTCTGGGATAGAATTAGTGGGTGGTGTATTGGGGCAGAATTAGTGGTTGCTGTATTTGGGACACAATTAGTGAAATGTGTATTTGGGACAGAATTAGTGGGTGGTGTACTTGGGACAGAATTAGTGGTTGATGTACTTGGGACAGAATTAGTGGGTGGTGTATTTGGGACAGTTAAGGAATAGTACTTTCCCAATAAGATCATTATTACCACAGTGATTGAAATCAATATAAGTCAATAAGATATCTTGCTTAGTAACAAATTACTGTTTAATTGAAGGAATTGGGTAAGCGTTAGGATAATTATTGTCTATAGACTGAAATTATTACTATCTAGATAGACTGAAGTTATTGCTAGCACTCTAACTGTCTTTAAAATCTTAATCAAATTATTGTAAGTGTAATTAAGGCTTTCAAAGCTGGTTCGGTCATATTGTTTGACACAATTCGCTGTCAAAAGCATCTCTAATAAAGGTACATAAGTAATAAAATTACAAAGAAAAGCTAGATGATCGACATTAAACCATATAATCGACTCATTTCTATTGTAAACCATTATTACTTTTAATATTTAATTTATATAAATAGAATCTGAGTAAACATTTATTTTCTACTAGCTACTTTGAAAGTTGTGTGTATTACAATATCTATCACATGACTTTTTAGTTGGGGGGAAAGCAAGTGCTATTGGTCGTCGTGTAGTTCGTTAACCAGTGGGTCCAGGAAACTGATGACCTTTACATCATCTGCTCTATAGATCACAAGGTCTGAAAGGGGAATTTTACTTTACTCACAATGTCAAATACTGCTTTCTCAATAACCTGGAAACCTAGTTTGAATGTCTGTATTTTAGAACTGGCTACATACACAGCAGAACATCAAGTCCACTTGTTTGACGGTAATTTAATATCCTTAAGGCTGACTTTAAAGTGTAAAGGATTTGTTTTAAATCACTACGCTCAAAGTGTTGCATTGAAAGAGAATATTATAAAATCTTCAACCATTTTACTGGCATTCATGCGGCCCTTTCGGTGGCCTCACCAGCCTAATGGGGTACCGGGCCACCTGGCATTTGCCCAAATGTCCATATAGCGAGTCCGCCCCTGTTTCCCGTGTAACCATTGGTCTTTGAGGGACAATCGATAAATCAATTTTAAACACCTTGGGCGCCTAAAGAAATGTCTAATTCTAAAAAAAAAGCCTTTTCATTCATTCATTTCTCTATTCATGTATATTTTCAATTAATCTGAGAACAAAATATTTAGGTTAAATAACTAGAAATTAGAAACCGCAATAAGGGGACATCGTATGCACATTAGTGTTTATTTTAGCTATGATACAATACAAACAGTTTAGATTATTCAGTAATGCATAAGAAATGGTACTAAAATAAAGCTAAAACTATGTTTATATTGCAATGATGATGCAACCAAACAGTTTTATGTAGAGTACTTAAAAACTGTTTTATTCAGAATTAAATTCCTATTGTATTCTATTATGGTTTCTTTATGTAAAGTGATTTAGATTACCTATTTTAATTATCGAATATTTTGGTTAATAGCAAGGCAGAACCTGCGCTAAGTTGTCGGGATATTAATCTATATGTTATTGGTTTTTTAGTTGTCAATGCACATAATAAGTAACCTTTGTTTTATTTTAATCTGTTATTATTTCTATTAATCTATTAATCTTTTTTCTTCTTATGCGGCCAACAGAGAAATAATGCATTAACCTTGAAATTACACGCCCCCAAGTCACGAAACAATAAGTCCTATTTCTTTCTTTCTAGATTCATTGAAGACTATTCTACTTGTGCTTTGGAGTTCCATTTATTCAATCACTGGTCTCAATCTATAATAGAAGTGTCCTTGTTTTTAACTGAAACATAAAAATACTATTGATTAAGTTGAGACGATAAAAAAAGACAAGGCCTGATTTTATGTTAGTTTAAGAGAAACCATTCAGCCGTGTCGAAAACGGGCTTTTGTTTTGGATTTTTCTTTTTTATCAATTTATAACACATTAAAGACTCGTCGATTTAATTTTTCTTTTGAGTGCCAACTTTTATATCTTTTGATTTAAAGGATTTAAGGATAGAATAATTATGACAGACTGCTTATCTTTTAATTATAAGGGTCACTTAAGGGAGACTTTTCTTTATATCCTTACATTAAAAAGTGGAATTTCTAGTATGAACTTTGTAATGTCATGCAATGTCACCTGTCATTCAATTTTGTGGCCTCACGGGAAGTTTAGGGTGGCAAGCTTCGTGACATTCTTTCTCCTCTAAAAATAGAACAGTTTATATTGAACAGGGTGCTTTGTATATATAGTAATTGAATCCCCACTTTGCTTATTATATTAGTATAAGGTAGAAGACAAAGGCAGATAATAGAGAGAAACGCCTTAAGGGGCGAGAACCTGACAAATTTGGAGTGAGGTCATCTGATTTCCGATATCAAGTCGATATGAACTTCATCAAAACCAAGCACGGGATATTAACTGCTGCGTATCTGGTTGAATAGATAAAAGGGTTTTATTGAAATGACTTGAAGTGTGAAGCTGTGTGGCTAAATGGCCTACATAATAAATGGAAAGTTAGGCGATAAATAAACGCTTGGTGAATATCAGTTTTAGGCTTGGATTGGAAGATATTATGCCGTCTCTAGTGTTTTCTCTATACGAACAATTCTATTCCAATGTATTTATTAAATTCGTTTTCTTCGTCTATCACGTTTGATAGTTTGAACATTATTTGTTCAGATTGACAAGCATTTAACCCTTTTCTTGTGGCCATGTTTAATTAACCCACATTATGCGAGTTTCGAATAAAGTCAGTGGATATTACAGAAATAGTTGATCGAGTGTGGCCTACTTGCTGCTTTGAGAAGAATTTATTCTTTATGTCCAGAAATTCATAAATGATTTCGTAATATAACTTGTAACTTATTGTCCTCTATTTGGTAATATGTCAGCTAACTTTTGTTCAGGAGAGTGATTCAGATGTTTCTGATTTACGTCTGGTATTATTATGTTGATTAACGGAATATCCTCTGGCTTGATGTACTCATCAATTCGAATAATGTCTGGTCTCTGATCCAACAGGTAATATCCAATAATATCGATTTCAACTTTCTGGAATGGTTTATTATTTATTTCAACTACTTTAATTGGTCATTGAAAGATTCGCTTTTTGGCCTTGAGTGTGCGGGGCTTTACCACCAAATTCACTGAATCAAAAAGTCGAAAAGCGGAGGAGAAAATCGTCTCAGATAAATGTGCGAGTCCTGAACTCCAGAGATTGAAGTAATGGAGACGCCCCAGAAAGTTATTTGTCACATGGAGTGCATTATAATTGAAGAAGTCAAAGCGTCAGTTGAAATTCTCGTGGAAAATAAAGGTTTCTACAGGGGGCAGTACTCTGTCAATGAAGAGAGGGAGATAACAATAAGTATGGAAAGACACACACACACAAAGGAAAGGACATGAGATGCCAAGGTTGACGTGAAAGTGATTACGAGTAGTGCCAGGTAGATTTATACGTACAGAGTAGTCCAATAAATAGGTCAACAGACTTGTCACATACTGCTCCACAGACTGTTCAACAGACTTACCAACAGATATTTCAAAGACAATTCAACAGACTGGCCAATAGACTTTTCGCAAATTAGTCAACAGATTTGTAAAAGGCAGGTCATTAGTCTTGTCACAGATAGGTTAACAGTCAGGTCCATGAACTTGTCAAAGACTTGTCAACAGACAGGTCAACAGAATGCCAGGCTTAAAGAAACTGTAGACTGCTTAGCCCTTGTCATAAAGCGCTTAACTGAAACACCAAAAAGGCTTCGTTTAGATGTCTGAAAGATTGACCAACCAAACCAATGGCACACTTGGAATAAGCGAGTTTACTTCAGCCACAGAAGAGCTACGTTGACATTGTGGTATCCATGGGGACAACTAAACATTGAATTCAACCCTATACAGTCACATTCTTAAAAGCCAGAAGTTTCCTGATTTGATCCTAAAGAGTCTTCAAGATTTATTCACATTTCAGTAGGTCGGGAAAGCGAAAACTAGCGACATTTATTGTTAGAGAAATGTTGAACACAAGGACAGGAAGAGATGTGGAGAAAGAAGGAGAAAGTCCATGAACTTGATACAGACTGAGGTTAGTCTAGGTGTGGAAATGACTACACTTCTGTAAATCTATTTGTGGGGTCTTTGCCTTCATCTAGTACAAATTTGATAAAATCTTTTGAGGCTTTTTTTTGTTATTGTTTTTCTTTACAAAACAATTTCTTTTGTTTCAGGCTTATAGGATCAATTTTTATAAATCTTGGTTCAATGAAAGATCTACATTTAGCAGTGTAGTCTTTTTACCTTCCGAGTCGTAGACCTGTAAGTAATGTAATCTAGTCTTTGTATTTATGTGTGCGTGTGTGTAGGTGTGTACCTACAGACACATCTCAATAACAGCCCACTGGTTCAGTCCCATGATAAGGTGTCGAGCAAACAAAAGCTGTCCATTGTTTGTACACGGGTTCAAACGGAAGATATCTACCGAGTGGAAAGATCTCATTTGAACGTTAACCATGGATTCATTGTGGACAAATAGATTGACATCTCTACACTTGTCTTCTGAAGTTAAATTTATGGATCACTCTAAGAACAGATCTAGAGATTTTTAAAAATTCCAGATTATTTCTGTACATACAATTTTCCCCCTTTTTTTTCTCTCTCTCTCTCTTTTGTCTTCTCTCTTTTTTCCATGTTCAATTTTCCCTCTTTATATCTCTAATTTTCTGTTGTCACTATTTCATTTCCTCTTTCTCTTTAACTTCCTCTCTTTCCTCTTTCTTTCATTCTCCCTCGCTATATCATTTTCTTCTCTCTCTCGTTTTCTTTTCTCTCTTTCTTCCTTTCTCATGTTCTTCTCTTTCTCTCTCAGTCTATCTCCTTCTCTTTATTTTTCTCTTATTTTCTACTTATTTCTCTCTCTCTCTCTTTCGTATCCCTCTCCTTCTCTCTCTTTCTCTCTGTAACACTGTGTCTCTTCTCTGTTTCTTTCTACTATCCCGACTTACTCCCCTTGTCAGCACATTAATCATCGCAAACGGATAATAAATTAATATATTGTTGACCTTAAGTCGTATCATTTCTAAGGGCTTTCTTTATCCACCAAGTCTGTGTGTGTGTTGCCCCCTACCAGCACATTCTCGTATTGTTCTGTTGAAAGAACTATTAACGCCTGATTGTCTCCCACTATTTTACCTGGCAGTGCATGGTTGGAAGGGGACACATTGTACTGCCAGTCACGCGCCAGTGGGGAAAGAAATTTATTGGTTCAGCTCTTGGGATCAATGAAATTATAGAAACTTGATTGCTTTGATTTTTTTTTTTGTTAGTAAAACCCTTATTATTTCCTCTAGATGTAGTCCAAGTGTTAGGATGGGCTACTAAATATGTCACGAGAAGGTGAGAGTCATGTCAGTTTAAAGGATTTTCTATTTTTCTCTGAATTCGCTGTGGATATAAGCCTGGACATTAGTAAACGACTGCCAATACCAACGTAAAGAATGTAATGTTCTTATGGTGGGATGAAAAGTGTCCGAAGAGTTTAAGTCATTGTTTGTAGAAGAGAGAAATTGGCTCAGACTAAAAATGTTGCTCTAGTGTTCTACGTTGGTATCGAAACGTGGCATAGATCTAGACCTTACATTGCAGCTTTGTCAGCCATAAATGGACCCTACGGTCTAAACAGGTTGAGAATAGCTGTTCTAGAAAACTGCCAGGCACCAGAGAGGGCATGTGCGTCACCAGCATCCAACATCAGCGTGTGACTCCCAAGAAAATATTTGAAATCTTCATGGAAAACTTGCTTTATTTGCTGTGGAGTCGACACTTCGGATCATATTTGTAGGTCTAAAATGCATATTTGAACTGACGCATTCTATTGCCTATTGAGTGTTGTTTTTTTTAATTTTCGTTGTTGTTGTAATTGTGTTGTTGTTTTTTTCATTGCTATTTGAAAATAGGGTTCGAATCTACCAGCTGTCACTCTTCATTATTTTTTTTTTGTTAAATTAAATTCTCTTAGATTATTTTGTTTATATTTTATTAAAGTGTAACGAGAATAATTATTCCTTGGTTTCCTTCACTTGCCAGATTTTTGAAGTCCTAAAACGTAGAGCTACTATGGTGGCTACTTAGAGATCAACATAAACGATAAGAATGACATAAAATGACACACTAAATGTTGACGGTCAACATTAAAACGCTTATTTGGCACTGAATTTATGCTCTATGACTAAGCCTACACAACCTTGAACATTTAGTTCCTGGATAGCCTGAAGAGTAAAACAAATTGATGGCTGCTCGACGCTTTACAGAGTCAAGAATGTTAAAAGTCGAAAATAAACTCAAACAAATTTTACCTTTGAAGTAAGTTGGTCGATATGATCAGAAATAGATACAATTTTTTAGTTGCTTTTGTACAGCTCAGCTTTTACGCTTATAGCACTCTCGTTGCGCTATGATCCAACCTTGTTTGTGGACCAGTGGGGAAGGGGGTATCTAGGAGAAGGTTTCCGTGCTGCCATAGGCTCTCAGCTACTACTACTACTCAGCTGACTCATGATTCGAACTCGTGCCCCCTTGGTAGGTAACCAAATGGTGTTTGCCATTCAGCCAAATAACCCACCAAAATAAAAATTATTATTATATATTTTTATCAAATGGTAACAAAATTACGGATACGGATGAAATTATGAAGAATTTACAGAATAGTTGGCCTCTTTCAGTCGTAGAACGACTACGGTTCATCTTGAACACTATTTCATGTGACTGTGGAGCCCTACTTTGGAGAGACATTCCCGTCCACAAATATCGTAGGTTTAGGTGGCTTTCGCTTTGGTGATAGAGGAGCTGAACATTCTTCGTACGGCACGCTTTTCTTCCAGAGCTGAGGCCCATGTTTTTTTCAATGTCCATAGCTTTCTTGGTCACTGTCTCTCTCCAACTAGTGCGGTCTAAGGCTATGTCTTCCGAATGGTCAGTATCAATGTTCAATTTACAGATTATCCTTCTTGTAAGTATGTAGGCATCACTTTCATCTATCTCTTTATCTGTTGGACCATTTGGGTGCCTCACGTGATCTATTCACCTTTTTTTTCTCCAGTCCTCTCTGTCTGTCGCCTTGACTAGAATCTCTATCAGTGACATGCCCGTCTATTATTTGATGTTGTCTTCCAATCTCCGTATCTGTCTGCATCTTCTTCATTTTCCTAGTAAAGTTCCGGCAGGAAGATCTTTGCGAGCCCTGAGGATCTTGTGATATGGCCATTAAGTTCAAGTCTGCGTTTTTACTTGTTTGTTGTTGTTTTTTTTTTTATTTGTTTGTTGCTGTTTTTTTTTAACAGTGGTCAGCAAATCGTTGTGGGGCCCTGTTGCCATAATGACCCTGTTTTGAATTTCCTAATTTATGACGAGGTCTTTGTAAATGATACCTAGGATCCTTCTATAGCATCTCGATTACATGTAGGCCAATATATTTTCCTTCAAAAGATGAATATAATATTTGTCTTTTTTATTTAAGTCTATTTAAAACACAAAAACGAGCTCATTTAACGCTAATTCATTATAGAAATTTGTGTTTTAAGAAAAATAGAATAGTCGCCAGGTTCGAAATGTTTGCTGTATTAATAGCTAACTTAGATTGAAGTACAGGTAAAATAAATTAGTTGCGATCAATAACAATAACTAAAATCAGAGGCAGCCCTTGAAGGATTTGAGGGGTCTCGCGATCTGGAGATTCTTACGATCAGCGTACCCTACAAATATGTGAGTCATCTGTGTTCTAATATACCGTATCAATTCACTAAAGACTGAAATTAAGAGTAGGGGCTTTATTGGAAAACTCCTCCTAAATAAGGAATTTTTACTTACCATTTTTTAAATTCTAACCATCATCTATAACTATTACATTGAACGATCTTAGCATTAGAATGCATGGCGGATGTACGGGTTAGGCCCTGCATATGACGTTTGCCCAGGGCCCCTCGCACTTCTAGAGCCGCCTCTGATAAAATAATGAAGATTGTTTTATTTATTTCTATATTTAGGAACTTGTATTAAAAAGGTTCGGAACTCTTGTCAACTAGTTAATGTAAGCAGATTCGTCAGCAGTGTTAACTCTTGTTGCCCTAAAGCTCTATTTGACTACATTGTGTAATGTTTGAAGTATACTATTTGATCATTAATATTAACATATTTATATTTTAATCTCGAAACTTTATATTTGGTTCTAATTAGAAAACCAGAATGGATTGTGGGATGGAATTCATCAAATATTCACGAAGATACAGGTAAGTTTATAATATATGTATGCCTTCACATTTCCAACAGATACTTCCGCAATCATGTTGCATAAATAATTTCGTAAATAAAATATCTTTTAATATTCGAAAGAAGAACTCGAACTCAAGATGTATAGGCATCATCTAATTGTGTACGTCTATGATCGGAAAAATCTACAAATAGCGTTGTTCAATTAGTAGAAAGTTGTGCAATATAGTCGGCACTATAAAAATGAAAAGTCATCCGATCTTATGCTAGGCACTGACTTTTGAAAGTTGGGACCTTAAACTCACGTTGCACGCCCCATTGTTGTGAATCGCGTGAGAACCGCTTAGATTCCCTCCCTTTTTACATCGTAGTGGTACTGGGGGGGGGGGGGGGGTCATTGCCGAATTTCTGAATTCTGAGCTAGAGAAATTCATTGTTTAGACAGACGAGTAGGGCTGACAATAGATTTACGTAGGGCTGACAATAGATGTACGTAGGGCTGACATAGATGTACGTAGGGCTGACAACAGATGTACTTAGGGCTGACAACAGATGTACTTAGGGCTGACAATAGATGTACGTAGGGCTGACGATAGATGTACGTAGGGCTGACATAGATGTACTTATGGCTGACAATAGATGTACGTAAGGCTGACAATAGATGTACGTAGTGCTGACAATAGATGTACGTAGGGCTGACAATAAATGTACGTAGGGCTGACAATAGATGTACGTAGGGCTGACATAGATGTACGTAGGGCTGACAATAGATGTACGTAGGACTGACAATAGATGTACGTAGGGCTGACAATAGATGTACGTAGGGCTGACAATAGATGTACTTAGGGCTGACAATAGATGTACGTAGGGCTGACAATAGATTTACGTAGGGCTAACATAGATGTACGTAGGACTGACAATAGATGTACGTAGGGCGAACAATAGATGTACGTAGGGCTGACAATAGATGTACGTAGGGCTGACATAGATGTACGTAGAGCTGACATAGATGTACGTAGTGCTGACATGCCGCGTGAGCTATATACAGTCGATGACTGTTATTAAACCTAACCATCTCTGTTACAATACCTATTGAACTAATTGAAGTTCGTTATTGACTCGGCTTCTTTTGCGTTTTGGTTTATTTGAAGCCCCCACTTTTCTCTGCCGACACGTGACATGTGAATGCAAAGCCTTAGTATTATTAGCTTCTTCTATTGTTCTCGGTCTGGCGACTCATTACAAACATGAGACGATTGCTTTATTGTATAGAAAGTCGCTGTATTTATACAATGAGAACTTGCTATAAACATTAGTTATGTTCAAAACGAACGTCTATAGAATTAAATTAAGTAAGATTAATGTAAATATAAGGTTGATGATTATGTCTGTTTTACAACAGATATTGTGACATGGATGTCTGGAGACACACAGCAGACTAAACATGGCAGTAAGTCTAATTGGCAATAAGTTAGTCTGGTTGGCAGTAAGTCTGGTTAGCTGTTAGTCTGGTTTACATTGCATGATAATGTTCTAAAAACTCTTTTTTTTTAAATTGATCGAAAAATGTTAACTCATGAATGTTAAGTATACATATTTTGTTTACGTTTGTATATTTTCTTAGTTTATTGAAGTCCCCACACATAGGCTACCGCACAGTCTAACTGCCTTAAGTCCGGCCCTAATGTTGAACTATTGAAATTGAAAACTTCTACCATCTTGTTTGGCAACATTTATACTGTGGGCTTTCTCGAGGTTAAAAAAAAACACAATATATTTTAACTAAATTAATGGGTAATCAAACGTTATTCCAATATTTATAGATGGGAGAGTCGGATTATGTCTATATGTATTGTGAAAAAATACAAATATGTAAACTAGTATGGTAGTTAAATTAGTTGTTTTTCTAAAAGAAAATGTCCTTGGTTTTAGTTATTACGTCAGCGCATGCCAACTACTATATTCTTCTTTTCTTCTTTTTAATTGTCATACGAGTTGAGACTAAGACTCTGGAACTCTAGACCTATGGAAGCTTGCCACCATCTTTCTGTCTGAACAAACTTAACAAAATTCTGTCTGGGAAAGATCCAAGCAGAAGTAAATTATTACATCCCTATTACAAATGGCTCATATCTCAAGGCGCTCGGACTATAAGCGAGGCCAATGCCCGAGCGCACCGGGGTCCCCCATATTTCTTCTCCAACTACTATATACTACAACCCTTTCAACCTTTGAAACTAACATTGTAGTCACATAGTTGAATATTTGAGGTAATATTCTCTTTGTTATCCTAGTCTTTTTCTTTTTCTCTTTGTTTTGTTGCATCTTTTCTTGATCTCTTTGTTTGTTGTGATGTAGGCCTATGTTTGGATTGTTCTCTTCGTTTAGTTGTTCTCTTGTGTTGCTATTTTTTTCTATTTGTTTTCGTTGTTGGTATCGTTCTCTTTGTTTTGTTGCTCATATATTTTTACACTGACAACATTTCTCATTATTCCAACAATGTTGAAAGAAATATCTTTAAAAAAATATATGATTTTGTTCACCGCACAAAGCCTATACCATTTCTGTTGCAGGGCGAAACACTAGTACTGAATCAGGGGACAAATACAGACAAGTCTTCAGTTGGTGCTCCGGTCATGAGGATCAGGAAGTATTTAGACGTCACAGTCTGCATGATCGCTACACGTGAGTCCATGGTGTTTGTGCGACAACATAGTAGCCTATAGAATGGGTGGGGGCAGGGGCGCGGTGAGTTTAGAATACGATGGAACTCACACATCTAAATTAAATGAATTGTTATAGTATATAATTTAATTAGTAGTTTTATTATTATATTAGTTGTTTTTATTATTAATTATGTTTTATTTTTTATTTTTATTTTAATTGAAGCGTTTCGCTTAATTGAGTGTTTGTGTTATCAGAACAGCATATATAAACCAAATGAATTTAACTGAGACCAAATCACATTTACCTGAGTGGCCGGCATTGGCAGACGACAGTCAGCGGAGGTCACTGGATATTATGATCAAGTCTATCAAACTTGAAGAACTGCACCCGATATCTCACTTAAAGACACCACAAACTAAAGTATCTTGTTATTACTATTTCTTAAATAAATAACTTTATTAATTAAAATATGCTACTTGTGGATACGCTTTAAAATGACGAATTTTATCATTTTCTTGTTAAAACTAGAATACAGCCTGTTCAGACAATGCCTTTAAACTTCAAAACATGGAAGGAAAGTCCACTGCAAAACAAACCTGTCTGGTAGGACCTTCAGAGAAAGGTTATGACGAAGAATTTAGTCCAACATCAAAACTAAGCCATAACAAAACATTATAACAAAAAAAAAAAACAAAAAAAAACTAAATATAACTTTGCACTACATCTTACATAAGAAAATGCTTAGGAACAAAAAAAAGTTCCTCTGTCTGTTTGATAAATGACGCAAACAAATAATTTGTCACGTGGTTCGATTGGTCAGTTTATTAACCGTTGAATTACTAAGATTATTCTTTTTCAAAGAGTGACTCTCTTCTGGTTTACTGGACATATTTTTAATAAGATTTGTGTTTTAACACATGCACTTTCTTTATTTGTTTATGCAACGATTAAGGAATGAATTTTTGAATCGGCTTCATCCAAAATTCACAAACACATAAAATGTATTGTTTTTGACATTGGCGCAGCTAGGGATTTACGGACCCCGGAGGCTTGACCTCTGCATTTTGACATTCGACATTGTGACATGAGATAATGTTGTGATATTTAATGTAAAAACACATTTCGGACACTCGTTTAGGGGGGTCCCTTCAAGTGGGGGCCCGGGGGAATTAGCAAATGTGGACTCCCCCACCTTAGCTACGCCACTGGTTTTTGATAGATCTCATATTTATTTATTTTTAATTTTGTTTTATCAGTTGAGACCAGAAAGTCAAGATAATGACTTCGAGTCAAAATCAGTTCGGGTTCATCAGCCGTCGGACCCAACTCCTGTTGCATTAGCGTCTTGGTCCCAGACGTCGATTGAAAACCAACAGTCTACGTCAAGGGAACATCATCACAAACTGAGACACTCGGGGGATATGTCCTTGACAGACAACTTGCATTCAGATTTGTCACTTAGCCGAAACATATCGGCATTAACTCCGAGAGACAACTCTACAGTCAAGTTGACTTACACTAAAAAAGAGACAAACTTGTTCGAGCCATTTGATAAAGGAGCAGACGAAGTGAACTCTAAGGATTCCCGTCAACCTCTAAATGAAAAACCAAAGCTGACAGAAATCAGCTTACAGCAAATCTCTCCCAGCTATCTAGGCCTCCACCAAATTACGCATTTAACCCCTCACTACCAGTCAACGGATAGTTTACCAAGCAATTCAACCAACAAACCTCATCGGACGTTGTCCAAATCTTCCGAGGACAAAGAGATTCGGCCCAGATTGCTGGTCTTAAAGAAAATTTCTATCCAAGACAGCTCTGAGTCTCATGATGAATCAGGGGAAACAAGTCATTCAAACCGCGCGTCTTTCTTGAGTCCATTGAAACTCTCTAAGCCAAAAAAAGACTCCAAGTTGTCATCCAATGTCTTGGTGTATCAGAACGATCTCCTCAAAAGTGACAAACTAGACATTCATCTAGACTTGCCCTGGATTCAAGATAAAAAAGTCAAAGGGCGCAATTCTAAGAGCAAGAGTCCAAAGAAATTTCTCAACATCTTTAATTCTTCTTTTCTGAAGCCATTTAGTCTGCCAGATGTTAGTGTTAACTCAGACAAGGCTCAGAACCTCAACGACCATGGCACGCAGATTGAAACAGCATCAAATAATGGCAAAAGAGGTTTCTCGGATGTTTCAGTTGTCAACTCTCCACGTCCAGTGCTTCAGTATCTGGGTACGTTCTTTTCCGTGCTAAAATCTCATTGTTGTATTATTACTATTGTTATTATTATGTTAGAAACGAACGGGTAGTCATTCTCTGGCTCTGCTAAGGTCGAGTTTCGTTAAAGAGAAACAAAATTTATTATAGTCGCTTTATCAGTTTTCACTAAGAAATTTTCTGCAGATGTGGCAGGTCTGCTGCAGTACCGCCCTCTGACTGGAACGAGAATGTTAAGGGCGTTGATTGTATCTCTGAGGTCTGTTGTTTTTATGCCCTCGGTTTATATAACAATGGGGTATAGTGTTATTTATTATTATTAAAGAGTTCTAACAGTTATTTTCAAAAAAGCTTAGAAATATTCAATCCCAATTCACAGACTGATTCTCTTCTCTTCCTCTCTAGCTAATCAACTGAAGCGCGAGATGGCGGAGACTGTGTTTTGGTGTAGACAAAAAATAACTTTTTACTAAAATAGTCAATATATATATTTATATTATTATTAAATCTGCGTACAATTATTTCTCTGTTCTACTTATTGTTTTTATTTTTACTGTGTTCCAACAACTTAGATCAATCATTAAGTTAAACTTGGTGGAGGAGTCTGAGATGCTATCGAGCTTGTCTGTCGCAGTTTGTATCTTTGTTGCCAATGCTAATGAAGCTTCTCAAATTTGCTTCAAATATTTTTAATAGCTTTTTTATAGCGCAACTTTAATGCTTACAACATGCTCAGTACGCTATCGTCCAATCTCTTGTGGATCAAGTGGGAGGAGGGAGTATCTGGAAGAAGGTTTTCCGTGCTGCCTTTAGGCGCTCAGTAAACATAACTCTGCGGGTGTCGAACCTCGAGCCCCCTTGATATGCAGCCAAGCCTAGATCGATCGTACTTAGCCTCTCGACCAAATATTTAAACATATTTAAGCTGCTATTAGAGACTGTCCATTATAGAAAATGTATTTTTGTTTTGATTCATGGACAGGGCAACAAATACGTCAGAATGCCGACTCGCCGATGCATCTTACCCATCAGAAATTATTGGATGGACATGGAGAAGTTGCCATGGCGACTGCTAGCTGTGAAGATCTCTGTTCTCTTTCACTTCTCAAGCTTTTTGGGCACGAGTCCAGGTATACATCCAGTGTGTCAGTCCCTGTGGAGCACGAGCTTAGTGTAAGTATTTGGAATTTTTAAAATGTAATTAATTTAATGTTTTAAGTATTTTCTAATTAAATTCTACAAGGTTAGTGCATGCTGAAAAGTTTTTTAAAAATAATATATAATGAAAAGTTACCAAAATTAAATCAGCAATAATCAACTTGACAATTCTCTCATCTGTTTCCTGTCAGAGATTCTTAAAGTTTCACCAAGGTACCGAATGGCAAATTTCTGATATTCCCTATGCGAGTGTTTCCCAAACTGTGTTCCGCAGAACCCCAGTGTTCTAATAGGCCTGAATAAGTGTTCCGTGAACTACTGGAATAATTAATTATTAAGCCACTACGTGAATTAATCTCTCTAAAAAATAAGCAAAGTGTTCCACTAAATAGGCCTACTAGAAATGTGCGAAGTTTTCCCTTAAGGAAAAGGTTTGGGAAACACTGCCCTATGTAATGACAATAGATGTATCTTAAGATTGTTAACAATTGAATCCCGTAACACAAAAAGCTGGAAGAATATAGTTAGAGTACATCGTCCTGCTGCACATGCGAATAGCCAAAATATTAAAACAACGAGAACCCAACTTTACCCAACACAAGGCATCAATCGTGTACCCTACTTTTAATTCAGAGAGGATACCTGGCTGCTTTAGGTAAACCGTTTCGTGTTCTACTAGTACTTGGGAACTTGAGAAAGCATTAAGAGCTCTTAGAATATTAAAGCCGTCTGAGTTTTTGAGTTATGAAACAAAAAAAAAGTGTTTTCATTATTTCTTTCAGTATCTCATTTTGCTTTGAATTCATTTAAGCTGCTTAATGTGTCCTCTTTAAGTCTTGACAAAATTTATTTACAAGTATAAAGTACAAAGATTTTTCATCTAAGACATAATTAGGCCTAATTGTTTCACTAATCCTATTAAAAAACAAAAGAAGGTTAAAGTTCGGGTGACAAAACTTTATTAAGGCCGACGTCAACTCTTTGGCTTTGATTTTGTTTCAGATTCCAAGAGTTCAAGGTTTCAGACCATACAATTCAATTTCTCCGTTGCAGCGCGCCAAAAATATTTCCTTCCGTCGACTTCATGGTTTTGTGGCCCATTTACCGGTAAGTTTGAACAGGAAGTGACGTTAGAGGCGTTGATGACGACAGATTGTAAAATTAACTAGCTGGCTGATGACCTGGATGTTTCTCATTACGGCTTCGCGACAAGTGGTTGACAGAAAACTGGTTCAACGGCAATTAGCTCACCGAAAATGATTCACAATTGGCTGAACAATAATGGTTTACACTTGACTTACCAAAAAAACTGGTTCGCTATTGACTCACCAAAAATGGTTCGCGCAAGTAGGCCTAATGGCTCACTGACTTTTTGCTCCTGGACAATGGACCTCATTCACCAAAACAAACGGTCACATGATAATATTGTAAAACTACGGGGGAAAAAACTGTCACGTGATAACCATTGTTGATTAAAATTAGATCGTAATTCGTATAGAAGAAATAGAGAATCGTGTGGCTCGATGTTGTTTATTTACTATTGGTGAATGAGTTCCATTGGTAAGTAGGAGGATACATGATATTAACAGATAATGATACCAATCACTGTCATTTATCTTTTTAACTGACAAATTTAAACACGTTGATAGTATTGGCTAATAAATAAAACTAATTATCGGTAGTTTAAACTCATCAGACAAAGTCGAAAAATGAGGGAGAAATTAATCCCAAATGTTTAGCTGAAAGAGACGTAGACGGGAAATATAGGACTGATTGCTCAGTAAATACTTCTCTCTTTAAAGATACCAAACAGCACTGTTTAGTCGACAAAAAAAAAGCTGTATTGCCTTGAACTAGATCTATCATTAGTATCCTCCTCAAAGCGCCGATTGTCTAATACTGAACAATGTTTCCTTAGGGTGACAATAAAGTTCAATGTTTGAATATGTCTTAGAAAGATGCATAATCAAACTTGGATTGAATCCGATTCTATTATCTCACCAGCAACTGAAAATGTGTTTGTCAACTCTAGTACTATCACTTTTACTTCATTGACACACACAATGCACATACAAATATTAATACAGATGTGAGACATGAGAAACTTAAAAAAAAAAAAAAAAACGACCACCTTAGTACACCCCCCCCCCCCACCTTTCCCACAGTTTTCTTTGTCACTATATCCCCCCTCCCACCTTTATATGTTGATGATTTCTTCAGGAAGAAAAGGTTCAACCAAAAAAAAAACCGCAATAACAAAACGTGATGAATCAATTTCGTTATGCAATTCTTTAAACATTCGTTAGACCTTCTATTTGTTTCACTCCAACATATTGGCGACATGGATGGCATTAAAACCCACTTGGACATATTGGCGACATGGATGGCATTAAAACCCACTAGGGCAAGTACAGGTTGATTTGACACGATCTTATAGTGCCCACTCACCTTCACCTATTAGACCGTTGGGGCACCACACAAGATTTGTCGACCATCTTTTTTTCTCCATTCTTCTCTGTCTTTTGCCTTCGATAGAACCTCTTTCAGTGGCAGGCCCATCCTTTCTTTTATTTTGTCTTCCCATCGTTTTCCCTGTCTGCCTCTTCTTTTTCCTGGTACTGTTCCCTGAAGGAAGATCTTTCCTAGTCCTGAAGGTCATTGAGATTTACTTTGCGTTTTTTTTTTACAATAGATTAGATTTCACATTTATTCTATTTCAGGATGGCGCCCAAACATTCAAAGTTACTGCCCCACGTCTACCAGCGACAAGAATTGACCGCCTGGAGACAGCCAAGAAACTGGACCAGCTAGATACCTCACTAACGTAATTGTTGCTTCAAGATTGTTTGTACTACGCTATTGATGTTTATTCAAATTAAAAGAACTAAATGAAATGTTGAGATCCATAGATTGGAGACACTGTTTGAGTTTCATGTTGTTTCTCACTATTAGAACAGCTCAAAGGTCTGCGTTTGGATTAGGGCGACAGTGAAGGATTTAGTCTGTCATTTTTTTACTATTTAATTTTTTGTATTCTCTACTAGAGAAATGAACCAAAAAACAACTTTAAAATGAATTGAGAATAATAAACGATAAAAGGTTTTTATATATAAATATGCCCTATTGTCGCTGTGTAGAAGCACCAGATTTGTATCGACAGCACACAAATAAATAGCCTTACAACTTTTTTTTTTTAAGTTAGGTTATTGAAGCGTTTTCCTGCATTCTGAGCTGAAAACTGCATTCTCCTGGCGCCTACAGCATACTATTTCCTATAGTTAAAAAAAATTAAATTAAACAAGAATGGGATACGATGCTATTGAAGCATTCTCCTGGATTCCGAGCTGCAGAGATGCATTTTTCTGGGTCAAGAGCGCATTTTTGTTTTCATCCTAGGAAAGAAACGCTGGTCAAATTAGGTCAAATAAAGAAAAAGGTAGCACTGGATGATATTATAATCCGTAGCAAGGTACCCGTGGACTCGTGTTTAAGAGATGATAGTAAGCCCTTTCCAGTAAGTTGAGTGTCACAGGAACTACATGAAGCCAAATATAAATATGAGGCACGGTGGCTGTGGCTCCTATAAGTTTGAGAAACGCTGGTCCTAAGCTATAGAAGTATATTAGGATCAATCATTACTTTAAAACTACTAAAATTAGAATGCTCAGCATTCTAGTTTTACAGTGGATATGTTAAATAAAGATTGATAGGCCTTGGCCTACATTTGTGCACAGACATGACCTACATTTTTAATGAGATAGATAAATAGATAGATAGATAGATAGATAGATAGATAGATAGATAGATAGATAGATAGATAGATAGATAGATAGATAGATAGAAATTACATTAACAAAGAGCAATCAAAAGTTGACACTCCTCTGTTGTTCTCCAGAGAAACATTGATCAATACCTCATTATACAATACTTTTGGAGAAAGGGGTGGGGTGGGTAGGTAGATCTTACTGCCTTGCATCCAATGGTATTGACATGAAGGAGGGAAGAAATTTAGATAAATTGCAACAAAGAAAAAAATGTTAATTGGTTTTCTTACCATTAAAACTGTCTCTGATGTAGATATGGAGATTCTAGAAACACAAAGTGGTATGTGTTGTGAGGTCAGGGTCTAATCCCAAAAAGCGTGCATTGTCTGAAGCGAGACCAATAGAAAGCCTGAAGCTGTGGGCATTTTAGATTCATTGCCTCGTCCTAGATATGAAAGACGCATCAACGAGCGATCGCTGTCCACTTCCCACATGCTGTGACGTTGAGAGCCAGTATTGAGGCCTTCTGTAACGATTGCTGTCCACTTCCCACATGCTGTGACGTTGAGAGCCAGTGTTGAGGCCTTCTGTAACGATTGCTGTCCACTTCCCACATGCTGTGACGTTGAGGGCCAGTGTTGAGGCCTTCTACGACGATTGCTGTCCACTTCCCACATGCTGTGACGTTAAGGGCCAGTGTTGAGGGCTTCTGTAACGAATGCTCTCGTCTGAAGACACAAGAGGCACAAATGATCGGAGCTTCCATTTTAGAGGGTATTTTACAATCTAGATCTAGACCTAACGAAATGACCATTGTCCCTTAGTGGTTCGCACTCTTCAAGCCTAACTTAAGGTCACAGTAATCCAGGTAGAAGAAACAACGAATCGTTTTCGTTTGTTCGTTATGTCTGTCCAACTAACTGTGGCCTCCTTCAGTCACGAAGCTACTGTGGATAATCTCATAGAAATTAGATGACTGCGTGGGTATTAGCTATGGTCGGAGCATGTCGCCCACACAACAATTTCCCCTCTCTGTACGCAATACAGTATGGTAGAGTAGCGATGTCGCAGGCTTTGCCAGGATGTGCTGCAAGCTGCCTAAGTGTCTAGGGCACCTGATTTTTCCTCTGGGTTGACTCCCGAAGCTAGGCAGCAGAGGTTTGGATTCAGAGTTTTACTTCTCCCAGAATAGCAAAATGGAAAGCTATTTTGCTCTTCATTTGTAGGGAAATATGTACGCATTACGTCCAAAATAAGGTGAATATCTGCCCAGGCATAGGCGGACTGGGTGTTAAAATCGGCCCGGATTTTTATACAATGCGGCCTACAAATCAGTGGCGTAGCATCCATGTCGCGAAGGGGTGTACTAAACGCGGGCCCACGGCCATTTGGGGCCCATTGCGCCTGGGCCCATGACTCTTGAGTAGTTGAGAACTTTGGGGTGACACCGAAGTGAAAAAATAAATGCACTTTTGTAAAAACTGATAAAAATAGAATTTAAAAAGCTCCCTCAAAATATTATTATTATAGCTTTCATATAGCGCTAATTTCATGCTCAGAGCGCTTTGGTCCAATCTCATTTGTGGACCAGTGGGGGGGGGGGGGGGGGGGGGGAAAGGGGTATCTATGAGTTGGTTTTCCGTGCTGCCTCTTGGGTTAGGTAAAAAGCAACTCTGCCCGAGTCGGGTGTCGAAACCTCGAGCCCCCTTCTAGGTAGCCAAGACAAGCCAAGTTCAAGCGCACTTAGCCTCTCGACCACGCTTCCCCTGAGCTTTGTCCCAGAATTTATATAAACTTAAAAAGCAGTGTTTTAAGCTTTAATGTAAGGATTTGCTTTCTATCACATTTTGTGAAATGTAATGGTGGCTAACCCTAATCGTGTGTTTGAGGTGACAATCGTCTCTATATCCTCCCGTTTTTTTTTCTTGTCTGTTTATAGTTATACACTTATGGGCAGTACAGAAATGGTGGGGGATAGAGAGAGTTTGGTTAAAAAGTATGGATAGTCCCATTGTCACTAATTAATATTTCTATACAGCTGCAAATTATTCAATTTTTTTAAAGCCAAATATGTTTTTTAATTGTTTTGTATTTAATGTATGTAAAGTCATCATTTTGTTAGTATCTACTCTTCCAAATTTCTTCATTATCTTACTAAGACAATCATCTCTTCAGACTATGGTGATTCTATCAATACTTCTGGACCTCTCGGTGTCTTCCTAAAATACTGGTACTTTAGGACATCCATTCTGTACCATTGGTCTCTTTCATTGGTGGCAGCACTCAAGACAAATAAAAAGTTGATACCAAATTCGTATTATTATTTTTTTGATACTGCTAGTGATCTCCCATGACGGAACATCCAAAGAAAAAGAAATTAGATTGTCATTTCTAGGTTTTCATATTTGTTAGAATCAGACGTCAGCAGAATTTACTGAACAAATGCTCCAAGCAATTTTTTTAAAATCCCCATTTATCCTTATCTAAACTGCAAGGCTTAAGCTATGATGGTGCTTCCAACATGACTGGATACTACAATGGCATTTGGGCATTGTTTCATCAGAAGAAGCCGCTCGCGCATTTAGAAATAGATGCACTGGTTTCTTACTTTGCTACTTAAAAGGGTAGCAAAATGTTAGTAAAAAAAAGTTTGGGAACCACTAATCTAGATCGACGTAATGAACCACATTCTATTTAAAAGTACCGGTATTCAAGCTTGAAAACAGATCTCTAGACGCAGTGCCTTCTGCTATTGTGGCTCGGCGTCGACCTTTGAGAAAGTCGCTCTGCGATGTGTTCCGTTGGATGTTGTCTGTGAAATCATGTGACATTCTTCTTATGTCTGGCAGTGATTGTTTGGTAATCCTTTTTGGCAATGGACTTTTCTTAGTATCATTGTTTGCCGATGAATGACCAATTAAATCGCTTCTTTTACTTTGAATTTCATTGTTCGTTGGTGAGCGTCCAATCAAATCTCTTTTATTATTTTCAACGCCGTGAATTATCACGTGACTCGCCAACAGCAAATTACGCGGAACACTGTGACGTCTTCCTTCTTTTGAACCAACTAATCCAAGATCGCGTTTAGTTTTAAGCAGTTTATCCAATTGAGACTCCAACATCACATGCTGTCTATGAAATTCTGACGTAACCAGTTTTTTCTTTTTCTCAATCTTCTCTAGCGTCCTTTTACACTTGGCCTGGATTTGAACCTCCGAGCAATAAAACGGCGTTCTCTTGTTGTCCTCCTTCACCATCTGATATTTAATATCATCCATAAAAGTGTGTAAGGGCTCTTTTTCACACATTTTTTAAGGTCACACAAAATGTTTCTTGAGGAATCTTTTTGGTCAAAAAAGCACTTGATCTAAACCTTTTTTTTTGGTCACATAGATGTAGATATCTACTTCTTTTGTTCCTCAGGATTTATGTAGGCCTATTGACTTGGCATTGACTGTTTTATTGTTAAATGCTTAGTTCAGAAAATGTTGGAAAGAAATCTCTTTTCTTTTTACTTCATGCTCTGCCTCCACGGGATTCTTAAATAAATTTGACTGCACACTGTATTTCTATATGTTCATGTATTTCTGTATGTTCAAGTATTTCTGTTTGTTCATGTGAACATCTCTGAAAATAGAGAAGAAATGTAGCCTAATACAACAACAACAAATGTTTTTAAAAGGATTTTCTTGTAAAAAAAAATGTTTGTACAATTTTTTTACATGTTTCGAATTCCTTCAGAGTTGAAGATAATTGACTTCACGCAGGACGACGGGGGGTGGGAGCGGGCTGGGTTTGAACCCGTGACCATCGAAAAGTCCGAATGATAGTCTAGCGCGCATGACCAGGCAGCAATTACATTCCTTACAGTATTAAACGCATACAAAACGATGCTCTATAAACTAAACTTCATTATCAAATATTTGAACGCTAAATTAAACTTTTACCACACCTACAACCGGAAAAAAAAAGTCCATTCATAACTGTAATACCTATACAGTATAGAGGAGCTTTGTTAGCCGAATGTTAAAAAATTATTTAACCTTGGTTAGGCCAATAATAGAATATGCATTCTCTGTTTGGTACCCCCCAACTCAAGAAAACATTAAGAAACTGGAACAGACACCAACTAGAGCAGTGAGATTCATAACAAACGAATATTCACACTTGACTAGAGTAACACCTTTAGTTAAATCACTAAGTTAAGAAAACCTTCAGGATAGAAGACTTACAAATAAAGTAACAATTATACATAAAACACTGAACCATAATCTTCAAATATAAAAACAAAATTTAATAAAATACATTGCTATAATTATTCAAGGTTTTTCTTCTCAAGTTCATATTTATTATGTGACCAAGAAAATTAGTTTCCGAAATAGATTTAAGCCGAACTGGGCCACTACCACTGTGCTTATCACGTAAACTGTAACTATCTGTTACGAGAGGCGTTGGCTGAGTGGTAAGGCGTTTGGCTTCCGAACGAAGGGGTCCCGGGTTCGGGTTTTTTAATTCGGTATCATTAGGGTGCCTCAGAGTCCAAACAGCTCTAGTGGGTACCTAACATTAGTTGGGGAAAAGTTAAGGCAGTTTGTCGTTTTGCTGGTCACATGACAAAATCGTTAACCGTGGACAACATAATCAGATGACCTTTACATCACCTGCCCTAAAAATCGCAAGGTCTGAAAACTTTACTTTTGATAAGTTTGTTTTGAAATAGATTAAATAAGCCTACCTTGAGATGTTCCAACCTTTAAAGCAAGCGTTTCAAGCACTGGTTTAGAAAAATATTGGGTCCAAATATGCTGTCCCTTGAAAACTAGTTAAAATACCTTGCTTTAAAAACATTATATGTATGCCGCTATGAAAAGACATTCTTTTTTTCTTTGAACAAAAATTAATGAAATAAAATAAACACAGGCTAAAGAATCAACTCTCGCTTCACTGTCTCAGAGACACAAAATGGTTGATCAAAAGGTGTGAGCCCTGCTCTGTGGGAGTATCGGTGCTCTTATATTTATTGCTTTTCAATATCCGTTACGTCTGTGCAGAATAAAAATAGATTCGAACAAAGTACACGTCATTGTCTTACCAAGTCCAATGTCGGTTAGGTCAAGAAGACTTTTGCCACCTAACTCAACTTTCTTACGAGATCCTGGTTTGTTTTTATTACGATTCTATTGAACTTGGTGAATAGTGGGTTCATATTGACAACTGCTGTTGAGGTCGTTAAAATAACTTCCTTTGGTTGAGACTTGACATGTCACATGATATGACGCCCACGTTGTATGGTAATTGAAGTTTTCTTTGTCGTGTACAAATACAACTCTGGGGAAAGGGTTACGCAATAGATCTCACTCGTATATCTAAGAGTGGTTGTTTAATTTGAGATCCATTGCAAGCATGAATGGAACAATCTGCTTATGAAAAGAAACGCAGGCTTAAATGTAACTTTTTGCTTCTAAGCTGTAAACTCTTAAGCGGTCTCTGCCAAGGAAAAGTAATGCAGCTGTTCTGTACTGCCATGCAGTGTTATACTTGATTATGGCACCGTTGTGGTGAGCCTAATATGGTGACTGTCTGTCTAAGGTGAAGTAAATTGGGTAATTCAAAGCGGTTACCTAAAGAGGGTAGGGTATGTGGGTGTATTCTGCTAAGGTGCAAGATTTAGTTTAAAATTATGAATATTCTGTTGCTTATAATTAACACATAACATGCTTTTGTAACTTTAACTCAGGGTTAGGACAGAGAGAAGACAGACCTTTCTTTTGTTTACATTATTGTTTTTAGCAACTTTCACAATGAAAAAACGCCGCTTTTGGATTATTTTTGTTGTTTATATTTCAAAACTAATTCAAAATCGGCTAATATTATAGCGATCAATTTAAGTGCAACAATTACTTTCGTTTTTGTTGTTGTTTTTGTAAAGGGAAACCTTTTTTTTTATATCAACTCAGTCTGTCGTTCTGTCTGGTAAAAAGTTTGAACATTCTCCGGTCAAGTTGAAAATTTGCACAATTATTTATTAATTGTACAGACAAAACATGAATCAATTTAAAAAAAAAAAACAACAATTAGTTAATTACTTATTGGGGATTAATTATTTTCTTTGGTATCGAAATAATGGGAATAAATGCTATGAGAGATGTAGATGTATATATATGTGGATTTAATCCCCTCATTACGTTTTGACACGTTTTTTTCTCCCACTTCCCATTCTTGGATCAATTTGAAATTTTGCCGATGACAATACACGAATCTATCCAAACTAATTAATTTTGTTTTATATTGCAGACAGGGAGCTAAACCCTGCCATCTTCAGATAAATGGCAGTAATCAGCGGTTCTTTCCCTTAGAAAAGCTTTGTTTTAAAAAAAGTAATCTTTTTTCTTTTTCTTGTTTTTCATAATCATACATCATTTTAAAAAAATTAGATTCTTAGTGGCCCCCGAAAGAGGAATAGATGCTATTAGTTTTGTGTAGGCTGTCTGTCCGTCCTCTGTCCATCAGTCCCAATTCAATCGCAAAATCTAGATATTGAAAATCCAGAATCATGATAATTTAGATCTTTCAAAGATATGTTTTTACTTTCTTTTTCGAAAACGAAACATTTCATTTTAAATTAACTACCGGTATGTAAGCATTTTTTTTGTTTAAATATCACTAATGTTTTTTTTACAACTATTCATTATTGATAGAAACAATAACACAATAGACTATATACTAAAGGAGATCATTTTCCTGTACATTTTTGGTATTTTCTAAAAAAAAAAAAGGTTATTAAAAATATTTCAATTACTAAATTAATTTTTTAAATGTATTTTCTATGTATACAAGTCAATATTATTTAAAACAGTGTTTTATGTTATACAAGTTGAGTGCAATATACAATAAAATAAAAACCATAGCAATAGGCCAGAGAGGAAAAATTCCTCCTTAAGGCTTTAACTGAGAGATTGGCCGTTTACAAAACCATCAATTAGATCCGTTATTATAATTTATAAAATAAAGACAATAACATTGATGATACCGGAACCTTTTCAATATTATGTCATCAGTCAGACTAAGAGTACAATAGTATTGGCAATACTTTCGATTAGTTTCAATACATACAGGTCTCTTATTTTTGTATTGGTGAAGACAGAGTTATATTTGTTGATAGTTTGTAGTTCCTTGCTTCCGATATCCATGCTGAAAATATTGAAACCGGCCTTTTTACCTGCCTGAGTGGCCACTTCAGATTAAATTTTGAGCTTGTATGTTTCCACACAAACTGTCTTTGTAATGTTCTAAAATCTAATATAGCTAAATGAGTTATACCTATGTGCATATAATTTCTCTGAGGTACTCTTGATCAGGAGAATACAGACTGATGTTACATACGTTATAGTACACCCACAGGAGCAACTCATGACTTTGTGTAACACGTAATTTATTTATTATCTTATTTTTTTCCTATTCTGTGCATATAGGAAACAACTTGTGAAATTAAGTTATGCTTTATATACATTTTATAAATTCTGGTTTTTATTTCAATTAGAAAACTTGAATATTTACATTATAAAAAAATGTACACCATGATCTTTGTTTTAACATTTTGTGCAGTGTAGTTTTATATATGTATATATCTCCTTTTAAGTAAGCTCAAAAAATTCACAAGAAGTGTCTCTATTTTTTTTCCACAAATGTAGGTGTCAAAAACTTCAATGTAAAAAAATGATGTACACAAAGGCTTACAATTTACACATAGACCAATGAGTTAGACTTCTCAATAAGTACATACATAACTTTTGAAGAAAAATTCACTTTTTTTTCATGCATTCGAAATTTATCAAAGATTTATCAAAAAAAAAATACTTTAGGCCATCTTTCTTGTTCAGAAATTCAAATGCACCTGAGTTCAAGCAAACTTTTAGTGGATTTAAATCTACAATTCAAGATAACAAAGGGATATGCAAATATACAAAAAAATATATATATAATTGCTTTAATATAGCTCAACTTTTATGTTTTTGTCACATGGTTCAATCTCTTTTGTGGACCAATTGTGGAGGGGAGGGGTATTTGAGAAAAGGTTTTCCGTGCTGCCTATAGGCTCTCAGGGAACACAACTCTGCTTGAGTCAGGAGTCAACTCGAGCCCTCTTGAAAGGTAGCCAAGTGGTTTAAGCCTTAGGGTTAACACTTATGTATAAATCCATAGCAGGAACAATTAAGAGTTTTAACACTAAGACAAGCAATAATAAAAAAAATAATAATATAGCTGTTTAGTTATAATTTTTAAAGTCATTTATGAATAGTAAAGAACATGATTAATTGCTAAAATGAAAACTTTGATTAAGGAACAATAATGAGCTTTTTCATGATCACTTGATATAATTCAACTCAGACAGCCTAAATGGAAACAATAAATATAACAAATGTAAAGCTACCATACAAGTTCATCAAAGTGATAACTTGATATCAATGCACTGCCTGACCACTGACAACAACTTTATGTATTGATATGAAATGATCATAGCCAGATTCAATGACCAGTCTGATACTCTGTGCTCTTTTTTCCCCTATCTGTATTTCTTCTTGTTGTAGTTGAGAGTCTGTCTCTTCAAATACTGGGGAATTAAACAACAAAATTAAATGACATTATTAACTTTAACGCTGAAATAATTATACAGTTAGTGTTACATGGTGCCAATTGTACAGCATTGGCTGATATTTATTGGACATGAAAGTTTTACATTATTTTGGAGACCTGAGATGTCAAGTTCTTTGAGTTAGTGGTATGGTGTGTAGCTGTTTGCAGAGAGCCTAAATAGTGAGAATCATTGCAATATAAAGGACGATTATAAGCCTCAACTGCATAAGGGTATTTTTTATTACTACAGCAGAAACGTAAGTTAAATATCTGCGTTTCATTAGCTTAAGCTATTTTGAAAAATAAAAAGTTTTTTTGCTGCATGGGTGAAAGAATTTTGTGTTAATTGTGTGTCTTTTGTATTTCTTGCTGATGAAGACCTGATACTATATATAGCTTCTACCAAAATAAAAAAAGAAAGAAATTTGTCAGCTTAAATGAAAGCAGTCAAATGAAAAAGAAATATTAAAATGTGTTGGTCATGTAGAATTACTCACTTTTTTCTGCCAACATGTCAAATTTGTTAATGTCTGTACCTTCAGAACTCTCCAATCTAATTCTTTTTACTTGATTAAAAAAAAAACAATGTTAAGGCAAAATACTAAATAGTAAACATTAATGTTTAATAAACATTTCTATAAATCAATCTTATTACACAATAATACAACAGTACATTACATTTTTTTCTTATTTCTACAGTACAAAACATCTTAGAAATTGTAGCTTCTGAAGAGCTAGCCTAATTACTACTGAATCTTACAAACCTACATAAATATATTTTTAATAGCCTGAGAATGTTATAAACTTCATGTGTTTATTCTGAGCAGTTAAATACATAGAATATAATCATGACAGCTGTTTACAGCAAAGTTTAATTTAGCACACACACAAAAATAAGATAAGAAAAGCAAAAAAAAAACTTAAACTGCTGGCAAACATGGCTGACATATGGACAAAAGTCTTTGAATCATCTATAAAGCTAAGAGGATGGAAAACTTAAGTTGAAAGCTCACTGCAAAGATACACAAATATCAACTGGATGTTAGAATCTTCTTTGAAAGAGCTTACACTTGTGTAAAATATGAAATTAATTTTGAAAACTGTATGAAACAAAATCAGATTCTGAATTGTGTTAGTGGCCCTAAGCTTTTCCAGAGGTACATAAAAGAAAAATAAGCCATACAGAGAGACTCAAATACACTCACCATTATAAGAACAAATGTGGACATTATTTATTTTCATGAGAGACTGAAATCTAATGACAACTTCCTGAGGGAACATTCCTGTTGTAGACCAAAATGTTTCTGCATTTCTAAATTTAAAAACAAAAAAAACAAAAACATTTAATTTTTCTTTTCTTACACTCTTTCTTTCTTCCCTCATCTCACCCCCCCCCCCCCACACACACACACCACTTTGACTGAGTGGCATGCATCTCATAGAGTCTGCTGTAGTGTGATCTCAGTGGAACAAATCACTAGACTTCTTAAAGATTTTTTTTAATGTGATTTAAGAATGAGACTGAATTTAATTTTAAATCACAAAGCTTAACCGCCTGAGGTCTCATGGGTCCCGATTCAGACTAGAAAGTTTAGTTTCAGCTCATTTATATATGCTGAGCTCCTAAGGCAACAGCAAAATATAAAAATATCCCAAATACTCCCTCCTCCCACACATATCTGCAAACATAATTGGATCAGAGTGCAACAAGCAATTATACTATAAGTAAGAGCATGTGAAAGATACTAAATAATAATATTTATATAGACCCAAATTATGCAACAATGATGTATAGTGATCTATACCAAAAGCACATAATATTAAGTAATTCCATTTTATTTTAAGAATATCGATGTTTCCTGATAAAAATTGCTTCTGTTTAAAGCTATAGGTATACCCTCCTTTAGCCGGATCTCTGGTAACCATATCATAAGACAGTAAGTAATCATAACTAAGTAATGACTGAGGTGAGGGTAAGTCTGATTGATATGAGTTAATATATTTTTTATTAGGAAAAATATTTTTTTTTATATTCTCTTATGAACATGATCGTGATTTTTTTTTAAATTAATTTAAATTCACATGATGATGAGTGACAGGACAGTGACACTCAGACTCAAGCAAGTGACAAGTGTCATCAAGTGGCAGATTAGACTAGTGATTTAGACCTAGTCGTCATTACTGACCCATCTATCATATGTTCTGGAGGGTGTTTTTCATCACTAGAGGTAGCCAGCGCAATATGTGCATCAGCTGAAGCCAAAGCAACGTCAAACATTGTGTGAATTAGGATCTAGATCTAGACTTGAATCTAAATTTATTTTAGCAACACTATTTTCACGTTTTCTGCAGATTGTTTACAGTTGGTCAGCAACGTCGGTATTTTATTGTGCGCATGCCTTAGCTATGGGGATTTATTAATTCTATTTTATTTTATTAAGTTTTAATTTCATTTATATTTAAATAGTTTTCTAAAATAAATTAATTACCCATTTCATGTTATTATTATAAATATGTATACATTTAAATATATTTGTAGCGAAAATAACAGTTTATAATATACAATCTGTCAATAATTTGTTATCAATAATTAATGGTCTCATGACCTACATATTCGAAGTAAGATCATGTGACTAAAACATACAAAATGGTAGCCACCATAACAATGCAGTTTTTTCTTTCACTAGTAGGGATTCTTGTCTCTTTTTCACCTAAATCTACTTATGCTGATCCATTTCCCGTAGTTCTTTGGCATGGCATGGGTAAGTAAATTTTGCCACTCTAGGTTATCATTAATCTAATCAAGGTGATCAATATATATTTCACTTCTTCAGAATGGAAGTACATTCATTCAACATTCGTTACATTGGCATTGGTCTTTGGAAGATTTTCAAGATTCAAAAGATTGTTAGAGTTACAGTTAAATCCTAGCCCAAACCTCCTGCAGGATGACACTCTGTCGACATTCCAGAACGCAAACCATACTTACAGCTGGCAGCCATCCTAGATCTACAATTTCTAGATATTCATTGTACTGTGAAAATACATGTAACTTTAAATTTTAAGTAATACTAATACTAATATTGATCGGCTGCTGCAGTAACTAATTAAAGGGTAAACTTGAATCTTAGATCTAGATTAATCAAGATTCTAATTCTAGTAAAAGTACATCAGACCTAGAAGATATATTTATATAGATCTAGTACTAAACAATGAACTATAGATTTACATATTCATATTCATCTATAGATTAACATGCATGACTAAATTGACCTAGGCCAGGGACATGCCCAGGATGTAGGCCTAATCATCTTTATTTAAGTAATGTCTTCTTTTTATAAGATAATATAAGGCTTTGAAATGCCAACATTAGATTATCATTACATTTTTTATAATCTGATTATTTTTCATTAGAGAAAATGGTTAATTAACAATCAAAATAAATGCATGATTAGATCAGAGCATGAACAATGGAAACCCAGCCAACACTGTCTTTGCCACCTACTTTATATAGCAACACAGGAATGAGATCAACATTTCACACAATCAAGAGTCTGCCCCCCCCCCCCCCCCCCCCCCCCATTTATCCAAAAATATTTTTAAAAAATGAATTGGTAGTGTTAGAGGCAAGTAGTGTACTAAGTAATACAAAAAGATTTATGTGTGAGTGTTTTTGTTAAATATGAGGACTTGCAAGGGTCTCCTACATGTTCAGTAAAACTTTTTTTTGTCTTCTGTTGTTGTAGTGTTGTAGATAAAATATTGAATGTCATTTTCAGAAAAGTTTAGTTTAAAGAACTATTAATTCAGTTGTCATCTGTTTAATTATATTTTTATATATAGACATGAAATTCAGATATAGACTAACAACTACAGTGATAACAAATAATATCAACTGTAGACCTTATTTTGATTACTTCAATACTGACATTTGAATGAACTTTGGCCTATTTTTTTTTAAAGATGATAAAAATGATCAAATGATAATGGACCTTATCCTAAAGCTGGTAATTAGGATGACCTTGTTTGCTTTCAGATACTGTTTTATTCTTTAAACGTCATTTGTTTAAAAAGAAAAAGAAATAAAAAATATATAATAGATCCATACACTTATTCATATTCATCTGTTTTTCTTCTTTTTAAAAGTATATTTTCATATAATAATTCTTAAACGTTATTTATCTTTTAACAAAATTTTCGTATGGAATAAGATCAATACTTTTTTTTAACAGGAAATCATTATGATAATTGTTCTAACTACAAAAATTAAAGCAATAAATCCTCTCATTTTGTTCTTTTCACTAGGTGACAGTTGCTGTAATCCCTTAAGCATGGGCTCTATCAAGAAACTCATTGAAAACCAAGTGGGGGGTGGTGTGTATGTGAAGTCACTGGAAATTGGAAATAATGTTGTGGAGGTGAGTCAAGTTAGTCTAACTGGCTTGACAATAACAGAGCAGAATACATGAAAAGCAAGGAATCGATAACCCTGTCTAAATTTTATGAAAGCCTAAGATGTCTAGCCTTTTTTATCTTCTTTTTTGAAGGAACATCTGTAATTTACAAGATTATTGTATCTAGATAATCAAGAAATATTGTTTTAATGTACTTAGCTTACTTAAATGTATGTGCTATTTCTATTTGTTACATTCAAAACGAAATATTTTTCAATGCTGGCATTAATATTAAGCTTAAAAATGGATGTTTCAATATTTTATTTAAGAAAATAATAAATCTCTGAAATTATCTCAAAAATAGATAAACTCATTAACTAGTGTATGTGATTATACCATAATAACGAGTAACCATAATTAGGGTTTCAGATTTAAACCAAAAACATATCCTTAACCTTAAAACTTCTTTTTTTTTTTCAACATTAGATAGCTTGATAGAGACCAAAACACTGCAAATAGTGCCTATGTATTGTATTCTCCTAATTGAAAGTACTGATAAATGATGAATCTCAATAGTTTACTGTAAAAAAAAAAAGTTAATAAATCATTGTGCTTCTAAATAGGACACAGAGAATGGGTTCTTAATGAATGTCAATAGGCAGATAGAAATTGTTTGTGACCAACTACAAAAAGATCCCAAGCTACAGCAAGGATACAATGCTCTTGGCTTTTCCCAGGGAGGACAGTTTTTGTAAGTTATGATAATCTGTAACATTTTACAATATTTAGCATTCATCTAGGACATAAACTTTCAGTTTCTTTATTTATAATAAGTAGACAAAATAAGTAAAACGTTCGGATACAAATTATGCATTTTTTTATTTTTTTTTAAGTTTTCATAGTTTTAGGACAATATACATTTACATATAAACTAACTTTACCTTAATTCTTTTGTCTCTAAGACAATGCCATATTATATTTACCTTAAGGCAATAGGTACACAAATTAATAAGAGGGCTTCGTTTTATCTTTGTGTATTAAAAAAAAATTTATAACTTTTTTTTTGCTGAAAAAAAATGATCTACACAATTAAAAGAATAACATTTTTTTGTAGACGTGCTATTGCTCAAAGATGTCCCTTGCCACCAATGCTCAATTTAGTTTCTTTTGGTGGGCAACATCAAGGTAAAAAAAAAAAAATATTACTGTAGCAAGCTTAATACTTTGATTGTCAGCTGTTTATTAGTTCTTACAGTTTATTTATATGATCTCATTTCAAGGTGTCTATGGTTTCCCGAGGTGTCCAGGAGAAAATCAGACTATTTGTGACTATGTTCGCAAACTTCTCAATGTTGGTGCTTATGTTTCGTAAGTTGTCATTGTAAATTTTCTTTCTTTCTTTATTTTATATTTATTTTACCAAATATTGATGTCTTAAACGGTGATGACCTCTTTTGTCATCTTGGGTTCTGAGGGCTTTGTACTGGGGTTTTGTGCCTCCTTATGTGGCTGGTAAGACCTATATGAGCTTGGAATGTTCAGCGGCACACACTGCAGGTCATTCCAGCTGGAGCTAGTGTCATTAGCCTTGCTTTTTTTTCTCTGAAGCTTTTCTTCTGCCTACGCAGGTCTCTTGTCCTCTCTGCAATTTTCACACCAGTTTTCACAGCACGAGTCCATGATGCTCTATCATGTGCTTCCATCTCCCAGATGGGAGGTTCAGCTGAAAACTTTCAGGAACACTATGAGGATGTCCTTGAAGTATTTTCTTTGTCCACCTTGTAAGCTCTTCCCTTTGTTTAATTGACCATAAAGGAGTCATTTAGGGGTTTAGGATGGCTGTTCTCACCTCCATAGCATGAGAACAGAGCAAGGAAAGGTGCCCCAAATTATGCCTGCTCTTAACTACTCTAGCCTACCCCAGCTGGCTGATGGTAACCCTATGCAGGCAGTCAAAACTCTTAGAAAAAGATGAAGATAGTTCTTCTTACCTTAGGTGCATGGAATATGCCCACTCTACAATAATGACACCTCCGAAAGACCACTGGTAGCCAGGAGCTACAACAATACAACATAGATATAGCATCACTGAGTGAGACTCAGCTTGCAGTTGACGGCAATCTCTGTGAAAGAGGATCTGGATATACTTTCTTCTGGAGTGATAGAAGCAGTGAAGTATGAGGCAAAGCTAGTGTCGGTTTTAAAAAAAAACAACATAATAATAATAAGGCTTGTCTTTGAGTTTGAAGATTAATGAGGAACACAGATTTTCATCATTAATATCATTAATAACTAAACTAGCCTTATCATTACAAAACTTAACATTTGAATACAACCAAAGAGACATCCATGAAATTTAAACCTTCAATTTGCTAAACATTGCCAGACTAGCAAAAGGAAAAACTGAAAAGTTTCTTCCAGATGCAATAGAGAACTGTCTCAAGTCCTCCCCCTTAGTTGATACCAATGTAGACAAAAGCTCGGAATAATTCAAAGAAGCTGTCCATAGCACTAAGTAAACTCAGACCTATGGAAAGCAAGCATCAGGACTAGTTTGATCTACTTAGATCAGAGAACTTTTGGATGAAAAGCACAAGCTCCATAATCCAAACTGCCAGTCCATTGATATGCATTTACCAACATCTGTAAAAATGAACAAAAACAATTAAGCCAAATGTAAGATACCTGGCTCAAAGGTGTATCTAATACGATATTTTTTTAAGTAACACTATTTATTTTAAGAGAATAAATAAAAGGCTATTATTTATAAATATATAATTATATCTTAGTTTATGAAGGTTATTGTTACCTTAATGTGTCAATTATTAAAAATTTTGCAAAACAAATGTGTTGAACAATTTATGAAACAAACTCAATCTCAGCAAAAGATATTATTTTTTTTTATCCTTTGTTGTTGTTTTTTTTTTTGTTTTTTCTTCAGCTGAATACTAAATCATTTTTAACTTTTTTTGTTCCCAGATGGATACAGAATTTGTAAGTATTATAAATAAGACTAAACATAAACTTTGATTAGTTATATAATTATTTTTTTAAGTCATTTCGAAAACCGAAAAAAACAACAACAAAAGATTTCTTTATTTCTCCTCAAAACTAACAGCCTTGTGCAAGCAGAATATTGGCATGATCCATTGAATGAAGAGGAATACAAAAATAAAAGTGTGTTTCTTGCCGACATCAACCAGGAGAGGGTAACCCCATAATTTTGTTACTTACTCTGAATTTGTTTCGTTTATACTTTTTCAAATTATTTTACTTCACTTTTATTTCTTTTAATCAGAAATTTAATTCTACATACAAAGATAATCTTTTAAAACTGAAGAATTTGGTTTTAGTGATGTTCAGTGAAGACACAATGGTTGATCCTAAAGAAAGTGAGGTGAGTGTGTTGTTGTTTTTTCTTTTATTTCCTTTTTGTTCTCAAAATTGTAAACAAACATTTAGACAATACATTTGCAAATTAAAACAATTAATGTCCGGCTTATCAACATAAGAATACCAGTACTTATTGAAAGTGGCATTGTAGCTGGAAATATCAAATCTTGTATGTTCTAATGCAGGATGCTGTACATTTTTGTAATACAATGCCATAGCTTTGAAAACTCACAAAGAGCAATATTGTCATTCCTCTATTCTTACATTCTTTCAAGTATGGACTCCCCAGCATCATTTTCTCCTTTTTTTTTTATTTCTGTAACTAAAAATGGTCCTCATCTAGATGATCTATTTACTGGATAGTACATGTCCTTATCCAGTTTCATCATTTCAAGCTCCATATTTGTTTCTAAATACTTTCCCCATGCTCGTTTTTGGCTGTATGTTTGTTGTTGTTGTTTTTTTTGCTGGAATCCAGGTCTTGCTTGCATACATGACTTCTAGTCTTTATGATAGCCTTGTTGAGTTTTCCTTCATATTATTTTGCTTAATATATGGTGAATCCTATAGAGTGGCCAGCTGCCTGCAGCTATTCTTCTGTCATTTAGACATTTTTAAAATTAATTATAGAACTAAGTGGTTTGAAGGTTTCTACTTTTTTCCAACAGTTTTTCAGTAATTTTATGTCTTTCTTTCTGTTCATCTCTTGCTTTTATAACATGCTTGATTTTTCTGTCACTCAATTTAAAGTCCTGCTGAGAAGCATCTTTCATCTTCTAATAATGAAAAAATTGTAAATGTCAATGTTTTTTCCTAATAAATAAGGTCATCTGTATATGAGAGATAATGTAGTGGATGACTGTATGTATTCTGCGACAGCATGTAGTTTGTAAACCTTTTTTTTGTTTCTCTCCTGAAGTAGTTTGTGTTTATCAAAAGAGATAACATTTTTCTAAATAATATTTTTAAGCTTAAATTTAATTATTTTTTTTTTTTGTAGAAAGTATTTTTTTTATTTTCTCAGTAACTACAGCCATGACTTATTATAATCCCAATTTTCTAACTTTTTACCTTATTAGTCTGCTCTCACATTTATTTTGAATCAATCATTTCAACCGTCATAGTAAAAAAACAAAATAAAGTTGGTTGCTTTGAAAAGTTTCTATGCATGATATTAGAATTATTTGAATCAAGAAGCTAATATATTTTTAATTAAGTTGCATGTGCCTTTAAATAATGAACACCCTAGTGGCTTAGTGCTGTTTTTAGATGAATAGAAAACTATTTGAGATGTGTGGTTGCCTAAAAAGGACTAGGTTCAAATCAGATGTGTTTGCTAAAAAACCAAAGACACCATGGAAACCTTTGACAAGATACCCCATCCTCTCACATCTCCAAATGTGAATGGAACCACAGTTACACTGTGCATGAAAGTTGCTCTATACAAAATCAATTTAAATTTTTAAAAATCTTATCTTTATAAAATACAGACATTACTTCTAAAAAGAAGATTACGTCCTATGCTTCATGCATCTAGTCATGCATTTTAACCAATGTCTTAAATTCTGCCAAGTCATTGGTTTTCCTGGCTGGCTCAGGCAACCCATTCCATGCTCTAATAGAATTAGGGAAGAAGGAGCATTTGTACATATTTATCCTAGCATATGGGACGAGGAATGTGTCTTTGTGTCTTTCTAAGTATTTTATTGTTTTTGTATTTGGAGATTATGGTTCGGTATTTTATGTAAATCTGGTGTATAAGTACATTTCTAAACAATTCATAACTTTAAAAATATTAGATCTCTTTGGGTATATGCTACTGATAGTAAGTAATATTAGACCTTACAGAGTTGTTGTTTTTTTACCACCTTACATTTCTAGAATATTTGTTATTATTTCTTTATATGATAAAAAAACATTCCTTAAAATATTGCTGTAATTAAATTTTATGAAAACAATGGCCATAATGAAAAATACATTTTTTTTTTAATGTGTGTCTTCTGTATGGACCATTTTATGTAAACTCTCTTGCTTTTTTTTTATGCCTTATGAAGAACTAATGTGGCACATTAATTCTTGTTAGTTTTCAAATGAGGAGTAGTACATTATATCTGGTAACAATTTACCTTTTAACCTTTTCAAATTATATTTACCTTACAGTGGTTTGGTTTTTATATTGAGGGTCAGAGCAAAGCAGTTTACAATATGACACAAAGTAAACTTTATCAGCAAGTGAGTGCAGACTTTTAACTTCTGTTTTAAAATTACAATATAAGTTTGTGTTTCTCAATATATCTTTCTTATGTATTTATACAAAGGAATAAATATTTGAAATTTCTGTGATATGGTAATATATTTTGGCATATTTATATATATTAAAATAGATATATAGATTTAGAGAGATTTTTAAAAATATATTTTTGCTTTTCATTTACTAGGATTTACTAGGTCTTAAGGAATTGAATGAAAGTGGCCGTCTAACTTTATTGTCAAGTCCAACTGATCATCTTCAATTCACTGATGTTTGGTTTGAGCAAAATATTTTAAGATTTTTGAAGTAGAGCATCATTCCATGCTTCAAAGTCTTACATTTTAAGTTTCTTCATAAAAAATTTTATACAAAGTTTATAAAGCCTTTAATTTCTTAGAAAAAAAAAAAATCACTATTCTGAGTTAATTAATTTTTTTTTAATGTAAATTTGTTTGTATCACAACCTTGTCCTTCTGGATTTTTGTACTAATCTTCATACATATTCTGAAAGTTAATTAATTCAGTCTTTAATTATTGGGTGCCATAGAAATGAAAAGACAACAGCAAAAAAAAAAAAATATTTATATTTCGAATGTGAACTGAAACTATATCAGTTCATGGAATGTTTAATACGTGAAAATTTATGTCGTAGATAAAGAAAGCTAAGTAAAAGCGGATATTATCAACAGCATATTAATTATACTGTGTAGTTTTTATGACATGAAAAATTGATGAGTATTATTTCTTTATTTTTACTTTTAATGGAAACTTTCTATATATTTTTATAGAATTTGTGCATTATCACTGCCTGTTATGGCAATCTGAGCATTAAAAATAAAATAAAACTTCATAGAATTCTAAATGCTGCTGGTAAAGTCATTGGCAAAAAACAAACCCCATTTGGGCATCTGTTTGAGACAGATTCATTGTAAGCTAAAAAGATTCTAGTAATAAAAAATCACCCTTTGGGTCAGGATTTTTTTATTTTACCATCACAAAAGAGATACAAGAAACGATATCAAAGACAAACAGACACACTCTTTTGTTCCCCTGGCAATCAAAGTATTAAATAAAAACAATCTGATATAAATTTTTCACATGTAACTTATGAGTGAGTCTGGTGTGAATGTACATTTTGGTTTTTTATTGTTATAATGTTTTGTCTGGTGTAATGCACAAATTGTAAGACAAATTTACTTAAGGACAATAAAGATTATTATTATTGTGAAAAAAAATAATTTTTTTTCTAATTTAAAAGGATTTTATTATTTATAACCTCTTGTTTATTTTTCTGTATATCAAAAAGGGTACAATTTTGTAAACTATTGGCTACATCTGTTACTAGTGCCTCTACTATTGCTACTAGTTTGAACTATGTTCCAAGAAACTCACAAAGTATTCTATTTCATTGTCATCTGGATAGTATTTGTAAGCCAAAGATTGATAATTGATGGCAGCAATCATTTTAAAAACATTTTGGACAAAGGTAAAGTAGCAACAAACTTGTGTCATTAACTAAGCCTACTTGTTAAATATAAGTAGGTTTTTTTTTATGTAACATTAGTTTTGTTTAAATGAAAATAGATACATTTTTAGCGATCAAATTTTATATTTCATAAAAGATGTTGTTTTCCCTTTAATTTGTTTGTCTCTCAGCTGTTAAAAATTTGCTTTAGCTGTCTGTCCTTCTGTCACATTCAGAATTCAAAAATGAAAAGCACGGTTCCAATTTAATTTTACAATTGATTTAAAACGACTTGAAATGTATGCAATAGCTACTTTAGTTCTTTCAAAAACATCCCCTTGAAGTCTGTTTGTGATACAATGGTCTTCTGTGTTGGTTACTTTATAGCCAATGTTGTGAATGCAATGTAGGGTGAGTTTGTGACTTATTTGTAAGCACTCTTTGTGCTAGCTGGCTGTGTGAAACATAACTCTTCATCAATTTTGTATTCTTTGCTTTATGTTTTCACTTTTAAAATGTTTCTATAATGTTGACTTTAAATTAAATGTGATATCTTTTATTAGACATTGATGTTGAAATTTTTGTTCTTATTTGTGGACAATAGTATAAAAGAAGCATTCTAAAATACTTGTAGTTTCAACGGGAAAAAAAGTTTATTTAAAATAGAATGGTGGTTAGGTTATCAAAAATATATCATCAAATTAACACTAAATAATGTCTTTATACAACTCTTTCAATAGTTATATACTAAACTTATTAACAGGACAATCTCTCAATTATTGATTTATGATTTATTCTACATATTTGTATGTAAAATGATATTAAGAACATGATTACATGCACTTTTGCCATGACTAAAGAACTGCTGTTGTTGCTTGATGACATTGTCCAGTGCTGGTAAATGTTGGTTTCACTACTATTGATTCTGAGATTTGGGGTAAGCTCACAGCATGACCCTGCACTTGACTCGCTTTGACATCTAAGGCTGTCTCCTTTCTAGCTAGACTAGGTCTCTGGCCATCTTTTTGAGAACTTAGGAACTGGGTGATTTCTTCTAAAGCTTTTTCCATGTTGTCCTGAAGCTCTGAGACACGAACAGAATTGTTGCTGGACTCCTGATGAAGTTTGGCCAGCTCAGCTTCATTGTACAGGCCACTTAGTTTAATGTAGATACGCAGAGCACCATGAAGTTTAGATTGTATTGACATCAACTGAAAATGTGAAACCTTGTTTAAAACCTGAGATTTTGATTTGCAAAATAGATTTGTTTAGTGACAAATTAGTTGATTTCAAATCTGAAACAATTAAACGTTTATTGGAATAAAAAAAAAAAGATTTTTGCAAAGCTTACTAATGTATGGTAAGTGTGACTGAAATGTTCAAACTCAATTTTAATTCAGTAAGACTAAGAAAGTTATTTCTGGAATAATATGATATCATTATTATAATCATTATAAAAGTCTTTGAGAAATAAAGTAATTGTGTTAACGATTTTAGTTAAAATTATCATTATTTGTTCAAATTCAAATATTTTGTTAAACAAGCAGAAGTGGCGCTCTAACTTTTCCATGGGAAAAAAAATTTAAGTATAACTATGAAAAAAACAACTCTAACCTGCTTGACATCATTGATAGTGGATTCAATTTTCACCTTGTCATCAAAACTTTTCAACATTTCATCTTTCGCCATCAGAAATTCATTTTGCAACTGTCTATACCTGGATGCCAACTCATTGTTTTTTCCCTTCAGACGCTCTTTTTCAGACTGAATAGTTTTTAACAAAAATGTAACATTAAGGACTTGCAAGTTTTTTGTTTTTTTTTATAAGAATGAGGATAAAATTTCTCTATAATTTACATTTGAATTGTACCTGATGTTTCCTGAACACATTTTCTCGTTCTCTCATCAGATTTTGGTGTGATTTGTCACTTCTTTGTAATCTTTCTGTTGGAATAGGAACAATATTTTTTATTTATTTCCCTAGGGTAAATTATAAGAAAGTATTTTCGATCGGAGTTCAAATATAGACGGTAAAATGTTATGAAGCTTAATATTTTGGAAAACAGTTTTACTTTGAATACACAAAACAAAACCTTGATGCAGTATGATACAATCACTGGTAGAGGAAACACAAATACAAAAACATATCCCCATAAAATACCTAGATTCTAATTTTAGGGCACGTTTCTTAGAGCAGTGATGCTCAAAATACGTAGTTTTATCCGGCCCATCGAAATGTTGGTACAAAATGTAGAAAATTCCCATTAAAAAAGTTACAAAATTATCTTTACCTATGTTATGGTCTTCACTTTTCTCTGATGGATTGGCACCATGACTTTTAACATTTGTGTGTTAATGAAATGGGACTCTGAATGCAAAACATACCAGGAAAAGTGAACGAATCTTTACTTTTGTGGAACATAAGCCAACACGTTTGTTTTAAAACAACAACAACATAAAAACGGCATTATAAAACAAATATGACGACATTCTTGTTTTGAGCCGCGAATAAAAATTGTTATAGAGATTGGTCGATTTATGAGAATATTTACCAAACAAGAGACAAAAGTGAGTCAGTGGTGAAGCTGGCTACAATGTGCTCACATGAAGCCATTTTCAGACGCATAATAATATACTTCAAATAGCTCATTATTTAATGTAAGTCCTAGCTCTACGGGTTTCATGTAGGTCTAGTTTCAGGGGAATTTCATTTCGTTTTGTATCCACCACTGTGGCCACGACAGGAGTGTTGGAAATTAAAATGGCCTGAAGGTCAAATTATGTTGGGCATCACTGTCTTAGAGCATAAGCTAGGACAAAATTTATATAGGCATTCTTTCTTTGCTAGCACCAAGTAACTTTCAGTTTCTAATTCTGTAAAAACTGTAAAACAGAGCAAGTATTTCTGCTTATGGGAGGTATTGTAGTGCATGTCTAAATATAGTCTGTATATAGAAACTGTTCGTTGTAGACCAGCCAAGAAAAACAATGACTAAGTATAGATTAGGTCTTTCACTAACATGAACAACTAGGTTAACAAATAGGATAGGGATTAGCAACTAGGTTAACACAGAGATTAGCAACTAGGTTAACACATAGAGATTAGCAACTAGGTTAACACATAGAAAGAGATTAGCAACTAGGTCAACACAGACAGAGATTAGCAACTAGATCAACACATAGATATGCATAGATATAAAATCTTCTTATCTGAAAGAACATTACAAATTTTATAAGTCATATATCATAGGAAACAGCCCTTTTAGTTTCATGAAGTAATATTTACCACTTTACCTAAAGATTCATCATATTGCTTCTGGAGATCATCCTTTAGAAGTCTACCTGCTTCAACTTGGACGTTTAGTTCATCCAGCTCAGCCCTTGTAATCAGAAATGTAGATTATAGGATGATTTCCAAAGGGAAAGAATGCAATTCATTTTAATCATTTTTCTAATTGATCATTATAGGATTTTTATATTTTGAACAGAATTAGAACAGCATTAGAATTTGATGGGTTTTGAATTTCGGAATACGGAATACCAGCACCTGTTTTGAATGTGGGGAAAAAATTATTACTTTTCTTGTATTTTACAGTTTATTATTAATTTATTAGTAGTTAAAAGTTAGGCAATCCATCACTGAGTACCGGTACCTATTTTTTTTTACAAAAAAAGCACTGTATATATATATATATATATATATATATATATACATATATTACTGTTCAAGTGCAGATATCAGTTATTCTACAAATTATCTAGGCATTGTGTGCAGATTAACTAAAGCAATCTCTTATTTTGTTGAAAATTGTTACCAAAGTAATGAGCAAGTTAAAAGTAATAAAAAGTAAAGTTTCCCTTTCAGACCTTATGGTCTATAGGGCAGATGATGTAAAGGTCATCTGTTTCTGTGGCCTACAGTTAACAATGGTGTCATGTGGCCAGCACAATGACCAGCTGCCTTTACTTTTCCCCAACTAGTGCCATGTACCCATTGGAGCTGGGTGGACTCAGAGGCGCCCAAAGATCCTGAAATTAAAAATCCCAGTCTTCACCAGGACTCCAACCCGGGACCCCCGGTTTGGAAGCCAAGCACTTTACTGCTCATACTGCGTCTCCAATGTGCAAATTACCTACTACTCCACTAATTTTCAGATATTTATCTAATATTTTAAGTTAGAAGAATAAAGCATTATCCTAGTTAAATGTCTCATATTTACGTAAGTGTTGTTATTGCTTCTTCTGATGTTTTCACTGATTTCTCCATCATTTTCTGGGCTGAATCCATCTCTTCAATTTGTTTGTTCATCATTGAAGACTTGTATTCCATTTGATTAATCTCATCATTTAATGCTTTGAGCTGACTCTGTCACATACATGGAAACAATTAGTTCATTTTATAAAATTAGAAAATTCATCAAACTATTAAAATGTACATACAGAATAGTGGTAAATGTGAAAGTAAATACCTTGAGGGCTTGGTGTCGTGGCTGTAAAACTGCTAATTGTTTATTCAGTTTTTCACTGTTTTCTTTAAAATTACTTTCAGTCTCTTCCAATTTTTTCTGTAAGCTAACTTTTTGCTGAAAAATAGTTTTTTGTTGGTTTTTAAATTTATCAAATTAAATTTTGTACAGTATTTCTTCCACTTTAGTGCTTGCTATCACCTGATCTTAACTTCGTGTAAGAAAATATCTCCCTTCTGATACTACCTACTTTTAAAGACTCCCGTATTGAAGATCATTTAATATAATTATAATCTAAAATAACAGGAGATATTTAATACTATAAAATGAAATATATTTCGAATACTAAGATGCAATGAAAAAAAAGTTATTGTACAAATATCCAAGTTGCTATAAATCATTAATTTGAATTATTCAGTATTATTTTTAATAACAGAAAACAATTTTTAATTCATTCTAGCAAAATAAACTAGAAGTAAAGAGGACATAGGAATAAGAGGGGATTCACAATTAATTAAATTCTTATTATGGATTTAAATTGATAAATATATTATTTCTTATAGAAGGCAATAGATTTGTAAATGTTTTTTTATATAGTAAATTCATTATGATAACAAGCTAAAAGTCTACAAAGAAAAATAAAAAAATTATAAGTATCAATTCTGAAAAAAATATTAACAAGCAAATAAGTTTAAATTATAAAAGAATTTCAAATATGAAAATAATGCACTCTCTCCAATACAAACAGAAAAACAAAAAAAATTACTTTTGTCCTTTCTTCCTTGGCAGACCGAAGTTTTTCTACTTTCTCTAATACTGCACTAACAGCTCTATGCACTTCATCAGCCACATTTTGTGCCTGTAATGAAATAAAAATTGTGAAGAGTAGCAGCAAATGATTCTAGAATATGATTAAAAATGAAAACTTTCCAAAGATTTAAAAGCTATACTTTAACATTACATCGCTGATCTCTTATTTGACATTTATTAGACATTTAATTAGACATTTACTTTTTCTCTCTTTTTGGCAGATTCCAATTTTGTTTTTTCAATTTCCCCACCTTCTGTGGTGATGCGAGCTTGCAGTACTGTCTTAGTATGCATCTCATCTTTCACTTGTTTTCTCAATGCTTCAAGAGTGGTCTGCACAAAAACATGGGATTTAAAATCTTTACAATCTTTGAAACAATGAAATGATACTTGAATAACAGTTAATATTTATACATCAAAATATGTACTTTATAATTACAAAGGATTTATAAATCAGAATATACTTTACAATTAGCAAAGATTTCCTTTGAAATATCATCAAATTACACTAATTTAAGTAATTATTAGTAAACCTCCTTTCTTTAAATGTCTGAACGATGTCTGTCTAAAGGTTTTCAAACTGAAGTAAAAAGTTCCTTTTAAGATTTTGTGATATGTCTGTGGTCATTCTGTGAACAAATTTAGCTTTCCTCACCAAAGCTTATGGTCTTATGAGGTTTAATCCTAAATTAGAACTTTGAATTGATCTTAAGACATTTCATTTAGCTTTTAAGCCTTATTTCATCATTAACATTCAATCATTTATTAACTAGTATTTATTAATAACCATCTATTATAAAAGCTTAGAACCATCTATTAAAAGACTACTTTAGAACTATACATTAAAAGCCTATAATTTATAACTATTGATTAAAAAGTTTATAACTATCCATTAACCTTCAATTTATGCTCAGCCTGAGAGGCCTGTTCTTTTTCTATCTGAAGTTTTCCATGCAGGTGATGATTTAAAGAGGCATTAACATTGTAGCTCTCCAAAGTCTGCTGCAACATGGTGCTGCATCGTTCAATTTCTTTGTTGATTCTCACAGTATTCTTTTCCAAAGCTACTTTGTGCTGGATACTGAAGATAGCAAAATACATTTTGAATTATTTTTTAAAAAAATATCTACTAGTATTATCCAGTAATTAATGGAGGACAGAATTTGATGAGCATTTGCAATCAAGTTGTCTTCATTTGGGTGAAATGTCAAATATCACTGAAGTTCTTAATAGGAGATAGACAGAATGGTTTTAAAATTTTGGTTTTCATTCTTTTCAAAACAAAACTTTGTTATAGAAAACTTTCTTCCTTATATAGATATATGGAAGGTTTTCCACCTTTATGGTCTCTATTGATCTCAAAATATATACATATAGACTGTGATGGAAACTAGCTGTGAGATTATATAATTATATATAATAATAATATATAATAATATAATTGTGTTTGAATATATCAGCACCCCACAAGACAATTGTCACATGGCACTGGAGAAGTTTAAATTGTCTTAATGCTGTATAATTTCGTTTAATGAAAAAAAATTTCTTTTAAAAAAAGGTTTTAAAATCTGAATGAACTGATAAAAAGTTTGTAAGGGTCTTTTGCTTTGTAGGAACTAAAGATAAGTTCATTTTGTGTCTACAAACAAATAGATGGTTGACGACCAAACTAGCAATCCAAACTAAAATCATTTTAATTATCATATCAATGACATTAACACAATAAAATATCACATTCACGGAGTAACATGTCACACATATACAGACACAAACAAATTAAGTTTTAGTGGATAATGAAAGGAGCAAGTAAAATTAAAGATTAGTAACATTTACTAATTGAGTCAAAAATAAGTGGTCATTGACCTAAAGTACAATAGAAAGTAAATAGATAACAACACAATAATAGACCTATTTAAAAAATTTTAAAAAAGCAGCAATACAAGGAAAGAACAATTGAATAAGAGATACATCATGCAGTTTGCAATAAAGTAAAGGGAGATAAGCCATGATTAGATTTTAATAGCCAAATTAAAAAGTTTTAAAATATTTTTACTCTATTTACAAAACTATTATCATCAAAATTTACAATGCAAAATTACCATTTATTTATTTTCTCTTCACAATCATCAATATCCATGGTGACTTCTTGATTTTTGCGTGTTAGCTCTCTACGTTTTGTTTCCACTGACTGCACTTGGCGTTCAAGGTTTTCTATTTTGTGCTTATTGTTATTTTTCTACGTTTGGAAATAAAACACTCAACACATTTCAACCTTCATAGTTATTTTTTATTTCAACTCTACAAGTATAATTCTATATTTTATTAATGAGAGTTGAGAAAGGGATTTAACTCATAATTTATGCTTCTATAAAAAAAAAAGACTAAATTTTATTTAAAGATTTTTTTCTTTATTTTGGACACTTTAAATTTTTTTTTCTGGAACAACTTTTATTTTAAAAACTTTCTAGTTCAATTTCATTTTGAAAATCTTACAGTTGTTTTCAGATCTTGTTCCAGCTGGTCGTTTTCATTTTCAAGTCTTCTGTGCTCAAACACAGCTTGAGTTATCTTTGATTGAAAATTTTGAACCTAATATTAAAAAATGTAGACAATGAAAAGAATTATATATTGAACGATGCAGGTGCACATTTAAACAGAATCCATTAACATTTTACAGTAGGCCTCAACAACACTTTCAAATCTGTTATCTACATGCAATGGTTGAGAGCTATTTTAAAATATTATTTTAGAATGAATGAGCAGTTAGTGGGAGAAGTAGAAAAAATTGTTTTTGTGCTGCTAAAATGATGTATTTTAAATAATAGAAGATGCCAAAGGTGATGGAATTTACATCAATGGCCTTAAAGAATTCTAGGTCTCAAAGCATCTTGCTTCTTTGACAGAAGAAAGTTTTAGATGTTTCTTCAGAAATGAAGATTATTACATCCAAGCCCTTCCCTCTTGAAGGACAGCAGGGGATGATGGGAAGTCAAGGTTCAAACTCTATACCATCATGATAGCAGTTCAAAATGTGTATCTCATATCCATTCATTTTAATTTATCACATACATTACATAATATTTCTTTATTAGCAGAATTATGATACAATGCATGTACATCCAACCAATCTGACCTTTGTGGCTTGCATTCCCTCTGCTATTTTAGCATTTTCATTTTTGACTTGGAGCACTTTCATTTCTTGCTCATTATCAATCAATCGACTATTGATGTCATTTATTTGATGCACATATGCATTGAAATTCAGCTTTGCCTCAGATAGTTCTTGACTGTTAAAAAAAGGTGTATAATTATTACATTGTCACTCATTCCAGCTGACACACAGAGACGAAATTAAATTATCTTTAAAAAACAATAATGCCAATGTATAGCATATATCTGAGGATAAACTTTGCTTATGTGCCATTATAGAGTAAAAAAAATCTAACATCATTTTATAGTGAATACATTTTTTTTCCATATAAAGTTTTCTAATAAATTTTTTTTGTCTCATGTGTATCACAATTTTTTGTATGATAATTGTTAATTTTATTTACTTAGACGAATTATTTAATTAAACAGCTTCTTTTCACTTAAGAAACAATTTGGGTATGTTCACTGGTTTAATTTAGATAAGTTTTGACAGATGAAGCTGATTCTAAAGAAGTTCATGTGGTGCTATATCAGACTGAAAGTATTGTCTAGTATGCTGAAATTTTTTCCTATTTTTTTTTAATGTTGGTAATAGTTTACTCTAGGTAGGTAACTTTATGAACAGTCATAATAGTAATATCCTGTGCAAGATTGTCATATTTATGATACTATGATATTTCTTATGTGTGTGAACACTTGAAACACATCTTCCAGGACACTACTAGTCTTTCCAATTCTACTGAGAGCAGCACGATTGCAAAATAAAAGCTCCTGAATAACGATATGCCTTCTCTTTGTTTTGACTTTAAAATAAGTTGGAATATGAATGAAGTAAAAAAAATGAAAAAAAAAAACAAGTGTCATTAATAAATGTAAAGTGTTATTGTACCTAATGTTAGCCAGATCATCCCTGACCCTGTCTTACTGTACCTAATGTTAGCCAGATCATCCCTGACCCTGTCTTACTGTACCTAATGTTAGCCAGATCATCCCTGACCCTGTCTTACTGTACCTAATGTTAGCCAGATCATCCCTGACCCTGTCTTACTGTACCTAATGTTAGCCAGATCATCCCTGACCCTGTCTTACTGTACCTAATGTTAGCCAAATCATACCTGACCCTGTCTTACTGTACCTAATGTTAGCCAGATCATCCCTGACCCTGTCTTACTGTATCTAATGTTAGCCAGATCATCCCTGACCCTGTCTTACTGTACCTAATGTTAGCCAGATCATCCCTGACCCTGTCTTACTGTACCTAATGTTAGCCAGATCATCCCTGACCCTGTCTTACTGTACCTAATGTTAGCCAGATCATCCCTGACCCTGTCTTACTGTACTTAATGTTAGCCAGATCATCCCTGACCCTGTCTTACTGTACTTAATGTTAGCCAGATCATCCCTGACCCTGTCTTACTGTACCTAATGTTAGCAAGATCATCCCTGACCCTGTCTTACTGTACCTAATGTTAGCCAGATCATCCCTGACCCTGTCTAGCTCTTTTTTTATAAACCCTCTTTCTGTTTCAGCCTTGGTTATAGCTTCTGTATATTTCATGTCAGTCTTTGCCAGTCTTTGTTTGGTCATCACCAATTCCTGATCTGTCTGTAAGAATACAGAAGGCATGAAAAAAAAAAACAGTATAAGGGATTTTTTTTTTAAGTGTGCATTATTTTCATCTGAAAAATATATATATATATATATATAAGTAATAAGAGCACCATACATTTGTAAGCATAATTCTGTAGCCTGCTTAATTAGTTGAATTTTTTTACCATGGATATGTGTATATGTTGGAAAACTATAGTTCAAAATAGATATAGATCAAAATACTAAAATTGCAAATTTTTTTTTTATATTTAATAGGTCCATGGGATGCATGCATGACAAAATAAGTTAGTTTCCAAGTGTTATTTGTGGTTTATGAAAATACTCTGTGCACCTGAACTATATAGCAAACATTTACTTTATCAACTGACTAAATGTGCATACTAGTGCTGGTTGGTCTAAAAAATTTCCTCCGATATTTGTATTGGTCAGACCAGAATGTAGATTAACACCTCTAAGAGTTTGATCTATATATTTACATCAATAGCTCTGCTACTCTGCCATGTTCAACGTCCCTCAAGGACTCTCAGAACTTGGGCACATTAAATGTAATTTACTACTCAGTCATCATATTGTGCTGATAAACTTTTTGACATATTTTTGTGTTAAACTGTTAATATACTCAAGTGTTTGAGTTAACAATAGAAACAATGTAACTTACATCCCCTTGAGCTTTCCTTATTTTGTCCATAGCTTCAACTTCTAAGACCAACTTTTCTTGCACCAAGGGTCTACAATTAAATTGTTATAGAATATTATTGGCCAACAGGCCTATATAATTATGATATATCTACATTCATTATAATCTCCTACACAAAGCCATACCTCAACTGGTCGTTCATGTTAATTAGTTATTTAAATTATACTTTAAATCAGTGTTTTTTTGTGACAGTACCATTATGAATGTGGGGAAAAAATTATTACTTTTCTTGTATTTTAATGTTTATTATTAATTTATTAGTAGTTAAAAGTTAGACAATCCATCACTGAGTACCAGCATCTAAACACTGAGTACCAACAATTATTGGTTTTTATGTTAATCAGTTATTGAACAATAAGTTAGTTTTCCTAAGTTATTTAGGCAACTTGTTTTTTCAAGATCTAATGGCACTTAGTAAGAATAGAACTATATGAAATAGAAAATTTTTATCTTTGACTCAATATTGATGTTTAATTAAGTTTTTTGGTGGATATAATTACTATTTCATTTCTGGCTATATGTTAATTTTTTAACTCTATTAATTTATATAAACTTAAATTTATATAGGAAATAGTCACCTAGACAATGAAAAGGTTGTCAATGGGGATTAACTATCATTGCCTATAACATACAAACAAGTCCAGCACCTGGTCTGCTCATGTGACTAAGATATTAAGCCTAGCATACAGCTGCTCCTAGTAACAGATACTTAGTGCCTGAAAACTTGGAAGCTTCAGGCAGATGAAGCTTGTCAGTCTATTAAGGCAATTCATCTGGGAAAGGGTTACTCTGACTCCATAAAGAAACAGAAAAGAAAAAACTTACACATGCTGTTGAATAAACATAATGTCCTCCTTTAAATGAATGTTTATTTTTTCTGCAGTAGCAAATCTGCGCTGAACTTTCTCTTTATTGCGTTCACTGTAGGTATAGTGCCACTGTAACTCACTTATGTCCATTATACAAGTTTCATGCTCTGGAATTTTTTGTTTAAACAATAATTAAAATTTTAAAAGGAGTCAATTAGCCTCATATAATTTAATTTAAATTAAAGGTTTTTAAATGATAGACAAATTTTTCATAACTATATGTTATTTTTTTATTTTTTAATCATCTCTTTAAAATGAAGATTGGCATATCTTATGATTTGTCTTAGTTTTAAATGTTGCGTCCATTCAGTCCATTTTAAAGTGAACTACAGGGCATCTCTCAAATGAAAGACAAATGCATATAGTATAAAATATGTGAACTTAGCAACACTGAGTAAGTCTTCTTTATAAATTAGACATTGGACATATTTAGAGGATGAAACAGAAACAATACTGCAAGCAAAGATTACAAAATAATGGCAATTTAACAACTAATTTTATGCCATTTCAAAGTCATGGGACTTGGTAGGCATTATATAATTAGCCAACTTAACATCTTTGCAAACTGAGGAAGAGAAAGAGATTTCTGACAAAAACAATTTCCAAAAATTTTGTAAGAAAACTGTAATTGATTTGGATCAATCATCTTTTTGGGATTTATTTTCATTATTGGTACCTCTTTGAACAAGGGCGGGTAATTCCTTAACCCATCGTAACTGAAGATCATCAATTTTCTTTTGTAGCATTTCAGTTCTTGCAACTTCTTTAATATAAGCTTCAAAAGTCTCTCGTCTATCAATTTCAAGGTTTGCTAAAAGAGTAAGGACTTCATTAAAAACCCCTTCTGCATCAAGAAAAGGAGCGCTGATGTCAGAGTCAATTTTTTCTGAAACATGAAACCAGTTTAGATGAAATAAGATAATTAGAATTGGTTTAAATAGTCCTATAATTATTTTTTCAAGCTAAATGTATGTACATTTGTAGATCAAGGATTACCTGCTTCTTCAGCTATGTGGCTGCTTATTCCCAAAATAGCTAAATCAGCAGAAACTTGTTTAAATGATTGGTCACTTAATGTTTCATCTGATGCTGGAACAAATTTTAACAGCCTCCTTCCAACGTTACCTGATAGATGTAATTAAATGAATAGACCTTTAATTTAAAAATTGATTACATTGAAGATACAAGATCACAAAAACTATTAATATCATTGTTAAAAGTATGTGGGTTGTACAAGGTTTATTCACTTCTTTGCAAAGTAGATCATGGTTTGAATATTATGATTACCTTTTTTTGTTTTTTTATCTGTTTTTTGCTTGGATACTTGAACATCTTTCTGCTTTAACCATTCATCTATTACTTTTTGTAATAACTTTATATGCGATACAGCTTTCCTTAAGCATGGAGTCCAAATATTAACAAGTTCACAGCTACGCGGTCTTATCTGCTTATTTAGCCAATTCTCTGGTAATGCAAACAACTGATCTTCAACTGGAAAGAAATAGTACAAAATTATCCTTACTGTCCTACTTTAAAATTTTTAAAATAAATAAGTAACTATAAAAAATCAAATTAATTAAATCTAAGCTTTTTTAAACATAGATATAATTGTTATATTCAATGTTTTACACTAAAATTAATATACACTTAATCATAAATAATAACAATATGTTATATGAACATTACAAATAAAAATAAACTTCATTGTATCCTAAAAGCTACTGGTAAAGTCATTGGCAAAAAACAAACCCTATCTGGGAAGCTGTTTGAGACAAACATCCATAAAAAAGCTAAAAAGATTCTAGAAATAAAAAATCACCCTTTGGGTCAGGATTTTGTGATTTTACCATCACAAAAGAGACGCAAGACACCAATAGCAAAGACAAACAAACACAAAAACTCTTTTGTTCCCCTGGCAATCAAATCATTAAATAGATGGATGGCTGGTCGTGCGGTTTGCGTGCTGGACTGTCGTTCAGATTTATCAACGGTCGAGGGTTCAAACCCTGCCCGCTCCCATCCCCCATCGTCCTGCGGGAGGTTTGGACTAGGAAGTAAACTATCTTCAACTCTGAAGGAACATCCGAAACATGTAAAACATTTTACAAAACATTTTACAAACTATCTGGTGTAAACTTTTCACATATAAATTATGAGTGAGTCTGCTGTGAATGTACATTTTGTTTTTTTATAGTTAAAATGTTTTGTTTGGTGTAATGCACAAATTGTAAGACAAATTTCCTTACTGACAACAAAGATTAATATTATTATTATTATTATTATTATAACATTCATGGTGCAATATTTCTGCTATTGGGACACTATATTTTGATTACCTTCTTTTTCTGATTCAATGAGGTCTAATTCCTCACCTTCATGATTGGGTGTATCTGTTGATTAGAATTTCATCTAATTAGTCACACTACAAAAATATTTATGGTATTTTTTTTTCTGAAATGTCATGCAGTCCATAGGTCACAGAGCCTATTTTTTCATTTTAGTATTACAATGCGGGAAGTTACAATTTTATTTGCTTATGAAAAATAAAAAATCCTTATTTTATTCATTAGTAGAACAATGATAGCTAGATAACTATTAAAATTGTCAAAAAGGATAACATTATATAAACTATGTAACCAAATTTCTTGATGCAATTGTGACTTACTACTATTAGGTGAAACAACTTCAACTTCCATAACACTTAGATCAGTTTTTCTGAACTCCTCATTGCTAGTTGACCTTGAACCCATGCTGCCATCATGAGAGTTATTTGTAAATTCTTCCACATCCTCCAGTTTCACTACTTTATCCATATCTGAAATAGTTCAAAGATATTTTATAATATAAAGATGCATAAAAACTAAGTCTAGGTTTTAACATAATAGTTACTTTGTTTTCTAGATTGATGTGTCATTATTAACTATCATTACATTTTTCTTACTTTTCATGATACTGACATTCTAAAAAGTGAATAGCATTACAAAAAAAAGCTAATGCAGACTAAATTATTTTGGAAGTTCAAAGACTCAAAAAAACAAAGATATACTGCTGCAGGGATGAACAACTGTATAGAATATACAATAAACATGCATATATGTGACCCTGTGAGACTAAGTAAAACAAAGGATGTTAACACATAATAGGCTAAAGTTAACTTATATGTCAGATGTTCTTATCTATCGAGGCAGAAAAGAAATGAAATTATTTTGGGACTAAGGAGAAATAGAAGTGCAGCTGAAACAAAAATTTTTTTAATGTGTAACCCAAAAATATTAAAACAAAAAGTAATAATAAGAAAAAGAAAAGAATAAAACTTTTAATAAGTATCTGATCTAGTAGGTTTCATCATCAACATCATCAACACAATTTAGAAACAATACTACATTGAAATTTTGAAATTATAACCTTAAAGATTCAAATCTAAACAATGCAGACTTTAAAACTTATTAGATAGCTTTAGAACAACTATACAGCCTAATTTGATTTTTCATATATTGTAAATGCTTTAAAATCCTGGACTTTTGAGTTGAAATAAAAGCTGTTATATTATCGAAATATAAAGTCTTTTTTTTTTTTTTTTTTTTTTTTTTTTTTGAAGTAATGTCTTTAGAAAATTACAAAACATTAAATTACTTCCAAAAACTGAATAGGCTACCTCTACACTACTGTTAACAAACACAAAACTGTGAAGGCCTTATTAATATGCAGGCTACTGACATATTACAAGATCACTAACTGCAAGAAAGAAAGGCAGGGTGAAGAAATGCTTAGAAAACATCATGGACTGCTGCACTTAACATCAGTTTTGGAACCTATTTATAAGGAATGTACAGATCAGCAAAAATTGGAATGAATGCCCCCCACCTCAAAAACATCTCTACCTCATATATATATTAAAATAAATGGTCCAAGCAATGATGGTTCAATTTGTCAGTAAGTAAGCAATGGTGTGAAATTTCACAAAGAGAATTAGATGAATTACAGATATGGGAATCAAATTGGAGCATATCTTTCTATCCAAAAAAAAATGCCAGTAGTTAAGAGTAGCTTAAATAAATTGAAGTGTTATTTATCTTATTTATGGTAAACAAGTTACACAAAATAAAAACTCTAGATACCCCTATAATAAATGAAAAAGTTATTACTGAATCCCCATATTGAAGAAATTATTAAAAAATCAAAGCATTAGGGATAATTAAAATAAATTTTTACAAATCAAACAAAATTGAAATGCTATTTAACCTTGTTTAGTCCAATATAAGAATGTGTATCCTTCGTCTGGGACACCTCAGCTCAAGAAAACATTAAGAAACTAGAACAGATGGAATTTATAACAAACATTCACATTTGACACCAAAAGTAAAATCACTATTTAGGACAGAAGACTAACAAGTAAAGTAGCAATAATACATATATAACATTGAGCCATAACTTGCAAATACAAAACACAACTAATAAAATACTCAGAAAGACACAAAGATAAAGGTACAGTTCTTATTCCATATGCTAGGACAAATTTGTACAAGTGCTCCTTCTTCCTACTGTCATTAGAGCATGGTACTGGTTGCCAGAATGGGACAGGAAAGCCAATGACTTAAAGAGTTTAAGCTTCTAATTAAAATGCATGACTAGATTAACACGTGGAAATGGGTAGGACATTGTTATCTTCTCTTTTGAAGGAATGTCTGTAATTTATAAGATAATTTTAAGATGGCAGCCTGATCATGCATTCGGCATGCTGGACAGTCGTTCAGATTTATCGATGGTCCTGGGTTCAAACCCTGCCTGCTCCCATCCCCCGTCGTCCTGGGGAAGGTTTGGACTAGGAAGTAAATTATCTTCAACTCTGAAGGAACATCCGAAACAAATAAAATATAATAAATAATAAGATAAGAGTCCAAGAAGAAAATAAAAAAAAACTAATGCTCTAAATGGCTACATAAATATAATGTATAATCCTTATATTACAAGGTTATTAAATTAAAATAGAGTGTTATCATATTTCTCCGCATATACCCTGCATAAGTGTATAAAAACAAAATCATACAAACCACACCCTTATATATATATAGTTCGTCCATCGTTCGATGATGACCACCTTGTCATCCAGGGGGCTGAGGGCTTTGCACTGGGGTTTTATGCCTCCTCATGTGGCTGGTGAGACACCTATGTGAGCCGGGAATGTTCGGCTGCACACTGGGCAGGTTATTCCAGCTGGAGCAGACGTGGTATCACTACAAATACAAAGCTAGGGATCTATCAAGCCGTCATCCTCCCTACATTGCTCTATGCCTCAGAATTGTGGACAGTGTACAGAAAACATGCAAAGAAACTGAATCACTTCCACATGACATGTCTAAAAAAATACTGAATGTCAAACGGCAAGACAAAATACCAGATACTGAAGTCCTTCGAAGAGCAGGTCTGCAAAGCATCCATACAACCCAGATGCAGTCTCAGCTGTGATGGGCAGTACATGTCTGCAGAATGGAAGACCACCGCATCCCTAAACAACTCTTGTATGGTCAACTAAGCGAAGGAAAGTGCTCGCAAGGTGGTCAAAGACAGCGCTTCAGGGACACCCTTCTCTGAAGGCATTCAGCATAGACCCAGCCACCTGGAAGACAGAGGCACATGACAGAGCATCATGGCGTCACGCTGGGAAAAGTGGCACACAGGTTGCTGAGGAAAAGAGAACCACGCTGGCAGAAGAAAAAAGCCAGAGAAGAAAAGCAAGGCCCACAACACACCCTTATGTTCATGTGAAAAGCATGACTTGCTGAGCTGGGCACTATGATTGGCCTAATTGTGCATGGGCATGGCCTTATTGTGTAAATTATTTATTCCCAGAGTATTCAGCAGCACTGTTTATAGTTTAAAATTCACAGCATACCATATAGTGTGCTTAGTTTCTGTTACACTATAATATGTTTATGAGTAAAATTAATTGTGCAAACCCTGCACTTTTGTATACCCTGCACAGCTGCCATTCATTTGTAAAAACATTTATAACCCGCTGGTTTTATGGCAAAAATACAGTAGTCATAATGTAGAGCTCTAAATTTAAGATGATGAATAGCCTATATTTACACATAATTTATGTCAGGTATAAGCCTAGCAGGACTATGTCTATAGTTAAAGTTTAGTATTAAAACATTCTCACGTATAGATCTAGATAACAAAATAATAAAAATATATTTGGAATTAAAGATAAAATGTTTATAATCATTCAAGTCAATCTGATAATTTCATTTTTTTACTGTCGGAATTTAAAATGGTCGCAGCTGAAATTACTGTCACTCACAGTCACACTGTCAATGAATCTTCTCAGCTACATCATCCTGATTTAGACATAGAATCTAGTTATTCTATAATAATAATAAAAATACATTAAAACTATCAACTTAATGATACAACTCTTAGATCTATTTGTGAAAGTAGGACACACCTGAAGCTTTAATAAAATGGGTAAAAAAAAAAATGTGTTCAGGGTTAGCACTATCCGCCATCTTGACGCTTTACGTTTCCATGCACGGAAAACTACGGAAAGTGTCGTAATGTCGTACGAAAGATTCCGAGTTAGTTAAACACTAAAGATGGCGACCGCCAGTTTGTTTGGCGTTTAAAATAAATGAAGTATGTTTTTATTTATTTTTTGAAATGCAGCTAATTGAAACGACGTGAGAGCCACATAACGGCTACTGTATCGGTAATTGCACTTGTACCCTTTATATTAATAATTATAATAGTATTTAATTTGCATTGTTTGGAAACATGAAAATGCTCATCGTCTTTCATTCCTTTCATACTTTCAATCTCAACTTGTCTTGAGTCTTTACTACTTTAGTACTTACTGAACTTTCCCTGTTTCAGCTCATCTCACTCTCGCTGAAGTCACCCCATTTAGCGCCGACTTTTGATCCATTCCAGACAAGATCTACAGATCTACGTCTAGACTACTGAGCGTTACTCTCTAGATATAGTTCTAGACTCTAGTCTCTGAACTCTGTCTGATTTTACATTTAGATTGCCTAGACTGTCACTGTAGCCTAGTCAGTGTCTGTAGTCCATTGTAGACTTCAATTTTCAATTTAGGGGGTTGGTCTCAATAAAAATCATAAAAATGTCTTTACAAGATATGTCTATATTTAAGTCATTGAATAACATGCATGACTAGATTGACCTAGGAATGTGTAGGAAATAATCATATCTTCTTTTTTGAAGTAACTCCTGTAATGACTGTATTTCATAAAAGAAAAGATTGTAGATCTAGATAGTAAATTTAGTATCTAGTCTAGATCCCTCTAGGGCTAACATTAGTAAGATCTCATTCCAATTCCGACTGTGTACAAATTATTAAATTGCTTTTAGATAGAATTTCTAATCCTCCATTGACTTTCGTTGTAGGGGTGCTGTAACAGTTCATGTTTACAACCGAACCTTTTCATTTTTCTAGTCAGCAGCTGTTCTTAACAGTAGATATCCATTTATTAACAATGTCAATGTCTAACCAGCTTTTCTTTGGTCAACCCTTTCTTCGTGCTACATCCACTGTACCTTGAGTTAAAGGATGACTTTTGACAATGAGTTTTTTAATGTCTTATTTATTTACAATATGACCGAACCAGCTCAGCTTTTGTATTCTAGATCTAGATTATTTTTTTCATATTTTTCATGTTTTTATTTTATAGTAATCTAGCGAGTATAGATTTGTTATCTGATTATGATTGATTAAATCTAAAGAGCTAATTGGATTAAATTCTATTAGATTAGATACTACTGTACTCTAATTTGTCTTATATCAAACACTTTGATATTTTACCATTTGCTGTCTTATATCTTATATAATACAGACGTTACTTCAAAAAAGATGATTATGTCCTACCTCTAGTTTAGATAGTGACTGTTAGAGATATAAATAATACTGTTATAACTCTGCCATGCACATCGCCATCCAGGCTAGTGCAGAAGGTGCGCACTTCTAGAAACCAGACTAGGAAGGATGTTTACATTAGGAGGGAGAACGATTTATGCCCAAGTGAAGAGCTGAGATGAAGATGCTGTGACAAGGCAGATGTCCTATGTGTTTGTCATGTCTCCATGTAAATAAACGTCTCGTTGAGTTACCTCCCTTCAGTTATTACAGTACTATACAGCCTTATACATTTATTTACTGACTAAATTGTGTGCGGTAAAATGTTTTGATTAGATCTCTAGTTATTTTGCTGTAAATTAGTGGCAATTTATGTAGCAATTTCAATTGGATCACAAAATACTGATGATCTCAATATGATTTACAAGGAAATCAGATCCTAGGACTGACAGATTAGGCCTATCAACATTTTGGTTAGTTCTTGATTAATATTAAGTATTTAGAATATATGGTTACATTTAAGTATTTGGCATTGGTAGATCAAATGAGGTCACTAATTGACAAATTAGCCAAAAAGGTCACTGTAAATGTCAACCAATCAGAACCAGTGTGTTACAACAACAAAAAATAGGGTTTAAAGGTTTTTAATGTTAAATAGCCACTGCCAATAATTTCTATAATAATCTGTGTTCTTATTATTAACCCAGGTACATCCCAAATGGATACTGATATATTTATTTTACCCATGATTTCAGGATATTAGTACTTTTTTTGCTCTCAACAAACTTTACGACTATCTTGGCCTATGTCTTCAGTATTTTTAGACCTTGTAGAAATATACAATGGATATAACATTAAAAGTACTGAAAAATTAATTTAGATATTTCAATTTATAAAATTTCAAAAAAAAAAAATGACTATTGATCTTTCTCAGGTAGAAAGGAAGAAAATAAAACATGTTTTAGTGACTAGGCAGCTCAAACATTTAAGAACTTATGTACACTGTTGTTGTTTTTTTTAAACTTATGTACACTTTTAGAGTCTCATTCAATTTCATTGCTATTTCCGAGTAATAAAAAAAAAAAGCCTTGTCAAAGTTTAATGCAATTCTATAAATTTTAAGTTATTTTTTTTTATGTTAATGAAAAAAACATTAACATTATTTTGAGTTAACAACATCTCTTCCTGGTTTGTAGTCTGATAATTAATACTGAGAAAAATGTCATATCCAAAAATGCTGTCATTAATACTGGCAACAAAAACAATACACCCATTGACTTTTGCATAAGACCATATAAAAAAGTAGATTGCAAAAAGTACCTTTTGTAATCAAATTATTGCCTAAAAAACTTTGTAATTAATTGCCTAACCCTAATTTGAATTTTAGCTTATTACTTTTATTATTCCCACCACTGTATTGTTTCTAGATAGATAATTAATTTTTATTTATTTATTTTGCAGGTGATTGAAAATATACAGCTGTTTTTGGTTTAGATGAGTTTTTCATCAAGTTAGCAGAAACTGACTTCAAAGATGGAAAATCAGTTAGTGAAAGAAAGCATTGTCAAAGCGCTAGTTCCTAGTCGAAGAAGTGTGCGTCAGTCAATGCGCAATAAAAAATGTAAGTTTCTAAAAAAAAACATGTATTCAATAAGTATTAATTAATTTATTTATTTCTTGTTTAAGAAAGCTGCTGTACTAATTATAGCAATATTGTTTGAAAAATTAATGTAGTTTTATTTCATCTATGTTTTCACTTATCATTGACTTCCACTTATCCACCTGATCAGTTACTAGATGTAAAAGTCTTTTACAATATGCATTGCAGTATTGGCAAAAAATATATAGAAATAGCAAGGTTTTTGATGTATCCAGTGTACAAAAATAGGAAGTGTTTTGTTTAGCGTTTTGTTTCTTTTGTTTAGCTTATCATGAAAATCTTGGATACTGCAAGTGTCTTTCTTTTTTTTTTTTTTTTTTTTAATTCTTTTTTTTTTAAATGGATTTTTAAAGCACTTTAATTTGAAATTTTATAAGCTCACAGTATCCACTAAACTTACCTTGCATTTGTCAGGAAAAGTAACAATGTTGTTTTTTTGCCATATTCAACCATTGTTTAAAGAAATAGGTTTGAATCTTTATAAAGTGTTAGATTTTGTGGAGCATAATGGAAATTAAAATATTACCAAGATCTGGGCATTTATAGTGCATATTCATCAACCCACCAACAAATTTTACAGTGCTAATTTTTATCCCCCAGAGGACAATTATTAATTATCATTCACTTTTTTCCTCAGATAAATTTGACCCTTCAGATTTAAAGCCTAAACCACGAGCAGTCAATATTAATTCATCAACAAAAAACCTTCCTGCAACTGTTAGTAATGAAAAGACAGAAGAGTCTCTTCCCAGTAAATCTAATGATGTTGCTGTCAAATCAGGTCCAGTTCTTCCAAATGGTCTGGGAAATGTTTCAAATCTTTTTGCTAATCTTAAACCAGGCAGCAAAAGAAATGCCTTTCTAAAAACTGGAATAAAATTTAGTATGAGGGTAAGTTTTTCTTCATTGAGCTAACATGTCAAAGAATTTATGGACTCATTTCAGAATCTATTAATTAAAATTTTATACCAATGTCAAAGAATTTACAGACTCAGTTCAGTAAACCGATCTATATAGGATAAATCAGAGAATTTTGTCTTCTTCATTTGAATGTGATGCAGGTTAAATAAAGAAGACACAGATAAAATGATAACAAACTTTAATACTATGTATAATATGAACAGGAACAGTTATTTCTTTAACTATTGTGGTATCAAAATATATTGCTAAGTTTAGGATTAGGAAACTTGCAAATTATCTGGCCGTTGCTCTCTCTCTCTCTCGCACTCTTCCTGAATATACAGGATGTTTTAGGCTAATATAAAGAAGTATAATCTAATGGTAGATTTAACTGGAACAATAATACAATGAATTCACATCAATTACTCCTCATTATCTCTTTCTTCAATCCAAAAAAATCTTTCCTATTCATTCCACATGTGTGTCTATAAGAGTTTAAAAAATGAACAGGGTTAAACTTATGCTGCCAGATAAAAAGGGAAGTTGTACCTGTATTATAAATTTTAATCAGGGGGACATTTACAACAGTATTTGATGAAAGAACTGAAGTAGTTTAACTTCCGCCATTCCATATTTTCATGTTTTTTCCACCATTGCATTAGTCATATTTTTTTCTTCTGTCCACGTCTGTCTTTCTCTTGACATAGTTTCTACCACTTGTTTTACATTTTCTGATTATTTTAAATAATTTACTTACTCTGAATTTATATGGCCTATCGTTTGATTCTTTTATTTTGATAATTTAGAAAAATTTACTGGTTCATTGTAAAAAGCCACCAATTGATTCATTTAGTTTAAAAAAAACTTTATCGCAGAAATAGAATTATGTATAATTAGATTCAGCAAGCTTGCCTAATTATTTCCAGTCCCTAAATTTAAAATATGTTATTCTTATTTTTTTTTTAGCCTCGAAAAAGAAGTAGTAAACGTTCAAAATCTGTAGCAGCGCAGATAGAACAAACAAAAGATGGCTGCATTGATATGACCCCTGACTCCATTTTATGTAAAACAAACATGAAGGTATGAATTAAAGTAAATTCTGATTGTCTACAAAGCATAGGTAAAGTTACTGACAAGTTAAAGTGTATTCAGAATGTCTTCAAAGCATGTTACTGACTGGTCCTTTTTTTTTTTCTTATAAAATATTTAAAAATAGGGAGGAAGCAATTATTTTATTACTAAATAATTCTGCAAACATAGAATCTGTGATATGCTAGTGCAAATGGCTTTAGGAGCTATTATCACAATTTTTCTTTACTATTTTTACTGTGCCTAAAGTTGTATTATTGTATTTTCTGCCCGCTGTTCATGAAGCTGTATTATTATATATATGGCCAGTTGTCCATGAAGTGTTTTTCATGATCTTAAATCCTGAAATCTATATAGTCCAATCATCTATTTATGCTATTAATTGCTACAGAAACTTCTGAAGGAAGGGAGAAAAATTGAAGATGTTTTTTTGGTTAAACGTGTGAAAACAGATTTTCGGGGGCTAGATAACTTACAGGTGTAGGCCATCTTCCATTAATTACCTTTTTTAGCATACAGTTTATTAAGCAACTAGCATTGTGCTATTACTCTGAAGCCAACATGTTATAAATAGGTTTTTAAAAATATATTTATAGTTAAACTATATGTCTATAGAAATACTGCTAAAATGTTTTATATTATATTTTCTCTACTATTATGAGGGTAATTAAAAATTTTTGTTTGGTGAACTATTATATTTGTTTTTATTACATTCTAAATTTTCTTTTTTTTTTGTACAACTTATAAATTTTTTTATCTACCATAGGGATTGATAAATTACAAGACATTTAATCAGTTGCCAGTGGATTATCAACACAAGCTAGTGACTTTACTTCCTCAGTGTGATCAAATCCCTGTGGCTAATTCCACAGACCTCAGGTAATTTTTGTTTTGAACAAAAAAAAATGAGTGTGAAGAGGAAAGGGATTTTTTATTACAAAGTTTATATCAACTCACTATGTGTGGTAAAAAAAATGTGTACATGTTATTTCTACCACACCCAATCTTAGATCAAGCTGAACTTGTTCACAATTATTTCTTTTACATGCCAACACAAGAATCATTTTAAAAACTTAACCAATTAGATAATTAACTATTCGTGATTAATTATTTTGTTTTGTTTCACTAGCAAAATACATTTAAAATGCGATCATCCAAATACCCCCTTCTTTCTCCCCTAACCCTTTTGCAACTGGTCCAGACAATCGATAGGATCATGGCATATTGAAAAAGTTAAAAGCATGAAATTGCGTAAAATAAAAGTAATTAATAAAAATATTTCTAATTGCAGATTTATTATTGTCAGTCTAGATCTATTACAAATTTAATTAAATGACTGATCCAAACTAATTGATACAACTACATCTAATATAAGCTTTGTTGTTGTTGTTTTTTAAGAGTTTTTTTATTTTTTTATTTTGCTTGATATTTATCATAATTTACTTTTCGAATTATTTTCATTATTTTTTTTTTTTTCATCAGATTAAGCTCCACTGCCCTGAATAATGAGTTTTTTGCAAAAGCATGCATGGAATGGAAGGACAGACTTTCAGAAGGTAGAAGAGAAATACAACTTTAGTCTTATTATTTGTAGCATAATAAACACTCTGGAAATCTAGAACATATTAAGATGTGATGACTGAATGATTATAAAAGTTACAATAAGTAGACTTGTCATGTTTTGTATTTAAAAAAAAAAAAAAGAAAATTTTGTTAGGAATCACTAATTATTTTAATGGTTTCATTTCAGGTGAATTCACAGCAGAAAATCAACAGCGCCTAAAGCTAGATGAAGAAAAGGAGCTCAATAAAATGGATGCTTGGAAGGTAGTCATTTATTTTGCATGTTTTTACTAGTTGAAAGTCATTTGTTTTAGAAAAATTGTTTAGTCTCTTTATTAAACATGAGTAAGAGATGGTTTTGAGCAGGATTCAAACCCAGGGCATTCTAAGACTCTTATCATATGGTTGAAGAGACATGATGATTAAACGAACAAGTGTTCAGCTACCTATTGAAAGATTGCTACTTAGATTTAGGCACTATGATTATTGTGATTTGAAGTTCAGTAGTTTTCTTAACAAGCAGGACCTGGCCTCAGCCAAGGAAAAGAAAAGACTGTTGGTTGCCATATTAAAGCCTCATTAACCATTATCCTCTTCTACTTGTACCTTTAAATCTTGAAAGACATATCCAATAGCACATGACCAGCTGTACTGAATTCCAATCTATTACTTGGTTCTGTTTAAATACAAGTCTTCAAAATGGCTACTGTCATATATTTTCCTATTTTAGATTTTGCAAATAGTGATTCAGCTTCTGTTACAAACCTTGTTTGGTAATAGTAATGGTAGGGCTAAATTTTGAGTCTTACTCTACATCAGGCATTGAAAATTTGACCATGGCTATCACGGGGGGGGGGTTGTGAATGTGTGTAGGGTATAGAAGGTGTGTGATTTTTATGTTAGTTGATGACGTGAGACTGAGAGAGTTAGTCGAAGTTGTATATGGTGCTTTGAGAGAGTTAATGGAGAGGTGTGCTGTCTAATTAACTATCTTTGTTTTTGCTTGATCTGATGAAACACATTGATAACATTTACATTCAATAGTTTAATAAATTGTTTATTAACTATATGAATGAGTGTTCCATTACTCCACTGTTAGATGTTAAAATGTTCCCTTCAGCAAAAGACTGAACTAGGGCTTGGAGTTGCTCACCATCCCCCTAGACAAAGATCTTCACTTAAGGTGCTCACCATCCCCCTAGACAAAGATCTTCACTTAAGGCAACCTCAATATATTGACTGTTTGTGACAGCTTCTTGCAAAAAAAAAAATCTAATTCACCATTTACTGTTGCTAGAAATACCCAGTTCATTTACTGTTGCTAGAAATATCCAGTTAAAACAATGTCTGGTGAATTGATATTTTACTAACCTTATAGAAATAGTGGAGAGGTGGAGCATTGGATTATTATTTCTGCTCAATTGTAACTATAAATTTTGTTATTTTTCTATATTCACTGTCAAATATTTATCACAATTAGAGAAAAGTAAAACATAGAAAAAAATACCTCTGTTTAAAAAATTAATGTTAGATCCTTGTGAACTTAATTTCATGGTTGAACACAAAAAATTAAGAATGCCATCAAACCAAAAAGCAAAAAAAAAAAAAACAAATTCAAGAATATAGTAAAAATTTCAATCTTTTAAAAATCCTAGTCCAGTTTGAGTATATTTTTCTACAGCTTTTCTTATGGTATTAGGTAACTAAGAGGGAAAACAAACAATGTATTTATCAAAGCCTTTTACTCTACCAAAAAAATATGAGTGCAATTATTTAGAACTTTTGAAATCATTTTCAGACATTTAGGCTTACATTTATTCATTCATTTTTTTTGTTATTTCAGGCAAAACATTTTGAGCCTGTATGGGGTCACAGGTATGTATTTGTTATTACCATAAAAATGCAGTATAAGAAATGAATATTTTTAAAAAGTTGTCAGTTGTTTTTAGGTTGCTTTCTCATTTATTTTTTTATCAAATTTTAATTGAATTAATTATTTTTTTTTACCATAAATAATTAAACCAATTAATATTATTTGTTTCCAGTAAAATTATGTCAGATGTACCAAAAGCAACAGGGCCTTCTCCGAACAAGATCAATTCATCGCATGAAAGTCAGATATCCAAAACAAAGCCCATGATGAAATCTAACATGCGGGTCTCGTCTATGATTCACAAACGCTCTTTAACCCGAGCCATTCGAGCTAGTGTAGAAAGCTCTCTTCCGGCAAAGAAAAAATTTGCCCAATCGATTAATGATGCATATGATGTAGCCAATAATCATTCTCCTGCTGACGGGGCCTCTTCCTGCTCCCCTATTCAAGCATCCAGTTCATCTGCATCAGAGTCTTCCCCTAACTCAACCTCTTCCTTGTCCAGTAACAATTCATCTTTGGATTCTGTGATAGCAGCCAGCAGAGAAGCCTTAGCGAAACAGGTGGAGAAACTAAGGTGAGATATTTGACTTCCCATACTACTTTAGTATGGCCTGTTCATGTCCTAAGGTCTAGTCTCATTTTTGGACATTCATAAAAGTACATCTCTCCATGACAAGAGATATCTGTTTATAGGAGTTGGATCAACACAATGCAGGCCAAGTAAATTCTAAAATAAGAATGTTAAATATCCTTGCCACCATTGGCATTTAAACTGGAGACTCATTACGACAACCAATCCATTTTTGATTCTCAGCACACTCTGCCTTTTAACTAATCAAAAAAAAAAAAAAAAAACAACTAACAAATTATAGAAAATGAAATATGGGGTTTAAAATTAATGAAACTGTCATGCATTGGGGTGTATAAATTTTTTTGTCATTGTTCTCTACCCTGCAACTAAATGTGAATTTTTTTTTTACTTTTAAAGGCCGATAATTATTGTTTAAAAATAAATAAATGATGTAAAATAATCAATTAAAATATTTTTTATTTATTGTTATGGCTCTTCCGCCGTGTCAAATCCAAATAATGAAGTAAGAAGGAGGTAACCTTTACCAACTCAGTAAACACTGGCAAAAGGCCGAAACAATCAAATTAGGTAGTCGACACGAGTGTTAACAAAATAAACACTTTTAATACTGAAAAAAGGGATCCGTCCAATGTCCTTCGTTATTAGCCCTCTGTATCTTCAAGACTTTTTTTTTTAGTGTCGAATAGAGCGTTCTTGTTTTTTAAAGATCTGTCACGTCACTTGTTGCTAAGTAAAACTTTACCCCAATTCCTGAAACAAATAACTAATTCCTAATCATGTCATAACATTATGTAATAACAAGTCAGGTTCTAAACTTGTATTTTTATTCCTCCCATCAGATCAGAAGACAGGACCGAGATATTGGGTGTTACGCCGGCTAAAAAGAGGAAATTGTCAGGAGCATCATCAATAACTACAAGTCGGCCTACGCAGCAAATGCAGGCTACTGCAAGAACTCTGGCCCAAGTCAGAGCACAGACTCAAGCTGCTAAGAGCAAATCACTAAATGTCTCTTCACCCAGTAAAGTTGCAACATCTGATTCTGGTTCTCCATCATCTACTAGCTCGTCACAGGGTATTACTCGCACTGTTACCATGACTTCCACAGGCATTATAATAAAAACTCAGGGACAAACCAGAACCCTAGCCCAAATGAAAGCCCAGACTCAAGCCACCAGGGCTGTTTCTTCTGTGCCCACTGGTTCAACGCCACCTGCTCAAAACAATCAGACCATGCGCAGTTTGTTGTCCAGTGGCCCGCTTAACAAACCACCAACGCAGACTAGAACACTTGCGCAGATTAAAGCCCAGACACAATCAAGGGCTCCAATTCAACCTCAGGTTCTCAAACCACCTCTGTCTGCTGTTACAGAGGCCAGCAAAGCTCAACATGTTCCAAACATTTTGTCCTCTTCAGCCAGCAGCAAGATGAGAGCTTCCCCTGTTTCTCTTGATCAGCAAGCAGACATTAACTTGAAGAGATCTATGCAGATTTGTCAAGCTGAGTTGGAGAAAAGTTTGAACAAAACAGCCATTAGTGTTAATGCTAATTCTGTTCAGTCACCGAAGACTCCAACTCCTCCCCCTCTGCAAGTTACCTGTGCCTCAAAAATTGTATTTACTCAGCCACATACAGGACTTACTAGTGTAAGTAACGGACGTGTTGTCAACAGTCCTTCTCCTCAACATCAATTTATCCAGCCAGTGTCTCCAGCTAAGACCCCATCTCGCTCAGGAACACCAACTACTCTTGTAGTGAACAGGGGTAGAATTTCTCCAGCTATCCCCAAATTTGTTTCACTTCCTGGGAGCACAGCACAATCATTAGAAACTACTGGTAATAAGATCATTGTTGTGTCTAACGTGTTAAGTCCTGTTAAAGACAGTCAAAACACAGTTTACTTGCTCAGCACTGCTACCACCCAGGATTTGTCTGGAACAACTAGACTCTCTCCAGCAACTCACTTACCAACCAGCGGGTGTGTTTCTCCTGCTGATAATTCTAGCCTGACGCAGAGGAAAATTATCACACAGGATGCTCTCCGTGCATTTTTAAATGCACCTCCTCGAGCAGCTAGTGCACCTCCAAATAATCCAGACTCAAAAGTAGATACACCCACTACAGCAGCCATAGTAAGGTCTGCAAGTGTTGGTAATAATGGGATTCTTCCGCCTCAGTCACCTTCTTCCGTAACATGTTCGCCTTCTATACCATCGCCGCCAACACACCAAACATTCACAGTTTCTTTGGGTGATCTACCTCAGGGCATAACAATTCAGAACTTTACAAATCCTTCTGGGCACCCAGCTGGCAATATTTTCATTCCCAATAATCAAATCCGTGTGTTTTCTAGGACTTCCTCTCCAGGAGCAGCTTCTCCTGCTCCTCCGCCAGCTTCTCCATCCAATATATCCGCAAGTTTTTCTGTACACAAAGTGGACCTGTCTGCTGGCACACCTACTATTCCAAATCCCATACCTCCTCTTCGGTTTTCACCATCACCAATTGTAGCTCCAATGGGTAATGCTAGTCAGACACTTGCAGGGAAAAAACTTAGTACAGCACGAATAATACATGTATCTGGACCAGGGAAAATGTTACCAGTAGGAACTCAGCTGTCCAGCCCAGTCAAACTTGGAACTGTTACTATTCCTCCTGTAAAATCAAGTGTTGTTACTAATGTCCAGCAAGTGAGACCAGTTAGGTCACCTACAGTTCTCAATGTTCAAACCTGTCAAATGTGTCAGCATCATTCTGGACTACCAAATGACCAGAGCTCAGAAGGCAGTACTTGTGCATGCAATCATAAAGCTATGGTGGTATGTAAAAAGTGTGGCGCTTTTTGTCACAATGATTGTATAGGTCCATCTCGACTCTGTGTTACATGTTTAGTAACAACTTAGCACTCATTGTTATTTTCCTTGTTTAATAGCAACTTAGCATTCTTTTGTTATTTATTTGTTAATTTATTAAATCATTTAATGGAGGGTTATTAAAACAAAATAATTAGAAAATCAGTCAGGTCTAGAAAAGGGGGAAATATATTATTGCTTTTAATTTAGTTCCATTAAATGAATGTTTGTTTCTTTGTTTTGTTTTCAAGTTTTTATTCCTATTTTTGTGCACACTTAACTGGATTTCAGATTTGGTTGAGAGAGATTGGTTTCTACAAAGCACTTCAATGGAGTTTCACATTTTGTTACTAACTCTTTTTTTTTTTAATAGCTATCAGTGAATATTATTTTGAAAAACTCTTGAGTGGTTCTTTTCTTGACGCTAAAAATATTTCCCCATCTTTTTTTCTATTTTTTCTTACATTTTTAAGTGATAGTTTATTTTTAGAAATTCAGTTGTTACAAATGATAAAGACTCAGTTTACCAAATATGTTAACTTTGAAACCTGTAAAGCAATGTTAATTTGAAAAGCTCACTGAAAATTACTTTTTAATTCAGCATGTTATCTATTATATAATCTAATACAATGTTTCATATATTTCTAAAAAAAAAACAACAGAAAGGCCAGTTCAATTATCACAAGATAATTGGCTTATAATATGGATTAGGAATGAATAGACAAAAAATTGTAAAGGAAAACCTAATAACTAGAGTTCTTAAGGATATCTTTTATCCAATAAGTGAAACTGTTTGAACTTATAAGCTGAAACAAAAGCAGTTTAAATAACTGTTTTTTGTTTTTGTTCGAAACTTTGAAATGTTCACATTGGTAAGACTTTCTGATGTTGAAATTTTCTTTTTCTACAAATATTGCCAACAGTGAAAATAATCTACTGTCTGTTTTTAAGAGTTGACAAATAATTTAACCATTTAATTTTGTATTTGAAAAATCCCTGTCTACTCATTTTGCGCAACATGGCTGTGAGTGCATTTAATACAAGTAAAACTTTTTTTTTCTTTTCTACTATAGAATACCCAAAACATGTGTAATTGGAACCTGGTAATATTGTTGTGTCCATGGCAAGGATTTTGTTATAACCATTACATAAACATTTTTATAACTAAATATGTTTCTTAACCACAACAATATACACATATGAAAATATCTGTTTCATGTCAGGGGAGATTCTAGCTTATTTTCACAACATTGTAGAAAATTTTCAATTATAAGTACTACAGTCAGTTAGATTTTATGGGATACAGTTGGTTTAGCTATGGTTCATTTTCACCTCCATCTCAAATATTTTCAAAAGATAGTGACACTGATCTGTCATATTGTGAACTGTTCTTTGTGGAATTATCCTCAGGCCCTTTTCGATATTATTCTGACAAGGACAATCTTTACTACAGGCACCTTTCAACTTGTTTTTACTCAGTCACATAAAGGACTTCCTAGAAAGAGTTGCTAAGAGCCCAACTTAGACTAAGATCCTCCCACACCGTTCTGCACAATGGGCGGGCGCCATTCTGCACAATGGGCGGCAAGCTGTTTCCACTAAGATCTCTCACTGGCAATGTTTGAAGCCCAATTAGCAGGTTATTCTTGAACTTAGAATTATTTAATTACCAGGCCCGAGACCTACACAGAGGGAATAAATCTTTACAATTTAAATGTTTTCTTAACAGGTACCTAAAATCTTTGATGCCATACCTATGTGACATGCAGCATATTTATAGTTCCTTTGCTTTAGTTAATTTTTAGCTGGCCACATCTTTTAAGTAACTGTAATAGCTCAAATGCAGTATTTTTCTTCTAAGTAAATATGTTTATTAAAGCTATTTTTTTTAATCTTATTATTTCAGTTTTAAATAACTTTTAAATAAAATGCAAGAATTTTAAGAATTGTGTGTATGAATAAATATAATGCTTTAAAATCATTTCCACTGAAAGATAAGTTTTTCAAACATTTTGGTTTATCACTATTTTGTTTGCATATTTTTGGTTTAATAGGATCACCCACAGTTCTATGGACGATGTCTATTGTGGTTTTATTTACATCATGAAAGTAACTATTTAGCTTAAAACCAACTATATTCACACTTAGCTGGGTTTTCTTTTTCTGCACCAGAATACTTTTTTTGTGTGTGAAATGTATATTTTAATAGGACAGCAAATGTATAATGTAATCTTTATACCACCAAGACTTTAAGATTCTTAATTTATTCATCTATTCTTTTTTTTTTGGAGGGGGGGGGGGGGTCAAATCTGCCACTAATGTGCATCGGTAATCTGTGCCTTGAAATGATTCAGGACATAAGTGTGGGTAAATTTTTCATATTAAAATAATGCAGCTAGTTCTCCTGAGCAGGGTCTGAAATGGGAGTTGGGAGAGTGTCTCCTCCCCACCATGTGATAAGTCTGGGCATTAGTGAATTAAGCAAAGAATGCTTCTCTGAGCTTGATATGATATGCAATATTTGTTCATTGATCAATATGTTTCATCCTGTGAACAACACATTTTTAAACAGACTGTACATACCAGTTTGAAATGACTAGCATACATTAGTGCTTCTTTTTTATTTTGCTTTGGGAGATAATTGAAACTCTTGTGTTTGAATAGTTTTTGTTCTATGATTTCTTTTTTCCCTAGGCATTATCTTTGTTTGTTTGACCATTCATTGGAGTCTGGTATAAAATTGTATGTCTACACTATATTTGTATTTAATAACGCAAAGCCATTTGCTAGCCTTTAGGTGTTACTGGTAATGTCTAGCCTCAATGTGCTTACATAATGACATCTTCTTACTCTCCCCTTAGGATTAATGAAACCCTTAAGAGAATCGTTTAGAGTATAGATACACAACTTTGTAAAGTAAAGTAAATATGTCTACATGCAGCAATATTACAAGTGAAATTAGAATAATGGGCATTTTTAATTGATTTCATATGCAGGAAGAGGATTTTAATTTTTAAAGTTATATTTTTTTGACTGCTTATGCAAATTATGTTTATTATGTTATGGAACACTAAAAAAAATATTTTCCCCCCTCTTTTACAAAATTATTTAAATACGTCTTACGAATTCAACAGGATCTGTCTCTGATACCTATAATTTGCATGCAAGACATTTTAGCATCACTGAAAAAATAGAAGAAATTAAAAACTTTCATTAACTTTCTTTTTTTTTTCTTTTATTCATTGAGATGTACAGATTGTTACAATATACATTTCTGAGTTTTAAGTACCGTACTTGTCATTTTAGATTCATGCTTGGTGGAATTTTTTTCTCTAGTTGTTTTCATAGACATTTTAGTTTTAGAAAATCAAAATATTCCTTTTCAATGTTAAAAATGAGTTTTCTCAAGCACTGAGCTAGACCTTAAACAACAACAACTTTACTCTAGCTCCGCTGCTCGGTACTAACAAATACTTTGGTCTCTTTCTCATCTCTACATTTGTATCTTTACATTTATGTTAAAGTTAGCAAGAATTTTTAATTTCCTTGATTGTACATTTTATTTTTTCAACTGATTTTCTTTTCTTGCTAAACAGAAAAAAGAATATTTCATACATTTCAAAATTAATGACTTTCCTTCAATGAATAAAAACTATTAGTGCTGACTTTATGATTGTAAGCCTAGCTTTTTTTTTTTTATACAGTTGTACACTTCAAACACAGCTGTATAAATGTTACTGCTTAATACTAAAGTAATACTTCGTCTGATGCAATATTGACTATCAACAAAGGATGAAGTTTATATTTTTTAGTAACTCTTAAAGTTTTGTTTAAATTATATACTAACACATCTTTGTATGAAATGTAAAATCAGTGCAATGATTTTTCCCCCAATATATTTTTCTTCCTCATTGGTTGTTTTTCCTTCACCTAAGAATTTTTAATGCTTATGTAAATGTTACTTTAAATTTTTTTCATTTAGCCATACTTACTGTGTAAGCATTTTTTCTGACCAATTGTACATTTTGTAGATACTGACTTACTTTAAAGGTCACTGTCTAATGTTGTCTGTTTTCTTAAAGGTGCTGGTGTTGTTTGAATCATAGATATATATAAATATATCTTAGTAGTTGAACAATAATTTGGTCATTTTGTTAGAAGAGTAAATCATTTGTACACATCTATTTGTTTTGTTAAACTTTTTAGCTTCTTGGGCAACATAACAACTTGTGTGATGATGGCCCATGAATTAAAACAAAATGTGAAAGAAATGTTTTCTTGCAACAGTCACATTTTTGGTTTTAAGTGATGGAAAGAAATCTAAAAATAAAACATGAACTCAAACAACTCTGAACTATTAGTTTTGTTGGACCTCGGCTTTAGGTTTTGAAAGAAAAAAATGAAAGTGTCCAATAGTCCTTGTTGCATTAACCAATTCAAATACATTTTATAGAATCAGAAAGCTTTTTTTTTTTTTTTTTTTTTTTCCCTCTTTCATAGAAATGAAATAAAATGATATTAATCACATAAAGTACTGAATGAAATTTCCCCTTCATTCATGCCAGAGAATAAATAGGCCCACATAGTTTACTTGGTGTTGAGTTCATCCACATGATAAGTGGCAAAATTTGCCTAGAATGGCCAACTTTGTCACATTATCTCCTGCATGTAATTGTTTCAATCTATGACTCTGTGCCAGGACATCTTTCTTCTTGTATAAGGTTCCCTAAGTCCTTTCACTTTCTGTTAGGGTGCATTCACATTCTGTCATATCTCCAGGGCCGGTCCTAACAATTGTGGGGCCCTATGCCGAACTGATTGCGTGGGGCCTAGTGTGGGTGGGAATAAGGGTAATAGGTGAAAATTACCCACCTAGTGTGGGTGGGAATAAGGGTAATAGGTGAAAATTAAGATTTTGAATCAGAAAAAAAATTTGACTTTCAATTTTATTCATTCTTTACTAAGTACATAATTGCGATCGAATTAACTTAAACTTTACGAACCTTGCAACCTACGGTATATTGATATGCCAGTACTATAAAAGTAAATAAAGTATTGGAACTTCTGATTAAGGTGAAAATTTGCCCGATTGTTACATTTTATTACATGAAAGCTGACAATAAATTTTTTTCTTTTATCGTGCGTGGATTGGCGTTTTCCGAAATGAATGACACCCACAAATGACAATTTTGTCTATTTTTCAGATTTTAATAAATTCGGGATATTTCCAGGAATTTTTTGTATATATTTTTCAATTTAATAATTACACCTAGAATTAGCACGGGGCCTATGAAAGCGCAGGGCCCACTGCGACCACATAGGTTTCAGTGGCCTAAGACCGGCCCTGCATATCTCCATTCTGACCAAACCTTTGCAATTTCCTCCAGCATTTGTTTATTTAGCTGTTCAAATGAGATCTTGTTTATTGACACTAAGCTTAACAAATTTCTTTCAGAATTATTTCATCTGACAAGTGGCTGACATGTCTAAGCCAATGCTGTTATAAATTGATTAATTTGGCAATTAGTTGTGAGTAGACATTTTCAATACTGTGTTTGTTATTTGCCTGAAAATATTTCATTATCATTTTTTTTACATCCCTAGTAATTTAGTTTGTTCATCATGTCTTAACCATTAGAGTTGTGGTTGTTTTTGTATGTGATTCACTAAATGTAATGTTTCTTTTTCGGGCTATACTTGTGTGGATAAGAAATTCTATGTTTCTACCCATCACTCAATAAAATGTGACATTGTTATTACTATTGTAGTTTACTTGTGTAAATATATTCATTTTTATTGGATCTATCAATTCAAAGTTCACAAGATTAATGCTGATTGTTTCTATGTATGCAGTTTTGTACATAAACCAAAGTTTTGGTGTCATATAGACATGTATGCAAATGGAATAATATAACCTCCTTACCCCTGCCCCAAACATGTTTTGTTCTTCTTCAGATCATTCAATAAATATGTTCTTTGCAATACAACTCATTTGGTTTGGTTTTTTTGTGTTTGGATAGGTTTTTTTGTTATCATTTAATTAATAAAACACTTTTCTTCCAAAATATTTGTGTGACGAACTATCATATTGTGGGAAGACTAGGGGAAAACATTGCAAAGCAGGCTCTGGAATGGAACCCACAGGGTGAAGAGAAAGGCTGAAAGCCCAAAGCAACAAGAAGCTAAGATGGGCATAAACCAAACAGAGAGGAATAGCACAGAATACAGTCTGATGGTGAAGTACTGTTATACAATCCCTGAGCTTCACTGGGACTAAATTAAACTATCAAAAAATTCGAGAATAAAGAAACTGGACTATGAAAACATGTATCATAAGTATCCCATGCAATGAAAAAAAAAAAGAATTACTTTTATTGTATTATTATATAATTAGTTGTTTGTTTTTTTTTAATCCTGTCTTCAGATTGAACAATATAATCCCCCTACCTCAACAAGTTAAACTGCCCCATGACATGGTCTGCAAGTTTGTTGCTGTTGTTTCAGTAAGACTTAAGAAAAAGCACAGCAGATTGTATGTAAGCTTTTCTTGGTGCCAGACCTCTGTGTACTTCTTGTTAGTTTCACATTGTGAGGCTGAAAGCAATTTAAAATCTTTGCCCATACCATACTTGTTACAACTATAAAGGCATTTAATAGTCACAAGTCAATAATATAATACTTACATAAAATGTAAACAAAGTTAACTAACGGAGAGTCTGTAAAGACAGTCACATTTTCTTACAGAAGTATTTTTCTTGATTTTGCACTCGGGTTTTAGATACTTCAAGTCCGTGCTACAAAGAATTCTGCTATTGTACTTTTTGGATCTGTTCCATTCTCAAATCATTGATTGTGCAATCTTTTAAGTGTGCGATTCCTCTGGTGGGTCTTAATAAGCATTTCTAATTTTGCCAAACGGTTGGATTTATCAATTCCTAAAATTCCAAAATGGGATGGGATGGAATCCATCGCATCGTTCCTTTAGGCGCTCCTCGTATGTCATTGCCTTTACCATTTGGATTACCCACGTCATGGAGCCATCGAAGGGTTTGTGATCATGTATTGGGACCCCTCTACTCAAGAAAACATTAAGAAACTGGAACAGACACAAAATAGAGCAGTGAGATTCATAGCAAACGAATATTCGCATTTGACTAGAGTAACACCTTTAGTAAAATCACTAAATTTAGAAAGCCTTCAGGACAGAAGACTCAAAAGTAAAGTAGCCATTATACATAAAACACTGAACCATAATCTTCAAATACAAAAACAAAATGTAATAAAATACTCTGAAAGACACAAAGATATAGGCACATTCCTCGTCCCATATGCTAGGGCAAATTTGTACAAATACTCCTTCTTCCCTAGTGCTATTAGAGTATGGAATGGGTTGCCTCAGCTAGCCAGGAAAACCAGTGACTTGGCAGAATTTAAGTCATTGGTTAATATGCATGACTAAATGCATAACGCGTAGGACGTAATCATCTTCTTGTTTTGAAGTGATTTGTGATTTTGGGCACATCGGCACAATTTAGGCCATGTCGTGCCTGCAGTCCCTCAAGGGCCACTCTCCCTCCACACAACAAGGGCCAAATTCCATACAGTCAAATCATTAAAATGAATGTCTATTCACAGTTAAAATAGTAGAGGTAGTAAAATTTTAATAATTTGGTAAAAATTTAATGTAAATAGTACATGTTTACAAATTCATAAATCAGATCTTCGTAGACAACCCCACTTCGCGGATATAGCCCAGTACCTAGGATGGCTGCCTGGTCGTGCGGTTTGCACGCTGGACTGTCGTTCGGATTTATCGATGGTCCCGGGTTCAAACCCTGCCCGCTCCCATCCCCCGTCGTCCTGCGGGAGGTTTGGACTAGGAAGTAAACTATCTTCAACTCTGAAGGAACATCCGAAACATGTAAAACATTTTACAAACATTTTACCTTCCCAGGGTCGACATTATTGAATAGTGTTTTTAAATTAGTGGCTCTAAAATATTTTTCCCTGACATCCTGGTATCTGGGGCAGTCGATGAGAATATGTTCCACGGTGAGGCGAGAGTCACAATACTAACGTCTGTATTATATAAGATAAGATGTAAACATTGAAAGTGAGTCTGTGAAGAGGAGGAAATTTGGTTGGCATTGGTCATCGACGCTGACACCTTTTCGATGTTATCGCAGCGCCTTAAGCCTATATTTTGTTTGTTAACAGCGCCCTATTATTATGCTAGAAACGAACTAGTATTCATTCTCTGGCGCTGTTTCGATAAAAAGAAACAAAATTCATCGTAGGCCTATTATAAGTAGTATCATCATTATTATTTTAAAGCGTTCCTGACTCCTTCCATTTTTGCAACGTAGTTGCTTCCGTCTGCACATGCTTTCATTAACTAATTCGTCACTTTCAGTTGCAACGCGGAACCTGAACAATGCATCCTAACCCGACGACGTTGTATTGCCTTGTTGGACTTCTGTCGTATACTCTTCCATATAAGACGATGTTAGATCCTTCGGGGTATTGGGCTATGTCGGCTTTGGTTACAAGAACTACATCTGCAGTTTTCTTTCTCCCACTTCACATTCTCGGATCAAGTTGAAACTTGACAACACATAAATCAATTTTTAAAAAATATAATTAGTTAATCTCTGTGGCATTTTACGTCTCGAGAGACGATCTTTTCCCTTTGCAACTTCTTGTGTGACTAAAGAGGCCAATCCTTGATACTGTTATGACATGATTAGGAATTAGTTATGTGTTTCGGGAATAGGGTAAAGTTTTACTTAACGACAAGTGACGTGACAGATCTTTAAAAAACAAGAACGCTCTAAGTGACGCTACAAAGAAGACGCTTCATGTAGAGCAGTACAATAGATATACGGATTTACGGACATAGCTGACATCGGACGATCCCTTCTTGATTATTAAATATATTTGTAGAACATCATCAGCGTCGACTACATATTTTGATTGTTTCGGCCTTTCGCCGGTGTTATTGAAGTAGTTCGAGTTCAGTGTTACTTTCAGTCAGAAGTAGATCTACACTAATTATATTTCAAAGAATCAACACCGCGCGGAAGCCTTAACAATACACAGCTACGATCGCAGGTTGGGCATATATAATCACCAGGCGCCGTTGCATTTTCACCCTTCTTTCTGCTTCTGTTGTGTATGACATCTGCAATCTGTGACCCTTCCTTTATAATAAGTAGTTAATAATTTATTCCTAATTAATTAATTTGGTTTTATGTAGAAAAATCAGAGAAAATGCACTAAGCTAAGAGGAGATAAACCTTGTTTAGAATCAACCAATCGCACAACTTAAGACTTTATTAGGCCTATTGTTAATCTATATTTATTTAAAAAAGGCCTATAAGTTGTTTTTTTAATATATTTTATTTTTTTAGTTAAGAGAAAATATAAATATAATTGTTTAATTCTTGACTAGATGTTGATCTTCTTTTTTTTTTTTTTTTTTTAAGATCTATTTCGACTTGTGTTAGTTTTACAGTGTTAGATCTTGACAATGTTGAATGTTTTTCATAGGTCATGGATATAGATTGTAATTAACTTTCGGTTTTCATTCATCTGCCAGGCTGGCTATTTATCTAGATCTAGAACTCGACTAAGATCTAGATCTAGACTCTATAAATATAGATATAGACTAGATTTAGAGATCAGGTTAGATCATGGGACTATAGTATAGTTCCATGGTTAGATTCATAATATGATAGATAGGTAGATATCTTATCTAAATAAATCTGGACTATAAATAATGTTTTGTTAAAGAATATGACTGTATCTTAAGATAAGACGATAAGATTTATAATATAATAATATAGATATCCCCTGTCCTGCACTGCCGGCAGACATCTGTCTAAAAAGATCTTATAAAATAAAATAAATGGGTTTTTGGCTGAATCAGAATGGTAAAGAAAGCGCCATGGTGCTGTGGGCCGCATATATATAATTTCTATTTACAACTTAGAAAAATGCGCTAGCTGTCTATTAATTGACTTGTTTACTGTATTAGACATTCAAATCTTTTTTTTTTACATTACAATTGAGGAATCAGAACAAGATATAGCGATTTTTTAAACTAATTTAACAAATATTTTAACAAATTTTATTACTGTCTTTTTACATTACATTCATTCTTCACAACAATCCAGTAAGACTTAATGTGAAGTATTTAACTGCATAATGTTCCGGAACTCTGGAACTAGCTTACTAGTTCTTATCCTTGTGACTGATGTTAAATTACAGCCAGTCAGCATCGACCTGTTCTTCCGGTCGTTTATGTTCAAACAAAAGAAAATATTCTTGTTCACAGATGTATGTGTACCCAAAAAATGTCAAAGTTTAGCATCAAGCTTTTTTAAGTGTGGAAATACAGCTTCTGGCACCCTTAAAACTCCAGCGGAAGAACTTCTCTTTCAGGTCGTAATTTGTAGGAAGCTGATTCAGCTTCTGTACTAAATGGTGAAGTCTTGTTCTTTTCAACCATTTTTCTAGAAATAGTTTCACCTTTCAGCAAAGGAAAATGATAAAACCTGTTTTCACTTGCTTGCCTGGAGAAATGGAAAAGCTTGAAAATATGCTCATAAATTTCATGATGTGCAAGTAGCCCATTGCATTTCTTCATTAGAAACATTAGTAAGAAAGCCACTGTCAATGTCCCTTAAGGAAAAAAAAATCTTCCTTGAGACCCATATTCTTTTCAGTCCTTTGCCCATGTGGTACTTCTCGGAACTGTCTGTGGCTCTGATAAGTTTGATTGCTAAGATGATTAGGTCAATATGTCTGATATTCAAGGCAACCTCTATGTGTAGAATTTAACGTTGGGATATTGTTCTTTATTAAAAAAAACAAACTTTTTCTCATTCAAATCATGGGCTCCATCAGTTGTTACACTTGATATCTTGTTCCAAGCCAACCCAACACTTTCAACACAGTTCTTCATAGAATTTATTAAATACTGGAACATGAAGAGGCAATGTTTATTTAGCTTCTTTATCATAATTGATAAGAAGATATTTAAATATCATAATTGATAAGAAGATATTTAAAATTATTTATTTTTAATATATTGGCATTTTTATGTTTAATCTGTGGGCTCACCTGAATTCTGTAGTTTTCTGCGGGCGCATGTGGCCTGCGGTCTGTAATTTGCTCACCCCTGATCTAAATGAATCAAGTTATTTTGATTCTACACAATCTTCTACTACTAAAAGTAACATCAGGACTACCACTGTACGTTAATGTTTAACTAAATATTTATTTTTGCAGCAGTTTCAGTTTTATTGTGACATTCCAAAAAGTTTAAATAAATTGTGCCTCTTATACATTGATTTGATTGACTCATTTTGATGTATATGTATACCTTGTAATCAAAGTGGCATTCTTTTTTTGTTTAAATTGTAACTGGTCTGTGCTAAATTACTGAATTCATAGTAAGAGATAACTATTAATGTATTTGAAAGTTAATGGTAAAGAGAAGTAACTGCAACAGGTCATTGTGCTGGCCTCAATACACCTTGAAATGTACAGTAATTACTTCAATCAACAAGAAGAATTTTAATCAGCGATGAAATTACCAAAAAAAGATATGACAGGAAATGCTATTAAGATCTAGTCAGTAATTACCCTCTATAAACTCTTTAGTCAACTAATCTAATTGACTTCAATATTCAATCATTATCAAAAAGAAACCATTCCAAAGACAAAGTGAATGATAGACAAAAACCAGGAGAAGCTTTTTGATGTAGAGGAAAATGTTAAAAAATAGTCTTCAGTCTTCAAACCCTAGACCCATGTTTGGCAGCCAAGCACTTTACCGCTTAGCCACCACACCTCCAAGTGAATTATATGGAAGCTTTTAACTGTTTGCTCATCTTTCATTCTACAACTAAAGCAAGGTAATTATGTATTGTTAGGGACAGGGGTGGTCTCAATGCTGTCTGGAATGATTCAAGAGAATATAAGTGTTATGTTAGCGTGGCGGGGCCCAAAATCATGTCTAGCCTGGGCTAACAAGAAGTTAGTTGCCAAATGGTAATGCTACTTGGTGGGTTGTATATGTGCACTTCAGTCTGTGACCAAGGGACTTGAGTCATCTAAGCAACCAGACAACTAAACTAAACTAATCTAGCGAACTAAAAGAAATCTAGAAACATAAAGAAGAAATACAGAAATGAGACTTTAATTTAAATGACTAAGGCAGCAGTTACAATCTAGTACATAAACATTAGAAGTGGCCATCATGACAGCACTGGGCAGGGCTTGGCAATATTTTTAAAACAAACTGCCAGTTATTTTGACAGTTGTTCAAATATAAAGTAGATTTACACATAGTAAAATTTAAAAAAAATTAAAATAATTCTGAAACTTAAAGACAGTCCCAGGTACAGAATAATTAAAACTGACACAGAGACCAGTGGTCAACAATACAGGAAACAGCATAGGCTCTATTTTAGGTACTCCACCCTAACCCATATAATAATAGGCAGAAATACAAGTAAACAGCTTAGCACTAGCCTACAAAAGTAAAAATAAAAATATATAAAAATAGCTTTGGGAGCGCCAGTTCACAATTATAAAAAATTACCTGTTAATAAAGTCTAGGTCTAATGTTTATTTTGTTGGTTTTACATGTGTTCCATCAGAAATAGAGATTACAACCTATCCAACAGGAAAGTGAGTGTTAACACCAGAGACTATGGAGATGACAAAGTGGATACCCCCATGATAGACAAGACAAAGTGAAGTAGTATTTGAAAGTTTTAAATAGACTAAGGGGATAAACTCATTGCTTGACTGACAATACCAAGTAGTAAATATTAATATACTTTTTATTTATAGCACAATATGTAGGTCCTAGGTGGGGCTGCGCAGCAACCGGAAATACTGCATTCCTCACTAATCTTCGGACTTGAAGATAAGCCTTATTATTATTGTTATTTATGGTAAATTTCTCCTCTAAGATATCGGACAAAAACTCAAAACTGCATTCATGGTAACAAAGCAAAACATTCATATTAATAACAGCATAGAAAATGTTAACAGTTTTATTTTAAATAAAATATAACATATTATAATAGAGCTAAATAAGTCACTATTTACACCGTAAAAGCATAGAACAAATTGTGCAGGGATATGACACTAAACATTATATGATAGCACACAAAAGCAGGGGAGATAAAAAATTGAATTAAAAGCATAATGTAACAAGGCTTTGGTGTTGTGACTGTATAGAATATTGAATAGTTGTTACAGCATTTTCCAGTGGAAGTAATGTTCTGCATTAGAATTCATGAATAAATATACATATATAAGTTTGCTTAATACTGGTACAATAATAATAACGATAATATACCACAGCACCTTCCTCCTTCAAAAAACAAAAACATTTAACTGAAACAACAAGAAGATTGAGGGAAAAAAGGAATATTTAAAAAAAAATGACTGGACTGATTATTCAAGATATACCTAAGTATAGACCAAGTTTTACAAGTCAATTATGGTGATTCCACCTAAATAGTTCTTACAAATTACATCACTTGAGTACTTGTACCTGTATTAGAAATGATTGTTCTATTCATTGTATCTGTTAGGTTTTCTGACTTTGCGACCACTTCTGGTAATGTAACCATGTTGTGAGGTTGGGTTCAGGATGTATAACTGTGGGGGTAGGAGAAGTATGTGTTGCCACTCTAGTAGTTGAGCATGGGTACTCAACCTGAGGTTAGGAGCATTCTTCATTGTTTCCTACTGAGTCCCATATTGCAGCTTGGTCACTAAAATTGTCTTGAGAAGGTCTGGTTTTGAAGTAGCAGTAAGAATGTAAAAACATCAACGCCAATTAGCAATCAAAAGATAATGGCAGTTTCCCTTAGAGCACAAGGAAGTCTCTAAATGATGGTAGAAAAGGAAAATCTCAAATATATCCTGTGTGTCTGTGTCTTTGCCTCTAGGAATTGTTTTACTTCTCAATATGTTCCCTGTCAGTACAAGAGAACAAAATTTGATAAAAATATTTTTATAGTCAGTGAAACACAAAACTTGGCAAAGCTTTACTTAGGGGTTTAGTATAAAGAAAATATAAAGAGATAAACATAGCGTTGCTTACCATTTTATTCCATACATCTCTTGACCAATTTTTTGGTTTACATTTCATCTTCATGTTGGTCTGCATCTTCATGTTGGTCTACATCTTCATGTTGGTCTACATCTTCATGTTGGTCTACATCTTCATGTCTACCTTTTCATCATGTTGGTTTAAAAAAGAATAAAAAAAATTAATAAGAAAAACTTTTGCCTTGAAAAGGAAAAAAAAAAAAAATTCTTCTGTTGCTTTTCTTTTCATGTTAAACAAAACTATTATGATGATGCAGCTTTATGTTTTAACTTAGTATTTTATGAATAAACTTTTAAGAAAAAAAAAATACACCCAAGACATCTAATACAAAGAATAACCACCCAAATAAAGTTTTAAAAATGTTATGGTTAATTAAGTCATTAAAGTCTAAGGAACTTATTAGAGATTTTCAATTATGCCAGAAAACAATAAATAACTAGCTATTTAGTGTATCTGATGTACAGAATACAGGAAGCTTTAATATTTAGAGTGAAAATTCTGCTATTAAGTTTGTGCATTTCTAGCAAAATAAAATTTGCTTGCAGTACAAACTCATTGGTTTTGTTGAGTTGGCAACAGCAATATTTCCTTCCAAATCTCAAAGTTTATTCTTTTTATATATATATATTTTTATTTCACTTTATATTGTTTCAGCAAATCTCTATACTGTTTGCTCTTCTTTTTCTATCCTTATCTATATAATTTCTTTTAGAATGTACTTAAAAATAAAAAAAGTAAGCTAAGAGCAGATTACTAAGTTTAAAATTTCCACCATATAAGATCCGAACAAATGAAAATTTAGTTTATGATTATCCGCAGGATTACCACTATAGCAACGACAATATAGATACAAACAGGAACAACATTCACACACAAAACATACAAAGACAGTCATACACAACCTTTGGTTAATAAACTAAACCTCTTTGTGATGTGACTAATGACCATGAAACACTGACAGAAAGTGGAGTAAAAGAGTTATAAAATCTTTCTCTTCTAGCCTTAATGAAGAAGAGGCAACCACTTTGTCCAGATCTGATGTAACTGGTTTAGTGGCTGCAGATTGTCTTCAAGAATGCATAAATGAGATCAGATAATGTTTCAACATTACTTACATGTACACTGCACTTGCTTGAGAATCTACTTCCTTGACCAAACTTCCAGCAGAATAAATGACATCAGGCAAGATATGAGCATCAAGATGACCACACATCAGTCCAGCGCACATACCACATGACCAGGCAGCCATCCTTTCTTACGAAAAGACAAAGTCTTAGCATAGTGACCTCTCTTGCATGAATTTGTTCTTGTAACTTATTGCACAAAATAATTGAGAACTGAAATGAACTCAGGAAAAAATTATGAAAATTTAGAAGAAAAAAAAAAAGCAATGTGGAGGAAAGATTACAATTATAATACACATTTTGTTTATCTTTTATTTCATGTCAATTCTCTATAATTATATGGAATTTGAAGAATTGAGTATGAATTAGATAATAATTTGCTTCTCCCATTTCAAGTTAGTTGATAGTAACACCAGGTTAGAAGTTAGTAGCAACAAAATGATGTAGAAATAGACATGGCTTTATTTAATTTTGTCTTCTTGATGTTGACGGTCGTTGACTTGTAGCACCAAACTGCTGGTAGATAACTAAACTGCTGTAGGCGTAGTGTATCTTAACTAATGAAACCTCAAATAAATTGAATAACTTCCTTGTGAACAAAACTAAATATAAAATTTATAGCATAGACAAAATAACTTGTGATCAAATGAAATACCGTTACTGTAGTAGACTTCAGTAATAAAATTTCGTAATGAAATCTCACTAACATAACACAACCTTTCGCTTTCACGTTCTGGAGTCTTCTGTCTTAACTAAGAAAAATGACGTCAATGCCACATATTTTGCATCATACACAACCAATCGCTAACCTCTCCCCACTGTCACCATAGAAATACACACACACTCCATAACACTTCTGCTGGTCCAACATTTTTTCACTGAATCAAGCCCCAAGAGACCAATCTTTAGTATTCTTCTTGTCCATATGTAAGACTTCGCAATCACCTAATCTTTACTAGTTACACTTAGCAGACACTTTATCAGATGTTGGAAATAGGACTAGTGCAAATATTTTGATTAATCAACATTAAAAAACTCTTTAAGTAGATTCCTATTTCTCTACCTTGATAAAAAAACAATTGATACCTTTGAACCTCAGGAAGAAAAAATATGAAATATAAAGTTGTATAAAAAAAAGTCCAAGTTAACAAAACTTTATATATAGATTGAAATTGCAGATATTGACAAGAACAAAAAAAAATGGAATCTAATTTTGTAGCTTGATATCTAAACAAAACTAACCTTCAGTAAAAAGAAGTGTGATTAAACATTAAGTATATACATGTTGTTAATAAAAACTGAAAAAAAACAACAACGTAGTTCTGGGAGCAATAAACACATTTTTAAAAATACTACGGATTATATATGGATAACGGTAATTAAAACTAAAAAATAAATAAATAGAGATAGAGTTACAACATTTGATGTATCCTGAAAGTGATATGAAGCCTAATAGTTGCAGCCCCAAAAATTGATAGGACACCTGAGGTGCTCACACAGGTGACTGGACATGATGTGCCCCTACAGTTGGTAGGAGAGAACATGTGCCTTACTAAATGATAGAACACCCAAGGTGCCCCAACAGTTAATAGGACATTTGAGGAACCTAAACAGTTATTAGGACACTTGTGGTGCTCCAACAGCTGATAGGACACATTAGGTGAACAACAGTTTGTATGATGGATAAGGTGCACTAACCATTGATAGGACAATTGGGATGCCCCAACAATTGATATAACACTTGGAATGCCCCAACAATAAAACCATTTAGATGCCCAACAGTTTTAAGGATGAATGAGATGCCCCAACAATTGATAGGATAAATTAGGTGCCCCAACAGTTACTTAAATTTGAAAAAGATTTGACTTGAATTACATGGCAAGAATACTGTTGAAGTGAACAGTATAAGAAATATATGAAGAATAGAGGCATACTCAAAACTATGAAAATAATGTAACTGCAAAATCAAACACATGTTACACAAGCTTGTGTACTTAAAAAGGACTGATGTAAACAATCCCCAAGTAGATCATGGTTATATGTGATATGGTTATCTGACTATGGACTGTGTTTTTCAACACGGTTGGGTCAAGCCAGGCTGACACAGTAGAGTTAAGGCGAGAAATGTACAATTTGTGTAAAGCTGTAATATTCAGACATCGACTGCTGCAAATTGTTAAGTTTTTAATTGTTTATTTATTTATTTTTGATTACACTCATGAAAGTGTCTTGAAGCCCAAGTTATCAAGTCTTTGATTTAGCCATATTATTCTGTAACAATAAAAACTGTAATTGTACATTTTCAGACAGGATAATAGTAAATTTGTGTCAATATATATTATATCTCTTATAAAGTAAAGTCAGAAATTTTGTGCAGTACAAGTTTATTTATTACATTGAAGTTGGACAGTGCTTGTAAATTTTGACACGGGCAGACAATATTTTTATGCCAATGTATGTTATATATCTCATCAAGTAATATTCAGTAATTTTGTGCAGTATAAGTATATATATTGCATTGAAGTTGAACTGTAATTGTCAATTTTGACACAGGCGACAATAAATTTGTGTATATTATATATCTACTAAATAGTTATTTTGTGCAGTACAAGTATATATATTGTATTGAAGTTGGACAGTAATTGTAAATTTTGACACACGCAATAATTTTGTGCTAATGTATATTATATATCTCAAGTAACAGTCAGTTATTTTGTGCAGTAAAAGTATTTATATATACATTCTATTGAAGTTGGACAGTGAAAAGGGAAAAGATTAAGAAGCAACTCTTCAAAGTGATGAGCTATATCAGTGTTAGTATTGAATGACATTACAGGAAGATAATCAGTATTGAAATATATTACTGATAATTTTGATTTTTAATTTTTATGTTCTTTATATAGACAGCTGGTGACAGCATTGTTCTTGTCAAAATTTGGTATCACTGATATTGTGTCCTTGTTAAATTTTGTCTTTTTTCAATGTGTAATATATATACGATCAGAAATTAAGGTTATAGAGGTCGCAGATTTAACACTAGTAGATTTTTGTGTTTAGACTATTGTTTTGTTTAATGTTTACATTGTATTAATATTGTGCACAATTTCTTGGGGTCTTAAAGTCATTGTTATCTATATTTGTAAGTATATGTAGTATTTCTTGAAAAGTTTCTGTCTTTTTCCTGCTGTGCTTGTTTGTTTTTATATACATACCAAATCTTGCTTTTGGAAAAGGATGTGCTTTAGGGTAAGAGAGTGAGGTCAATGTGATGCTCGATTCCTCCTCAATTTAATCAAAGTTTTCAGCACAAGGACACATCATCATCATATCATCATTTATATAATTCCAGCATTTAAGTATAAATTTTGTTACATTTTTTTAAACTTATAATATTTTATTAATTTTGTTTTCTCCTTGTAAGAACAATTATATGAAAAAATAATATATTGTAAAAACATAATAATTGATTATGACATTGATTATTAGATTGTTGACAATTGAGTGTGTTATGTTAACCACAATGTGCTGGCTTGATAATTTTATCAGTGATTGTAAACTATAAAATATATTAGATATCATAATTATCTATAAAAGAGTAAAGAAAGCATTGGTACAATTGATAAGTATAATAGATACATGGCTGGATATATTGAACTAAAAGTTGCTGACTTGTTTGGTCTTAAAGATGAAGTAAAGAAAGATGTTTTGAAATAAATGGAAAGGAAAAAAAGCTGAAAAGAAATAGTTGGCGAGAGCAAAATGAGAAGAGTGAAATGGCTAAGGAGTCCAGTCTTCGCTTTTAAAATTCCTCCATTAATCATTCCTATAAACACGAAGATGGCTAAAGAGTCCGGTCTTCGCTTTTGAAAAGTCCTAAGCCAAACATAGTAAAGTCATCAATTAAATGTGTTTTCTCCACAACTATTTAGTTGGTCTGCAAGGGCAAATGTTGATTAAGTGTGCGTTGCATCACGAGCGGCGATATTTCCTTTGATGGACAGGTTCATATGTTCCTTGAGTGTGACTTAATTATTGTTACAAACCTTCCATCGGAATATAAATGAAGACGTCTAACACAGATATACATCCGTATGAATTTCTTTTTAAGCACTCAAAGAATGACTTCACTGGGAATTGCAAATACATTTTGATCACCACATTAAGTGCAGAGATGAAAAACCTGCGAATCATCTTACATTTGTACACAAATGTTTGTATATATCCTCATTACAATTAAATAAAGATGTTTCAAAACATCACTGGTTACATCGCTTCACAATGTCTCATTGGATGAGAGATGTGCGTGATACAAACGACAATCCCAACTGTTCCTGCACAATCCTCATATATCTGATGACTTATATTTTCATCCTTTTTTTTTTAACTCTTGTTTTGCAAACGTGCATCAGTTGAATAGTTGGAGCCCAATAAAAAGTTTCAGGCTTGCTTTTTTCACTGACTCCTGTTTTGAGCTTGTTGACCTAAAGCTTCATCGTGATAAACTGACTGCAACGAATTTTTACGATGGCGTCGTGTTAGATCTCTGTAAAGTGGTCTACAAGCATCCGGTTTGAGGGCTGAATCAGCCTCACAAACTTCGCACTCAACTAATGTTGAGTGGGTTGAATCAGCGTCAAAGCTTGCACTCAACTAATTATGTCCCAACTATTATTCAACTGAACTAGCCGGTTATTTTTCAAACTCATTCTTCTATGATTTTTTTTGAATGCCTCTTAACATTCCAAGTTATGATGATGCTTTGTCCAAGGCATTGTAGCACGTGAAAAAAAGCAAAACAAGAAAAAGGATGTGCACTGTTGGGTTGTCTACAAATGCACAGACATAACCAACAATTTCGTCTTGGATCAACAATTCAATTGATGACTATATTACTACATCTAGTCCTCAGCTAAAAATCCTCAATTTTTCAAAAATTAATACAATATCCTTTCCTATAAGTACAAAGATGGCCACCGAGACCGATCTTCTTTGAAAATGTCCTCAACTACATCCTTTTAACATGAAGATGGCTAAAGAGCCCAGTCTTCACTTTTAAAATTCCTACATTAATCATTCCTATGAACACGAAGATGGCTAAGGAGTCCAGTCTTCGCTTTTAAAATTCCTCCATTAATCATTCCTATAAACACGAAGATGGCTAAGGAGTCCAGTCTTCGCTTTTAAAATTCCTCCATTAATCATTCCTATAAACACGAAGATGGCTAAAGAGTCCGGTCTTCGCTTTTGAAAAGTCCTAAGCCTAACATAGTAAAGTCATCAATTAAATGTGTTTTCTCCGTAACTATTTAGTTGGTCTGCAAGGGCAAATGTTGATTAAGTGTGCGTTGTATCACGAGCGGCGATATTTCCTTTGATGGACAGGTTCATATGTTCCTTGAGTGTGACTTAATTATTGTTACAAACCTTCCATCGGAATATAAATGAAGACGTCTAACACAGTTATACATCCGTATGAATTTCTTTTTTAAGCACTCAAAGAATGATTTCACTGGGAATCGCAAATACATTTTGATCACCACATTAAGTGCAGAGATGAAAAACCTGCGAATTATCACACATTTGTACACAAATGTTTGTAGATATCCTAATTACAATTAAATAAAGATGTTTCAAAACATCACTGGTTACATCGCTTCACAATGTTTCATTGGATGAGAGATGTGCGTGATACAAACAACAATCCATACTGTTCATGCACAATCCTCATATATCTGATGACTTATATTTTCATCCTTTTTTTTTTAAATCTTGTTTTGCAAACGTGCATCAGTTGAATAGTTGGAGCCCAATAAAAAGTTTCAGGCTTGCTTTTTTCACTGACTCCTGTTTTGAGCTTGTTGACCTACAGCTTCATCGTGATAAACTGACTGCAACGAATTTTTACGATGGCGTCGTGTTAGATCTCTGGAAGGTGGTCTACAAGCATCCGGTTTGAGGGCTGAATCAGCCTCACAAACTTCGCACTCAACTAATGTTGAGTGGGTTGAATCAGCGTCAAAGCTTGCACTCAACTAATTATGTCCCAACTATTATTCAACTGAACTAGCCGGTTATTTTTCAAACTCATTCTTCTATGATTTTTTTTGAATGCCTCTTAACATTCCAAGTTATGATGATGCTTTGTCCAAGGCATTGTAGCACGTGAAAAAAAGCAAAACAAGAAAAAGGATGTGCACTGTTGGGTTGTCTACAAATGCACAGACATAACCAACAATTTCGTCTTGGATCAACAATTCAATTGATGACTATATTACTACATCTAGTCCTCAGCTAAAAATCCTCAATTTTTCAAAAATTAATACAATATCCTTTCCTATAAGTACAAAGATGGCCACCGAGACCGATCTTCTTTGAAAATGTCCTCAACTACATCCTTTTAACATGAAGATGGCTAAAGAGCCCAGTCTTCACTTTTAAAATTCCTACATTAATCATTCCTATGAACACGAAGATGGCTAAGGAGTCCAGTCTTCGCTTTTAAAATTCCTCCATTAATCATTCCTATAAACACGAAGATGGCTAAGGAGTCCAGTCTTCGCTTTTAAAATTCCTTCATTAATCATTTCTATAAACACGAAGATGGCTAGGGAGTCCAGTCTTCGCTTTTAAAATTCCTCCATTAATCATTCCTATAAACACGAAGATGGCTAAGGAGTCCAGTCTTCGCTTTTAAAATTCCTCCATTAATCATTTATATAAACACGAAGATGGCTAAGGAGTCCAGTCTTCGCTTTAAAAATTCCTCCATTAATCATTCCTATAAACACGAAGATGGCTAAAGAGTCCGGTCTTCGCTTTTGAAAAGTCCTAAGCCAAACATTGTAAAGTCATCAATTAAATGTGTTTTCTCCGCAACTATTTAGTTGGTCTGCAAGGGCAAATGTTGATTAAGTGTGCGTTGCATCACGAGCGGCGATATTTCCTTTGATGGACAGGTTCATATGTTCCTTGAGTGTGACTTAATTATTGTTACAAACCTTCCATCGGAATATAAATGAAGACGTCTAACACAGTTATACATCCGTATGAATTTCTTTTTTAAGCACTCAAAGAATGATTTCACTGGGAATTGCAAATACATTTTGATCACCACATTAAGTGCAGAGATGAAAAACCTGCGAATCATCACACATTTGTACACAAATGTTTGTAGATATCCTCATTACAATTAAATAAAGATGTTTCAAAACATCACTGGTTACATCGCTTCACAATGTCTCATTGGATGAGAGATGTGCGTGATACAAACGACAATCCCAACTGTTCCTGCACAATCCTCATATATCTGATGACTTATATTTTCATCTTTTTTTTTTTAACTCTTGTTTTGCAAACGTGCATCAGTTGAATAGTTGGAGCCCAATAAAAAGTTTCAGGCTTGCTTTTTTCACTGACTCCTGTTTTGAGCTTGTTGACCTACAGCTTCATCGTGATAAACTGACTGCAACGAATTTTTACGATGGCGTCGTGTTAGATCTCTGGAAGGTGGTCTACAAGCATCCGGTTTGAGGGCTGAATCAGCCTCACAAACTTCGCACTCAACTAATGTTGTGTGGGTTGAATCAGCGTCAAAGCTTGCACTCAACTAATTATGTCCCAACTATTATTCAACTGAACTAGCCGGTTATTTTTCTAACTCATTCTTCTATGATTTTTTTTGAATGCCTCTTAACATTCCAAGTTATGATGATGCTTTGTCCAAGGCATTGTAGCACGTGAAAAAAAGCAAAACAAGAAAAAGGATGTGCACTGTTGGGTTGTCTACAAATGCACAGACATAACCAACAATTTCGTCTTGGATCAACAATTCAATTGATGACTATATTACTACATCTAGTCCTCAGCTAAAAATCCTCAATTTTTCAAAAATTAATACAATATCCTTTCCTATAAGTACAAAGATGGCCACCGAGACCGATCTTCTTTGAATATGTCCTCAACTACATCCTTTTAACATGAAGATGGCTAAAGAGCCCAGTCTTCACTTTTAAAATTCCTACATTAATCATTCCTATGAACACGAAGATGGCTAAGGAGTCCAGTCTTCGCTTTTAAAATTCCTCCATTAATCATTCCTATAAACACGAAGATGGCTAAGGAGTCCAGTCTTCGCTTTTAAAATTCCTTCATTAATCATTTCTATAAACACGAAGATGGCTAGGGAGTCCAGTCTTCGCTTTTAAAATTCCTCCATTAATCATTCCTATAAACACGAAGATGGCTAAGGAGTCCAGTCTTCGCTTTTAAAATTCCTCCATTAATCATTTATATAAACACGAAGATGGCTAAGGAGTCCAGTCTTCGCTTTAAAAATTCCTCCATTAATCATTCCTATAAACACGAAGATGGCTAAAGAGTCCGGTCTTCGCTTTTGAAAAGTCCTAAGCCAAACATTGTAAAGTCATCAATTAAATGTGTTTTCTCCGCAACTATTTAGTTGGTCTGCAAGGGCAAATGTTGATTAAGTGTGCGTTGCATCACGAGCGGCGATATTTCCTTTGATGGACAGGTTCATATGTTCCTTGAGTGTGACTTAATTATTGTTACAAACCTTCCATCGGAATATAAATGAAGACGTCTAACACAGATATACATCCGTATGAATTTCTTTTTTAAGCACTCAAAGAATGATTTCACTGGGAATTGCAAATACATTTTGATCACCACATTAAGTGCAGAGATGAAAAACCTGCGAATCATCACACATTTGTACACAAATGTTTGTAGATATCCTCATTACAATTAAATAAAGATGTTTCAAAACATCACTGGTTACATCGCTTCACAATGTCTCATTGGATGAGAGATGTGCGTGATACAAACGACAATCCCAACTGTTCCTGCACAATCCTCATATATCTGATGACTTATATTTTCATCCTTTTATTTTAAATCTTGTTTTGCAAACGTGCATCAGTTGAATAGTTGGAGCCCAATAAAAAGTTTCAGGCTTGCTTTTTTCACTGACTCCTGTTTTGAGCTTGTTGACCTACAGCTTCATCGTGATAAACTGACTGCAACGAATTTTTACGATGGCGTCGTGTTAGATCTCTGGAAGGTGGTCTACAAGCATCCGGTTTGAGGGCTGAATCAGCCTCACAAACTTCGCACTCAACTAATGTTGAGTGGGTTGAATCAGCGTCAAAGCTTGCACTCAACTAATTATGTCCCAACTATTATTCAACCGAACTAGCCGGTTATTTTTCAAACTCATTCTTCTATAATTTTTTTTGAATGCCTCTTAACATTCCAAGTTATGATGATGCTTTGTCCAAGGCATTGTAGCACGTGAAAAAAAGCAAAACAAGAAAAAGGATGTGCACTGTTGGGTTGTCTACAAATGCACAGACATAACCAACAATTTCGTCTTGGATCAACAATTCAATTGATGACTATATTACTACATCTAGTCCTCAGCTAAAAATCCTCAATTTTTCAAAAATTAATACAATATCCTTTCCTATAAGTACAAAGATGGCCACCGAGACCGATCTTCTTTGAAAATGTCCTCAACTACATCCTTTTAACATGAAGATGGCTAAAGAGCCCAGTCTTCACTTTTAAAATTCCTACATTAATCATTCCTATGAACACGAAGATGGCTAAGGAGTCCAGTCTTCGCTTTTAAAATTCCTCCATTGATCATTCCTATAAACACGAAGATGGCTGAGGAGTCCAGTCTTCGCTTTTAAAATTCCTCCATTAATCATTCCTATAAACACGAAGATGGCTAAGGAGTCCAGTCTTCGCTTTTAAAATTCCTCCATTAATCATTCCTATAAACACGAAGATGGCTAAGGAGTCCAGTCTTCGCTTTTAAAATTCCTCCATTAATCATTCCTATAAACACGAAGATGGCTAAAGAGTCCGGTCTTCGCTTTTGAAAAGTCCTAAGCCAAACATAGTAAAGTCATCAATTAAATGTGTTTTCTCCACAACTATTTAGTTGGTCTGCAAGGGCAAATGTTGATTAAGTGTGCGTTGCATCACGAGCGGCGATATTTCCTTTGATGGACAGGTTCATATGTTCCTTGAGTGTGACTTAATTATTGTTACAAACCTTCCATCGGAATATAAATGAAGACGTCTAACACAGATATACATCCGTATGAATTTCTTTTTAAGCACTCAAAGAATGACTTCACTGGGAATTGCAAATACATTTTGATCACCACATTAAGTGCAGAGATGAAAAACCTGCGAATCATCACACATTTGTACACAAATGTTTGTATATATCCTCATTACAATTAAATAAAGATGTTTCAAAACATCACTGGTTACATCGCTTCACAATGTCTCATTGGATGAGAGATGTGCGTGATACAAACGACAATCCCAACTGTTCCTGCACAATCCTCATATATCTGATGACTTATATTTTCATCCTTTTTTTTTTAAATCTTGTTTTGCAAACGTGCATCAGTTGAATAGTTGGAGCCCAATAAAAAGTTTCAGGCTTGCTTTTTTCACTGACTCCTGTTTTGAGCTTGTTGACCTAAAGCTTCATCGTGATAAACTGACTGCAACGAATTTTTACGATGGCGTCGTGTTAGATCTCTGTAAAGTGGTCTACAAGCATCCGGTTTGAGGGCTGAATCAGCCTCACAAACTTCGCACTCAACTAATGTTGAGTGGGTTGAATCAGCGTCAAAGCTTGCACTCAACTAATTATGTCCCAACTATTATTCAACTGAACTAGCCGGTTATTTTTCAAACTCATTCTTCTATGATTTTTTTTGAATGCCTCTTAACATTCCAAGTTATGATGATGCTTTGTCCAAGGCATTGTAGCACGTGAAAAAAAGCAAAACAAGAAAAAGGATGTGCACTGTTGGGTTGTCTACAAATGCACAGACATAACCAACAATTTCGTCTTGGATCAACAATTCAATTGATGACTATATTACTACATCTAGTCCTCAGCTAAAAATCCTCAATTTTTCAAAAATTAATACAATATCCTTTCCTATAAGTACAAAGATGGCCACCGAGACCGATCTTCTTTGAAAATGTCCTCAACTACATCCTTTTAACATGAAGATGGCTAAAGAGCCCAGTCTTCACTTTTAAAATTCCTACATTAATCATTCCTATGAACACGAAGATGGCTAAGGAGTCCAGTCTTCGCTTTTAAAATTCCTCCATTAATCATTCCTATAAACACGAAGATGGCTAAGGAGTCCAGTCTTCGCTTTTAAAATTCCTCCATTAATCATTCCTATAAACACGAAGATGGCTAAAGAGTCCGGTCTTCGCTTTTGAAAAGTCCTAAGCCTAACATAGTAAAGTCATCAATTAAATGTGTTTTCTCCGTAACTATTTAGTTGGTCTGCAAGGGCAAATGTTGATTAAGTGTGCGTTGTATCACGAGCGGCGATATTTCCTTTGATGGACAGGTTCATATGTTCCTTGAGTGTGACTTAATTATTGTTACAAACCTTCCATCGGAATATAAATGAAGACGTCTAACACAGTTATACATCCGTATGAATTTCTTTTTTAAGCACTCAAAGAATGATTTCACTGGGAATCGCAAATACATTTTGATCACCACATTAAGTGCAGAGATGAAAAACCTGCGAATTATCACACATTTGTACACAAATGTTTGTAGATATCCTAATTACAATAAAATAAAGATGTTTCAAAACATCACTGGTTACATCGCTTCACAATGTTTCATTGGATGAGAGATGTGCGTGATACAAACAACAATCCATACTGTTCATGCACAATCCTCATATATCTGATGACTTATATTTTCATCCTTTTTTTTTTAACTCTTGTTTTGCAAACGTGCATCAGTTGAATAGTTGGAGCCCAATAAAAAGTTTCAGGCTTGCTTTTTTCACTGACTCCTGTTTTGAGCTTGTTGACCTACAGCTTCATCGTGATAAACTGACTGCAACGAATTTTTACGATGGCGTCGTGTTAGATCTCTGGAAGGTGGTCTACAAGCATCCGGTTTGAGGGCTGAATCAGCCTCACAAACTTCGCACTCAACTAATGTTGAGTGGGTTGAATCAGCGTCAAAGCTTGCACTCAACTAATTATGTCCCAACTATTATTCAACTGAACTAGCCGGTTATTTTTCAAACTCATTCTTCTATGATTTTTTTTGAATGCCTCTTAACATTCCAAGTTATGATGATGCTTTGTCCAAGGCATTGTAGCACGTGAAAAAAAGCAAAACAAGAAAAAGGATGTGCACTGTTGGGTTGTCTACAAATGCACAGACATAACCAACAATTTCGTCTTGGATCAACAATTCAATTGATGACTATATTACTACATCTAGTCCTCAGCTAAAAATCCTCAATTTTTCAAAAATTAATACAATATCCTTTCCTATAAGTACAAAGATGGCCACCGAGACCGATCTTCTTTGAAAATGTCCTCAACTACATCCTTTTAACATGAAGATGGCTAAAGAGCCCAGTCTTCACTTTTAAAATTCCTACATTAATCATTCCTATGAACACGAAGATGGCTAAGGAGTCCAGTCTTCGCTTTTAAAATTCCTCCATTAATCATTCCTATAAACACGAAGATGGCTAAGGAGTCCAGTCTTCGCTTTTAAAATTCCTCCATTAATCATTCCTATAAACACGAAGATGGCTAAGGAGTCCAGTCTTCGCTTTTAAAACTCCTCCATTAATCATTCCTATAAACACGAAGATGGCTAAAGAGTCATGTCTTCGCTTTTGAAAAGTCCTAAGCCTAACATAGTAAAGTCATCAATTAAATGTGTTTTCTCCGCAACTATTTAGTTGGTCTGCAAGGGCAAATGTTGATTAAGTGTGCGTTGCATCACGAGCGGCGATATTTCCTTTGATGGACAGGTTCATATGTTCCTTGAGTGTGACTTAATTATTGTTACAAACCTTCCATCGGAATATAAATGAAGACGTCTAACACAGTTATACATCCGTATGAATTTCTTTTTTAAGCACTCAAAGAATGATTTCACTGGGAATTGCAAATACATTTTGATCACCACATTAAGTGCAGAGATGAAAAACCTGCGAATCATCACACATTTGTACACAAATGTTTGTAGATATCCTCATTACAATTAAATAAAGATGTTTCAAAACATCACTGGTTACATCGCTTCACAATGTCTCATTGGATGAGAGATGTGCGTGATACAAACGACAATCCCAACTGTTCCTGCACAATCCTCATATATCTGATGACTTATATTTTCATCCTTTTTTTTTTAAATCTTGTTTTGCAAACGTGCATCAGTTGAATAGTTGGAGCCCAATAAAAAGTTTCAGGCTTGCTTTTTTCACTGACTCCTGTTTTGAGCTTGTTGACCTACAGCTTCATCGTGATAAACTGACTGCAACGAATTTTTACGATGGCGTCGTGTTAGATCTCTGGAAGGTGGTCTACAAGCATCCGGTTTGAGGGCTGAATCAGCCTCACAAACTTCGCACTCAACTAATGTTGAGTGGGTTGAATCAGCGTCAAAGCTTGCACTCAACTAATTATGTCCCAACTATTATTCAACCGAACTAGCCGGTTATTTTTCAAACTCATTCTTCTATGATTTTTTTTGAATGCCTCTTAACATTCCAAGTTATGATGATGCTTTGTCCAAGGCATTGTAGCACGTGAAAAAAAGCAAAACAAGAAAAAGGATGTGCACTGTTGGGTTGTCTACAAATGCACAGACATAACCAACAATTTCGTCTTGGATCAACAATTCAATTGATGACTATATTACTACATCTAGTCCTCAGCTAAAAATCCTCAATTTTTCAAAAATTAATACAATATCCTTTCCTATAAGTACAAAGATGGCCACCGAGACCGATCTTCTTTGAAAATGTCCTCAACTACATCCTTTTAACATGAAGATGGCTAAAGAGCCCAGTCTTCACTTTTAAAATTCCTACATTAATCATTCCTATGAACACGAAGATGGCTAAGGAGTCCAGTCTTCGCTTTTAAAATTCCTCCATTAATCATTCCTATAAACACGAAGATGGCTAAGGAGTCCAGTCTTCGCTTTTAAAATTCCTCCATTAATCATTCCTATAAACACGAAGATGGCTAAAGAGTCCGGTCTTCGCTTTTGAAAAGTCCTAAGCCTAACATAGTAAAGTCATCAATTAAATGTGTTTTCTCCGTAACTATTTAGTTGGTCTGCAAGGGCAAATGTTGATTAAGTGTGCGTTGTATCACGAGCGGCGATATTTCCTTTGATGGACAGGTTCATATGTTCCTTGAGTGTGACTTAATTATTGTTACAAACCTTCCATCGGAATATAAATGAAGACGTCTAACACAGTTATACATCCGTATGAATTTCTTTTTTAAGCACTCAAAGAATGATTTCACTGGGAATCGCAAATACATTTTGATCACCACATTAAGTGCAGAGATGAAAAACCTGCGAATTATCACACATTTGTACACAAATGTTTGTAGATATCCTAATTACAATTAAATAAAGATGTTTCAAAACATCACTGGTTACATCGCTTCACAATGTTTCATTGGATGAGAGATGTGCGTGATACAAACAACAATCCATACTGTTCATGCACAATCCTCATATATCTGATGACTTATATTTTCATCCTTTTTTTTTTAACTCTTGTTTTGCAAACGTGCATCAGTTGAATAGTTGGAGCCCAATAAAAAGTTTCAGGCTTGCTTTTTTCACTGACTCCTGTTTTGAGCTTGTTGACCTACAGCTTCATCGTGATAAACTGACTGCAACGAATTTTTACGATGGCGTCGTGTTAGATCTCTGGAAGGTGGTCTACAAGCATCCGGTTTGAGGGCTGAATCAGCCTCACAAACTTCGCACTCAACTAATGTTGAGTGGGTTGAATCAGCGTCAAAGCTTCCACTCAACTAATTATGTCCCAACTATTATTCAACTGAACTAGCCGGTTATTTTTCAAACTCATTCTTCTATGATTTTTTTTGAATGCCTCTTAACATTCCAAGTTATGATGATGCTTTGTCCAAGGCATTGTAGCACGTGAAAAAAAGCAAAACAAGAAAAAGGATGTGCACTGTTGGGTTGTCTACAAATGCACAGACATAACCAACAATTTCGTCTTGGATCAACAATTCAATTGATGACTATATTACTACATCTAGTCCTCAGCTAAAAATCCTCAATTTTTCAAAAATTAATACAATATCCTTTCCTATAAGTACAAAGATGGCCACCGAGACCGATCTTCTTTGAAAATGTCCTCAACTACATCCTTTTAACATGAAGATGGCTAAAGAGCCCAGTCTTCACTTTTAAAATTCCTACATTAATCATTCCTATGAACACGAAGATGGCTAAGGAGTCCAGTCTTCGCTTTTAAAATTCCTCCATTAATCATTCCTATAAACACGAAGATGGCTAAGGAGTCCAGTCTTCGCTTTTAAAATTCCTCCATTAATCATTCCTATAAACACGAAGATGGCTAAGGAGTCCAGTCTTCGCTTTTAAAACTCCTCCATTAATCATTCCTATAAACACGAAGATGGCTAAAGAGTCCGGTCTTCGCTTTTGAAAAGTCCTAAGCCTAACATAGTAAAGTCATCAATTAAATGTGTTTTCTCCGCAACTATTTAGTTGGTCTGCAAGGGCAAATGTTGATTAAGTGTGCGTTGCATCACGAGCGGCGATATTTCCTTTGATGGACAGGTTCATATGTTCCTTGAGTGTGACTTAATTATTGTTACAAACCTTCCATCGGAATATAAATGAAGACGTCTAACACAGTTATACATCCGTATGAATTTCTTTTTTAAGCACTCAAAGAATGATTTCACTGGGAATTGCAAATACATTTTGATCACCACATTAAGTGCAGAGATGAAAAACCTGCGAATCATCACACATTTGTACACAAATGTTTGTAGATATCCTCATTACAATTAAATAAAGATGTTTCAAAACATCACTGGTTACATCGCTTCACAATGTCTCATTGGATGAGAGATGTGCGTGATACAAACGACAATCCCAACTGTTCCTGCACAATCCTCATATATCTGATGACTTATATTTTCATCCTTTTTTTTTTAAATCTTGTTTTGCAAACGTGCATCAGTTGAATAGTTGGAGCCCAATAAAAAGTTTCAGGCTTGCTTTTTTCACTGACTCCTGTTTTGAGCTTGTTGACCTACAGCTTCATCGTGATAAACTGACTGCAACGAATTTTTACGATGGCGTCGTGTTAGATCTCTGGAAGGTGGTCTACAAGCATCCGGTTTGAGGGCTGAATCAGCCTCACAAACTTCGCACTCAACTAATGTTGAGTGGGTTGAATCAGCGTCAAAGCTTGCACTCAACTAATTATGTCCCAACTATTATTCAACCGAACTAGCCGGTTATTTTTCAAACTCATTCTTCTATGATTTTTTTTGAATGCCTCTTAACATTCCAAGTTATGATGATGCTTTGTCCAAGGCATTGTAGCACGTGAAAAAAAGCAAAACAAGAAAAAGGATGTGCACTGTTGGGTTGTCTACAAATGCACAGACATAACCAACAATTTCGTCTTGGATCAACAATTCAATTGATGACTATATTACTACATCTAGTCCTCAGCTAAAAATCCTCAATTTTTCAAAAATTAATACAATATCCTTTCCTATAAGTACAAAGATGGCCACCGAGACCGATCTTCTTTGAAAATGTCCTCAACTACATCCTTTTAACATGAAGATGGCTAAAGAGCCCAGTCTTCACTTTTAAAATTCCTACATTAATCATTCCTATGAACACGAAGATGGCTAAGGAGTCCAGTCTTCGCTTTTAAAATTCCTCCATTAATCATTCCTATAAACACGAAGATGGCTAAGGAGTCCAGTCTTCGCTTTTAAAATTCCTCCATTAATCATTCCTATAAACACGAAGATGGCTAAGGAGTCCAGTCTTCGCTTTTAAAATTCCTCCATTAATCATTCCTATAAACACGAAGATGGCTAAAGAGTCCGGTCTTCGCTTTTGAAAAGTCCTAAGCCAAACATAGTAAAGTCATCAATTAAATGTGTTTTCTCCGCAACTATTTAGTTGGTCTGCAAGGGCAAATGTTGATTAAGTGTGCGTTGCATCACGAGCGGCGATATTTCCTTTGATGGACAGGTTCATATGTTCCTTGAGTGTGACTTAATTATTGTTACAAACCTTCCATCGGAATATAAATGAAGACGTCTAACACAGTTATACATCCGTATGAATTTCTTTTTTAAGCACTCAAAGAATGATTTCACTGGGAATTGCAAATACATTTTGATCACCACATTAAGTGCAGAGATGAAAAACCTGCGAATCATCACACATTTGTACACAAATGTTTGTAGATATCTTCATTACAATTAAATAAAGATGTTTCAAAACATCACTGGTTACATCGCTTCACAATGTCTCATTGGATGAGAGATGTGCGTGATACAAACGACAATCCCAACTGTTCCTGCACAATCCTCATATATCTGATGACTTATATTTTCATCCTTTTTTTTTTAACTCTTGTTTTGCAAACGTGCATCAGTTGAATAGTTGGAGCCCAATAAAAAGTTTCAGGCTTGCTTTTTTCACTGACTCCTGTTTTGAGCTTGTTGACCTACAGCTTCATCGTGATAAACTGACTGCAACGAATTTTTACGATGGCGTCGTGTTAGATCTCTGGAAGGTGGTCTACAAGCATCCGGTTTGAGGGCTGAATCAGCCTCACAAACTTCGCACTCAACTAATGTTGAGTGGGTTGAATCAGCGTCAAAGCTTGCACTCAACTAATTATGTCCCAACTATTATTCAACTGAACTAGCCGGTTATTTTTCAAACTCATTCTTCTATGATTTTTTTTGAATGCCTCTTAACATTCCAAGTTATGATGATGCTTTGTCCAAGGCATTGTAGCACGTGAAAAAAAGCAAAACAAGAAAAAGGATGTGCACTGTTGGGTTGTCTACAAATGCACAGACATAACCAACAATTTCGTCTTGGATCAACAATTCAATTGATGACTATATTACTACATCTAGTCCTCAGCTAAAAATCCTCAATTTTTCAAAAATTAATACAATATCCTTTCCTATAAGTACAAAGATGGCCACCGAGACCGATCTTCTTTGAAAATGTCCTCAACTACATCCTTTTAACATGAAGATGGCTAAAGAGCCCAGTCTTCACTGTTAAAATTCCTACATTAATCATTCCTATGAACACGAAGATGGCTAAGGAGTCCAGTCTTCGCTTTTAAAATTCCTCCATTAATCATTACTATAAACACGAAGATGGCTAAGGAGTCCAGTCTTCGCTTTTAAAATTCCTCCATTAATCATTCCTATAAACACGAAGATGGCTAAGGAGTCCAGTCTTCGCTTTTAAAATTCCTCCATTAATCATTCCTATAAACACGAAGATGGCTAAAGAGTCCGGTCTTCGCTTTTGAAAAGTCCTAAGCCAAACATAGTAAAGTCATCAATTAAATGTGTTTTCTCCGCAACTATTTAGTTGGTCTGCAAGGGCAAATGTTGATTAAGTGTGCGTTGCATCACGAGCGGCGATATTTCCTTTGATGGACAGGTTCATATGTTCCTTGAGTGTGACTTAATTATTGTTAAAAATCTGCCATCCGAATATAAATGAAGACGTCTAACACAGTTATACATCCGTATGAATTTCTTTTTTAAGCACTCAAAGAATGATTTCACTGGGAATTGCAAATACATTTTGATCACCACATTAAGTGCAGAGATGAAAAACCTGCGAATCATCACACATTTGTACACAAATGTTTGTAGATATCCTCATTACAATTAAATAAAGATGTTTCAAAACATCACTGGTTACATCGCTTCACAATGTCTCATTGGATGAGAGATGTGCGTGATACAAACGACAATCCCAACTGTTCCTGCACAATCCTCATATATCTGATGACTTATATTTTCATCCTTTTTTTTTTAACTCTTGTTTTGCAAACGTGCATCAGTTGAATAGTTGGAGCCCAATAAAAAGTTTCAGGCTTGCTTTTTTCACTGACTCCTGTTTTGAGCTTGTTGACCTACAGCTTCATCGTGATAAACTGACTGCAACGAATTTTTACGATGGCGTCGTGTTAGATCTCTGGAAGGTGGTCTACAAGCATCCGGTTTGAGGGCTGAATCAGCCTCACAAACTTCGCACTCAACTAATGTTGAGTGGGTTGAATCAGCGTCAAAGCTTGCACTCAACTAATTATGTCCCAACTATTATTCAACTGAACTAGCCGGTTATTTTTCAAACTCATTCTTCTATGATTTTTTTTGAATGCCTCTTAACATTCCAAGTTATGATGATGCTTTGTCCAAGGCATTGTAGCACGTGAAAAAAAGCAAAACAAGAAAAAGGATGTGCACTGTTGGGTTGTCTACAAATGCACAGACATAACCAACAATTTCGTCTTGGATCAACAATTCAATTGATGACTATATTACTACATCTAGTCCTCAGCTAAAGATCCTCAATTTTTCAAAAATTAATACAATATCCTTTCCTATAAGTACAAAGATGGCCACCGAGACCGATCTTCTTTGAAAATGTCCTCAACTACATCCTTTTAACATGAAGATGGCTAAAGAGCCCAGTCTTCACTTTTAAAATTCCTACATTAATCATTCCTATGAACACGAAGATGGCTAAGGAGTCCAGTCTTCGCTTTTAAAATTCCTCCATTAATCATTCCTATATCAACGAAGATGGCTAAGGAGTCCAGTCTTCGCTTTTAAAATTCCTCCATTAATCATTCCTATAAACACGAAGATGGCTAAGGAGTCCAGTCTTCGCTTTTAAAATTCCTCCATTAATCATTCCTATAAACACGAAGATGGCTAAAGAGTCCGGTCTTCGCTTTTGAAAAGTCCTAAGCCAAACATAGTAAAGTCATCAATTAAATGTGTTTTCTCCGCAACTATTTAGTTGGTCTGCAAGGGCAAATGTTGATTAAGTGTGCGTTGCATCACGAGCGGCGATATTTCCTTTGATGGACAGGTTCATATGTTCCTTGAGTGTGACTTAATTATTGTTACAAACCTTCCATCGGAATATAAATGAAGACGTCTAACACAGTTATACATCCGTATGAATTTCTTTTTTAAGCACTCAAAGAATGATTTCACTGGGAATTGCAAATACATTTTGATCACCACATTAAGTGCAGAGATGAAAAACCTGCGAATCATCACACATTTGTACACAAATGTTTGTAGATATCCTCATTACAATTAAATAAAGATGTTTCAAAACATCACTGGTTACATCGCTTCACAATGTCTCATTGGATGAGAGATGTGCGTGATACAAACGACAATCCCAACTGTTCCTGCACAATCCTCATATATCTGATGACTTATATTTTCATCCTTTTTTTTTTAAATCTTGTTTTGCAAACGTGCATCAGTTGAATAGTTGGAGCCCAATAAAAAGTTTCAGGCTTGCTTTTTTCACTGACTCCTGTTTTGAGCTTGTTGACCTACAGCTTCATCGTGATAAACTGACTGCAACGAATTTTTACGATGGCGTCGTGTTAGATCTCTGGAAGGTGGTCTACAAGCATCCGGTTTGAGGGCTGAATCAGCCTCACAAACTTCGCACTCAACTAATGTTGAGTGGGTTGAATCAGCGTCAAAGCTTGCACTCAACTAATTATGTCCCAACTATTATTCAACTGAACTAGCCGGTTATTTTTCAAACTCATTCTTCTATGATTTTTTTTGAATGCCTCTTAACATTCCAAGTTATGATGATGCTTTGTCCAAGGCATTGTAGCACGTGAAAAAAAGCAAAACAAGAAAAAGGATGTGCACTGTTGGGTTGTCTACAAATGCACAGACATAACCAACAATTTCGTCTTGGATCAACAATTCAATTGATGACTATATTACTACATCTAGTCCTCAGCTAAAGATCCTCAATTTTTCAAAAATTAATACAATATCCTTTCCTATAAGTACAAAGATGGCCACCGAGACCGATCTTCTTTGAAAATGTCCTCAACTACATCCTTTTAACATGAAGATGGCTAAAGAGCCCAGTCTTCACTTTTAAAATTCCTACATTAATCATTCCTATGAACACGAAGATGGCTAAGGAGTCCAGTCTTCGCTTTTAAAATTCCTCCATTAATCATTCCTATATCAACGAAGATGGCTAAGGAGTCCAGTCTTCGCTTTTAAAATTCCTCCATTAATCATTCCTATAAACACGAAGATGGCTAAGGAGTCCAGTCTTCGCTTTTAAAATTCCTCCATTAATCATTCCTATAAACACGAAGATGGCTAAAGAGTCCGGTCTTCGCTTTTGAAAAGTCCTAAGCCAAACATAGTAAAGTCATCAATTAAATGTGTTTTCTCCGCAACTATTTAGTTGGTCTGCAAGGGCAAATGTTGATTAAGTGTGCGTTGCATCACGAGCGGCGATATTTCCTTTGATGGACAGGTTCATATGTTCCTTGAGTGTGACTTAATTATTGTTACAAACCTTCCATCGGAATATAAATGAAGACGTCTAACACAGTTATACATCCGTATGAATTTCTTTTTTAAGCACTCAAAGAATGATTTCACTGGGAATTGCAAATACATTTTGATCACCACATTAAGTGCAGAGATGAAAAACCTGCGAATCATCACACATTTGTACACAAATGTTTGTAGATATCCTCATTACAATTAAATAAAGATGTTTCAAAACATCACTGGTTACATCGCTTCACAATGTCTCATTGGATGAGAGATGTGCGTGATACAAACGACAATCCCAACTGTTCCTGCACAATCCTCATATATCTGATGACTTATATTTTCATCCTTTTTTTTTTAACTCTTGTTTTGCAAACGTGCATCAGTTGAATAGTTGGAGCCCAATAAAAAGTTTCAGGCTTGCTTTTTTCACTGACTCCTGTTTTGAGCTTGTTGACCTACAGCTTCATCGTGATAAACTGACTGCAACGAATTTTTACGATGGCGTCGTGTTAGATCTCTGGAAGGTGGTCTACAAGCATCCGGTTTGAGGGCTGAATCAGCCTCACAAACTTCGCACTCAACTAATGTTGAGTGGGTTGAATCAGCGTCAAAGCTTGCACTCAACTAATTATGTCCCAACTATTATTCAACTGAACTAGCCGGTTATTTTTCAAACTCATTCTTCTATGATTTTTTTTGAATGCCTCTTAACATTCCAAGTTATGATGATGCTTTGTCCAAGGCATTGTAGCACGTGAAAAAAAGCAAAACAAGAAAAAGGATGTGCACTGTTGGGTTGTCTACAAATGCACAGACATAACCAACAATTTCGTCTTGGATCAACAATTCAATTGATGACTATATTACTACATCTAGTCCTCAGCTAAAAATCCTCAATTTTTAAAAAATTAATACAATATCCTTTCCTATAAGTACAAAGATGGCCACCGAGACCGATCTTCTTTGAAAATGTCCTCAACTACATCCTTTTAACATGAAGATGGCTAAAGAGCCCAGTCTTCACTTTTAAAATTCCTACATTAATCATTCCTATGAACACGAAGATGGCTAAGGAGTCCAGTCTTCGCTTTTAAAATTCCTCCATTAATCATTCCTATAAACACGAAGATGGCTAAGGAGTCCAGTCTTCGCTTTTAAAATTCCTCCATTAATCATTCCTATAAACACGAAGATGGCTAAAGAGTCCGGTCTTCGCTTTTAAAATTCCTCCATTAATCATTCCTATAAACACGAAGATGGCTAAAGAGTCCGGTCTTCGCTTTTGAAAAGTCCTAAGCCAAACATAGTAAAGTCATCAATTAAATGTGTTTTCTCCGCAACTATTTAGTTGGTCTGCAAGGGCAAATGTTGATTAAGTGTGCGTTGCATCACGAGCGGCGATATTTCCTTTGATGGACAGGTTCATATGTTCCTTGAGTGTGACTTAATTATTGTTACAAACCTTCCATCGGAATATAAATGAAGACGTCTAACACAGTTATACATCCGTATGAATTTCTTTTTTAAGCACTCAAAGAATGATTTCACTGGGAATTGCAAATACATTTTGATCACCACATTAAGTGCAGAGATGAAAAACCTGCGAATCATCACACATTTGTACACAAATGTTTGTAGATATCCTCATTACAATTAAATAAAGATGTTTCAAAACATCACTGGTTACATCGCTTCACAATGTCTCATTGGATGAGAGATGTGCGTGATACAAACGACAATCCCAACTGTTCCTGCACAATCCTCATATATCTGATGACTTATATTTTCATCCTTTTTTTTTTAACTCTTGTTTTGCAAACGTGCATCAGTTGAATAGTTGGAGCCCAATAAAAAGTTTCAGGCTTGCTTTTTTCACTGACTCCTGTTTTGAGCTTGTTGACCTACAGCTTCATCGTGATAAACTGACTGCAACGAATTTTTACGATGGCGTCGTGTTAGATCTCTGGAAGGTGGTCTACAAGCATCCGGTTTGAGGGCTGAATCAGCCTCACAAACTTCGCACTCAACTAATGTTGAGTGGGTTGAATCAGCGTCAAAGCTTGCACTCAACTAATTATGTCCCAACTATTATTCAACTGAACTAGCCGGTTATTTTTCAAACTCATTCTTCTATGATTTTTTTTGAATGCCTCTTAACATTCCAAGTTATGATGATGCTTTGTCCAAGGCATTGTAGCACGTGAAAAAAAGCAAAACAAGAAAAAGGATGTGCACTGTTGGGTTGTCTACAAATGCACAGACATAACCAACAATTTCGTCTTGGATCAACAATTCAATTGATGACTATATTACTACATCTAGTCCTCAGCTAAAAATCCTCAATTTTTCAAAAATTAATACAATATCCTTTCCTATAAGTACAAAGATGGCCACCGAGACCGATCTTCTTTGAAAATGTCCTCAACTACATCCTTTTAACATGAAGATGGCTAAAGAGCCCAGTCTTCACTGTTAAAATTCCTACATTAATCATTCCTATGAACACGAAGATGGCTAAGGAGTCCAGTCTTCGCTTTTAAAATTCCTCCATTAATCATTCCTATAAACACGAAGATGGCTAAGGAGTCCAGTCTTCGCTTTTAAAATTCCTCCATTAATCATTCCTATAAACACGAAGATGGCTAAAGAGTCCGGTCTTCGCTTTTGAAAAGTCCTAAGCCAAACATAGTAAAGTCATCAATTAAATGTGTTTTCTCCGCAACTATTTAGTTGGTCTGCAAGGGCAAATGTTGATTAAGTGTGCGTTGCATCACGAGCGGCGATATTTCCTTTGATGGACAGGTTCATATGTTCCTTGAGTGTGACTTAATTATTGTTACAAACCTTCCATCGGAATATAAATGAAGACGTCTAACACAGTTATACATCCGTATGAATTTCTTTTTTAAGCACTCAAAGAATGATTTCACTGGGAATTGCAAATACATTTTGATCACCACATTAAGTGCAGAGATGAAAAACCTGCGAATCATCACACATTTGTACACAAATGTTTGTAGATATCCTCATTACAATTAAATAAAGATGTTTCAAAACATCACTGGTTACATCGCTTCACAATGTCTCATTGGATGAGAGATGTGCGTGATACAAACGACAATCCCAACTGTTCCTGCACAATCCTCATATATCTGATGACTTATATTTTCATCCTTTTTTTTTTAACTCTTGTTTTGCAAACGTGCATCAGTTGAATAGTTGGAGCCCAATAAAAAGTTTCAGGCTTGCTTTTTTCACTGACTCCTGTTTTGAGCTTGTTGACCTACAGCTTCATCGTGATAAACTGACTGCAACGAATTTTTACGATGGCGTCGTGTTAGATCTCTGGAAGGTGGTCTACAAGCATCCGGTTTGAGGGCTGAATCAGCCTCACAAACTTCGCACTCAACTAATGTTGAGTGGGTTGAATCAGCGTCAAAGCTTGCACTCAACTAATTATGTCCCAACTATTATTCAACTGAACTAGCCGGTTATTTTTCAAACTCATTCTTCTATGATTTTTTTTGAATGCCTCTTAACATTCCAAGTTATGATGATGCTTTGTCCAAGGCATTGTAGCACGTGAAAAAAAGCAAAACAAGAAAAAGGATGTGCACTGTTGGGTTGTCTACAAATGCACAGACATAACCAACAATTTCGTCTTGGATCAACAATTCAATTGATGACTATATTACTACATCTAGTCCTCAGCTAAAAATCCTCAATTTTTCAAAAATTAATACAATATCCTTTCCTATAAGTACAAAGATGGCCACCGAGACCGATCTTCTTTGAAAATGTCCTCAACTACATCCTTTTAACATGAAGATGGCTAAAGAGCCCAGTCTTCACTGTTAAAATTCCTACATTAATCATTCCTATGAACACGAAGATGGCTAAAGAGCCCAGTCTTCACTGTTAAAATTCCTACATTAATCATTCCTATGAACACGAAGATGGCTAAGGAGTCCAGTCTTCGCTTTTAAAATTCCTCCATTAATCATTCCTATAAACACGAAGATGGCTAAGGAGTCCAGTCTTCGCTTTTAAAATTCCTCCATTAATCATTCCTATAAACACGAAGATGGCTAAAGAGTCCGGTCTTCGCTTTTGAAAAGTCCTAAGCCAAACATAGTAAAGTCATCAATTAAATGTGTTTTCTCCGCAACTATTTAGTTGGTCTGCAAGGGCAAATGTTGATTAAGTGTGCGTTGCATCACGAGCGGCGATATTTCCTTTGATGGACAGGTTCATATGTTCCTTGAGTGTGACTTAATTATTGTTACAAACCTTCCATCGGAATATAAATGAAGACGTCTAACACAGTTATACATCCGTATGAATTTCTTTTTTAAGCACTCAAAGAATGATTTCACTGGGAATTGCAAATACATTTTGATCACCACATTAAGTGCAGAGATGAAAAACCTGCGAATCATCACACATTTGTACACAAATGTTTGTAGATATCCTCATTACAATTAAATAAAGATGTTTCAAAACATCACTGGTTACATCGCTTCACAATGTCTCATTGGATGAGAGATGTGCGTGATACAAACGACAATCCCAACTGTTCCTGCACAATCCTCATATATCTGATGACTTATATTTTCATCCTTTTTTTTTTAACTCTTGTTTTGCAAACGTGCATCAGTTGAATAGTTGGAGCCCAATAAAAAGTTTCAGGCTTGCTTTTTTCACTGACTCCTGTTTTGAGCTTGTTGACCTACAGCTTCATCGTGATAAACTGACTGCAACGAATTTTTACGATGGCGTCGTGTTAGATCTCTGGAAGGTGGTCTACAAGCATCCGGTTTGAGGGCTGAATCAGCCTCACAAACTTCGCACTCAACTAATGTTGAGTGGGTTGAATCAGCGTCAAAGCTTGCACTCAACTAATTATGTCCCAACTATTATTCAACTGAACTAGCCGGTTATTTTTCAAACTCATTCTTCTATGATTTTTTTTGAATGCCTCTTAACATTCCAAGTTATGATGATGCTTTGTCCAAGGCATTGTAGCACGTGAAAAAAAGCAAAACAAGAAAAAGGATGTGCACTGTTGGGTTGTCTACAAATGCACAGACATAACCAACAATTTCGTCTTGGATCAACAATTCAATTGATGACTATATTACTACATCTAGTCCTCAGCTAAAAATCCTCAATTTTTCAAAAATTAATACAATATCCTTTCCTATAAGTACAAAGATGGCCACCGAGACCGATCTTCTTTGAAAATGTCCTCAACTACATCCTTTTAACATGAAGATGGCTAAAGAGCCCAGTCTTCACTTTTAAAATTCCTACATTAATCATTCCTATGAACACGAAGATGGCTAAGGAGTCCAGTCTTCGCTTTTAAAATTCCTCCATTAATCATTCCTATAAACACGAAGATGGCTAAGGAGTCCAGTCTTCGCTTTTAAAATTCCTCCATTAATCATTCCTATAAACACGAAGATGGCTAAGGAGTCCAGTCTTCGCTTTTAAAACTCCTCCATTAATCATTCCTATAAACACGAAGATGGCTAAAGAGTCCGGTCTTCGCTTTTGAAAAGTCCTAAGCCTAACATAGTAAAGTCATCAATTAAATGTGTTTTCTCCGCAACTATTTAGTTGGTCTGCAAGGGCAAATGTTGATTAAGTGTGCGTTGCATCACGAGCGGCGATATTTCCTTTGATGGACAGGTTCATATGTTCCTTGAGTGTGACTTAATTATTGTTACAAACCTTCCATCGGAATATAAATGAAGACGTCTAACACAGTTATACATCCGTATGAATTTCTTTTTTAAGCACTCAAAGAATGATTTCACTGGGAATTGCAAATACATTTTGATCACCACATTAAGTGCAGAGATGAAAAACCTGCGAATCATCACACATTTGTACACAAATGTTTGTAGATATCCTCATTACAATTAAATAAAGATGTTTCAAAACATCACTGGTTACATCGCTTCACAATGTCTCATTGGATGAGAGATGTGCGTGATACAAACGACAATCCCAACTGTTCCTGCACAATCCTCATATATCTGATGACTTATATTTTCATCCTTTTTTTTTTAAATCTTGTTTTGCAAACGTGCATCAGTTGAATAGTTGGAGCCCAATAAAAAGTTTCAGGCTTGCTTTTTTCACTGACTCCTGTTTTGAGCTTGTTGACCTACAGCTTCATCGTGATAAACTGACTGCAACGAATTTTTACGATGGCGTCGTGTTAGATCTCTGGAAGGTGGTCTACAAGCATCCGGTTTGAGGGCTGAATCAGCCTCACAAACTTCGCACTCAACTAATGTTGAGTGGGTTGAATCAGCGTCAAAGCTTGCACTCAACTAATTATGTCCCAACTATTATTCAACCGAACTAGCCGGTTATTTTTCAAACTCATTCTTCTATGATTTTTTTTGAATGCCTCTTAACATTCCAAGTTATGATGATGCTTTGTCCAAGGCATTGTAGCACGTGAAAAAAAGCAAAACAAGAAAAAGGATGTGCACTGTTGGGTTGTCTACAAATGCACAGACATAACCAACAATTTCGTCTTGGATCAACAATTCAATTGATGACTATATTACTACATCTAGTCCTCAGCTAAAAATCCTCAATTTTTCAAAAATTAATACAATATCCTTTCCTATAAGTACAAAGATGGCCACCGAGACCGATCTTCTTTGAAAATGTCCTCAACTACATCCTTTTAACATGAAGATGGCTAAAGAGCCCAGTCTTCACTTTTAAAATTCCTACATTAATCATTCCTATGAACACGAAGATGGCTAAGGAGTCCAGTCTTCGCTTTTAAAATTCCTCCATTAATCATTCCTATAAACACGAAGATGGCTAAGGAGTCCAGTCTTCGCTTTTAAAATTCCTCCATTAATCATTCCTATAAACACGAAGATGGCTAAGGAGTCCAGTCTTCGCTTTTAAAATTCCTCCATTAATCATTCCTATAAACACGAAGATGGCTAAAGAGTCCGGTCTTCGCTTTTGAAAAGTCCTAAGCCAAACATAGTAAAGTCATCAATTAAATGTGTTTTCTCCGCAACTATTTAGTTGGTCTGCAAGGGCAAATGTTGATTAAGTGTGCGTTGCATCACGAGCGGCGATATTTCCTTTGATGGACAGGTTCATATGTTCCTTGAGTGTGACTTAATTATTGTTACAAACCTTCCATCGGAATATAAATGAAGACGTCTAACACAGTTATACATCCGTATGAATTTCTTTTTTAAGCACTCAAAGAATGATTTCACTGGGAATTGCAAATACATTTTGATCACCACATTAAGTGCAGAGATGAAAAACCTGCGAATCATCACACATTTGTACACAAATGTTTGTAGATATCTTCATTACAATTAAATAAAGATGTTTCAAAACATCACTGGTTACATCGCTTCACAATGTCTCATTGGATGAGAGATGTGCGTGATACAAACGACAATCCCAACTGTTCCTGCACAATCCTCATATATCTGATGACTTATATTTTCATCCTTTTTTTTTTAACTCTTGTTTTGCAAACGTGCATCAGTTGAATAGTTGGAGCCCAATAAAAAGTTTCAGGCTTGCTTTTTTCACTGACTCCTGTTTTGAGCTTGTTGACCTACAGCTTCATCGTGATAAACTGACTGCAACGAATTTTTACGATGGCGTCGTGTTAGATCTCTGGAAGGTGGTCTACAAGCATCCGGTTTGAGGGCTGAATCAGCCTCACAAACTTCGCACTCAACTAATGTTGAGTGGGTTGAATCAGCGTCAAAGCTTGCACTCAACTAATTATGTCCCAACTATTATTCAACTGAACTAGCCGGTTATTTTTCAAACTCATTCTTCTATGATTTTTTTTGAATGCCTCTTAACATTCCAAGTTATGATGATGCTTTGTCCAAGGCATTGTAGCACGTGAAAAAAAGCAAAACAAGAAAAAGGATGTGCACTGTTGGGTTGTCTACAAATGCACAGACATAACCAACAATTTCGTCTTGGATCAACAATTCAATTGATGACTATATTACTACATCTAGTCCTCAGCTAAAAATCCTCAATTTTTCAAAAATTAATACAATATCCTTTCCTATAAGTACAAAGATGGCCACCGAGACCGATCTTCTTTGAAAATGTCCTCAACTACATCCTTTTAACATGAAGATGGCTAAAGAGCCCAGTCTTCACTGTTAAAATTCCTACATTAATCATTCCTATGAACACGAAGATGGCTAAGGAGTCCAGTCTTCGCTTTTAAAATTCCTCCATTAATCATTACTATAAACACGAAGATGGCTAAGGAGTCCAGTCTTCGCTTTTAAAATTCCTCCATTAATCATTCCTATAAACACGAAGATGGCTAAGGAGTCCAGTCTTCGCTTTTAAAATTCCTCCATTAATCATTCCTATAAACACGAAGATGGCTAAAGAGTCCGGTCTTCGCTTTTGAAAAGTCCTAAGCCAAACATAGTAAAGTCATCAATTAAATGTGTTTTCTCCGCAACTATTTAGTTGGTCTGCAAGGGCAAATGTTGATTAAGTGTGCGTTGCATCACGAGCGGCGATATTTCCTTTGATGGACAGGTTCATATGTTCCTTGAGTGTGACTTAATTATTGTTAAAAATCTGCCATCCGAATATAAATGAAGACGTCTAACACAGTTATACATCCGTATGAATTTCTTTTTTAAGCACTCAAAGAATGATTTCACTGGGAATTGCAAATACATTTTGATCACCACATTAAGTGCAGAGATGAAAAACCTGCGAATCATCACACATTTGTACACAAATGTTTGTAGATATCCTCATTACAATTAAATAAAGATGTTTCAAAACATCACTGGTTACATCGCTTCACAATGTCTCATTGGATGAGAGATGTGCGTGATACAAACGACAATCCCAACTGTTCCTGCACAATCCTCATATATCTGATGACTTATATTTTCATCCTTTTTTTTTTAACTCTTGTTTTGCAAACGTGCATCAGTTGAATAGTTGGAGCCCAATAAAAAGTTTCAGGCTTGCTTTTTTCACTGACTCCTGTTTTGAGCTTGTTGACCTACAGCTTCATCGTGATAAACTGACTGCAACGAATTTTTACGATGGCGTCGTGTTAGATCTCTGGAAGGTGGTCTACAAGCATCCGGTTTGAGGGCTGAATCAGCCTCACAAACTTCGCACTCAACTAATGTTGAGTGGGTTGAATCAGCGTCAAAGCTTGCACTCAACTAATTATGTCCCAACTATTATTCAACTGAACTAGCCGGTTATTTTTCAAACTCATTCTTCTATGATTTTTTTTGAATGCCTCTTAACATTCCAAGTTATGATGATGCTTTGTCCAAGGCATTGTAGCACGTGAAAAAAAGCAAAACAAGAAAAAGGATGTGCACTGTTGGGTTGTCTACAAATGCACAGACATAACCAACAATTTCGTCTTGGATCAACAATTCAATTGATGACTATATTACTACATCTAGTCCTCAGCTAAAGATCCTCAATTTTTCAAAAATTAATACAATATCCTTTCCTATAAGTACAAAGATGGCCACCGAGACCGATCTTCTTTGAAAATGTCCTCAACTACATCCTTTTAACATGAAGATGGCTAAAGAGCCCAGTCTTCACTTTTAAAATTCCTACATTAATCATTCCTATGAACACGAAGATGGCTAAGGAGTCCAGTCTTCGCTTTTAAAATTCCTCCATTAATCATTCCTATATCAACGAAGATGGCTAAGGAGTCCAGTCTTCGCTTTTAAAATTCCTCCATTAATCATTCCTATAAACACGAAGATGGCTAAGGAGTCCAGTCTTCGCTTTTAAAATTCCTCCATTAATCATTCCTATAAACACGAAGATGGCTAAAGAGTCCGGTCTTCGCTTTTGAAAAGTCCTAAGCCAAACATAGTAAAGTCATCAATTAAATGTGTTTTCTCCGCAACTATTTAGTTGGTCTGCAAGGGCAAATGTTGATTAAGTGTGCGTTGCATCACGAGCGGCGATATTTCCTTTGATGGACAGGTTCATATGTTCCTTGAGTGTGACTTAATTATTGTTACAAACCTTCCATCGGAATATAAATGAAGACGTCTAACACAGTTATACATCCGTATGAATTTCTTTTTTAAGCACTCAAAGAATGATTTCACTGGGAATTGCAAATACATTTTGATCACCACATTAAGTGCAGAGATGAAAAACCTGCGAATCATCACACATTTGTACACAAATGTTTGTAGATATCCTCATTACAATTAAATAAAGATGTTTCAAAACATCACTGGTTACATCGCTTCACAATGTCTCATTGGATGAGAGATGTGCGTGATACAAACGACAATCCCAACTGTTCCTGCACAATCCTCATATATCTGATGACTTATATTTTCATCCTTTTTTTTTTAAATCTTGTTTTGCAAACGTGCATCAGTTGAATAGTTGGAGCCCAATAAAAAGTTTCAGGCTTGCTTTTTTCACTGACTCCTGTTTTGAGCTTGTTGACCTACAGCTTCATCGTGATAAACTGACTGCAACGAATTTTTACGATGGCGTCGTGTTAGATCTCTGGAAGGTGGTCTACAAGCATCCGGTTTGAGGGCTGAATCAGCCTCACAAACTTCGCACTCAACTAATGTTGAGTGGGTTGAATCAGCGTCAAAGCTTGCACTCAACTAATTATGTCCCAACTATTATTCAACTGAACTAGCCGGTTATTTTTCAAACTCATTCTTCTATGATTTTTTTTGAATGCCTCTTAACATTCCAAGTTATGATGATGCTTTGTCCAAGGCATTGTAGCACGTGAAAAAAAGCAAAACAAGAAAAAGGATGTGCACTGTTGGGTTGTCTACAAATGCACAGACATAACCAACAATTTCGTCTTGGATCAACAATTCAATTGATGACTATATTACTACATCTAGTCCTCAGCTAAAGATCCTCAATTTTTCAAAAATTAATACAATATCCTTTCCTATAAGTACAAAGATGGCCACCGAGACCGATCTTCTTTGAAAATGTCCTCAACTACATCCTTTTAACATGAAGATGGCTAAAGAGCCCAGTCTTCACTTTTAAAATTCCTACATTAATCATTCCTATGAACACGAAGATGGCTAAGGAGTCCAGTCTTCGCTTTTAAAATTCCTCCATTAATCATTCCTATATCAACGAAGATGGCTAAGGAGTCCAGTCTTCGCTTTTAAAATTCCTCCATTAATCATTCCTATAAACACGAAGATGGCTAAGGAGTCCAGTCTTCGCTTTTAAAATTCCTCCATTAATCATTCCTATAAACACGAAGATGGCTAAAGAGTCCGGTCTTCGCTTTTGAAAAGTCCTAAGCCAAACATAGTAAAGTCATCAATTAAATGTGTTTTCTCCGCAACTATTTAGTTGGTCTGCAAGGGCAAATGTTGATTAAGTGTGCGTTGCATCACGAGCGGCGATATTTCCTTTGATGGACAGGTTCATATGTTCCTTGAGTGTGACTTAATTATTGTTACAAACCTTCCATCGGAATATAAATGAAGACGTCTAACACAGTTATACATCCGTATGAATTTCTTTTTTAAGCACTCAAAGAATGATTTCACTGGGAATTGCAAATACATTTTGATCACCACATTAAGTGCAGAGATGAAAAACCTGCGAATCATCACACATTTGTACACAAATGTTTGTAGATATCCTCATTACAATTAAATAAAGATGTTTCAAAACATCACTGGTTACATCGCTTCACAATGTCTCATTGGATGAGAGATGTGCGTGATACAAACGACAATCCCAACTGTTCCTGCACAATCCTCATATATCTGATGACTTATATTTTCATCCTTTTTTTTTTAACTCTTGTTTTGCAAACGTGCATCAGTTGAATAGTTGGAGCCCAATAAAAAGTTTCAGGCTTGCTTTTTTCACTGACTCCTGTTTTGAGCTTGTTGACCTACAGCTTCATCGTGATAAACTGACTGCAACGAATTTTTACGATGGCGTCGTGTTAGATCTCTGGAAGGTGGTCTACAAGCATCCGGTTTGAGGGCTGAATCAGCCTCACAAACTTCGCACTCAACTAATGTTGAGTGGGTTGAATCAGCGTCAAAGCTTGCACTCAACTAATTATGTCCCAACTATTATTCAACTGAACTAGCCGGTTATTTTTCAAACTCATTCTTCTATGATTTTTTTTGAATGCCTCTTAACATTCCAAGTTATGATGATGCTTTGTCCAAGGCATTGTAGCACGTGAAAAAAAGCAAAACAAGAAAAAGGATGTGCACTGTTGGGTTGTCTACAAATGCACAGACATAACCAACAATTTCGTCTTGGATCAACAATTCAATTGATGACTATATTACTACATCTAGTCCTCAGCTAAAAATCCTCAATTTTTAAAAAATTAATACAATATCCTTTCCTATAAGTACAAAGATGGCCACCGAGACCGATCTTCTTTGAAAATGTCCTCAACTACATCCTTTTAACATGAAGATGGCTAAAGAGCCCAGTCTTCACTTTTAAAATTCCTACATTAATCATTCCTATGAACACGAAGATGGCTAAGGAGTCCAGTCTTCGCTTTTAAAATTCCTCCATTAATCATTCCTATAAACACGAAGATGGCTAAGGAGTCCAGTCTTCGCTTTTAAAATTCCTCCATTAATCATTCCTATAAACACGAAGATGGCTAAAGAGTCCGGTCTTCGCTTTTAAAATTCCTCCATTAATCATTCCTATAAACACGAAGATGGCTAAAGAGTCCGGTCTTCGCTTTTGAAAAGTCCTAAGCCAAACATAGTAAAGTCATCAATTAAATGTGTTTTCTCCGCAACTATTTAGTTGGTCTGCAAGGGCAAATGTTGATTAAGTGTGCGTTGCATCACGAGCGGCGATATTTCCTTTGATGGACAGGTTCATATGTTCCTTGAGTGTGACTTAATTATTGTTACAAACCTTCCATCGGAATATAAATGAAGACGTCTAACACAGTTATACATCCGTATGAATTTCTTTTTTAAGCACTCAAAGAATGATTTCACTGGGAATTGCAAATACATTTTGATCACCACATTAAGTGCAGAGATGAAAAACCTGCGAATCATCACACATTTGTACACAAATGTTTGTAGATATCCTCATTACAATTAAATAAAGATGTTTCAAAACATCACTGGTTACATCGCTTCACAATGTCTCATTGGATGAGAGATGTGCGTGATACAAACGACAATCCCAACTGTTCCTGCACAATCCTCATATATCTGATGACTTATATTTTCATCCTTTTTTTTTTAACTCTTGTTTTGCAAACGTGCATCAGTTGAATAGTTGGAGCCCAATAAAAAGTTTCAGGCTTGCTTTTTTCACTGACTCCTGTTTTGAGCTTGTTGACCTACAGCTTCATCGTGATAAACTGACTGCAACGAATTTTTACGATGGCGTCGTGTTAGATCTCTGGAAGGTGGTCTACAAGCATCCGGTTTGAGGGCTGAATCAGCCTCACAAACTTCGCACTCAACTAATGTTGAGTGGGTTGAATCAGCGTCAAAGCTTGCACTCAACTAATTATGTCCCAACTATTATTCAACTGAACTAGCCGGTTATTTTTCAAACTCATTCTTCTATGATTTTTTTTGAATGCCTCTTAACATTCCAAGTTATGATGATGCTTTGTCCAAGGCATTGTAGCACGTGAAAAAAAGCAAAACAAGAAAAAGGATGTGCACTGTTGGGTTGTCTACAAATGCACAGACATAACCAACAATTTCGTCTTGGATCAACAATTCAATTGATGACTATATTACTACATCTAGTCCTCAGCTAAAAATCCTCAATTTTTCAAAAATTAATACAATATCCTTTCCTATAAGTACAAAGATGGCCACCGAGACCGATCTTCTTTGAAAATGTCCTCAACTACATCCTTTTAACATGAAGATGGCTAAAGAGCCCAGTCTTCACTGTTAAAATTCCTACATTAATCATTCCTATGAACACGAAGATGGCTAAGGAGTCCAGTCTTCGCTTTTAAAATTCCTCCATTAATCATTCCTATAAACACGAAGATGGCTAAGGAGTCCAGTCTTCGCTTTTAAAATTCCTCCATTAATCATTCCTATAAACACGAAGATGGCTAAAGAGTCCGGTCTTCGCTTTTGAAAAGTCCTAAGCCAAACATAGTAAAGTCATCAATTAAATGTGTTTTCTCCGCAACTATTTAGTTGGTCTGCAAGGGCAAATGTTGATTAAGTGTGCGTTGCATCACGAGCGGCGATATTTCCTTTGATGGACAGGTTCATATGTTCCTTGAGTGTGACTTAATTATTGTTACAAACCTTCCATCGGAATATAAATGAAGACGTCTAACACAGTTATACATCCGTATGAATTTCTTTTTTAAGCACTCAAAGAATGATTTCACTGGGAATTGCAAATACATTTTGATCACCACATTAAGTGCAGAGATGAAAAACCTGCGAATCATCACACATTTGTACACAAATGTTTGTAGATATCCTCATTACAATTAAATAAAGATGTTTCAAAACATCACTGGTTACATCGCTTCACAATGTCTCATTGGATGAGAGATGTGCGTGATACAAACGACAATCCCAACTGTTCCTGCACAATCCTCATATATCTGATGACTTATATTTTCATCCTTTTTTTTTTAACTCTTGTTTTGCAAACGTGCATCAGTTGAATAGTTGGAGCCCAATAAAAAGTTTCAGGCTTGCTTTTTTCACTGACTCCTGTTTTGAGCTTGTTGACCTACAGCTTCATCGTGATAAACTGACTGCAACGAATTTTTACGATGGCGTCGTGTTAGATCTCTGGAAGGTGGTCTACAAGCATCCGGTTTGAGGGCTGAATCAGCCTCACAAACTTCGCACTCAACTAATGTTGAGTGGGTTGAATCAGCGTCAAAGCTTGCACTCAACTAATTATGTCCCAACTATTATTCAACTGAACTAGCCGGTTATTTTTCAAACTCATTCTTCTATGATTTTTTTTGAATGCCTCTTAACATTCCAAGTTATGATGATGCTTTGTCCAAGGCATTGTAGCACGTGAAAAAAAGCAAAACAAGAAAAAGGATGTGCACTGTTGGGTTGTCTACAAATGCACAGACATAACCAACAATTTCGTCTTGGATCAACAATTCAATTGATGACTATATTACTACATCTAGTCCTCAGCTAAAAATCCTCAATTTTTCAAAAATTAATACAATATCCTTTCCTATAAGTACAAAGATGGCCACCGAGACCGATCTTCTTTGAAAATGTCCTCAACTACATCCTTTTAACATGAAGATGGCTAAAGAGCCCAGTCTTCACTGTTAAAATTCCTACATTAATCATTCCTATGAACACGAAGATGGCTAAAGAGCCCAGTCTTCACTGTTAAAATTCCTACATTAATCATTCCTATGAACACGAAGATGGCTAAGGAGTCCAGTCTTCGCTTTTAAAATTCCTCCATTAATCATTCCTATAAACACGAAGATGGCTAAGGAGTCCAGTCTTCGCTTTTAAAATTCCTCCATTAATCATTCCTATAAACACGAAGATGGCTAAAGAGTCCGGTCTTCGCTTTTGAAAAGTCCTAAGCCAAACATAGTAAAGTCATCAATTAAATGTGTTTTCTCCGCAACTATTTAGTTGGTCTGCAAGGGCAAATGTTGATTAAGTGTGCGTTGCATCACGAGCGGCGATATTTCCTTTGATGGACAGGTTCATATGTTCCTTGAGTGTGACTTAATTATTGTTACAAACCTTCCATCGGAATATAAATGAAGACGTCTAACACAGTTATACATCCGTATGAATTTCTTTTTTAAGCACTCAAAGAATGATTTCACTGGGAATTGCAAATACATTTTGATCACCACATTAAGTGCAGAGATGAAAAACCTGCGAATCATCACACATTTGTACACAAATGTTTGTAGATATCCTCATTACAATTAAATAAAGATGTTTCAAAACATCACTGGTTACATCGCTTCACAATGTCTCATTGGATGAGAGATGTGCGTGATACAAACGACAATCCCAACTGTTCCTGCACAATCCTCATATATCTGATGACTTATATTTTCATCCTTTTTTTTTTAACTCTTGTTTTGCAAACGTGCATCAGTTGAATAGTTGGAGCCCAATAAAAAGTTTCAGGCTTGCTTTTTTCACTGACTCCTGTTTTGAGCTTGTTGACCTACAGCTTCATCGTGATAAACTGACTGCAACGAATTTTTACGATGGCGTCGTGTTAGATCTCTGGAAGGTGGTCTACAAGCATCCGGTTTGAGGGCTGAATCAGCCTCACAAACTTCGCACTCAACTAATGTTGAGTGGGTTGAATCAGCGTCAAAGCTTGCACTCAACTAATTATGTCCCAACTATTATTCAACTGAACTAGCCGGTTATTTTTCAAACTCATTCTTCTATGATTTTTTTTGAATGCCTCTTAACATTCCAAGTTATGATGATGCTTTGTCCAAGGCATTGTAGCACGTGAAAAAAAGCAAAACAAGAAAAAGGATGTGCACTGTTGGGTTGTCTACAAATGCACAGACATAACCAACAATTTCGTCTTGGATCAACAATTCAATTGGTGACTATATTACTACATCTAGTCCTCAGCTAAAAATCCTCAATTTTTCAAAAATTAATACAATATCCTTTCCTATAAGTACAAAGATGGCCACCGAGACCGATCTTCTTTGAAAATGTCCTCAACTACATCCTTTTAACATGAAGATGGCTAAAGAGCCCAGTCTTCGCTTTTAAAATTCCTACATTAATCATTCCTATGAACACGAAGATGGCTAAGGAGTCCAGTCTTCGCTTTTAAAATTCCTCCATTAATCATTCCTATAAACACGAAGATGGCTAAGGAGTCCAGTCTTCGCTTTTAAAATTCCTCCATTAATCATTCCTATAAACACGAAGATGGCTAAGGAGTCCAGTCTTCGCTTTTAAAATTCCTCCATTAATCATTCCTATAAACACGAAGATGGCTAAAGAGTCCGGTCTTCGCTTTTGAAAAGTCCTAAGCCAAACATAGTAAAGTCATCAATTAAATGTGTTTTCTCCGCAACTATTTAGTTGGTCTGCAAGGGCAAATGTTGATTAAGTGTGCGTTGCATCACGAGCGGCGATATTTCCTTTGATGGACAGGTTCATATGTTCCTTGAGTGTGACTTAATTATTGTTACAAACCTTCCATCGGAATATAAATGAAGACGTCTAACACAGTTATACATCCGTATGAATTTCTTTTTTAAGCACTCAAAGAATGATTTCACTGGGAATTGCAAATACATTTTGATCACCACATTAAGTGCAGAGATGAAAAACCTGCGAATCATCACACATTTGTACACAAATGTTTGTAGATATCCTCATTACAATTAAATAAAGATGTTTCAAAACATCACTGGTTACATCGCTTCACAATGTCTCATTGGATGAGAGATGTGCGTGATACAAACGACAATCCCAACTGTTCCTGCACAATCCTCATATATCTGATGACTTATATTTTCATCCTTTTTTTTTTAACTCTTGTTTTGCAAACGTGCATCAGTTGAATAGTTGGAGCCCAATAAAAAGTTTCAGGCTTGCTTTTTTCACTGACTCCTGTTTTGAGCTTGTTGACCTACAGCTTCATCGTGATAAACTGACTGCAACGAATTTTTACGATGGCGTCGTGTTAGATCTCTGGAAGGTGGTCTACAAGCATCCGGTTTGAGGGCTGAATCAGCCTCACAAACTTCGCACTCAACTAATGTTGAGTGGGTTGAATCAGCGTCAAAGCTTGCACTCAACTAATTATGTCCCAACTATTATTCAACTGAACTAGCCGGTTATTTTTCAAACTCATTCTTCTATGATTTTTTTTGAATGCCTCTTAACATTCCAAGTTATGATGATGCTTTGTCCAAGGCATTGTAGCACGTGAAAAAAAGCAAAACAAGAAAAAGGATGTGCACTGTTGGGTTGTCTACAAATGCACAGACATAACCAACAATTTCGTCTTGGATCAACAATTCAATTGATGACTATATTACTACATCTAGTCCTCAGCTAAAAATCCTCAATTTTTCAAAAATTAATACAATATCCTTTCCTATAAGTACAAAGATGGCCACCGAGACCGATCTTCTTTGAAAATGTCCTCAACTACATCCTTTTAACATGAAGATGGCTAAAGAGCCCAGTCTTCACTGTTAAAATTCCTACATTAATCATTCCTATGAACACGAAGATGGCTAAGGAGTCCAGTCTTCGCTTTTAAAATTCCTCCATTAATCATTCCTATAAACACGAAGATGGCTAAGGAGTCCAGTCTTCGCTTTTAAAATTCCTCCATTAATCATTCCTATAAACACGAAGATGGCTAAAGAGTCCGGTCTTCGCTTTTGAAAAGTCCTAAGCCAAACATAGTAAAGTCATCAATTAAATGTGTTTTCTCCGCAACTATTTAGTTGGTCTGCAAGGGCAAATGTTGATTAAGTGTGCGTTGCATCACGAGCGGCGATATTTCCTTTGATGGACAGGTTCATATGTTCCTTGAGTGTGACTTAATTATTGTTACAAACCTTCCATCGGAATATAAATGAAGACGTCTAACACAGTTATACATCCGTATGAATTTCTTTTTTAAGCACTCAAAGAATGATTTCACTGGGAATTGCAAATACATTTTGATCACCACATTAAGTGCAGAGATGAAAAACCTGCGAATCATCACACATTTGTACACAAATGTTTGTAGATATCCTCATTACAATTAAATAAAGATGTTTCAAAACATCACTGGTTACATCGCTTCACAATGTCTCATTGGATGAGAGATGTGCGTGATACAAACGACAATCCCAACTGTTCCTGCACAATCCTCATATATCTGATGACTTATATTTTCATCCTTTTTTTTTTAACTCTTGTTTTGCAAACGTGCATCAGTTGAATAGTTGGAGCCCAATAAAAAGTTTCAGGCTTGCTTTTTTCACTGACTCCTGTTTTGAGCTTGTTGACCTACAGCTTCATCGTGATAAACTGACTGCAACGAATTTTTACGATGGCGTCGTGTTAGATCTCTGGAAGGTGGTCTACAAGCATCCGGTTTGAGGGCTGAATCAGCCTCACAAACTTCGCACTCAACTAATGTTGAGTGGGTTGAATCAGCGTCAAAGCTTGCACTCAACTAATTATGTCCCAACTATTATTCAACTGAACTAGCCGGTTATTTTTCAAACTCATTCTTCTATGATTTTTTTTGAATGCCTCTTAACATTCCAAGTTATGATGATGCTTTGTCCAAGGCATTGTAGCACGTGAAAAAAAGCAAAACAAGAAAAAGGATGTGCACTGTTGGGTTGTCTACAAATGCACAGACATAACCAACAATTTCGTCTTGGATCAACAATTCAATTGATGACTATATTACTACATCTAGTCCTCAGCTAAAAATCCTCAATTTTTCAAAAATTAATACAATATCCTTTCCTATAAGTACAAAGATGGCCACCGAGACCGATCTTCTTTGAAAATGTCCTCAACTACATCCTTTTAACATGAAGATGGCTAAAGAGCCCAGTCTTCACTGTTAAAATTCCTACATTAATCATTCCTATGAACACGAAGATGGCTAAGGAGTCCAGTCTTCGCTTTTAAAATTCCTCCATTAATCATTCCTATAAACACGAAGATGGCTAAGGAGTCCAGTCTTCGCTTTTAAAATTCCTCCATTAATCATTCCTATAAACACGAAGATGGCTAAAGAGTCCGGTCTTCGCTTTTGAAAAGTCCTAAGCCAAACATAGTAAAGTCATCAATTAAATGTGTTTTCTCCGCAACTATTTAGTTGGTCTGCAAGGGCAAATGTTGATTAAGTGTGCGTTGCATCACGAGCGGCGATATTTCCTTTGATGGACAGGTTCATATGTTCCTTGAGTGTGACTTAATTATTGTTACAAACCTTCCATCGGAATATAAATGAAGACGTCTAACACAGTTATACATCCGTATGAATTTCTTTTTTAAGCACTCAAAGAATGATTTCACTGGGAATTGCAAATACATTTTGATCACCACATTAAGTGCAGAGATGAAAAACCTGCGAATCATCACACATTTGTACACAAATGTTTGTAGATATCCTCATTACAATTAAATAAAGATGTTTCAAAACATCACTGGTTACATCGCTTCACAATGTCTCATTGGATGAGAGATGTGCGTGATACAAACGACAATCCCAACTGTTCCTGCACAATCCTCATATATCTGATGACTTATATTTTCATCCTTTTTTTTTTAACTCTTGTTTTGCAAACGTGCATCAGTTGAATAGTTGGAGCCCAATAAAAAGTTTCAGGCTTGCTTTTTTCACTGACTCCTGTTTTGAGCTTGTTGACCTACAGCTTCATCGTGATAAACTGACTGCAACGAATTTTTACGATGGCGTCGTGTTAGATCTCTGGAAGGTGGTCTACAAGCATCCGGTTTGAGGGCTGAATCAGCCTCACAAACTTCGCACTCAACTAATGTTGAGTGGGTTGAATCAGCGTCAAAGCTTGCACTCAACTAATTATGTCCCAACTATTATTCAACTGAACTAGCCGGTTATTTTTCAAACTCATTCTTCTATGATTTTTTTTGAATGCCTCTTAACATTCCAAGTTATGATGATGCTTTGTCCAAGGCATTGTAGCACGTGAAAAAAAGCAAAACAAGAAAAAGGATGTGCACTGTTGGGTTGTCTACAAATGCACAGACATAACCAACAATTTCGTCTTGGATCAACAATTCAATTGATGACTATATTACTACATCTAGTCCTCAGCTAAAAATCCTCAATTTTTCAAAAATTAATACAATATCCTTTCCTATAAGTACAAAGATGGCCACCGAGACCGATCTTCTTTGAAAATGTCCTCAACTACATCCTTTTAACATGAAGATGGCTAAGAAGTCCAGTCTTCGCTTTTAAAATTCCTCCATTAATCATTCCTATAAACACGAAGATGGCTAAGGAGTCCAGTCTTCGCTTTTAAAATTCCTCCATTAATCATTCCTATAAACACGAAGATGGCTAAGGAGTCCAGTCTTCGCTTTTAAAATTCCTCCATTAATCATTCCTATAAACACGAAGATGGCTAAAGAGTCCGGTCTTCGCTTTTGAAAAGTCCTAAGCCAAACATAGTAAAGTCATCAATTAAATGTGTTTTCTCCGCAACTATTTAGTTGGTCTGCAAGGGCAAATGTTGATTAAGTGTGCGTTGCATCACGAGCGGCGATATTTCCTTTGATGGACAGGTTCATATGTTCCTTGAGTGTGACTTAATTATTGTTACAAACCTTCCATCGGAATATAAATGAAGACGTCTAACACAGTTATACATCCGTATGAATTTCTTTTTTAAGCACTCAAAGAATGATTTCACTGGGAATTGCAAATACATTTTGATCACCACATTAAGTGCAGAGATGAAAAACCTGCGAATCATCACACATTTGTACACAAATGTTTGTAGATATCCTCATTACAATTAAATAAAGATGTTTCAAAACATCACTGGTTACATCGCTTCACAATGTCTCATTGGATGAGAGATGTGCGTGATACAAACGACAATCCCAACTGTTCCTGCACAATCCTCATATATCTGATGACTTATATTTTCATCCTTTTTTTTTTAACTCTTGTTTTGCAAACGTGCATCAGTTGAATAGTTGGAGCCCAATAAAAAGTTTCAGGCTTGCTTTTTTCACTGACTCCTGTTTTGAGCTTGTTGACCTACAGCTTCATCGTGATAAACTGACTGCAACGAATTTTTACGATGGCGTCGTGTTAGATCTCTGGAAGGTGGTCTACAAGCATCCGGTTTGAGGGCTGAATCAGCCTCACAAACTTCGCACTCAACTAATGTTGAGTGGGTTGAATCAGCGTCAAAGCTTGCACTCAACTAATTATGTCCCAACTATTATTCAACTGAACTAGCCGGTTATTTTTCAAACTCATTCTTCTATGATTTTTTTTGAATGCCTCTTAACATTCCAAGTTATGATGATGCTTTGTCCAAGGCATTGTAGCACGTGAAAAAAAGCAAAACAAGAAAAAGGATGTGCACTGTTGGGTTGTCTACAAATGCACAGACATAACCAACAATTTCGTCTTGGATCAACAATTCAATTGATGACTATATTACTACATCTAGTCCTCAGCTAAAAATCCTCAATTTTTCAAAAATTAATACAATATCCTTTCCTATAAGTACAAAGATGGCCACCGAGACCGATCTTCTTTGAAAATGTCCTCAACTACATCCTTTTAACATGAAGATGGCTAAAGAGCCCAGTCTTCGCTTTTAAAATTCCTACATTAATCATTCCTATAAACACGAAGATGGCTAAGGAGTCCAGTCTTCGCTTTTAAAATTCCTCCATTAATCATTCCTATAAACACGAAGATGGCTAAGGAGTCCAGTCTTCGCTTTTAAAATTCCTCCATTAATCATTCCTATAAAAAAGAAGATGGCTAAAGAGTCCGGTCTTCGCTTTTAAAATTCCTCCATTAATCATTCCTATAAACACGAAGATGGCTAAAGAGTCCGGTCTTCGCTTTTGAAAAGTCCTAAGCCAAACATAGTAAAGTCATCAATTAAATGTGTTGTCTCCGCAACTATTTAGTTGGTCTGCAAGGGCAAATGTTGATTAAGTGTGCGTTGCATCACGAGCGGCGATATTTCCTTTGATGGACAGGTTCATATGTTCCTTGAGTGTGACTTAATTATTGTTACAAACCTTCCATCGGAATATAAATGAAGACGTCTAACACAGTTATACATCCGTATGAATTTCTTTTTTAAGCACTCAAAGAATGATTTCACTGGGAATTGCAAATACATTTTGATCACCACATTAAGTGCAGAGATGAAAAACCTGCGAATCATCACACATTTGTACACAAATGTTTGTAGATATCCTCATTACAATTAAATAAAGATGTTTCAAAACATCACTGGTTACATCGCTTCACAATGTCTCATTGGATGAGAGATGTGCGTGATAAGAACGACAATCCCAACTGTTCCTGCACAATCCTCATATATCTGATGACTTATATTTTCATCCTTTTTTTTTTAACTCTTGTTTTGCAAACGTGCATCAGTTGAATAGTTGGAGCCCAATAAAAAGTTTCAGGCTTGCTTTTTTCACTGACTCCTGTTTTGAGCTTGTTGACCTACAGCTTCATCGTGATAAACTGACTGCAACGAATTTTTACGATGGCGTCGTGTTAGATCTCTGGAAGGTGGTCTACAAGCATCCGGTTTGAGGGCTGAATCAGCCTCACAAACTTCGCACTCAACTAATGTTGAGTGGGTTGAATCAGCGTCAAAGCTTGCACTCAACTAATTATGTCCCAACTATTATTCAACTGAACTAGCCGGTTATTTTTCAAACTCATTCTTCTATGATTTTTTTTGAATGCCTCTTAACATTCCAAGTTATGATGATGCTTTGTCCAAGGCATTGTAGCACGTGAAAAAAAGCAAAACAAGAAAAAGGATGTGCACTGTTGGGTTGTCTACAAATGCACAGACATAACCAACAATTTCGTCTTGGATCAACAATTCAATTGATGACTATATTACTACATCTAGTCCTCAGCTAAAAATCCTCAATTTTTCAAAAATTAATACAATATCCTTTCCTATAAGTACAAAGATGGCCACCGAGACCGATCTTCTTTGAAAATGTCCTCAACTACATCCTTTTAACATGAAGATGGCTAAGGAGTCCAGTCTTCGCTTTTAAAATTCCTCCATTAATCATTCCTATAAACACGAAGATGGCTAAGGAGTCCAGTCTTCGCTTTTAAAATTCCTCCATTAATCATTCCTATAAACACGAAGATGGCTAAGGAGTCCAGTCTTCGCTTTTAAAATTCCTCCATTAATCATTCCTATAAACACGAAGATGGCTAAAGAGTCCGGTCTTCGCTTTTGAAAAGTCCTAAGCCAAACATAGTAAAGTCATCAATTAAATGTGTTTTCTCCGCAACTATTTAGTTGGTCTGCAAGGGCAAATGTTGATTAAGTGTGCGTTGCATCACGAGCGGCGATATTTCCTTTGATGGACAGGTTCATATGTTCCTTGAGTGTGACTTAATTATTGTTACAAACCTTCCATCGGAATATAAATGAAGACGTCTAACACAGTTATACATCCGTACGAATTTCTTTTTTAAGCACTCAAAGAATGATTTCACTGGGAATTGCAAATACATTTTGATCACCACATTAAGTACAGAGATGAAAAACCTGCGAATCATCACACATTTGTACACAAATGTTTGTAGATATCCTCATTACAATTAAATAAAGATGTTTCAAAACATCACTGGTTACATCGCTTCACAATGTCTCATTGGATGAGAGATGTGCGTGATACAAACGACAATCCCAACTGTTCCTGCACAATCCTCATATATCTGATGACTTATATTTTCATCCTTTTTTTTTTAACTCTTGTTTTGCAAACGTGCATCAGTTGAATAGTTGGAGCCCAATAAAAAGTTTCAGGCTTGCTTTTTTCACTGACTCCTGTTTTGAGCTTGTTGACCTACAGCTTCATCGTGATAAACTGACTGCAACGAATTTTTACGATGGCGTCGTGTTAGATCTCTGGAAGGTGGTCTACAAGCATCCGGTTTGAGGGCTGAATCAGCCTCACAAACTTCGCACTCAACTAATGTTGAGTGGGTTGAATCAGCGTCAAAGCTTGCACTCAACTAATTATGTCCCAACTATTATTCAACTGAACTAGCCGGTTATTTTTCAAACTCATTCTTCTATGATTTTTTTTGAATGCCTCTTAACATTCCAAGTTATGATGATGCTTTGTCCAAGGCATTGTAGCACGTGAAAAAAAGCAAAACAAGAAAAAGGATGTGCACTGTTGGGTTGTCTACAAATGCACAGACATAACCAACAATTTCGTCTTGGATCAACAATTCAATTGATGACTATATTACTACATCTAGTCCTCAGCTAAAAATCCTCAATTTTTCAAAAATTAATACAATATCCTTTCCTATAAGTACAAAGATGGCCACCGAGACCGATCTTCTTTGAAAATGTCCTCAACTACATCCTTTTAACATGAAGATGGCTAAAGAGCCCAGTCTTCGCTTTTAAAATTCCTACATTAATCATTCCTATAAACACGAAGATGGCTAAGGAGTCCAGTCTTCGCTTTTAAAATTCCTCCATTAATCATTCCTATAAACACGAAGATGGCTAAGGAGTCCAGTCTTCGCTTTTAAAATTCCTCCATTAATCATTCCTATAAACACGAAGATGGCTAAAGAGTCCGGTCTTCGCTTTTAAAATTCCTCCATTAATCATTCCTATAAACACGAAGATGGCTAAAGAGTCCGGTCTTCGCTTTTGAAAAGTCCTAAGCCAAACATAGTAAAGTCATCAATTAAATGTGTTTTCTCCGCAACTATTTAGTTGGTCTGCAAGGGCAAATGTTGATTAAGTGTGCGTTGCATCACGAGCGGCGATATTTCCTTTGATGGACAGGTTCATATGTTCCTTGAGTGTGACTTAATTATTGTTACAAACCTTCCATCGGAATATAAATGAAGACGTCTAACACAGTTATACATCCGTATGAATTTCTTTTTTAAGCACTCAAAGAATGATTTCACTGGGAATTGCAAATACATTTTGATCACCACATTAAGTGCAGAGATGAAAAACCTGCGAATCATCACACATTTGTACACAAATGTTTGCAGATATCCTCATTACAATTAAATAAAGATGTTTCAAAACATCACTGGTTACATCGCTTCACAATGTCTCATTGGATGAGAGATGTGCGTGATACAAACGACAATCCCAACTGTTCCTGCACAATCCTCATATATCTGATGACTTATATTTTCATCCTTTTTTTTTTAACTCTTGTTTTGCAAACGTGCATCAGTTGAATAGTTGGAGCCCAATAAAAAGTTTCAGGCTTGCTTTTTTCACTGACTCCTGTTTTGAGCTTGTTGACCTACAGCTTCATCGTGATAAACTGACTGCAACGAATTTTTACGATGGCGTCGTGTTAGATCTCTGGAAGGTGGTCTACAAGCATCCGGTTTGAGGGCTGAATCAGCCTCACAAACTTCGCACTCAACTAATGTTGAGTGGGTTGAATCAGCGTCAAAGCTTGCACTCAACTAATTATGTCCCAACTATTATTCAACTGAACTAGCCGGTTATTTTTCAAACTCATTCTTCTATGATTTTTTTTGAATGCCTCTTAACATTCCAAGTTATGATGATGCTTTGTCCAAGGCATTGTAGCACGTGAAAAAAAGCAAAACAAGAAAAAGGATGTGCACTGTTGGGTTGTCTACAAATGCACAGACATAACCAACAATTTCGTCTTGGATCAACAATTCAATTGATGACTATATTACTACATCTAGTCCTCAGCTAAAAATCCTCAATTTTTCAAAAATTAATACAATATCCTTTCCTATAAGTACAAAGATGGCCACCGAGACCGATCTTCTTTGAAAATGTCCTCAACTACATCCTTTTAACATGAAGATGGCTAAAGAGCCCAGTCTTCACTTTTAAAATTCCTACATTAATCATTCCTATGAACACGAAGATGGCTAAGGAGTCCAGTCTTCGCTTTTAAAATTCCTCCATTAATCATTCCTATAAACACGAAGATGGCTAAGGAGTCCAGTCTTCGCTTTTAAAATTCCTCCATTAATCATTCCTATAAACACGAAGATGGCTAAGGAGTCCAGTCTTCGCTTTTAAAATTCCTCCATTAATCATTCCTATAAACACGAAGATGGCTAAGGAGTCCAGTCTTCGCTTTTAAAATTCCTCCATTAATCATTCCTATAAACACGAAGATGGCTAAAGAGTCCGGTCTTCGCTTTTGAAAAGTCCTAAGCCAAACATAGTAAAGTCATCAATTAAATGTGTTTTCTCCGCAACTATTTAGTTGGTCTGCAAGGGCAAATGTTGATTAAGTGTGCGTTGCATCACGAGCGGCGATATTTCCTTTGATGGACAGGTTCATATGTTCCTTGAGTGTGACTTAATTATTGTTACAAACCTTCCATCGGAATATAAATGAAGACGTCTAACACAGTTATACATCCGTATGAATTTCTTTTTTAAGCACTCAAAGAATGATTTCACTGGGAATTGCAAATACATTTTGATCACCACATTAAGTGCAGAGATGAAAAACCTGCGAATCATCACACATTTGTACACAAATGTTTGTAGATATCCTCATTACAATTAAATAAAGATGTTTCAAAACATCACTGGTTACATCGCTTCACAATGTCTCATTGGATGAGAGATGTGCGTGATACAAACGACAATCCCAACTGTTCCTGCACAATCCTCATATATCTGATGACTTATATTTTCATCCTTTTTTTTTTAACTCTTGTTTTGCAAACGTGCATCAGTTGAATAGTTGGAGCCCAATAAAAAGTTTCAGGCTTGCTTTTTTCACTGACTCCTGTTTTGAGCTTGTTGACCTACAGCTTCATCGTGATAAACTGACTGCAACGAATTTTTACGATGGCGTCGTGTTAGATCTCTGGAAGGTGGTCTACAAGCATCCGGTTTGAGGGCTGAATCAGCCTCACAAACTTCGCACTCAACTAATGTTGAGTGGGTTGAATCAGCGTCAAAGCTTGCACTCAACTAATTATGTCCCAACTATTATTCAACTGAACTAGCCGGTTATTTTTCAAACTCATTCTTCTATGATTTTTTTTGAATGCCTCTTAACATTCCAAGTTATGATGATGCTTTGTCCAAGGCATTGTAGCACGTGAAAAAAAGCAAAACAAGAAAAAGGATGTGCACTGTTGGGTTGTCTACAAATGCACAGACATAACCAACAATTTCGTCTTGGATCAACAATTCAATTGATGACTATATTACTACATCTAGTCCTCAGCTAAAAATCCTCAATTTTTCAAAAATTAATACAATATCCTTTCCTATAAGTACAAAGATGGCCACCGAGACCGATCTTCTTTGAAAATGTCCTCAACTACATCCTTTTAACATGAAGATGGCTAAAGAGCCCAGTCTTCACTTTTAAAATTCCTACATTAATCATTCCTATGAACACGAAGATGGCTAAGGAGTCCAGTCTTCGCTTTTAAAATTCCTCCATTAATCATTCCTATAAACACGAAGATGGCTAAGGAGTCCAGTCTTCGCTTTTAAAATTCCTCCATTAATCATTCCTATAAACACGAAGATGGCTAAGGAGTCCAGTCTTCGCTTTTAAAATTCCTCCATTAATCATTCCTATAAACACGAAGATGGCTAAGGAGTCCAGTCTTCGCTTTTAAAATTCCTCCATTAATCATTCCTATAAACACGAAGATGGCTAAAGAGTCCGGTCTTCGCTTTTGAAAAGTCCTAAGCCAAACATAGTAAAGTCATCAATTAAATGTGTTTTCTCCGCAACTATTTAGTTGGTCTGCAAGGGCAAATGTTGATTAAGTGTGCGTTGCATCACGAGCGGCGATATTTCCTTTGATGGACAGGTTCATATGTTCCTTGAGTGTGACTTAATTATTGTTACAAACCTTCCATCGGAATATAAATGAAGACGTCTAACACAGTTATACATCCGTATGAATTTCTTTTTTAAGCACTCAAAGAATGATTTCACTGGGAATTGCAAATACATTTTGATCACCACATTAAGTGCAGAGATGAAAAACCTGCGAATCATCACACATTTGTACACAAATGTTTGTAGATATCCTCATTACAATTAAATAAAGATGTTTCAAAACATCACTGGTTACATCGCTTCACAATGTCTCATTGGATGAGAGATGTGCGTGATACAAACGACAATCCCAACTGTTCCTGCACAATCCTCATATATCTGATGACTTATATTTTCATCCTTTTTTTTTTAACTCTTGTTTTGCAAACGTGCATCAGTTGAATAGTTGGAGCCCAATAAAAAGTTTCAGGCTTGCTTTTTTCACTGACTCCTGTTTTGAGCTTGTTGACCTACAGCTTCATCGTGATAAACTGACTGCAACGAATTTTTACGATGGCGTCATGTTAGATCTCTGGAAGGTGGTCTACAAGCATCCGGTTTGAGGGCTGAATCAGCCTCACAAACTTCGCACTCAACTAATGTTGAGTGGGTTGAATCAGCGTCAAAGCTTGCACTCAACTAATTATGTCCCAACTATTATTCAACTGAACTAGCCGGTTATTTTTCAAACTCATTCTTCTATGATTTTTTTTGAATGCCTCTTAACATTCCAAGTTATGATGATGCTTTGTCCAAGGCATTGTAGCACGTGAAAAAAAGCAAAACAAGAAAAAGGATGTGCACTGTTGGGTTGTCTACAAATGCACAGACATAACCAACAATTTCGTCTTGGATCAACAATTCAATTGATGACTATATTACTACATCTAGTCCTCAGCTAAAAATCCTCAATTTTTCAAAAATTAATACAATATCCTTTCCTATAAGTACAAAGATGGCCACCGAGACCGATCTTCTTTGAAAATGTCCTCAACTACATCCTTTTAACATGAAGATGGCTAAAGAGCCCAGTCTTCACTTTTAAAATTCCTACATTAATCATTCCTATGAACACGAAGATGGCTAAGGAGTCCAGTCTTCGCTTTTAAAATTCCTCCATTAATCATTCCTATAAACACGAAGATGGCTAAGGAGTCCAGTCTTCGCTTTTAAAATTCCTCCATTAATCATTCCTATAAACACGAAGATGGCTAAGGAGTCCAGTCTTCGCTTTTAAAATTCCTCCATTAATCATTCCTATAAACACGAAGATGGCTAAGGAGTCCAGTCTTCGCTTTTAAAATTCCTCCATTAATCATTCCTATAAACACGAAGATGGCTAAAGAGTCCGGTCTTCGCTTTTGAAAAGTCCTAAGCCAAACATAGTAAAGTCATCAATTAAATGTGTTTTCTCCGCAACTATTTAGTTGGTCTGCAAGGGCAAATGTTGATTAAGTGTGCGTTGCATCACGAGCGGCGATATTTCCTTTGATGGACAGGTTCATATGTTCCTTGAGTGTGACTTAATTATTGTTACAAACCTTCCATCGGAATATAAATGAAGACGTCTAACACAGTTATACATCCGTATGAATTTCTTTTTTAAGCACTCAAAGAATGATTTCACTGGGAATTGCAAATACATTTTGATCAACACATTAAGTGCAGAGATGAAAAACCTGCGAATCATCACACATTTGTACACAAATGTTTGTAGATATCCTCATTACAATTAAATAAAGATGTTTCAAAACATCACTGGTTACATCGCTTCACAATGTCTCATTGGATGAGAGATGTGCGTGATACAAACGACAATCCCAACTGTTCCTGCACAATCCTCATATATCTGATGACTTATATTTTCATCCTTTTTTTTTTAACTCTTGTTTTGCAAACGTGCATCAGTTGAATAGTTGGAGCCCAATAAAAAGTTTCAGGCTTGCTTTTTTCACTGACTCCTGTTTTGAGCTTGTTGACCTACAGCTTCATCGTGATAAACTGACTGCAACGAATTTTTACGATGGCGTCGTGTTAGATCTCTGGAAGGTGGTCTACAAGCATCCGGTTTGAGGGCTGAATCAGCCTCACAAACTTCGCACTCAACTAATGTTGAGTGGGTTGAATCAGCGTCAAAGCTTGCACTCAACTAATTATGTCCCAACTATTATTCAACTGAACTAGCCGGTTATTTTTCAAACTCATTCTTCTATGATTTTTTTTGAATGCCTCTTAACATTCCAAGTTATGATGATGCTTTGTCCAAGGCATTGTAGCACGTGAAAAAAAGCAAAACAAGAAAAAGGATGTGCACTGTTGGGTTGTCTACAAATGCACAGACATAACCAACAATTTCGTCTTGGATCAACAATTCAATTGATGACTATATTACTACATCTAGTCCTCAGCTAAAAATCCTCAATTTTTAAAAAATTAATACAATATCCTTTCCTATAAGTACAAAGATGGCCACCGAGACCGATCTTCTTTGAAAATGTCCTCAACTACATCCTTTTAACATGAAGATGGCTAAAGAGCCCAGTCTTCACTTTTAAAATTCCTACATTAATCATTCCTATGAACACGAAGATGGCTAAGGAGTCCAGTCTTCGCTTTTAAAATTCCTCCATTAATCATTCCTATAAACACGAAGATGGCTAAGGAGTCCAGTCTTCGCTTTTAAAATTCCTCCATTAATCATTCCTATAAACACGAAGATGGCTAAGGAGTCCAGTCTTCGCTTTTAAAATTCCTCCATTAATCATTCCTATAAACACGAAGATGGCTAAGGAGTCCAGTCTTCGCTTTTAAAATTCCTCCATTAATCATTCCTATAAACACGAAGATGGCTAAAGAGTCCGGTCTTCGCTTTTGAAAAGTCCTAAGCCAAACATAGTAAAGTCATCAATTAAATGTGTTTTCTCCGCAACTATTTAGTTGGTCTGCAAGGGCAAATGTTGATTAAGTGTGCGTTGCATCACGAGCGGCGATATTTCCTTTGATGGACAGGTTCATATGTTCCTTGAGTGTGACTTAATTATTGTTACAAACCTTCCATCGGAATATAAATGAAGACGTCTAACACAGTTATACATCCGTATGAATTTCTTTTTTAAGCACTCAAAGAATGATTTCACTGGGAATTGCAAATACATTTTGATCAACACATTAAGTGCAGAGATGAAAAACCTGCGAATCATCACACATTTGTACACAAATGTTTGTAGATATCCTCATTACAATTAAATAAAGATGTTTCAAAACATCACTGGTTACATCGCTTCACAATGTCTCATTGGATGAGAGATGTGCGTGATACAAACGACAATCCCAACTGTTCCTGCACAATCCTCATATATCTGATGACTTATATTTTCATCCTTTTTTTTTTAACTCTTGTTTTGCAAACGTGCATCAGTTGAATAGTTGGAGCCCAATAAAAAGTTTCAGGCTTGCTTTTTCCACTGACTCCTGTTTTGAGCTTGTTGACCTACAGCTTCATCGTGATAAACTGACTGCAACGAATTTTTACGATGGCGTCGTGTTAGATCTCTGGAAGGTGGTCTACAAGCATCCGGTTTGAGGGCTGAATCAGCCTCACAAACTTCGCACTCAACTAATGTTGAGTGGGTTGAATCAGCGTCAAAGCTTGCACTCAACTAATTATGTCCCAACTATTATTCAACTGAACTAGCCGGTTATTTTTCAAACTCATTCTTCTATGATTTTTTTTGAATGCCTCTTAACATTCCAAGTTATGATGATGCTTTGTCCAAGGCATTGTAGCACGTGAAAAAAAGCAAAACAAGAAAAAGGATGTGCACTGTTGGGTTGTCTACAAATGCACAGACATAACCAACAATTTCGTCTTGGATCAACAATTCAATTGATGACTATATTACTACATCTAGTCCTCAGCTAAAAATCCTCAATTTTTCAAAAATTAATACAATATCCTTTCCTATAAGTACAAAGATGGCCACCGAGACCGATCTTCTTTGAAAATGTCCTCAACTACATCCTTTTAACATGAAGATGGCTAAAGAGCCCAGTCTTCACTTTTAAAATTCCTACATTAATCATTCCTATGAACACGAAGATGGCTAAGGAGTCCAGTCTTCGCTTTTAAAATTCCTCCATTAATCATTCCTATAAACACGAAGATGGCTAAGGAGTCCAGTCTTCGCTTTTAAAATTCCTCCATTAATCATTCCTATAAACACGAAGATGGCTAAGGAGTCCAGTCTTCGCTTTTAAAATTCCTCCATTAATCATTCCTATAAACACGAAGATGGCTAAGGAGTCCAGTCTTCGCTTTTAAAATTCCTCCATTAATCATTCCTATAAACACGAAGATGGCTAAAGAGTCCGGTCTTCGCTTTTGAAAAGTCCTAAGCCAAACATAGTAAAGTCATCAATTAAATGTGTTTTCTCCGCAACTATTTAGTTGGTCTGCAAGGGCAAATGTTGATTAAGTGTGCGTTGCATCACGAGCGGCGATATTTCCTTTGATGGACAGGTTCATATGTTCCTTGAGTGTGACTTAATTATTGTTACAAACCTTCCATCGGAATATAAATGAAGACGTCTAACACAGTTATACATCCGTATGAATTTCTTTTTTAAGCACTCAAAGAATGATTTCACTGGGAATTGCAAATACATTTTGATCACCACATTAAGTGCAGAGATGAAAAACCTGCGAATCATCACACATTTGTACACAAATGTTTGTAGATATCCTCATTACAATTAAATAAAGATGTTTCAAAACATCACTGGTTACATCGCTTCACAATGTCTCATTGGATGAGAGATGTGCGTGATACAAACGACAATCCCAACTGTTCCTGCACAATCCTCATATATCTGATGACTTATATTTTCATCCTTTTTTTTTTAACTCTTGTTTTGCAAACGTGCATCAGTTGAATAGTTGGAGCCCAATAAAAAGTTTCAGGCTTGCTTTTTTCACTGACTCCTGTTTTGAGCTTGTTGACCTACAGCTTCATCGTGATAAACTGACTGCAACGAATTTTTACGATGGCGTCGTGTTAGATCTCTGGAAGGTGGTCTACAAGCATCCGGTTTGAGGGCTGAATCAGCCTCACAAACTTCGCACTCAACTAATGTTGAGTGGGTTGAATCAGCGTCAAAGCTTGCACTCAACTAATTATGTCCCAACTATTATTCAACTGAACTAGCCGGTTATTTTTCAAACTCATTCTTCTATGATTTTTTTTGAATGCCTCTTAACATTCCAAGTTATGATGATGCTTTGTCCAAGGCATTGTAGCACGTGAAAAAAAGCAAAACAAGAAAAAGGATGTGCACTGTTGGGTTGTCTACAAATGCACAGACATAACCAACAATTTCGTCTTGGATCAACAATTCAATTGATGACTATATTACTACATCTAGTCCTCAGCTAAAAATCCTCAATTTTTCAAAAATTAATACAATATCCTTTCCTATAAGTACAAAGATGGCCACCGAGACCGATCTTCTTTGAAAATGTCCTCAACTACATCCTTTTAACATGAAGATGGCTAAAGAGCCCAGTCTTCACTTTTAAAATTCCTACATTAATCATTCCTATGAACACGAAGATGGCTAAGGAGTCCAGTCTTCGCTTTTAAAATTCCTCCATTAATCATTCCTATAAACACGAAGATGGCTAAGGAGTCCAGTCTTCGCTTTTAAAATTCCTCCATTAATCATTCCTATAAACACGAAGATGGCTAAGGAGTCCAGTCTTCGCTTTTAAAATTCCTCCATTAATCATTCCTATAAACACGAAGATGGCTAAGGAGTCCAGTCTTCGCTTTTAAAATTCCTCCATTAATCATTCCTATAAACACGAAGATGGCTAAAGAGTCCGGTCTTCGCTTTTGAAAAGTCCTAAGCCAAACATAGTAAAGTCATCAATTAAATGTGTTTTCTCCGCAACTATTTAGTTGGTCTGCAAGGGCAAATGTTGATTAAGTGTGCGTTGCATCACGAGCGGCGATATTTCCTTTGATGGACAGGTTCATATGTTCCTTGAGTGTGACTTAATTATTGTTACAAACCTTCCATCGGAATATAAATGAAGACGTCTAACACAGTTATACATCCGTATGAATTTCTTTTTTAAGCACTCAAAGAATGATTTCACTGGGAATTGCAAATACATTTTGATCAACACATTAAGTGCAGAGATGAAAAACCTGCGAATCATCACACATTTGTACACAAATGTTTGTAGATATCCTCATTACAATTAAATAAAGATGTTTCAAAACATCACTGGTTACATCGCTTCACAATGTCTCATTGGATGAGAGATGTGCGTGATACAAACGACAATCCCAACTGTTCCTGCACAATCCTCATATATCTGATGACTTATATTTTCATCCTTTTTTTTTTAACTCTTGTTTTGCAAACGTGCATCAGTTGAATAGTTGGAGCCCAATAAAAAGTTTCAGGCTTGCTTTTTCCACTGACTCCTGTTTTGAGCTTGTTGACCTACAGCTTCATCGTGATAAACTGACTGCAACGAATTTTTACGATGGCGTCGTGTTAGATCTCTGGAAGGTGGTCTACAAGCATCCGGTTTGAGGGCTGAATCAGCCTCACAAACTTCGCACTCAACTAATGTTGAGTGGGTTGAATCAGCGTCAAAGCTTGCACTCAACTAATTATGTCCCAACTATTATTCAACTGAACTAGCCGGTTATTTTTCAAACTCATTCTTCTATGAAACATTCCAAGTTATGATGATGCTTTGTCCAAGGCATTGTAGCACGTGAAAAAAAGCAAAACAAGAAAAAGGATGTGCACTGTTGGGTTGTCTACAAATGCACAGACATAACCAACAATTTCGTCTTGGATCAACAATTCAATTGATGACTATATTACTACATCTAGTCCTCAGCTAAAAATCCTCAATTTTTCAAAAATTAATACAATATCCTTTCCTATAAGTACAAAGATGGCCACCGAGACCGATCTTCTTTGAAAATGTCCTCAACTACATCCTTTTAACATGAAGATGGCTAAAGAGCCCAGTCTTCACTTTTAAAATTCCTACATTAATCATTCCTATGAACACGAAGATGGCTAAGGAGTCCAGTCTTCGCTTTTAAAATTCCTCCATTAATCATTCCTATAAACACGAAGATGGCTAAGGAGTCCAGTCTTCGCTTTTAAAATTCCTCCATTAATCATTCCTATAAACACGAAGATGGCTAAGGAGTCCAGTCTTCGCTTTTAAAATTCCTCCATTAATCATTCCTATAAACACGAAGATGGCTAAAGAGTCCGGTCTTCGCTTTTGAAAAGTCCTAAGCCAAACATAGTAAAGTCATCAATTAAATGTGTTTTCTCCGCAACTATTTAGTTGGTCTGCAAGGGCAAATGTTGATTAAGTGTGCGTTGCATCACGAGCGGCGATATTTCCTTTGATGGACAGGTTCATATGTTCCTTGAGTGTGACTTAATTATTGTTACAAACCTTCCATCGGAATATAAATGAAGACGTCTAACACAGTTATACATCCGTATGAATTTCTTTTTTAAGCACTCAAAGAATGATTTCACTGGGAATTGCAAATACATTTTGATCAACACATTAAGTGTAGAGTCTCAATGAATGAGAGATGAGTGTGATACAAGTGACAATCCCAAATGTTCCTGTACAATTATATACATGTAATGGATTAAATCTTTTTTTTTTACATTTGTTTTGCGAATGTGCATCAGTTGAATATCTGGAGCCAAATAAATAGATGCATCATGAGCAGCAACATTTCCTTTGGTGGAAAGGTTTATACTGATTGTTCATTGAATGTGTTAGGGTTAGGATTTTTTGCATGCAATTGTATATCATATCACATGGAATAGTAGATTTTTTTTTTCACATAAACTCCCAACATGAAAATATAATGCACATTTTTCCACACCTTAGAAATGAAACAGTTTTAAGAGTATTCAAGTCAACTTAATATGTCATTATATTGCACATAATCACAAGAAACCATGAATGTTTTTTGTCACACTATCACACACTGAATAATTGAAACAGTTTATTTAGTTAAAGATCTATATGAAATCAAGTCAACTTGTTTATGCAATAGTACATCCTATCACTGTGAATTGTAGATGCTTTTTTTTTTGTCCAATTAAGTACTGGGGTGTAAAGACCATGCACATTAACACATAGTTGCATGGCAATTGTACAACAAAATAATATTTAGCTACAATAGTAACTTGAATCATCCCAATCTCCAGTAACTTGAATCATCCCAATCTCCAAGTGGCAAAATGAAAGTTGATGGTGATTCACAACTTTTCATTTTTGTGTTTAAATTCCATATTTAGAATACATTACTATTGAAGAAATCCAAATGACAAAGAATCCAATTCCATTATTTGTTGAAATATATTTACATTTGTACAGTTAGATTTATTTCAGAGCAATTCAGTTTTTCTGCAAAAATTAATAGGAACAACCACATATTTTAACTGAAATGAAAATGGTATATCACTAAGTTTTAAAAAATGAAAACTCAAGTTTACTTTCATAACTAGACACTATTAAAATAAATACAATACAAATTTCTTTAACTAGACAGGTGAACTTACAAGTTGTGTATGAAGTTGTTATGTGTTTGTGAAGTAATTACTGACATCATAATAATAAAAACAAATACAGGAACCATGCATACATATACAACATACAACTAATGCAGGATATTTAAAGTATCATGCACATACAGCATACAACTAACGCAGGATCATCGCTTTACAAAAAATAAATGCTGTGAAGTATAAGAATATTTCTTACCTTATTCTGACTATGGCTCCATTTGAAGAAATGGCAGATGAACTTTAAAAAAAACATGTCGATCATTTGTAGATCGGTAGAATCTTTTCACAGTGAGAGAGACGTTTAATGTTCCTCCTGTAGCCTTGAAATGTTCATCCTTTTTCCTTGACCTCATGTTTAATTGACCATTTAGTCTATAAGTGAGTTAAGAAAAATGCACTGTTTAACAAATACATCACATTTAAATGCATAACCTTTAAATGCAATAATGATAAAATTAGTGCATTTTAATATGTGGCAGTTTCTAATCTTTTCATTCAAGAAGAGCTTTTTCAGTCTCAGACTTAATGTTTAAAGGGAATGTGTTTTTTAGTGATGGTCATTTTGTTTTCAAATAATAGTCATACTGTCTCAATGTGTGATGGAAAAATAGAAAAGGTTTATGAGACTTCATGGTATTTTAATGTCAATTTTTTTATGTATCTCTCTTTGATAGGAGGTATAGTGGCTGAGCGGTAACACACTTAGCTTCTGAAGTTGAAGTCCCAGGTTTGAATCCTGATATTTTAAATTTTGGGACCTTTGGGTACGTCAAGATTCTACCCTACTCTAATGGGTACCTGACATTAGTTGGGGAAAGTTAAGGCGGTTGGTTGTTGAGCTGGCCACATGACACCCTGGTTAACTGTGGGCCACAAAACATGACCTTTACATCATCCTTACTATAGATCGCAAGGTCTGAAAGGGGAACATTTTTTTAAATAAGAAAATCACATTCAACTTTTCATTTGGCTATATATATAAATGTGCCACGAAGAATGAAGCAAATTGCTTATTTTAAATTTTTAGGAAGTAATGCAGTCTAATGTGAGTTCATTCATTTGTGTTTTTAACCCAACAGCTCCAACTTTTAGGTTTTGAAATGCTATCCAATTAAACAAAAGGCGGTAACTAAATTTTTTTTAAAATAATAATTAATAAAAAAAAATGTAAATAATACAAACAAAATAAATAAATTACATAAATAGAAAAATATAGCTAGTTTTGAAATACTTCAAATATCTAAAGTATAAGTACACATTTTTAAAATATCTAAGCTACCCTATCTAGACTTATTTAAAATATTTTTAGAAAAACAAAAGACTATACAGATTTGGCTTAATTTTTGTGTTTTGGTTCTAAAACTAGCTCTTATTGTCTGAAAGTTTAAGAAACTATTGCTAGGGTCCTAAAAAAATACATCAGAATTAGGCTCCTATTGTAAAAAAAATGCATCTTAGAGTAAAAGCTCTTGGGTTATAGTGTAAAAAAATATTTATTACCTTGATATGTAGATCACTAGATAAACTTTATGACAATAAAAGTGACAGTGGAGAATCAAGGCATCTGAAGAATCAGTGCACAATGATTGAGCCACTAACCTCCAGATCAGTAGCATGTAGAGTCTGTCTTTAAAAAAAAAAATTTGAATGTTGAAGCAAATTTACAAATTGAAAGAAAAATGTGAATAATCTAAAAAAAAAAAAAAAAAAAAGGAAACAGTAATAGCCCTTGCCCAAGTGTATTAATATATATATATATATATATATATATATATATAAACTAGACATATTTTACCCGCGACCCGCAGGTTACTATTTACGTATTACTGTCGATATAGTGTTTTTAAAACATTTAAATGAAATAATAATGTAATAAATAAAGCGAATGTGTAAATGTAAAAATAGTATGAATGAAGCCATCAAATCAAAATAGCTAATCTACTTAAATCCATTTTTTTAAAAATTAAAACATTTGCTTGTAGGCCTACATATATTTGATTAAAATTTGAAATGAATAGACTTAATTTTGAATGTTCATGTGTTAAAGTATAAAGTAGATCTTGAGGTAGACATAGATCTAGATCTAGGCTAATCTAGAGTTAAAAATTGGCTTTTATAGAGTTCATTCTGTGCTGCGCATGCGTGAACTTTTTTCATGAATGAATATAGGCCTATCTCAAAACGGCTACGCAGCTTTAGCGAACAGCGAATGAATGTATTAAAAATGCTTTACAAACACAAATTTAAATGTTAATTTGATTAAAATATGAAATGAATGGACTATAATTAGTATGTTCATGTGTTAAAGCATAAAACTATCTTTGCAAAAAGAAGTTTTTTCATCTTAGAGTTCAATAAGAGTTTTAGACCTATGCATAGACTATAACGAACTAATGTAAAAATGCTTTTGAAACACAAATTTAAAGGTTAATTTTATTAAATAATGAAATAAACTATATTTTGTATTTTCATGTGTCAAAAAAAAAAAAAAAATAAGTGCAAAGTTAAGGCCTTAAAATTAGATCTAGCTCTAAATCCTTTCGATCTTTTCTCATGTCAACATTGTAAACATTGCCTAGATCCATAAAATACTATAGCTGTAATAGAGCTGGTCTTTATTTTATTTTTTTTAATTTTTTTTTTTGAGGGTCTTAAGTTTGTTTTAGGGCCACAATACATACACTACGGTCTAAGTTGGTACCCAAGGAACATTTCTGACAAGTTTTATCAAGATTTTATTTCTATACATACATACGCCAAACATTCTGCTTTATATAATAGATATATATATATATATAAAATAAAATAACCTTACAAATCAGAAGGTAAGTTATTTTAAAAATGTATGCACCATTCAAACAGTAAATGTGAAGCAGCTCTTGTGTGATTGCAACAACACCACCTTATTAAAAGTTCACATCTTGGTCCTAATTTGTTAACTTTAGAAGAATACATGTAGCTTATAAACCTAAAACTAGAGCAATGTTTGAAAATTTGCTGGCCAAACAACCCATGGTTAACCAATGGCCATAGAAACAGTTGAGCTTGACACTATCTGACCCATGATCACTTGGTCTGAAACGAGTACTCTAAAACTAACATTTTATGTTAGATAAGATTTTTTTTTTACTTTGCTTTTACTTTAAGATATTTGACTGGTACACTCGAATTCAACTCACCTATTGTTCTTAGAGAATTACCTAAGTAACCTTGGACACAAACTTGATCTCCTTGGCCTGACATATCCAGACTCCTGACATTGAAATACAGTAAAGTGGGTCACTACCAATGCAAGAAATATGTACACACTGTTTGGCAGAGTGACTTGGTAATGAAGACTTGTATATCATAGGGGTGCACTGCTGATAGCTGATACCCTGAAAACAGTTTGTGATTACATAATCTTATTTTAAATAAATGCCTTTTAATATTATATTAGTTATGATGATGCATTGTCCAAGGCTAAGTAATGCATCAAATAAAGATAGTTGTCTAACAAAATAAATACCTATAGCTTTTAATATTTTCTTTTGTAAAATTTGTGTGGTGAATGAAAATAAAACTTTGTACTCACTGTGTAGCCATCTTCGTAGTGTTGAGAAATGAACCAGACAGACCATTAGACATTTGTTGATATGCAGTTCAGGGTTATGCTAACCAAATCTAAGGCTTGACCAAAACACAGAAAATAGTTGAGAATAATGTTTAAAAAATTTGAAAAAATTGTTTCAGAATTAACTGTTGAAGAAAAAAAATGTCTTACTTTGGCTTTGAAAGCTTTAATTCATACAAATGCCAAAGAGAAAACTGTAATCATCTGATAGCAGGTTACCAAGGAATAGTAGTTGCTTGGATAGGATGACAAATTGGTACTTTTGGCAACAGAATGTTTGCTTGTTAAGATTCTGAAATAAGGAAACATCATATACTGAATTAGAATATCTCTTAAAATACACTATCTCATGATATTAAAATAACATTGTTATATAATAATACTAAAATAATATATTTAATTTAACTTCCATTATCTTTTTTGTAAAATGTGTGTTTTGAATGAAATTAAAACTTTGTACTCACAGTGTAGCCATCTTCATAGTGTTAAGAGATGAACCAGACAAACCATCAAACATTTGTTGATATGTAGAACAGGAAAATGCTAAGCAAATCTAAAGCTTGACCAAAAACACAGAAAAATGTATAACAAGTTATTTATTATTTTTAACATGCAATGATAAATTATTTTAGAATTAGCAGTTAAAGAAAAGAAAAAATTAAGTCTTACTTTGGCCTTGAAAGCTTTAATTCATAAAAATGCCAAAGAGAAAACTGTCATCTGATAGCAGATTACCAAGGAATATTTGTTGCTTGGATGACAAATTGGTACTGTTGGCAGCAGAGAATGTGCACTTGTTAAGCTGATTAAATATGGAAACTTGAACTAGAATATCTCTTAAATACACTATCTCATGATATTTAAAATAACATTGTTTCTATGAAAACAATAGTTAAGCCTATAAGTATTGCATGGTTTGATTATGTTAAATAAGATATGAAGGAAAAATACTTGCCCTATAATTAGACTTCCCATGATGTTTACTTCTAGTTTCCATTTCTTCATTCATATATTTACCTGACCTGTCTGTTTACAGCTTTGGCTTTTATCTTCCAGGCTAGTAGTTGATTAGTAATCAATACTCAACATCTTGAACTGATTAAAAAAACAACTACAAGGTAAATAAATAATTGTATAATTACACTTTAAGATGCAATTATTATCATTTGAATTCAACCAGATATCAAGTAGCTGAGCATTTAAACAAATAAATGGCATCTAATAAAAAATTGCTTAAAAGTATCCACTATACAACAATATCTGTTGTTTTATAGTTTTGAAATATTTGTGCTTCAAGTAGGATGTTCTATTGAGAATAAACTTTGCCTTGACCTCGGGGAAAAAAAGTAAAAAAAATTTATAATTATATATATTGAAAAATATAATAAATATACAAGTTAGTACCATCAACAAAAAAAAGGAAGGATTCTACTAACGTGTTGCCTTGTTTTAAGTCTCTACTAGTTCTGCTCTTCATATTTACTACTCAGAGATGGTTTACAAATCTGTATGGCACTCCATTTCTTGAATAAGATCTATTCAACATCTTAATCTGAAAAATGTGAAAATATAATTTTATTTAACTTGTTACAATAATCATGACTATATGTACCTAACTCTAAATGCTAAATGACGGAAATGATTTTTTTTATGTAAAATAATTTCAAAGCAATTACCAAAAGCCAAGAGGACAAAGAATATTCAAAATGTTATCTAATATTGAGCCCAAGGAAATCCATGATGAAAAAGCTTAGTGAAAAGCACAAATGCTGAGGTTCCCTAAAAAAAAAAAAATTATGTTAACATTGATATTCACCAATGCAAGCACTAACACCAAAGATAGAATTCAAATAAACATTTAAAAATTAGAATATTCATAATTTGCCAGTTGCTTTAGTATACATAAAAAATAAAACAATGACATTTTATTAAAAAAAAAAAAAGGTAAAACATTTAGATGAACTACTTGTCTTATAAGTTCAATAGACAGATGAATGGAAAAGTATGTTGAAACAAGTCCAGAATTCTTGATGGCTAGACAACCACAGGAATGGAATTGGCATGATTAAAAAACTTTTGGATATGCTAACTACACTGACTTTTCCTGTTCCCCATAACTTGTACCTACATCTGAAGAGAACTAAGCTATACTCAGCATCTTAGCCTGAAAATTGTAATAAAGTGTGTACAGGCTGATAAATCAAATACAAGTCTTAGTGAAGATTCTGGGATTTTGACTAAGCTTCATAATGAGATAATCCCCAATTGGATCTAGCTCTCTAAATGTTAAAGTGAAGAAAATTTATTAAAGTTATTAAAGTTGTTATGTATACATTTGAAACTAATTACCATAAGGCTAAGAGATAACAGAAAACATTATTCTATTATTCAAAATGCAATTAAAATATACAAATACATAGAAAAAAAAATATACTAGCTTTGATAGATCTGTAGAAAGAAACTGGTTCTTATTTAACATACATGAAAAGAAATGAATTAAATTAAAGTAGTTAAATGTAACATTGGAAAGGACCACTTGCCTTAAAAAGAGAAATATGGTACAAGTTTGCTACAATTCTGATTATAGGTGCTTTTTATTTCTCAGATGTCTCTTAGTCATAGTTCTCATAATCTAGATCCCATTTCTAGATCACTTGGCTGTAAACTGCATTTGGAACTGAAAATGTTATAAAATATGAGAATATGGATGTTATGACTGCAAAGAGAAAGAGTTTATTTTGAAGATATTGACTTTATTACCAAATTAGTAAGGCTAAACCTGAGTTTACCTATCTCATAAATAATACATCAATCATAATAAGACTTTTCTAATATGCATATATTTAAAACTAGTTTCCAAAAACTAAGATAACAGAAAAAAATACAAAGTGTTTTGTTAATATTAAAAACAAGTTTAATTAGCATGCAGTAACAATACAAAGTCAAAAAAAAACTATACTATTACTTACAATGCTGCTCAATATCTATATATACCAATAGCCTGCCTATTCTTTATTAAGCAAGCATCAAAAGAAACTTAAGTCTAAATTACATAAATTATAGCATTTGAAGCAATGTTTTTGGAAAAAAACAAAAAAACATATCATCTAATCTTCACTACTTTCCATCACAACACCCCCACCTGTTCCTTTGTTGAACTGTTGGGGCACCACACACAATCTGTCAACTGTCCTTCACTTCGCTCACAAGGCTGTACACCTGTATATCTTGTTCTAAACATTTTTTATGTGATATGAAGCTTGTGTTGAAACTTTGGCTGCTAACAAAAAAAAGTTTGAATTCATTATTTCGAGATGCACATCAAGCATTATGAAATTCAACCATTGTTATGCATATATTTTTAATTACAAAATGTTCTATAAAATCAGAAAATTATTCTTTAAATGTTATATAAACATTGAAAATATATTCTCAAATTGCATGCAAAAAAAAACAAAAAAACAACAGAATATAACTGAAACATTTAAAAAAAAACTTGCTAGATCAGTAGTTCCACAGCTTTTCTGTTCTTAATTAGCATACTTCAAATGAAAGAATGAAATTAAATGTAAAATGCCTAAATCACAATGAATGGATTACTTGCCTTAAATAACACTTTGTAGCATAACGCTTTACACATGTTTTAACTTCTGACCAGTTCCTCACAAGTGATGGTTCTAATCATCTGATAACTAGACATTGATCTGAAAATGTTCCAAAATTTAATTATGATAATGAATATATAAAACATTGTACTATGAAATCAGAGTTGTTAAGTTTTTTTTGAAGATAAAATTTCAACTTAACTATTATAACTAGATCTATAAAAACTATATGAAGCTAAATGAGTTATTAATTAACATAATTATTCTTTAAATAATTTCAATTAAAAACATGCTCAATTTGCATGCAATAACACAAAAGATAAAGCAACAAAAAAAAAGATTGAAACTTACAGATATTTGCTTTGCTAAATCAGTGGTTTAATAGCTTGCCCTTGCTTATTAGGAAAATTTTATGACACAATGACATTAAATTCAAAATTGTTAAATTCTACCTTTGTCAATGACTACTTGCCTTAAAGAATGCCGGCATCCTTGATACACCAATTTTTTTAACATTTTTATTTACTGTCTGCTTCTCAGAGGTAATAATTTCTAGCAATCTGTACGATGTTCCCTTTTTATATTACAAAAAAGATCTGTGTTTTGATCTGAAAAAAAAAGTTAAAAACTATTTATTACAACACTCATGTTTAAAATATAATTGGTTGCTAAATTTTTTAAACACTATTATTATAGCTTTTATATAGCGCTACTTTCATGCCTATAGCATGCTCAGAGCGCTTTGGTCCAATCTTATTTGTGGACCAGTGGGGGGGAGGGGGTATCTAGGAGTTGGTTTTCTGTGCTACCTTTAGGGGCTCAGTAAACGCAACTCTGCCAGAGTCGGGTGTCGAACCTCGAGCCCCCTTCTAGGTAGCCAAGACAAGCCAAGTTCAAGTGCACTTAGCCTCTCATCCTTCCAACTAGATCTAAGTTATATTTCTAGCATAATAAGGCACCATCTTTAATACAAAGGACTGTGAAGGTTATGGATAAGCAGACAGTCTTTAATACAAAGATTATGGATGAGTGACACCATCTTTAATACAAAGATTATGGATGAGTGACACCATCTTTAATACAAAGATTATGGATGAGTGACACCATCTTTAATACAAAGATTATGGATGAGTGACACCATCTTTAATACAAAGATTATGGATGAGTGACACCATCTTTAATACAAAGATTATGGATGAGTGACACCATCTTTAATACAAAGATTATGGATGAGTGACACCATCTTTAATACAAAGATTATGGATGAGTATGCCTGCAGTATTTCACATGGCTATGCAGACCAAGTTGTCAATGCATATTTCGACACAAATGAACAACTTAAGACCTAAAATCTAAACTAAGTAACTAGTTATGTTATTAAGGCAGCATTTTCTTTTCGCAAATTTGGTACCCATTAGAGCTGGGTGGACTCAAGAGGCGCCCAAGGATCCCGATATAAAAATCCCAGTCTTCACCGGGATTAGAACCCGGGACCCCAGGTTCAGAAGCCAATCGCTTTACCGCTCAGCCACGGCGCCTCCGTATATATATATATATATATAGAGATCTTTAGCCTAGAAATATATAGTAATAATTATGTAGATCTAGGCTTATAGACCACTAGAATCTCAATCTAGATTAGATCTAGATCTATCTAGACTTCTAGATTCTAAGAGTGTCTAGATCTAGATACAGATGAGCCGGTTATCGTAACGTAAGCAAATTTACTTTATCTAAAAGGCCTATATTCCCTATAAGAGTGAATAGTCTATATCTATAATCTATATTATAGTCTATAGCCTACACATCTCTAGAATCTAGACATAAATTAATATGTTATAAAAGTTATTAAATCTTTGACAGAATTACCATAAAGTTGATAAAGAGTTAGTTGCCAAAGCAAGTAAATATTGACTAGATGATAAGATGGCATTACTAAATTTAAATTATATCTAGAAGACACTGCAAACATACCTGGAACCGAAGATTAGACACAAGGGACATAACGAGATAGGCAATAGATAGGATTAGCCTCATAGGAGCGTCCCATTTCACTTGACTCAAAAGTAAAGTAGCAATTATACATAAAACACTGAACCATAATCTTCAAATACAAAACAAAACTTAATAAAATACTCTAAAAGACACAAAAATAAAGGCACATTCCTCGTCCCCTATGCTAGGACAAATTTGTACAAATACTCCTTCTTCCCTAGTGCTATTAGAGCATGGAATGGGTTGCCTCAGCTAGCCAGAAAAACCAGTGAATTGGCAGAATTTAAGTCATTGGTTAATATGCATGACTAAATGCATGACGCGTAGGACGTAATCATCTTCTTTTTAGAAGTAACGTCTGTATGATAGAAGATAGAATGCTGGCAACACACTGAGCTCTATTCACTTCGACCGCACGTGACAAATAGGCTTCTGTGTCAAAACTTGATCGAGATTAGGTCTAATAGATTGGGATTGGTCTGTTTATCCGAGACATGTGCATTTGTTACATCCGGAACTAGATAGACCCACGCCTAGTTGTACACACTTCGACGTTTAGTTGTTATGAAACAATAGATCGCTTAAACTACTCTGACCCGTCACCCCTCAATACACATACACACAATATACTAACCAGTGGTCGGCAAACTCGTCATCCAAAAGAGAGAAATATAAACAATACAAAATTGAAGTTTGATCAGAGTTAGTAGCCCTGGAGACACTTTTATTTGAAATAATTAGGATTTAAAGTACAATCTCGCGACTACCGTTACCTTTGTCTTAGGTTGGGGGGCCTACATCAAATTAAACTTAGTATTATACCAGGGCCGGATTTACCTATAGGCAACACATGTTAGAACTATAACTTCCTCACAAGCTACGGTCTGCGGGCAATTTCTGTGCATGGACCAAAGGTTTGGAACTCACTCCCCATTGATCTCAGACAGACATGCTACACTAAATTCAAGAAGAACATTAATAAGACATATCTGTTTAAAACTTTTTATTTAGATTAGTTTGTGTCATTTTAGCTCTCCTGTTTATGTTTGTAATATTATCACAGCGCCTTGAGCCTACATTTTTGTTTGTTAACTGCTCGAGTCGGGTGTGGAACCTCGAGCCCCTTTTATAGGTAGCCAAGCTAAGTTAAGTTCAAGCGTTCTTAGTCTCTCGACCACGCTTCCAGATGTGCCGACAAATTCGATGGTTAGATTACACAAAGGATTGCGTAATAACATGTTCTTTTTTTTTCACTCAATTATTATGTTTGTTTGTAAAATGTTTGACATGTTTCGGATGTTCATTCAGAGTTGAAGATAATTTACTTCCTAGTCCAAACCTTCCTCAGGACGACGGGAGAGGGGAGCGGGCTGGGCTTGAACCCGGGACATCGCGAACGACAGTCCAGCGCGCATACCGCACGACCATCCTCGTAAATAATCCCCCATCCTAAATAATGAATAACCATTCCATCAACTATTGACTATGTGTATGGCGTTGTTGATCTTGTTTAAATCAGCATTACATGTTCGTCATCAAAATAGAAGAGCTGTCCTCTACAGAGCGTTCGTTATCTCTGCACAGTGAATAATAAGAGGATTTGTTTTTTAATCGGTAAACATTGAGGCTTAAAATGTTTCTCTCTATAACCAACGAACTTTGTCATAGGGCAGAATATCTGCATCATAGTCACACACACACACACTCTCTCTCTCTCTCCTTCAATTAAAAATTCTTAAAGTGTGTGAAGATAAAGATCGCTAGATAAAATTCAAGTGCTTTGCGAATTTCGGGAATTGTTGGCGCACTTAGTGATTCCTAATAAATAATCTCGTGTTAGATTTTTTTTTCTTTCAAAATAGAGACAAATCAAAGACCTATAGGCCTATATACTAACACCAATTTCTTCCACCTTTCCTACTGCTGAAATCTAAACATTTTTTTTCTAATGGAATTTAATTTCATTTTCTAAGCACTTAGTTATAAAATTTGCTAAATCTACCTCACGTATTTGTCATTTAATTGGAAATAATCTCAAAATTATTATATTGTATTTGAGTAATGTGTATTGGAATGACTGCATGCCAAATGCGATCTTTAAACCAAGCGTAATGGAGGAAGACGTAACAGAGACACCCCCTCCCCCAGGCGCTATAAAGATCAAATGAGGCGCCATTTTGATCGAGCTGACAGACAAAAACAACTGCCAAAAAAGAACACATTTGATTAGAGTAGCACAATGATCAAAATCACTCAGAAGGAAAAAGTAAAGTAGCAATATTACATAACACTAGCTGTACCATAATTTACAAACACGAAAGGTCATCTGTCGTCATCGAGAAGTACACAGAAGTCTAACTTATAAAGCGCTGGTTGTTAGTATTTATGTGTTCCGTGTGTGAATCTTGTTCGTATTTGCAAGTACACAGAAGTCTAACTTATAAAGCGCTGGTTGTTAGTATTTATGTGTTTCGTGTGTGAATCTTGTTCGTGTTTGCATCTATATTGTTATTGTTACAGTAGTTACTTGAGGTGGTCAGTTCTAGACAAACAATTCATTTGATTGGGTCGATAAAAATTATCTTGTCTGAAAACAAAACATAATCAAATACTCAGAAAGACAGATGTGTAAAGCACATTACTTGTTCCATATGCTAGAATAACTATGTAATAGTGCTCCTTCTTCAATAGTGCTATTAGAGCATAGAAAGGGTTGTCTGAATCAGCCAGAAAAAGAAAATACTAAATCACTAATTAACTAGCATAACTAGATTCTCACAGGCCGTAATTATGTTTTCTGTTGAAGTAACGTCTGTAATTCATCAGATAAGACAGGCGCAGTCGACGAAAAAAAAAAAGAACTTAGACCCCAGAGAACCTGCTTTTTATGCATAAGTTGTGGCAAAATATGCAGGTCGCAACTGGGTCTGCTTGACGACGTTAAATGCGGCATAATTAAATAATCTTCGGAATCAAAAGGAAAGAGATGAGTATGTATGAAGTTACTATGAAGCAAGCAGCTCGTGACCTCGTAGGATGTAACCTTTTCTCGCTGCTACAACACATCTGACCAGAAATTGATGTGCTGTCAATGAGCAGAAGCCCACTGTTGCAATAGGCAACTTATCCATACTCACCCCATCTCTTCATTTATTGGGGGGGGGGGGGGGGGAGAGGATGCGGGTCAACATCTACGAAATAGAGACGGAGGTTGGTCTGTACGCCTGGTTTAAAGTCCCCGAGATTGTGGGCGCCTAGCTGGGTCTCACAGAGTTCAAGGTCAAGTCTAAACTTGTAACTACTACATGTTATAATTAATATTGGGGAAATGAACAAAAGTAAAACACATAGAAAATCGTTAGGAAGCATAATTAGACTTTAAAAAAAAAAAAAAATGAATTTGTGGAACTACTCAATGGAAGCAAACATGCTTTATCTCTCTCCTTTTTTTTTTTTAATATAAAAAAAAAGTATCCTTTCAGACCTCATCATTTATAGGTCCGATGATGGACCATTGTTTTCAGGGCCGGATTTAAGTAAGATCATGCCGGGCTACAGCCGGTATAAAAAAAAATATAACCGAATTATGACGGGTCTGAACTTTTTTTTGTCAAACATTTAATGAGGTAGTTTCGTATTCCCCCCTAATCACGTGGTTGTGTGTATACAACGCGCACCGTGCTTAGTTTTAGTTAGTTTGTATTGGGAATCTGAAGCGTTTTAAGTCAATATTTAGTGGTTTCAATTTACTCATTAGAGCTAACCTATAATTTGTTAATAACAGGAGAATCTAGAGATACATTTTTTTAATAGTTTCAACTAAAACAAATAGTTAAGCCTTTGATAGAAGGTACCGAAGCGTTGGCCTATAATCTGCCATACTGAGATCAAGATTTCTTGATCTACAATGAATGACTACACTTACAGTTCTTAGCGTTCGGGTAACCAGTCCTAGAAAAAAAAGTAACACTTTCATCCCCCCCCCCTCCCTTCCCCCTGCCCAAAAGTAAACAAGCTTGAACTTAAGTAGAACACTAAAAGTTGGACAGCAGACCAGTGTATATTGGTCAGATAGCTCTAGAGCTAGTGTGTAGTCGATATGTCGACTAGTTGTTATAAAAGATAAAAAGACTGCCATGTGTTTTCCTTGTGCGTAATAGGCTTCAGTTGTTTAGTCAAGGATAAATCTAGATCTACTCTTACAGTTGAATTTAGGAAATTTAGGCAGCGGATATTTAGGCACCGGATAATTAGGCACTTTTTGACAAGGCGGATAATTAGGCACTCTTTAATATATATATAGTTAAACATATATATATATGTGTGTGTGTGTGTATTTTGTGTAGATTACACCAAGCCTTTTTTTTTATTCTTACAAGAACGTTTGTAAAAACATCTGTATGTGAATGTAGATCTATCATCGGCAATGTGTTGACGCTTGTCATGACTATAAAGGAAATATTGATAATTTAAACCTATCCTTAAACAGTTCTTGGCCCTTTATGAAAACATGTATATTTTAAAATGTTTGTGAATGTAAAATTTCGTAAAAATAGAGGAGCAACAGCGATGGAAATATAGGAAGACAATGCCATTCTGCTCTTTGTTGTCCTACAATCACGTGACATTGGTTAAAGTAGGTCAGAAATACGGAACTACCTCATTTGTATTTTTGCCACCACAATTTTACGTCATCTGGCAACATTGTCGTGAATAAGAAGTGTCCGCTCATGAGACATTAATAATAATAATATGTAAATGTAGCTCCGGATTTACGGCAGTGCGACTACCTAAAGCCTTACCATCCACAAAATCAACACTTTTTAAAACTAAAATATGCATTTTAAATATTGTTTTTAAAATGAGATTAAATGTAAAAGTAGGCCTACTAATTCTTTCTTCTAAAAGATGGCATCCTTTTGGATATAATTTTAAGTGCCGGTATTGTTATTCATAATTATCATAAGTCTTTTTAAAGCTTTTCAAAAAAGCGTATGGGACTTTACACAAAATCCTGCCCCGGGACCTCCACATAATCTTATCCGGCCCTGTCTGTATAAAAAAAAACAACGCTTAACGATAGTGCCATGTGGCCAGCACATCGACCAACCTACTTTACCACGTCCCATTAATGCCAGGTACCCATTTAGAGTTGTGTAGACACAGGCGTCATAATTATCACGAAATTAAAAATACCAGTCTTCGGAAAGTCTTGCTGAGAACCGTTGGAAGCCAAGTGCTTCACCACACAGATACTAATCCATCTTTGCCGTTATTAGAGCGGATAAAACAAAATGGAGCTGGGGGTGGTAGCTCATAGTGCACCCAACCACGTTCCCCTGTGTCGACCAACTGACATTTATACTGTTACGAAGTGTCCAGTTCGGTTGACCGTCACGGGTTGAGCCATCGAACAGTTTCGTCTTAGTCTTACAGGTCTTCCCGCGCCACAGACGTCTGCCAATCTACCATCACAACTGTCTATGACGTAATCCTCTATGCTTGAGATTTTTGTTTTCTGGTAACGCTAACATAGAAGAAGGCGTAAGTCCTGGAGAGTTCCTAAGGCTCTTTAGCGAGCGGGTCCTTCGCGATCAGTGCAGAAGTCGGCTCAGTGCAAAACTTCATCGTGTTTTAATGTAGACCACGGCGACTCGCGCCAATGATTTTTAACTAGTCGGTCTTTACCAGTGCTTTTTAATTTTGTAAAAAAAAAAAAAAAAAAATAGGTGCCGGTACTCGGTGATGGATTGCCTTACTACTAATAAATTAATAATTAACGTTGAAATACAAGAACAATAATAATAATTTGCCCACACTGAAAAAGGTGCCGGTACACCGTACCGGTGCGTACCGTCAAAACAAAAAATTATGGTCATACCATATCGCCCCCTTTCCCAAAATAAACTATTCCAAATCAAATCTAGGCTTTTTGTTATCAAACATAAAACAAATATTTTTTACATACAATCACTGAATGGTATATTGTTAATTACTTAATAATTACCAAACACTGATTGATTGCTACACTACTGATTACCTACAATCATTGATAATTGATTGGTACATTACCTAGTAGGCTATTTACAATCATTGATTGGTACACAGCTAAAAATTATGTGCCGATTTTTTTTATCTATGTTTTTAAGACATTTATTATAAACTTGTTATCTTGTCACCGATTTGATATTCTAACTCCCTAGCGACGACACTAAAACATGACAGGTAACAAGAGTTGTCTGCGTGGATGTGCAGACGTCTGATGACCTTATTCCTTTCCCTACTTGAACTAGCACAAGGTCAAGGTTATTAATGGTTGGAGATGTCGTTGCATACTTGGTGTTGCTTTGCAAAAGAAATGTAATCTTTCCAACCCAATAATGTTACGTTACCGCTACTACAACTAAATTGTATAACTTTCTTTTTTTTTATTAGATCTACATTTCACGGTGATGAAAAACCGATAATTAAATTTCTAACATGTAGCTTATTGCTTTAACAATTAGATCTATACTACTCCCCCTCCCTTTTTCAAGTCTATTCTAGACTAATTAAATAATTAGTTCACTGGACAAGGAGTCGACAAATGGCTCACGTGGCAAATGGCGCGAAAAGCTTACCAGGTCATGACTTCAACGAGAGAGAGATGGAGAAAAGAGGGAGAGAGAGAGGTGGGTACAAGAGAGGAAAAAGAGAGAAATAGAGAAGCGTGGTCGAGAGGCTAAGTGCGCTTGAACTTGGCTACCTAGAAGGGGGCTCGAGGTTCGACACCCGACTCGGGCAGAGTTGCGTTTACTGAACGCCTAAAGGCAGCACGGAAAACCAACTCTGAGATACCCCCTTTCCCCCACAAATGAGATTGCACTCTGAGCATGCTATAAGCATGAAAGTAGCGCTATATAAAAGCTATAATAATAATAATTAATACATAAAACACATAAAACAATCTTCCTCGCCTGCCATTATAAGATTCTAAATAAAGCAGATCTTGTTGCGTAACCGTATCTTCTTATCTTATATATTACAAACGTTACTTCAAAAAGGAAGATAATTACGTCATATCCTTGTGTCAATCTAGTACCAGTCAACCACGCAAACGTGTCATACAGCCCAAAAGTGCTTCTACACAGCCATCGCGTGTGTCCATTAGCGCATTAGTTTTCTCGTCAAAATAATGTCAACATTGGCAAGACTGCTCTGGGTCGGAAATAAGAAGAAGGCCTGCTGAACTATGCGACTCAGTAATTGCAAAGTCCTTCCTTCAGAGAACAGTATTAGGAAAAAGAAGAGGCAGACAGAGAAATCGATTAGAAAACAACATAAAGAATGGACGTGCCTGTCTTTGAAAGTGATTTTATGCTAAGCAATGGACAGAGAGTGAAGGAGGAAGATGGTTGACCGATCATGAGTGGTGCCCCAACGGGCTAACAGACCAAGGGATGGGTGAAGGTCAATAAAAGCGCCACTTCAATGACACAGCATAGTGCTGTTTTTTTTTTGTTTTTTTTTTACGCGCGTAAGATTGGCGTTTTTCATATTGAATGACATCCCAAAATGACAATTTTCGTCTATATATTTCAGGAGATTTGTATGAGTTTTCAAAAGATTTCCGGATATTTCCAGGGCTTTTCGTATACTTTGCAATTTCAGGAGATTTCCAGGACCTCCTGTTAAATCGACAGGAGGTCGCTAGAAATCTGTTATAAGTTATCAAATGGTTTAATTTAATAATTTATACACCTAAAATTAGCGCGGGTCCTATAAAAGTGCGGGGCCCACTGCGGTCGCATAGGTTACAGTGGCCTAAGGTCGGCCCTGCAAAATAGCGGCGTATGCTTCGCCGCCGGTCGACTAGTAACAAATATAACGATTCTTCCGGCTTGTTCATGATAACACACAAAAAAAACAAAAAAAAAACTGAAACAAAACGGGGAAAAAAAACTACAATCCTGAGAATGTGTGGCAAAAAAAATGACTCCTGACTAAGAGTCATTCTATAAAATAGTCATCACAGGATTCGGGGGAGGGGAGGTAGGGATGATTCTCCACTCATTGCTTCACCTCCATCACCAACCCCTATGGTTGTCGGATGAATTTTTGAAATAGCTAATTACGCAATTTGTGTACATGTTTGGTTACTAATGTAAATACTTTAGATGAAATAATATTACAAAATATTTATTATATATTATGTCGGAGAGTGTTGGTGATAAATATAATCGGTAAAAATGTTGATGTTGATGATCGGCACATAAACCTTATTTCTTGTGAGGTAGTCGCCTGTGTAAGGGGGGCCTCATTCATTGTTGTTGTTTTTTAAGAACTCGAGGTAATACTCATTGTAAGAACTACTGCAAACCAAGAGACCAATTTTCTAAAAAAATTGATAAAGAAATTTTTAACACACACACTCACAAAATTATATCTTCCAAGTAGAATTGTTCATTATTAATTAATATAAAAAGAGAGAACTATAGATATTCGGATATAATTACTATTATATTGATTATAAAATAAATACTATTATTAGTTTATTAACATAAAAAGCGAGACCTATTGTTATAGCGATAACAATGATTGTTTAAACCTCTAAGTAACGCATGTAATGAATGGCGAAAACAGCCAATAATAGCATTCCCCCTAAAAGGAGAGGATTTGTCGCGGGTAGATGTTGAACTTGGTCGTGAAAATGACGTAATGAGTCTCATGGCTACACACTGGAGTAAAGGGCAGGGAACAGCATTGTACCAAGGTGCTCAAATTATAGTGGGAATGGGGAGGAAGGCTTTGTGCGCGTTACTTAATAGGAATTAAAATATGTATTCAGATGCAATGGGTTGTTTGGCTGGATGACATCTAGTTTTTTTATGAGCGATTTCTTTGCAAGCTACCAGTAGAGTATATAGACACTGGAATTTTTTTTTTTTTTTACATTTTGAACGAATTCAAATTTTCAAACCATTATTTGCAGAGTCAACAATGAAAGCTTTGGCATGCTTTACTATCACCAATAAAAATTTGTTTTAAAAGACATACAATCCTAACTAGTCATTGAAATTGTTTCTAATATAGAGTTATAGAGTCTGCTGAATAATATAAGCTCCCTAGCTGTTGTAAGATAAGGCTATTTATTCTAGGTTCTTATGCTTGAAAACAAACAGATGTGTTGAAGAAGGGCACATGGGATAAAAAAGTTAATGCTTTTTTTCTGCATAAGCAAAGGCTTTTCTTTTGTAATCAAACTAAGCCTTGAATATCCCTGATTTTATTCTTTGACTTCAGGCTTTCATAAGTAATGGAACATAGCTAAGATACTAGTGACTGTAACTGTAGCTTTAGATCTTCCTACTTTCTGTAATTTTAGAATCAGAACACATCAGTTTGATTCTCTTTGTCATGCTAAGGGAGAGAGAGAGAGATTAACCACCATTTTGTCCATTAAAACCTCTGCCCTACTCACTTTCATCTGCTGTATTATAATAGCTTACAAAAATCAAATCTAAATCTAGAGCAGTGGTCTTCAACTTTTCTTGGCCTACCGCCCCCCCCCCCCCCCTTTTTTTTCTTTAAAAAAATCCGCCAGCGCCCCCTCAAAGAAAAACACTTATAAAAAAAAGGTTAAGAAGGCAAATTTGAAGAAAATGTCATTTTTAAATAAATTTTTATGCTGATGGGAGATGACCGTATGCTATATGTTCGTTAAGCCGACTTGGTTTCATAACCTCATCTGAAAATGCCGTCATTCAAAGAAAAACATACTTTTATCTAGTGGCTCTTTGTCGAGCTTAGAGTAGGACGGAGTAACAGAGGTGCCCCCCGTAAGCACTATAAAGATCCATTCAGGTGCCATTTCACCCTCACTGGCTTAGATGAAAATACCTGGTAGCAAATGTCCTGTGAGAGAGACAGTTGAAGAGCTATCACACAAAAGCTGCAGAACAAACATTCGAGACTCAAAGAAAAGCCATTATTGATGACAGGCGCAAAAGACGGAAAGAAAACTAAAATAGACCACCAGCAGACAATGGCTTTGTCTGCACAAAATTCTGGAAAATATGCAGGTCTCAACTGGGTTTGGGTAGTTATGTGAAACACTGCACTCACCCGTAATCTTCGGAATTGAAGGCGAAAACAGCCAATATTATTATTATACAAAAATAATGTCAAATAATTTGCAGTGATTACACACAAAAGTTAATCTCATTGTCATGACTTTCTTTCAAATCCTAAGAATAGCCCCTTTTTAAATATTTGGGCCTACTGTTTTTAGTTTAATTGTAAATTTAGTTTTATTTTTTTAATAATAACATTATTATTGCTGAATTCACTACAAAAAGAAATTAAGCTAATGGGAAACTTGTGCCTCCTTCAGTTTGACATTATTAGAAATTTCAAGCTTTAAATTAGCCAAAGCAAGGCGAAGGTCTCCTCTACTAGCTACATCCAGTCTATTTCTTTGCTTATTCATTAAGTTTGTTACCCAATAAATCTTGGTTAACCATGTATGTTGATGGAAAAGCTAAAATATAACTCCATTTTTGACCACAGTTTTGGAACTTTACTGAAACATTTAAATGCAGCCACATCTCTGTTGTGCCTCCAGGGGAGAAGCTTGGAATTTCCCATCATTTGGAGGCCAGGAGGACTTGACCTCTTTGGGGGCCCCTGCATTTTGCGTAATATTTAATTTATTTAATTAAAAAAACACTTATTTGGGGCCCCCTGAAGTGGGGGCCTGTGGGATTTTCAAATTGTCCCCCTTCCTCCCCCCACCATAGCTATGCCACTGTGTGCCTTCTATGTCATCATTCCAGCGAACTTACGTTTTAAGTCTTAATCTCTTTTTTTATCATTTGTTTCACAAAACAGTTGAAAGATGAGATTATTTTTGGCAAAGGTTTGTATTTTATTTACAATTTTATAATTAGATTCAAATAGAAATGAAATTGCAGGCTAAACTTTTCTTGTGTATCATAACTTACTAGGTGAATCTTGTGAATAGCTCTGTTCTTCATTCTATATTACTATGAAGTCATTGTAGCGTTCAACCACTGATGGTTTCCTATATGTGGTCATAAGCTACATAACTAGACAATTTTGAAATAATATTTCATCACTAATAGAAAAAAAAAAGTCTTTTCGTGTAACATTTTTTTTTTTTAATTTTAGTTTTAATCATTTTCAAACAGTATCATAAGACTTAAAAAAAGCTATGCATTTTTCTAAGAGGCCACCAAAACATATCCAGTTTTGCTGTTTTATGTTTTTAATATTGTTTTAATAGTAGATCTTTATAATTGTTCATGAATATTCTTTTAAAAATTATTTTTGATATTGTTCGTTAAGCCGACTTGAATTCATAACCTCATCTGAAAATGCGCCATTAAAAAAAAAAACATACTTTTATCTAGTGGCATGTCACCAAAACTCTTAGTAATAATCCATTACATACAAGTGAGTTTTAGTAACAACACTTTATCATTGTTTTTTGTTTAAAAAATAGGTTAAATTATTCTAATCGAATGTTAGCTTTAAAGTTTTTTTTAATTAACATTTACATATTACTATATTACCTACTTTGTTTATCAAATCTTAAATGTTTATGTACGCAATATCTAAGGACACTAGATACCCTCCAATTACAGCAAAAGAGTAAGAATTTAAAAATAGAAAATGGGATTCCCGAACTCAATTTCTAACGCTCTTTCTGTTCTTAAATTAGTTTCTGTTCTTAAATTAGAAGCATGCTAACTATAATTTGTCTATATTTAGTTTGCCAGCTTAAATTTTAAAGAATTTTAAAATTTGCTTTGTTTCGGTGCACTTTTAGTTTCTTCTTTCCTTCTTATGCCCAGCGCCCCACATACTGACCCATTTTGTACCCGGCGCCCCCCCCGTACCGCCCCTTTGGCTCCCAGCACCCCCCAAAATCTCTAAAACGCCCCCCAGGGAGCGATACGCCGATAGCGTCCCTGATGAAGACCACTGATCTAGATTCTAAAGTCTTGGGGCAGATTCATTAATGGGTTGTTGGTTTTAATGTGCATCATAGGCTATTTAAAGTATTTTAATAATTCTACGCCGTCTACGGAATTGTAAGCTACTGCCCTGAATGTGAAATACTAGAATCTAGAATTCTAGATATCTAGACTAGTCACTAGACCTAGAGAGTAGAGTATATTTGCCCAATTTTTATAGCTACAAGGTACCTAGTCAGTTAAATTTAGGTTGATAAATACTAATAGTACTTACTTCTTGTACTACTTATACTTATAGTAATACTAAAAAGTAAAACTAAAAGTAATAGATCTAGATTCTAGATATACTTTGTGAGGTTGGATCTATCTACTCCTAGCTCCTAGTCTAGGCCTAGAATCAGACCTAGTCCTAGATGAGAATAGTACTAGATCTAAAATAATCTAAATCTAGAATCTAGTCAATCTAGATCTAATTCTAATCATCTATCATTCTATGATGATCTAGTTTATTTAGATCTAGATCTATAACAGTAATACACTAATTAATACAGTATTAATTAGATCTAGATTCTAGATCTAGTATAGTATACTCAGTTAATGTTAATAATAATACTCATACTGGTAACTGGTTGTTGTATTAATTGTTATTGTATATTCTATAATTATAGTCTAATAACAATATAGATATTTTATACTCGTATAATTTCACTATAATTATACTATTAAAAAATAATAATTTATTATTATAATTTATAATATAGATCTACAGTCTACAGTGTCTACACTAATAATTATACTTATACTATAGTTTTTATAGATAAGACTATAAATAAATAATAAAATATCGTCACTATAGTCTATAGAGTTAGAACTTAGAGTATAGTCACTATAGTGTCTATAGACAGTATAGACTAGACTGACTAGTAGTGGTAGTAGTATATAGATAACAATTAATTAAGTCTAGTACATACCATTAGATAACAAGTCTAGGAATAAGCTGACACAATGAAAGGTACTCCGCTTTGTTAGCATTTAGCAAGATCGAAGTAGTTTAAATCTTCGCGCATCAGCGCAAGAAAAAAAAAAGGTAAATCTTGTGGTAGGTGTGATTAGAATTGTACATTACCAGACATTGACGCACTGATCTATATAGTTCTATATGACTGAAACAACTTTTTTTTTGTATTAATTTTTTGTTTCTTTCGCGGGGGACAATGCGTATTTTCAGATGATAAACCGTACTTGCGTATTTTCGTATCCGTTTGCGTACAAATTACGCAAGATACTTGTAGGCAACTCTGTGAAGATATAATTTTTTGTGTCAATTTTTTACACCAAAAATAGGTGATGTTTTCATTATCTGTTGGTGTGTGAGCATTTTAAATTACACAAAGATTTGTAAAAAAAAAAAAATCTAATTCTTAATCAGTAAAAAGCAAAATACAAAAGAAAACTTCGGTGTTTTCATAAAGTTGTTTCTGCCTTTTTTTTTTTCAGAAGCTAAATCCTACTATAGAATTTTATAGGGCCTATTGTTATTTTAATATATAACTATTAAAATTTTTGACATCATTATTCTCATTTTGTGTGTTGCTATGTCTATCGCCTAGATTGTAATTTGGTTCTAGATGACAATTTTACTGTTTGATTCGTGTGAAATTGGGAGGGGAGGGGGGAGTTTCATTACTAGTAGATGAAGAAAAGAAACTAATTATTCAAACAATGTAAACTTATCGCGAATACCCAATAATTGTAAACAGCTGTATATGGGGCGGGAGGCGCAGGAGGTAGAAATGCACAGTAATTCGGTGACGGGTGCAGATTTAGCCAAGCTATGGTAGGCCATTTAAAACAGAAAACTATGCTAAAAAGAAGAACTAGAATCTATTCGAGTTCTAAGATAATACAGGGTGAGTAGTTGAAGGGGGGAGGGATGGACCTACATAATAAATATGTAAGACTTTCAAACTTTCAACGAATAAGTCAGGAAATACAAGTAAATAATGTTTTAATCTATGTCTCTGTGTGATAAATTTTTATCGGCACCAAAGGAAATAAATGCACAGTTCTAACATGATCCCAAAGCAGAACAGAGCCCAGCGACATAGAGCGGCACCTTCGGGTCACGGAGGTCACGCATAGAGAGGCTCGCGCCTTAAGGGAGAATACTTTCTCACCGTCAGGACATCGTACGAGCTTGCCCTCGAGAGAGGTCTACGCCAGAATGTGGAGCCTTGAGGTAAACCACTCGAAGTCGGTTTACTCATGGTTTACGCTGGGCCGTGACATATTGAAGGAACCTGTCGAGCTACGAATGGATGGCAAGATTCTGGAATGGGATAAAAAGCCCAAGTACCTTGGAGTAATCCTCGATCAGAAACTGACTATGTGCGATCATATTCAGCAGGTGAAGGAAACAGCTTCCGAGAAGCTGAACATCGTAAAGAAACTAGCTGGAACGAAGTGGGGAGCGAGAGCGGACGTGCTGAGAGGACTGTACATGGGTGCAGTACGCTCTCACTTGGACTACAGTCTTCCTGTTCAGGTCTGGGCTTCGCAAACGACTCTAGCAAGCCTAGATGCTGTTCAGAACCAAGCCATAAGACTAATCTGTGGAACCTTTAGGACAACGCCAATTGCCGCTGGCGAGATTATGTCAAACATTCCACCGTTGAAATTGCGCAGAGAGCGAGCCGTCATACTAGCTCACGAGAGATATATGCGGCTGGAAGATGGATGGCCACTCAGAAGTCTGGTCGACAACTGGGAGGGTAGGAGACACCTCAAAAACCTGCCCTGCTTCATGCATGTGGCACGTGGGTTGGTCAGAGAGGCGAATCTTCCGGTGGAGTGGGATGCTCTTTCCCCGTCCGGTTCTATCTTCCCGATGGAGGCCCTCGGCATGCCGACGATACGGAAAGACCTACTTGACCCAGTGGTGACGAGGCAGAGTCACCCCACACGGCTACTACAAGCAGACAGAAAGACTATCGAATCATATCCAGCGGAGTAACCACCATCTACACAGACGGCTCTGTGCAGACGCTCGAGCGAACTGTGAAAGCTGGGTACGGGGCGGTAGTTCGACTCTCTGGCAATCCCGAAAGTGACGAGCTCAGGGGATCCTGTCATCAGAAAAGCAGCCTCGAGGCTGAACTCGAAGCAATGTTCCAAGCACTGGACTGGGTGGCAACGAAGGTACGTAACAGGACTGCGTCGGCGAACGACATAGTCCTTTTCACTAGAGGCCCTAGAAAGGCTGGATGAAGGTGTTAGAAGGGTATGGGACGTCCTAACGGTCGGAGGGCGTCTCCTACGATTCGGCGTGAACGTTACTTTGCAATGGGTGCCCGCCCATTGTGGGGTGGTCAGCCACGACTTGGCTGACCAGCTCGCGAAAACCGCGGTCGCAACGGCGCTCGAACATGATGAACCGTGCACTTATCAAAGTGTACGATCCCTAGTCGACAAACGCATGTTGACACTTTGGCACGATGGCTGGGATTCTTCGGACAAGGGTCGTGAGCTTTACCGGGCAATGAGTAGACCAGACAAAAGAGATGCATGGTGGCAACTGAATCGTGCTGGAACAGGCAGTCCTAGCCCAGTTCCGGGTCGGACACTGTCCAATTGGTGCTTACCTCGGACGGTGGAAAGAAAACTACGACACACGGTGTCGCCATTGCATGGAGGACGATGAAACAATAGACCACATTCTTTACGAATGCAGAGTTCTGCACGAAGGACGATTGTGACAAGGATTAGATAGAGAGATACCTGGTTCATGGCCGACACAGAGGCTGTCCTTGTACGGGGACAAGGCAACCTTAAGACTCACTGCTCGCTTTCTCTCACGTGCTCTAAGGGAGTAATTCTCAGCATGTTGTTCGTTGTTAATGGGGTTTCTGACTCGGACATCGAACGAATATTAGTGTCTGATATGACACTCGTTTAGCGGCCAAAGCAAAACATGTCCATGTTGAATAAAAGACTAAAAAGAGTTTTAAAAAAATATTTACATTGCAAATGAAAAAAAAAAAAAGATTTAAAAAATTGTCTACTGGTTGTCGATTTAGATTTTCTTTTCGCTGTCTATGTCTGTCCTCGGCAGTGGTCTTAAATATGTATCCCGCGACCTTTGTAAGTGATCTCCATCTGTCTCGTTCGAAAGCCGCCTGCAACCAGGAGCTCTCTTCTATGTCAGTTAAAGTAATTTGGTGCCTAAGCAAGTCTTTAATGCGTTTCTGTGGGACATCTCTGTTACGCTGACCACTTTCAGCTCAACAAAAAACAGACTACCTTTGGCATACTGTCGTCCCTCATAACGGAGACGAACTCTGCCAAGCATAATTGTCGGACTATAAAAAGTCCATCTATACTGTCCGCAAGAATATAGCTGTTTGTAGTGCGACCCTGCCAACATATGTCCATGATGAACTGCAAACATCTTTGGTGAAAGCGTTCAAGAAGTCTTATTTCCTCTGTGTTTAGTACTGATGTATAGTACCATGTCTCAGATCCATATAGAACCATAATCTTCAAATACAAAAACAAAATTTAATAAAATACTCTGAAAGACACAAAAATAAAGGCACATTCCTCGTCCCATATGCTAGGACAAATTTGTACAAATACTCCTTCTTCCCTAGTGCTATTAGAGCATGGAATGGGTTGCCTGAGCTAGCCAGAAAAACCAGTGACTTGGCAGAATTTAAGTCATTGGTTAATATGCATGACTAAATGCATGACGCGTAGGACGTAATCATCTTCTTTTTTGAAGTAACGTCTGTATTATATAAGATAAGATAAGATATAGAAAGGTTGAGAGAACGAATGCTCGGTAGAAACTGATTTTTGTAGGCAGGAGCGGAGTGATTTATTTCCCAACACTCTCGCTTGGTGACGTACAAAAGCGAGACGTCATTTGATACTATGCTTCCCAGATAAGTGGTCTACCACGGAAAGATACTTCCCAGATAAGTGGTCTACCACGGAAAGATACTTCCCAGATAAGTGGTCTACCACGGAAAGATACTTCCCAGATAAGTTGTCTACCACGGAAAGATACTTCCCAGATAAGTGGTCTGCCACGAAAGATACCTCCCAGATAAGTGGTCTACCAGTACAGAGGCTGTTCATTCACAGTGATCTTTGGGGATGAGTAGATTTTTTTGCGTGACCTCTGAAACATGACTTCTGTCTTTCCGAGGTTTACAGTAAAATGAAAAGAGGCAGCGGCGTACGCAAGTTGTTGACCGCATGCTGGAAATAATTTTCGGTGTGAGCAAATAGGGCGCAACGTTCAAATGTCTTTTTTTTTTTTTTCATTGGCGCTCCATTGTCATTTTGTTTTCTTTCTGAATATTTGAATTTAATTTCTTTCATATTTTTCCTTGTACAGATGTTGGTTTTCAGATGTTGTACTTGTTACTTCAGTCGTGTACGATAAAAAGATAAGTTGTTACTTTAGTTGTTACTACAGTTGTTACTACAGTTGTTACTACAGTTGTTACTACAGTTGTTACTACAGTGGTTACTTCAGTTGTTACTTTAATTAGTTTCTTTTATGTTATTTGTTTTTTTTTAATAATTAAGGAATGTTTAAAAAATGGAAGATTTCTTTTACACCTTTGCAGTGAGTGTTTGATGATACACTGATACACAATTCTAAGTTGATTCAAATGTAATCGTCTCAAATTCAGTTCAAAGAAATATAATAAAACTCGATGAAATAAATCTTAATGATAAACACAGAGATAGAAACTGTAATAATAATTACAGCAAGTGATTTCACCCTAGGCAAAAGATAGGAAAGAATTGATAAAGACGGTCGGTCAACAGATTACATGTGGTTCCCCAGTGGTTCAAAAGACTTCGGGATAGGTGAATGTGATAAGTCAGTGATGCCCCAAATACTGCCCGCGGCGTGGTTCCATCCGCCCGCCAAAATGCCGGCACAAATTGTTGAAAGTCACCCTTCAAAATTTCATTTTTGTACCTTTTCAAGTGGCCCGGACACAAGTGTCGGAAATTAAAATGGCCAGCAGGTGGTATTAGGTAGGCTGGATATCACTGTGATAAGTCATGATCATCTTTTCTTTGCGTTCCTCGTGGAACATTGGGCCTCGAATGTGATAAATAGACTTAAGTAGTAGAGATAATACAGTGAGGACTTAAAGTACAAACTGATCAGCAATGAATAACAATGAACACTAAACCCCAATATCTGCTCTGTCCTTCTTATAAACTTAAAAAAAGAAAACTTTCCAAAAACTGAAATAATTTTTTAACCTTATTTTGTTGAATTCTCTTTTTAATATTCTTTTCTGCTGGTCAATAAATTTGTTTTCACTGCAAGTGGTCAAGGTCTTAAGAAGTTTTTTTTTCTGACCTACTTTGTTGACTGGACTGAATGTGCAATGGAGCGTGATCGTCAGAATTGTCATTGTGTCTTCCGTGTGTTCCAAACATAGAGCACTAGAGAACGACGGTCAACAGATCTTGTGTGGTGCCCCAAATCTCAAAATAAACCATTCAACAGTCCTAACTAGATCTATAGATCATCTCAATATATCAAGCCAGTTAGCCCGTTGTTTATCCTTTTTGTTATTTCTAATTTAATGTACTTTTCTTGTGTCTTCATTTTGATTATTTTGAGTATGTTTTTTTTATACTGTTATTATGTGTAATGACTACCTTTGTAGTACTTGTGCTTTGTGCAAAACAAATAAAATTGTTCAATTGGTCCAACAGACTAAAGCGAAGGCTCACGCCTTAATGAATCTTTTCAAACTGCAGATTTTTTTTTTCAATCTTGCAATCTAGCTGAACTGGTGGTGAGGTCGTATTTTTATTTATATTTTAAGTCGCTGTTGCCCAAGAGATCAGTTTCGCACTTTAGTCTTGGTGGATACGCGGGCGTTTAGTCTAATTTAATAATTTTTTTGTCCACAAATGTTTTGTTTGTAAAATGTTTTAAATGTTTCAGAGTTGAATTAAAGATAATCTACATTCTACATCCTAGTCCAAACCTCCAAAAGGACGACGCGGTATGGCAGCGGACAGGATTTAAACCCGGGGGCATCGAGTTAACTGTACGACAATCAAGTGCGCATACCGCATGACCTGCTGCCAAGTATAATATGGAGATGACAATCAACTGATGGTTGCCGTGGTGTTATGAGTGTGTGTGTGTGTTAGGATCCTCCTCTCTAGTTCTGCAGTCAGAGTCCACCAAACACTAGTGACTTTAGTTGGGAGGGGGGAGGGAGTAAAGGGGGTTGGTCTTTGTGCAGGCCACATGACACTCTCGTAAACCGTTGGCCAAAGAAACAGATGACCTAAACATCATCTGCCCTATAGACCGCATGGTCTGAAAGAGTAACTTTACTTTTTAGTATGGCTGATCAACTAAGTTATTACAGCGTCATGCTATTGCGCGTGGGTTCGATATTCAATTAAAAGAACAAATTAAAATGCGTGACATCATTTATTAAAATTTCTGAGAAATTTTATTGTTTTTCAAAATTTAAACAAAAATTATTAACAGTTACTGTACAGGGTGTCATCTGAACATCAATAGCAACATCAGCTTCCTAAAGACGAAGAAAGTAAGAAGTGATTTGAAACAGTTATTCTAAAATTGAACAAATTTACTTTCCCCTTGTTAAATAAGGGGAGTAGACTCTCTCACATATTAGTCTGTAAACGATGGAGATTAGTAAATAGACAAGGTAAATAGTCCACAAATTAACCATTTCTATCTACTGATCCTAGTATCCTCCCTTCTATAAACCTTTGGTGGAAAAATCATAAATATATGTATATTACATTTCTTTTTCGTATTTAAAAATTACAGATTGCATTACTACAAGAATAAATAATCAATTTAATTGAACAGTTTAATAATGATATTTGTTTTTTCACAAAGCACAAGTGCTACAAAAGCAGTCAATTAAAATAGAACTTTAATATACACACGATCAAGATTAAAATAAATGAAAAGTAATAATAATGAAATCGGTAATTTAACTTATAATTACAACAGTAATAATGAACAACAATGCTGCAAATTTCTGGTTATTTTATTAGATTTTGTTTTTGTATTTGAAGATTTTGGTTCACTCAGGTTCAGTGTTGTATGTATAATTGCTACTTTTAAGTTTTCTATCCTGGATGCTTTCTAAATTTAGTGATTTTACTAAAGGTGTTACTCTAGTCAAATGTTAATATTCATTTGTTATAAATCTCACTGCTCTATTTTTTGTCTGTTCAAGTTTCTTGATGTTTTCTTGAGGGGTCACTTACAGAGGATGCATATTCCATAATTAGCCTAACAAAGGTTAAAAAAAATAATTTTACGTTCTTATTTGGAAAAAAAGATGTGGCTGACCTGTCAACTCGGGCTCCAAATAACGAGACATTTTATATAAATGAACAATACATAATTAATGAATCTTTACAGTTGGCATACATATATTAAACATAAATGAACATCAGCACCAGGGACCAAGTTTTTAAATGAAAGTAGCTACGAAAATAAGGGACTGCGCCGACCAATGCTCGAACTAGTGACTCTGGAAACGACACCTCCTAAGCAAACTTAACCTCTAAACCATCGGATGTCCAAAAAAAACTTTCTTCTGGTCCAGAGTCATTTCGCTCGTATGCAAATTACAACCCAAGTGGTCAATAGTCACATGCCCTAGCTAGACCCTCCCCCCAACTCGCTACAACCGTTCAACTTCAATAGAGCCGACACAGACAGCCGTTAGGAATATATTAGACAAACAATTGCTCTATCTAATTGTGTCTCTCTCATAATGACAAGTGGACAACATAAATACATTACATATAGAAGCTTCACTGTCAACGTAGGCCAAATATAGAGTTGAAGCTAGATGCTGAAACTAATGTGATATTTACTTTTGGGCAGGGAGGGTGTGAAACTATTTTAGTGTAAAGATATATCTACTAACATGCTTGACTAGCCACGCCAGTGTGTTATTTTCTTGTCTGACCACTCCACATTAAGCAAACACTATTGCATAACGCGCAATGAAAACAAAAAACGCAGGGTAGTCTTGTATCATCGACTACACACGTAGCCTACAGTAGGCCTACACAATAGGCCTAAATATGTAGGCCTATGTATAGCTGACTAGGTTATTAAAATCAGTTGGACACAGTCTATTTACTTTATGGTCAGATAAAGATTTTTTTTCTTGAGATGGTTTTCCTAATGCTTTTTAGATCTATATAGGCCTAGCTCTTGATTTAGACTTTTAATATTAGATCTGATAGCTGCTAGAAAGACAAAACAGCAACAGAAAAAAAGTTGGCAAGTAATGCAAGGGAGATAGTCTAGTATTAAGCATTAAAACCAAAATGGCGTATTTCAAATGACAATATATATGCCGCACTATAATTTTTTTATAATATACTATAGACATAGACTATAGAATCTATACTTTTAGTTTTACATAGTATATATCAGTGGCAAAGTACGGCCCGCGCGCCACATACGGCCCGCCGGAGAAATTTATATTTATGCAGCCCGCAGACGCCTACAAACTATCTCATTATAAAAAGTTTCAAGTCAACTTCACTGTCAAGTGAACGAAGATTATCATTGATTATGCTTATTGGCTATACTTCAAACTAAATCGAAGACACAATCTCTGGTCAGTATTTGCGTATTTATTCAATGGTATGATTATGAAGAACTATGTTGAGTGTTGGGTACTACTCCGGTATGCTTGGAGCTCGATCTTTGACTGAGAAAAACAGTTGTTGTTTTTTTAATAAAGAATATCCCAAACATAAACAGGAAAGTTTGAACAAAGCTGCATACAACATCAACATATTATTGATCAGCAATTGTAGTGATCAAACTTATCAGAGCTAGGGGTCTTAACCATAGGCAGTACCGAAAAGTACTTAAGATTTAGATATTCCGATACATCCGCTGGTTTAGCATGGGTAAGGTAATATGAAATCTCGATGGAGAAAAAAATTTCTTGAAGGACATTGACCGTGACTTTGTTACTCTATAACCTGAAAGAGAAGTTCCAGTCATTATTCCGCTGGTGTTATTATTGGTGCCAGAAGCTGTATTTTTGCACTTTATAAAAAAACTCCGATGCTAAATTTTCACATTGTTTGGGTCCACATACATCTGTAAACAAGTGTTTCTTTTTGTAAAAACTAAACAAGTGTAATCACAGGTCAATGCTGACTAAATGTAATTTGACAGCAGTCACAATGATAACAATTAGTAAGCTAGTTCCATAGTTCCAGAACATTATATTAAATACGTCACATTAAGTAAAACAGTACATTCCTGGTGAAATGTTGTGATGTAAAAAGACAAAAGCAACTATTTCAAAATAGTAAAATTGGTTTCAGAAATGGCTGACTCTTATGGTAGTTCTTCAATAAGGGGTGTGAAAAAATCCCCAAAGAAAATGGAATGCATAATACAGGATAAATATGAATTAAAAGACATTATACACAGTTAGCTAGCGTATCTTTTTAAGTCATAAGTACAAACACACATATATATATATGCGGCCCCCTATTTCCAAAAATTTGTAAAATGCGGCCCTCAATACAAAGGTTGCCCAACCCTGATATATATAAAAGCTTGAAGAATGATTGACTTTGACATTGGTTAGTTTGCCATCAGTCAATAAAATAAAAACACACACAGCATCAACTACTTTGCTATACATTTGGACAGGCAACACCACAATATTTTGGCACCACTAAACATTTTTTTTAATCATAACATCTGAAATACTGATACTTCTGCTCTGTAAGGGACTGCATGTCATTTGTCAGCTCCATGTATTCCTATTTCCTTACACTACCTCCATTTACATTGGCCTAGTAATGTCCAGTTTTGTTGAGTCTTTTGTTAATTCAAATTGTTTTTAAGTAGGCCAGTGTTGTTGATCAGTTGTTGGATTGTAGCACCAAGTTGCTAGTACAACCAAGCCAATGTAGGCATATTATATTATAAATTTTAGAACTTGAAATAACTTGAAGAAACTTCTTTTGGGAACAAAACTTAATGAAAAAAACTGATATTTTAAAAAAAATCTAAATCACAATACAAAAACATTTTCTTTTTCTAACCTCTGGGTCGACTCCTGTTCAAATCTCACCCACATAATTACTTAACATAAACTGACAGAAAAGTTTATGGTTTCATCATTCCACACCACCAAAAACCAATCCTCACTTTCTTCATTACCTTGGAAACACACATACAGATATCAACCAGTTAATAATCTCTTTTGAAGTAACATCTGTAATTTATAAGATAAGTTTATCAAAATATATAATATTATATATAATATTGATTTTGTTGTTTTTTCTATATTATAGATTCTTTGAATTTTACATTATGGAAATCAAGATTCACAGTGCTTCTACAATAACTTCTTTTATAGCTGTGTTCTTAGTGTGTTTTATGCACATCAGCTCACATGCTAATGGGGAAACTTCAAGAACTTCAGACATAGACTTTTATACTTTTGAAGCATATGATATTAACAATGAAAGAGTATCTCTGGAAAAATTTAGAGGCAAGGTATTTGACAAATAGTATAATTATTTTAAAAATTATCGTTTGAGCTGAGGATTTTACTTCTAAAAGAAATGGTTATTATGACCTATATCTCAAACCTTCTTCAGGTTATTAATGTAATCCCTTGCGTATAATGTAGAAAATTACATGATCAGTACTGGTTATGTCATGATTCATATTAGTAACATTAATTTCTTTCAAAAACAAAATGTTAATCTAGCTATTTAGCAGTTGGGTATAAAATAAATTGTGGTATTTAAAATACTTTAGTTCATTTATTTCAAACAGAAAGTTGAATCATCATTTTTTTTAAATTTATATTTCAACTGTAGATTTTTTATTTAGTTTAATGAAAGGATTTTCAATTGTATAGTTGTTAATAGAAATTTAAGTGATAGACCAAACATGGACACAGAAAACTGCATAGTTTGGATCTGGCCAATGATTTATAGTATTTCTACTGTACATAGAAATCTGCATAGCTTTGATGTAACAAATTACTTTTTAGTGAAGATAAAAATATTACATTTTTTAAAATGAATATATAATTCTTTTTGCTTCATTGAGCCCCTATTCTGGTTTGCAGGTTTCATTAGTTGTAAATGTTGCTAGCGAATGTGGCTACACTGATGGTCACTACACAGGCCTGAATTTTCTGCAAGATGCTTTCAAAGACACTCAACTATTTAATGTTTTGGCCTTTCCTTGCAACCAGTTTGGCCAGCAGGAACCTGGGGTAATAACAGAATTTAAACCTGAGACTATATTATTCGTTGGCTAACAGATTAAACATTATTATACTTTTTTTTTTTCATTATCTTATAAACTTTTTTTCTAAATATTAAGTCTTCAGAAGCTATCTACAACTTTGTCTATGAAAGGAAAGGAGCCAAGTTTCCTCTTTTTGCTAAGATTAATGTCATTAATAACAATGTGCACCCAGCTTGGAGTTTTTTGATAAGTAAGTATGGCACATCAATGTAAACATTATAAGTTCATTTTTTAAATTTGTATTATTTAAAAAAAAACTACTATATATATTTATAATCTTTAAAAGCCTAATTGCTATATAAATGAATGAATTTACATGCTTCTAATGTGTCATAGAAAAGTTTTGAGAAGTTTCATTCTGTAGTAATATTTGAGTGTCACATTAAATATTGTGTATTAGGTATCCTTCTATCAACATTGGTTTTTATTTTAACTTTTGTTCAACATCAGGCTAGTTGATCTATGATAGAGTCTAGCTTTAACCAAGTGTACAATACAAATTTTATTTTGATTAAATACTGCCAGTCTCAAGTTTTCTTCTTTATGTTGCTTTTATAAACATATTTTTATGGAAATAAAATGACAAAAAAATTACCCCTTAGGGTAAAAGTGATATTAGAAAGTGTTTTATTTTGTTTACTTTTTTTTTTTAGTCTTGATTTTTTTTTCAATAATTCATTATGATAGGTGCCTAATATTGATATTCTTGTGTTGCACATTGTGAATTTCAGAACTTTAGTAACTTTATGTAACACAGAAAAGAATCCTCTTATGTAATATCAATGGCAAAAATTATTCAGTTTCTTTTCTTTGAAATCATATTTGGTGTAACCTACATGAACTAATAAAATTTGTTTTTTCTTCTATTACAGATAATTCTGGTCATGCTCCAAATTGGAATTTTTGGAAATATTTAGTTGACCACAATGGACAAGTCATTGGTGCATGGGGTCCTCACACTAGCCCAGAAGATCTATTGGATATTATTAAGTTAGCATTACAAAACATTCCCTCAGTTAAGAAAAATTCTGCCCAATTTAGTCGAGGAGATGAATTTTAAGTATGTAAAATATTATATTTGATGCAAATTTTAACTCAAATTCAGTTATCAAAATATTAATATTTTTTTTTAGCATTACAGTGCAATACAGCATTAATCATTTGTATTCTGACTTATAACTTATTTCTTACAAAGAATTCACAATAATTATGTCCAAAGTTTCCTGTAGTCAACTGCTTGTTTAATTTTTAACTTGTAGAGATAATTATTTATAGTCCTGGTTTGTATTTTTTAAATTGCACATCACTATCACAAATTAGATTTAAAGTGTAACATCTAACTTAAAGTGTAAAAAAAAAACAGCATTAAAAAAATCTTTTTTTTTTTAATATCCTGAATCTATATAACCATTGAAAATTCAAACATATGTGCAGTTAACACAATTGAAATGTAATGTTTTTTTTATTCATTGTTTTATTGATATATGGATGCCAGTACTTATACAATCTTGGTGCTATTTGTACAATGTTGCAATTCTTTTTGAAATGTAATAACTATTTTTATGGTTGATATTAGATAACGTATATCTTTATATTTTATGTAATTAAATACTTGCATGAATCTGGGAAAATTTTATGCAATAAAATACAATATTCACCTATTTCGTTAAGCTATTTGTTTTTGAACTCAAAGACTTCCTATTTTGAATAATGGCAATAGTCGATTGGTCCTATTAGTATGTTTATACATTTTCTCTTTTAAAAAATCTCTTTCTTTTTTAAACATTTTTTATTTGATTATGTTTGTAAAAGTTTTGAAAAACATACCATAATGGTATAGAATTAGCAATTGAAAATCCTAAAATTTTAATATGCTCCCCTGAAATGTAGCTTGAAATTGTTTTTTCCAAAAGCAAGTGAAGATTAATTGTATCACAATAATGCTTATATACTCTCATAAATTTTATAATAAGAATATTGCATTGTAATAAATATTTCTTTGTTTGCTTAAACATAGACAAAGCTGTAAAATATTACAATGCTGAAACAGTTTTAATCATAATTAATTTTGTAAAAGTAGCAATATCAACTTGCTTGGCTATCTGAACATGTGTACACATACAAAATACCATGCAGTGTCTGTATGTCATTTATATGTAGAGGCTTTGAGACAAAATATCAGTGAACTCACATGAACTGTCACCATCTTTTCATCCCCATGGTAGGCTGACTGACTTCATCTTTTTTTATCCTTTTCAGTCATCATCAGGATTGAATCCACGAAAGTGGATACATTTTTTGTAACCACCAGTTCAGAGACCGCAAATCTTAATGGCTTGACTCTTCACTAGTCTCCAGGGCGGCGGCTGATCAGTTCAGCATAAGCTATAGCACCCGACAGGCACAGTCTCTACACCAGACGAGCGTGCAGCGGCTATGTCAATCAGAACTTAGCATTTTCACCAAACCTCACCAGAAGAGCGTGAGAGCCTGCTAGGAAAGTTGGAGCTCCCGCAACGTTAGCCCTTTACGGAACACCCCGAGAGCAGGGGGTAAACTTACTCCAGTTACCACCAGAGGACATCACGAGGAGGTCGTCGGGCACTGTCCCCCAATCATTTTCAATTAATCTCTACAATTCACAGACAAGATAATGAACTCAGACAAAGAGACAACGTAACTATAATCATTATTCATAACCTTATTTAATAGGGTCTTAAAGCATGAGAAAAAAGCTTAGAGAATAAGTGTAAATAGGGTTTAATATTTGAGTTAAACAGATGAACAAATATCAAATTATCAGTGTTTCTGCACTGTTTCATCATAAGTAGCACCCTAAGTGTTGTTGCTTGGACGTTGGCTTGTACCAGCTGCTTTCCTACATTCTGAACTTCATGCTCCTGGCGTCTACAATGCCCACTAGTTCTCCTAGTAAGAAAAAACGCCAATAAAATGTTAAGTTATGAAGAGTTGGGGGCGGGCCGATACTGCAATGAGAGAAGGCAATAGAGCATGGAAACATTTTATACTGGGTTTGATTGTTGTTAGATCATCCTGTTGTTCAGCAAGACGTCTTGTTAAGTCACACCGAAGAAATAAGATCCTTGTGGTGTTTATAAAAAGAAGGGATACTCCTAGAATCGATTTGGAGACTGCCGTCCTGGTCTGTCTGGCCGAAAGATGAGATTGAAAAATCCTTACCCATTTCACCAAAATGGAAAACTTAGGCACCCGCTCAAAACCAAAATTCATAGTCAGACACTAACAACCGTCTCAAAGGGGCTCATTTTATTTAGGAATCTCTGAACCTCAAAAGGAAGTAGGCCCTACCAATTAGGAAATACATATATGGAATTAGCTAAACATTACAGCTCCCTTCCTTCCATAAAATACGGTATTAAAAACGACAAATAAATATGATTTATATGACTAAAATCAAACAGAGCTCAAGGAATCAGTGAACTTATTTTTTCTACAAAACCATTACCCCAACAACCAAATGAGTTGAGTTTTTGAGATTACACAGATGGATCATCTTACACAAACGAAGGAACTGAAAAAACATTTAATGTCCCAATGAAGAAAAACTAGAAAAGTCCATTGCAACTGGTGAGTTCTCTGACAGCCACAGATCAGAAAGGAAAGCACTAGAGCTAGCAGCAACCACGCTAGCTACCATCCAAATACGCTGAACATTTGATTGTCTGCCTCCTTTGTGAAACAACTTAAATGCTCTTGTAAAGCTCAAGAAAGACGACGTTTGTTATAGTCTACCCCAACAGGACCAACGTATATTTTTTTATTGCTTCAGAACCGGACACAGAAAAGACAACGTATTTTGCGGAAGATGAAAATCGGGGCTAATGAAATTTGCATTTGCCCTTATAAAGTGTCACCAGAGAATGCCGACCATGTCCTTCAAAACGACTCCATGAAGAGATCCGAACAAGACACTGGACCCATAACACCTCTATGGATGAAAAACTTTATGGATCGAGAGCTGCCTGATCAGAGAAAGTGGAAACTACTAAAAATGAGAATGCAGAAGTGGGGGAAGACATATTGGGAACATCGGTTTCTATAATAACCAATACTGTGTAGTGCTATTGTGCACAGGCTCCACATAGTGATATGATTAGATGTCGTTTTTTTACTTCTCAAATCTTTATAAATGTTTTAGAGAGGTGTCGACCTACCTTTTAAAAAAAAACACATCCGTTTTGTTCCAGCTTAATAAGCTAGGCTTACCAGACAATGTAAGCCCTACTGCCATAGAAGGACTAAGAGGAGAACAAAGTCTTGAAAGAATGAACACACAGACACAAAAGCTTAAGTAGGCATATCAACTTTAAGAAATGATGTTCAAATGTGTTTGTTGAAAAACTAAAAAAAAAACAAAGATGTACTGCTGCAGGGGTAAACGACTGTATAGAAGATACGAAAAACATGCATATATGTAACCCTGCCGGAAAAATATCAGTAAATCAATTAATCAAATAGTAAATCATATAGGCTATAGGGCATATATAACTATTCTTGTTGGATGTTAGGCCTATATTTCTCGAGCAGTGGAAGCGGGTGTTTTGACATCCTCGTGGAGATGCATGTACATCTTCTTCATAGGCCCACTTAGGAACTTATTCCGCATAGGGGACGACAGCTTGCCAAAGGCGATCTTTTTTGGCGAGCTTAATGGAGAACGGCGTAACAGAGATGTCCGCCGTAAGCGCTATAAAGATCCCCTCAGATGCCATTTAACTCTTGGTGACATAAAGGAAAGTAGTTGGCAACAGATAGCCTCTGAAAAAGACAGTTGGAGAGCTTTCACAAAGCCCACGGCCTAAATAAAAGTCCTTGTAGAAGACAAAGCACAGAAGTTAAGAAAACGTATACCTATAATATAGACCCCATTCGGACAACGGATTTGTCTGTATCAGATGTGAAAAGGTATGCAGGTCGAAACTGGGTTTCGGTGGTTCGGCCTGTGTGAAATACTGCTCTCATCCTTAGGCTAATCTTCGGAATCAAAAACATTGCCATACTTTGTGAAGGAAAATGCTTCTCGCTGGGCAGCGATCATGAGAAGTGAAGTTTGGCCTTGGACTGTAAACTCTAAGGGTTGTTGGATGCCTTTATCTTGAACGTAAAAAAATATAAATTCTTTGCAATCTTTCTACATATCATATGTTTATATACAGGTCTGTGGCAACAACTTTGCATTTGTGAATCAATCATGAATCATGAGTGTCTTTGTCTTGTTTGGAACTGGAGCTTTCTTGCGTTTAGAGAATATTTTTGTCTACGACATTTAGATCTAGATCTACAGATCAATATTATTATTGTTATCGATCAAAAGACAGAAATTTTAATCTTACAATTTACAGTTGTGTGACCCAGCTTATAATCTTTTTAAGGAGTTACATTAGGTTTTAGAAAACAAAGTAAGATCAGATCTAGATCGAAATTTCAACTAGATTTCTAGTCTAGATCTACTGATCTAGAGTCTAGAATCTAAAACATCTAGGGCTCTAGCTCTAGTCGTCTAGCCCTAGTTAGTAAAGTAATACTAATAGAATTAACTTAAGAATAGATAGTTATAGTAGGCCCCTCTTAGCTCTAGGACTCTAGCCAGTCTAGGAGTGAGGGCAGTCTCATGAGTCTGAGTCTAGGGCACTCTAGGGTAGCTTAGCTAGTTGAACTTGACTTACTGAGTAAGTTACTCACTCACTAGTCACTACTTACTGACAGTATCAATGACTGACTAGTGACTTTGGCTCTGCAGGCTCTGGTCTTTGGACACTTGTCTTTGATGTTGTAAATTCACTCTAGACTACTGAGTCTAGAGATTTATTATCTTTCTAGATCTAGATATATTATTTCTATATTGACTCTATATAATACATAGATCTAGTCAATGTAGTCTACATATCTACTAGATTTAGATTCTAAAATGTATCTATAATTGTATAATCTAGACTCTAGTCTAGTAGTCTACTAGATCTACAGATCTAGACTACTTTAAGAGATCAACTTTATAAGGGCTATACTCTATACTATTAGTAGTACGAGTCTATGTAGAATAATTATAAAAGTTACTAAGCTAGATATCTATATTCTATAAATCTAGATCTATTCAATCTAGTATAGACCTAGACTTTTTTATTCTCATATTGACGAAACATCATTTTAACAGAAATTGAAAGGTGACGTGAAACATAGTCTAGATTCTAATGCCAATAGTGATAGATCTAGTAGTAGTAGATACTACATACTTCATATTACTAATTACTAATACTAGATTATATGTATATAGATCTCTAAGTTAACTTAAGATATTTATTTGAAAGCTTTTATTTATCCATATTCATGATATTGTATTATTGCTAATCTAGTTCTTATGGTGTTTTATATTTATTCATACAGAGCAGTTAGAGGGAGAGTTTATTTTATATTATTATATATTTACACATTTTATATTAATGTAGAGTCTCTCTTAACTCATTAATTAATTGATGACTATTAATAGGTGAAGTTCTAATTTTATAATCTCTAAACTAACCCAAAGATAATTCTATCACATCAGATGCAGGTAAAGCTCATTTCACAGAAAGTCCTAAAGTTAGAATGATTAATTGACAGCCATGTTGCATTGGGAAAGTAGAGGAGACAGCAAGTTAAAAGTGCTGTTTTTTTTTATTCCTTTTAGTCTCCTCTGTCTCACCCCTGCTGAAACTGGTAAGATTTAAATAAGTGCATTAGTTTATACAACCATTGATTTCATTCTTTTTCATAAATAGAATGTTAGATCTATAGTGGTGGAATTCTCTTTATTCAGAATGTAAGGGAACTGGTTACTGACTTTGATTTACCCTACAAGTCGAAGAACTGAATTTTATGGATATCGGACAAAGTTACTTCTTTGTTAGAGATCTTTATTCTGTGTAGGGTGATAGTATTGCATGTTTTATGTTTGATATTTATATTTTCTTTTCAAAGGAATTGGAATGGTAAAACTAGATAATGCATTTCTGTTTAGAATTTTAAAAGTATTCATATTGAAAGTGATGGGGATCACACTGTCTTGAAGTAAACAGTGAAGTAGTGGTTTGATTTGAGTTGACAGTGATTACCATACATTGCAGGTGTGCAGTCACAAAGAGAGGGGGTATACCCTACACTGTTTGAGATGGACTTAAGGAAAATAATACAACCCCTAAATAGCATTGTTTATTGTCAGGTGTATGCATGATGGTGTGAGATAGAGGGTGGAGATGGGTTATTTTTCCTCACTGGGCACACCTACCCAGGCAAGGCCACTCATGAGGCGTGAACACTTACCTTAGATCATGCACAGAATGCAAAGTTAGAAGTTTATCAACAGCAGTGTGTTGAAGGACTTGAGAACACTACAGATGACTGCTGGCTTGTTAACTCTCCAGACCGTAGTGACGCTGACAGCGACTAGTCTCCCGGCCGTGCTAATGTAATGACGCTTCTAGCGTCCGATCACTATTTCCCTGTTTACTTCTTTTTCTTTTCTCATCCACGTTTTTAATCCCTTAAGGAAACACTAGAGCGGCCATTTTGAAAGTTTTTTCCTTCTGATACTTTGTTGATCTAAGCTGTTTTTATTGTTCTAAATATTTTTTTGTATAAGTGACTAGTGAATTTTTTGTTTTTTTTGCATCAGACATCATGGCTGACAGGCCTTCTTGCCGTTTTACTGCTGATCAGGCTCTAAATATCTTTTTAGATACGAATGATAGTGACATGAGTGACTTAAACTTGAGTTAGATAGAGATTCTAGAGCTAGAAAGTTATAATGAAAGCAATTTTCAGACTCAAGCGAATTTGATAGTGAATTATTCATCCATAGATCTAGTAAAAGTAGTAAACGAAAGGGGGTGTCGCCCCATCCAGGCACTAGTAGATCTAGAAAAAAACCCTCACTAAAAGTGTAAATATTGATCAAGTTTGACAAAGTTATGTTTTTTAAATAGATAATTGGATAGAGTTTAATATTTCATACAATAATAATTATTGAGGACTGTTGGAATATTCTTTTTTTACTTGGGAAAGTCAGTTTTTAAAGATCAAATTAAAAAAAATAATTTTTCATCTCTGAAATTATCTAATTTTTTTTTTCAGTGACTATCGATAACATTGAAAGATAAATTATCTTGTAGTACATTTAATTTCCAACAAAATTTTATATAACATGTCTATGTTTTAACAAACAGAAAAAACAGTATGACGTTTATAAAAAGGCTTATGTGATAAAAATTGTGGGGAAAAAAAATAATTCCGGTAGAATGAGAAAAAAAATATGGTTTTTAAGAGTTAATGAAAGTTGAAAAAGGCGTGCAGCATACAAATAATTCTTGTAGTGAGCTGAATTTCAATTATGCAAGTTTGAAATATATACACATGCCCACACACACACTTTCCGATAAAACAAAATCCTTATTAAAGGTCTTTTAAAAATTGTTTAAAAAATTTGTTTCAGCTCTTAATTTCCCACGAACATTGGAATATTCGGAAGGGAAATATCACAGAAACTTATATGACTACAGATCTTATGGAGCCATTACTCTGGAAAGGATAAATATTCCACAGCACTCTATTGAGGCAGCTTTATCCATCAATATACTTACTAGTAGTGATGACTGTGATCAAAAGAAAGTTAAAATGTAAGTGCATTTTCTTTTGTTCCATTGTAAAGTAACCCTAAATACTTTGCATAGTAGATTATTATTATTATTATAAAACTTGTGAATGTAACTTTTCTTGATTTAAAGTGTTTGACTATCCATGTTTTTGCTGTTTTCTTAGCTACACCAATCAACATGGGCTGCCTATGGTCAGTAGAGATGGCGAGGCCTTCCCAAGTAATTCCTACATCAGAGACAAAGACTTGAGAAATGTGACAGTCACTAATTCTAATGTAACTCTAGTGTTGACCAATCTGAAACAAGGTTACCTTTTCCTTATGGCTGTCATGCCGCCACCAGAATCTCGCATCAAACAGCAGGTTATTTTGTTTTTTTCATTAATTCAAATCATAATATTAGCCCATGATTTCAAGAGATTGCTTATATTTATTATTTTTTTCATTGTATTTCTTAACTTTTTAGGGCCTAGGTATGAACTGTGATTATTTCTTAACCGCCCAGTGTAAGATTAAGTATCTTTTGGATGAAGACATACCGCAGTTGATGTTCAATGCAACCAGAGTGTTTTCTTTCAATGATACAACCTCATTCCTTTTAAGGTAAAGAATAGTATAAGCTTAATTGCCTTCAAATTTAATTTAATAAGTTTCTGGTATTCTTGTTAGATATATGTGTGTGTGTGTGTGCAAATTTATATTGCTACTGAAAGTGGTTCTGTAGGTGTGTAGAGATGTGTCATTGTTAGATCTATTGTGATTCAGGAATTCTTGAGTTGTCATTCTTGACATTCTTAACACAAGAAGACATAAATCATTTCATAATTTTGATTGTGTATTTTTTTTTAACTGAATAATTAATCCATTTGAGCAAGCAAATGAATAAAACATAAAGCAATGCACAAAACTTAAAGTAGGATGGATAATGATTAGACTCACAAACTGGCTGTCTATTCTTTATTTACTCTCCTGTTTATTTACTATCAAAGTTGGTTCCCAAATTTTCAAGTATATTTTTTGGATGCATATTTGTTTTACAACCAATCTTTCTGGTTGTACAGTTTATTTACATAACTTAAGATCAGCCAATCAGAAATGCCTTACTTGATCATTTGTGAGGTTGCATTTTTTTTTAGAAAAAATTTTATAGAGTATACACATTTTTTTTTTTTTGAGATCTAATCTGCATGCAAGGAGTGAATTTGCATTTTATCCATCTAAGTTAGATAAAATATATACATAATAAATTTCCAAATGAAGATTTTTATTTTATTTAATCATTGATATATAGAGTATATACTTGTTAGGTTTCTCTTTATCTGTGTCTGATTTGAAACATTAGTGAGGCAGTGTTGAATGTACTTTCCGGTAATTTAATATTTTAAATCTTTGAACACAAAGCTTGTGATATTCAAGTGAAACTTTATTCTTAAATGATTCATATCATTAACTAACACATTTTTTGTTTTTAAAACTCCTTCTCATGCTGTTGGATACATACAGCATACAAGTTCCTGTTGATGTGGTGAGCTATACAGTCAAGTTGGAAGGATGTCGCCAAAGCTTATGTCCTGTGAATGTGTCTATCATGAAAAGCTTGAGCAGCGATTTATATAACAGTAGTATAAGCCAGTGTGAATGGGCCAACTTCTCTTGTATACTACAAGTATTGTTTGTTTTCTTTCTCACTTGCTAGTCTTTAAAAAAAAGCATATTTGTTCATTTTTGTTAACTAAATTTGTGTTTGTTTTAAGCATCAAAATATTTTTCATTTGATTTAAAATGTATTCTAGTGCCTATAAACTAGGAATAATATAAACATTTAAATTCCCTTAACTGTAGAAATTAGATGTTGAACTTTTAGTAAAATATTATTATCTATGATTTGGTGAAATATCTGAATAAAACTTGTTTAGCAATTTGTATCTTCCCATGTTTATTTTTTTACATTCCAAAGTTATCAACCTTTTTCCCTTCAGGTGAATTATCCAGTTGTCAATTCTTTCAACTATATTTTAATGAAGTCATTAGTCAGAGAGGATATAAATATATCAATAACAACTGTACCCCACTGTAAGTATTTTTAAAGTGTCATGGCAAAATGTAATTTTTAAACCTTAGTATTACAAAATGATGTCAAACAACCAAAAACTAAAAGAGATCTTGATAAGGAATAGCTAAAAATGTGCTTGTTTTGTTGGCCCCTTTGAACAGATTTTGAAATAGCCTTTAAGAGGAAAGTTCATTTAACAAAGGCTGATGGTTTGACAGAAGAATTTATTTTGGCCAGTGATTTAGGAAGAGAAACACCTTCCACTGCAGAGGAAGGCTCAAATTTCTATGATTTCTTTGTTGACTGGGATGACAAAACTCTGCAGCCACACCCCACAGTTAACATAAAAGTTCTAGATACTGCAACGGTAGTTGCCAGGTTCAAACTGAGGACTTCTGACACAGGAAGTACTTTCAAGCTAATAGCCCACGCCCCTCTAACAGTGGTAAGTGTTATTGTAGAAACTTTGCTGAGCGCTAATTTATATAATTTTGTGTAATCAATAAATAGTTTTATGCTTACATAATAATATTGGCATTTTTGTTTAAGCCTGAACCACTTGTTATTTGTTAATTTTTTACTGTTCCATGGTTTGTAGTGCTCCTCAAAACTCCTTAAGTCTTCTAAAATAAAATTTAAAAAATCTATCCAAACTTGTCATTAAAAGTTGATCCCTGTTAATTAATTAATCTTTACTATATTTCTGACTCTAGATCTTTACCAATTTTATATGTTATTGCTCAGTTGTTGGGGGGGGGGGGGGGGGGGGGGGGATTTCATTATATCATATTCTGTGTTTGGCACAGTAGATAGACACATCAACTTAAACTGAATGATTTAATTTTCAGCCATCCACCAGTGCCAGCATACAAATCTGTCTTAGCGCTCACCATCTCTCCCCTGTAGCCCAGTGCGATGGCCCTTCTCTCAATATTACCACCAAGAAAGAGGCCAACAAACAGTTTGTTTATGTGCCATATCCTCAGAGTGGACTTTGGTTTATCTCATTAAAGAGCCAGTGTTATCAAATACATGAAAACACAAGGTATTGAGCACAAAATATTTCTACATTCTTTAATGAATGAGTTATGTTTCTATATTTTATTTTTTAATGGGATGGCTTTTAGTTCTGTTAAATCTTCACATTCTTAAATTTAAAAAAGCAGATAACATGGTCAGGATGCTTCATTTTTTATTATAAGAAACATGTTTTTTAAAGCCTTCTGGTTTTTTAGTAGATGTAACAGCTTGTTGAAATATTTTGTGAAAAAAAACCAACTTTTATAACATTCTGACATTTTTGAAGTAAAACCTACATTTCCCCCCCCTGCAAAATGTGTGTGTTTTCATGCATGCATGTGTGTTTATGTTCATCATATTGATAATAGATTTCTTTAGATTCTTTATAATTTATATATTTCTTATCAATTTTTTTTTGTAGTAAAGAAATCCCAGTCGTCTGTACTCAGTATCCTATTGTTAATCTGACCATCCATCTGTCACCTTGTCTCGATGGTGGCTGCGGAGCATATGGTGGTTGTAAGCTTTACTTTGGAGCTGACTTACTTTACTCTGCATGTAACTGCTTTTCTGGTATGTTTTCAATGAAGTCTTATTTGAAACACATTAAACTCCTAATGGGTACATTATTAAAACATGCAGAAATGTAGGAATACTTGAAGAAGTGTAGGTCTTAAATAGATGTTTCATTTTAATTATGTTTTATGATCATAGTGCTACTTTATTACATGTAAAATGTTTTGATTTGATACAGGACAAAGGTGTAATTTAGTACATGTAGTATTTTTAGTACTATAGTATTGCTGTCATGAATGTGACATTTTAAAATGTGATTAAGAGGTATTGATTACCTTACTGCTATTGTAAATGATGTGTAAGAAATTATTTATAGGCTTGATCAGTTTGCAGCCAGCAGTTCACTTCCCTATCATTATCTGACTAACTAATGATTGTGCATTCATAGAAATTATATGAGCTAAGAATTGTTTTTAACAAGACTATTTCCTCCTCTTGAACAGGCTGGCGAGGCTATGGGTGCAATGATGGGAGTGAGGCTGACTCCTCCTCCACAGAAAGAGTATCAGTCTACCTTCTCACTTTGTCCAATCTAGGGTTTGTGCCAGGAATAATTCTGGCCATTTACAGGAAGTTCTATGTGGAAGCTTTAGTCTATGCTTACAATATGTTTTTCTCTACGGTAAGTGATTTTACTTTTTAATCATACATTTTGGTGTGTTGAAGGTTAGCAGCTAGTGTACATCTACTTTTTAAAAAAAATTAAGTAAAAGAAAAAAATTTAAAATTATGAATGCGCTACAAGGGCTAAACATATTTTTCTGCATTTTCTGTTATTAAACATTATTATAATATTTTTTATTTATTTTTGTAAATTAATTCTTTTTCTTTTTATATATAATAAGCTTTTTAAATATTCGTCTTTTTAAAATCTCTAAATAATTTAATGTCTCAATCTAAATCAATAATTGGGATAATTAAGCTCAGGAAAGTTTAATTTTTACCATAAATTAAATACATTATCAGCATTAAAATTTGTTTGCAATACCAAAGAGCTGCTTAACTCTGTATGTTTTTCAGTTCTATCATGCCTGTGATACAAGTGAGGTCTATAAGCTGTGCATCATGCCATACAATGCTCTAAGCTTTGCTGATTTCTTTGCTTCTCTGCTGTCATTCTGGGTCACCTTGATGGCTATGGCTCGAATCCCTGGAGGGCTTCGATCATTCTTCCACATGTTGAGTGCTCTTCTCATCTCCCTTGGAGAGGTTTACGACAGACATGGGCTGGTTGAACAGTTGCTTCCCATAGTTGGGGGTGTAACTATAGTATTATTTTCATGGGTAAGTTATGATTTTTTTTTCAATCAGATTTTCTTGATTAAAATAAATATATGTAAGAGTCAAATTTAGAACAATGTTGTGTTATTGCCATTAAAGTAAATATTTTCTCATTATTATATAAGTTAGGTTAATCACAACTTAAATCTAGATAGAGAGGCCTTATTGAAATGATTTAATTATTAACACATGATTCACTATAAATTTAGGTCTTCTTTTTTTTCTTAGTATGCCAAACCTTGTTTGGGAAGTGTGGTTGAGAGGCCACGTGCGCTTGAACTTGGCTTGGCTACCTAGAAGGGGGCTCGAGGTTCGACACCCGACTCGGGCAGAGTTGTGTTTACTGAGCGCCTAAAGGCAGCACGGAAAACCAACTCCTAGATACCCCCTCCCCCCACTGGTTCACAAATGAGATTGGACCAAAAGCTCTCTGAGTATGCTATAAGCATGAAAGTAACGCTATATGAAAGCTATAATAATAATTTTTATGCAAGGGATATTAGTATTCATGGGCCAAAAGTGCATAGGAAAACACCAGTATCAGCTTGTAATGAAATAAAGACAAGCTTATTGTCAACATCTAACCATATTTTAGTGATGATCTCATTTTGGTGTTTGTATTTTTTCTCTAAATAGCTACAGCTCTTGTAGTTTTGTGTAAAGTCCCTCTTTACATATTTATTTCTGTTTCTCTGTTGTTATAGTTCTTGAGAATTGTGGGATCTGCCACATTGTCTTAACAAAAACAGATATATACTTAAGCTACATCTATTTTTATTTCAAGAAAGGATGAAAAATTTGAAAAAAAAAATTTCCACAGGGCTATCAGTGCTACAAAAAGAAATCCATTTATCCTTCCAAAAGGAGACTGCTGTACTTCATATTTCCTGGTGTCTGCTTGGCTTGTCTTGGACTCATATTGAATCTAGCTGTGGAAACAGTAGAAAATTATAAATATGTACATAGTGTGTGGCATATAGTGGAGTCTGCCTCCATTTTGTTTTTGCTACCACCAAAGAGAGGTCATAAAGGTAAGTCCATGGTATTCTTTAACTTAAGACTTCTTAGACATTGTTTCTTGTTAAAGTATATTAATGCTTTTAAATTAGAAATATCATTCTCAGGGACAAGTTTGTTGTATTTAAAAAAAAATGTCTTCTGCAAGTTCATTTTTATGTTAGGAGTGCTCAGATAACTAGCCCTATATCTGAGATGAACTGCATGTATTTTGGGGCCAGTGTCTTGTTTGGGCCTCTCAATATATTGAGTTTGCAGCTTTGAAGAAAAATACAAACTTTAAAGTATGAAGTTAAGCACCAGGTACCAGATTTGAAGTTGTAACCTAACTGAAGGCTTATTATCTATATAACTATTTTAATAAAAATGTTTTATAGATTTTTGTTTTAAAAAAATAGCTTTGAGAAAATAATGAAATATTTTAAATTTAACCCAACTCAACTTATGGTTTTGAAATCCATCACCTAATTCTTAAGCAAATGCAGATTATTGTGTACAAATTTTTTCTTCAGTTTGTTTTATTACAAAAATATTAAGAAATAGAAGAGCAAGCTACAATTACATTTTTTTTTTCTAACTAAAGAACACACATAACTTTGTTCACTTTTCATATTCCTGGCTACTTTATACACTGACCTGTGGGTAGACTTTGTTTAAAAAAAAGCAAAGTATTGCTTTATTTTTATGTTCTGTTTGAGAGCAGTGTATAACATATTGAAGCACAGCTGTATCCTACAAAATTGTCATTCAGCAATAAAAATAAACACATTATAGCGCATTAGGAGTCTGGCATAACAAATTTGCATTCTCAGCTATTGGATGAGTAGAGTACCCCTTACAGTAATTTCCATCAATGACGCAGATGATGTAAAGGTCATCTGTTTCTGTTGCACTCAGTTAATGAGGGTATCATGTGACCAGCACAAGGTTTAAGCACCATTACCTTTCCCCAACTAGTTTCAAGAACCCATTAGAGTTTGGTGGACCCTAAAAAATCCTGAAACCACAGTGTTGACCAGGATTTGACCTTGAGACCCCCTCAGTTTTAAAGCCAAGTGATTTACCTCAGCCACAATGTCCCGAGCTATTGAATTACATCAAGAGTATTTCTAGTAATGCTAAAAATGTTGAAAGCAAATAGCATTTTTTTTTTGTTCAATGAAACTGTTCTTGATACTTATTATTCCTCTGATAGATGAAATGAATACTTTGTCAGTTCAATCTGGAGACATCACACGACAGAGATTGCTTGACAATGATGAGCTGTCTGCCAACCTTCACAGAGCTGATGAAACTGAGCCAGGTGCTGCCTCAGAACCATCATCCCCTCCTGAAACACCTAGGGGAGCTCGAGGCTTCAAGCTTAGGAAAGTTCTCCACAAACCCAGCCAGAATTTGGTGCTGTAGCAATGTGCAGGGTGTTTTCACAAAGATACTAACACAAATGGCTTTTAGAATGCTTTGAGTGATATCTATGCTTTTTCTTTTTTTCTAATAAGAATTTTATTGGTGATATCAAAGCATCTATTGATGATTTCATGTATGGGAATATTTGTGACAACATTGTGAAACAAATCCAGCTCTAACTTACCGAATCAAAATCAATAAGAGTTAAACAAGTTTATCAAATTTTTGTATTTGTTGGTACCAGCTTTGTACCTTGTTGCTGTTTATGATCAAGACGCTTTTAGCACAAAAATAATATGCATCCTCTAAGTGGATTATTGTGTGTTTTGTTGAATGTTAGAGACTTTGTAATTTTGGTACTCTTTGCTTGCTTGATCGTGTCCTAGTGATATAATGGCTCATAGTGTAGTTTTCTTGTGCTTTCAGCTCATCACATTTTGAACAGATATGTAATCTATGTGTAATATGTAATATAGTCTGTTTGGTCACAGCTCATCATATTTTGAACAGATATGTAATCTATGTGTAATATGTAATTGTAGTCTGTTTGGTCACAGCTCATCACACTTTGAACAGATATGTAATCTATGTGTAATATGTAATAGTAGTCTTTTTGGTCACAGCTCATTTTGGATTGCTTGTTAAGTAAGAGAATCATCTACTGTTTTTTGTTTTACTAACCATATCCACTATATTTATGAATCCATATTTTTGGTATTACTGTTGTTGGTTGGCCTCCTTCAGGCGTGACTATGGTTCGTGTGACTGTGTTTTTTATTAGTTTTACTATATTGATAGTTATGTTGGTGTGGACTTGCTCACTTCTTTCAGCATTGATGTGCAATTTTTTGTTTCATTATTTTATTTTTTTTAAAATTTATTCTTCAGTCTAAGGAATAAGCTCAAAAAGCTTGTTGCTCACTGTGTTCAGTTTGAAACATGCCAAATGTGGACACATCATTGTGTCTTTTAGTGAAAGATAATCTGGACAGCAAAGTCATGCTCCTTGTTTATCTATGAACATTTCGCTCAGAGGATGTTCAAAACCATTTTAATATGTTTCCAAATTTCTGAATGTTTTGATGACATAACTAAAAACCACTTGTTTTATTTAAAAGCAATAAATAAAAAAAATATGATTTACAATTGTGAGCATGATTGAGCTTACTTGAGCATAGTCAGAATTACTGATTTAACCAATGGAAATTATCATAATTTACAAAACATCTGTGCACTAATGATGAATGTTGAAAAAACTTGATTAAATTTAAACAATGTATGCCTAATGTTCAATGTATTACAAAAATGCACATTGTATATATTTATTTGTGCATTATGATCAGTGTCAAATCTTTCAGAGAAAATAGAAAAAGTGATTATAAGACTAACAAAAAAAACTAGAACAAAAATACTATTTTTTTTTACACATTTAAGGATACAAGTTTCTTTCCTTTCAAATTTAAGTTTACATAAGCCTTTGATTTACTTTTATGTCATTGATTTACATGTTTTCTTAGTGTGCTATGCCACAGCCGTACTAATTGGTAAAAATGCAGACACTATGAATCGCATTGGCTAAGTATATATATATAACTTTTTTTTAAAAATCTGCATTTATGTCAGAAAGAGCCATCAAAACAATCAAAACAACTTATGATGAATGTAGTTCTAGTTTCCTACCAAACTACCTTGAGAGAAATGTTCATTAATAAATGGATTGTTCTTTAAAATGTTAGTGAACTAGGTTGCTCTCAATCTTGAGGTTTGACTGTAGAATACCATTGACTTTCTATTCACTGATTTGATTGTTATACAGTTGTTCAAGCATAATAAAACTTAAATAGATGTTTGTGTTTGTTATCATATTTACTTGTTTTTTCATTGGAAATCAAATGGAATAATTCTGTTTGTACATAATTCAGTTGAAATTTGTTTTGCATTTTCTCTGGACTTATTTCTTTGAAGTATCATTTGCTGGCTGTGATGTTTTTTTTTTAACTTTCTTACTGACCACAGAGTGACTTGAACAAGGATGTTGGCTGTTTTTGAAAGTAGTTGCTAGCATTGTGGAATAGCACTTAAAGATGCAGTTCAGAATGTCATTCCTAGTTTCAGTTAGGGTGTACTACAATTTGAAATGCTCTTAGAATCAAATTGTTGGATTGACAACATCAACTAAAAACAAATTATAGTGTTTCCTTTTTTTGTTTGTTTCAGTTTTCCTGCACTTGTTTTCTATTTTATTTCTTCATTACAAAAGAATCACTTTGTATTACTTTAGAAAGTAGATCTGTCTAGGTCAATCAAATTACACCAGTCTGTATGGTCATGAGCGTTGTAGTAGGGATGCAAAGAAGAAAAATGACCATTTTTTAGTTATCAAAATTCAATGTTTCCCAAGTGAAGCATATCATAGTTATAAATCTCAATTTTAGTTGTAAGCAAAACTATTAGCCTTTAGCTTTTTTGGTTGGTAAATTGTATACGGTGGATGTTTAATTTTAAAATAACAAACAAAATATCTTGACAACTTTCTTAAGATTTTAGCTTTGATTGCCAATAGCCAATGTAGTAGCTACATCATTATATAATAAATGAAATATTTGTGCATTATTTTTATAAAATCAATTGTTAGTCTTATTGTTTTGGTGTCTTATATAATTTCATTTATTTTCTTTTTGATGAAAATAAGTTCTTGTATATTTGCTAGAAATATTTTTCTTTTCACATGTACAAAACAGTAACAATACTAAAACTAACCGTATCATATCCGCAATACATTCTTTAAGTATATATCAAAACAGGAATAAAAAAAAAGATCAATCTCATCAATGAGCTGTATTGGATTAGTTAAGGACACAGCTATGTTAAAAAAATTTAAGTATTTTTAGTTTCTTTAAGGAGGAAAGGAGTTTTTTTTGTCTTAAGTCGAGTTTTAATTATTCCAGGCACTGAACTGTCATGTATAGTTTTTCATTTTCTTACAAGTCCTATAATAACGTTTCAACCAATTGGAAAACTTAGGAGAGTTTAATTGCTTTATAATTACTAGAAACATTGAAAAGTAGCAAAAATCTAAATAATATAGACCACTAAATAACAGTGTCGAAGGGAATATATAAATTTTTATATAAAAAAAATGTCCTAAAACTGTATTTAATCAAATATTTATATGGCTTAAGAGTCAACTTCTAAAAATATATCTTTGAAAATATGTTGCAAGAAAGCATTGACTGTGCATACTTTCAATCCCAGAGTTGATGCATTATTTATCTCAGATTTCATTATTATTTTTTTTACCATTTGTTACATTAATCAAGGGACCATATTTTTTTTCTCCTAAGATTGATTTGATTTGAAATACAAATGTTTCATGCTTTTCATTGAATATAGATATTTAAATACCAATACGCATTTCAAAACACTGGTGTGAATGTTGATTTGTTTTGACATGAGGTAATTGAAAATAGAGGTGTGAATGTTGATTCATCTTGAATACTGTTAGATCTTTAAAAACACATGAATATTAAGACAAAAGTTCTATGTACCAGCGCAGACATGTCTTAGTGTTTGAATAGTTTTGTTCTACCATAGTTGCCAGGATCTGACCAATATCTGCTTTGACTTTAGAGCTATTGTAAATTTCTCAAACTGTGATCCTAAAACCTGTATCCACCTGGGGCTATTCCAATTACTGGTTAGGTATTTTGAAATACACCTGAATTCTCCTTTAGTGTAATTCAGATTCTAGTTTTATTTTAAAAAGTGACATGTTTTAGTAATTATTTGATTTCATAGACCACTTCTCAGTAGGACCTACATCTCGTTTAGAGAGCAATCATAAATTTGTTCTATTATAGACACTCACATACTAAGATGTTTACTTGTACAGTAATTATTTTTTATTAAAACAATATGCATTTAAAATAAATATTTTTCAGTTGATGCTTTAAAAAAAAACAAAAAAACTCTCCATATTGGGTTTGAAAGGAAAAGTGTTTATGTCTGCATTTAACTAAACAAATGGTCCCTAGTATAATAGAAATAAAATGGGAAAAAGACAACTGCCGTGGTTGTGATCCACTCTCTGTGCCCACTAAGGGTTTGTATCCATGTCATTTTTCCTTTTTAATACCACTGGTAATTAGACAATATCATGAAATGATATTAAAAACTGGATTCACCAATCAATATACTGCATGTTGTATTTACATAAGCATTAAAAGTCATGTTTTTTTACTTGCATTTTCCTCCAAAGAGTGTCTAGAGGTATGTCTTCATTTATTCTAGAATTCATTTTGTACATTTCACTTACAAAATTGTATAATAAATATATGTATTGATGTTTCTAAAAATAAAAAAGTCAGTCTAATTAACATGTTCTTAGTGTTACATGTTCTGCCAGGCAAACTTTACCCTCTAGAGCTTTGGGATTAGTTCATTATGCAGCTTCTGTTTTTGTGCTGTCTTACTGTTCAACTCAAGTGAAAGACAAATGTTACCATTTTTTAAAGGGCAAACAATTTTTTTCTTTTAATTAAATCATATCTAAAGAGTTTTGCATGAAGTCTTCTTAAAACCTAAATAAAATATTTAAAAATTAGATCCTTATCATCATCTTGCTTAAAATAGGTGAAAACATTGTTAAATTATTCAAACATCAATATTTATTGTTGCAGTAAAAAAAAACATTAAGATATACAATCAAAACAATTCACATCAACATGATCTAGCCATCAATTTACATGACTTGTGGTAACCTGATAGTTGCAATGATTAAGGCTGTTAAGTTACTTCTTTTAAAATATTAAGAAAAAGGCTTCAATGTCATCATCACAAATATCTAGACTGAGACAAGAGTTATTTCATTTCACCATCTGTAAATAATTGGCACGTTATTGTTTCCCTTTTTTTTTTAAAATGACCAATTGTTTTCTGAACAGTTACACTTTCCACTACCATCACTATTTCACTAAGCTATGTTTATAAATGATATAAATAGTATTGAGAAATCACTAAAAAGTATAGATATTTATATACACATGAGTAGGTTCTGTATAGTTAATCAAATATTGAACTTTTTTTCATTTGAGCTTCAATTTCTTAGAAACAGTTTTGGTGCTAAGGTGTGAAAAAAATTCATTTACAGGTTCATTTCAAGCAGTGAACCAAATAAAACTGAAGGATTTACAGAATGAACAAAAGTGTTTTGGCTCTAAAATAAAGCATTTTTGTTTTATGCATTAGCTTGGTATTGTGCTGCCATATGAAAGCAAGAATGTCAACTAACCTGCGTGGTTTACTCCTAAAAATTTAATAAGACCACTTACAGTAGTTGGGGAGGAAATGTTGAATATATAGTGGTGTACAGGTATAGGGAAAATGTTCACTAAATGTATAACCAGAGTCCAAGCTAAAAAAAAAAGGGTGGGGGTTGAAAAGTGGTCTAGGAGGTAGAATAGATGATGATAAATCAGAAAAGGTTTCTTTTTAGAGATTGTCAGACTCAAACATTATCTCGATTTATAATGCTGTTACTAGTTCAAGGTGGAGATGAGACTAAAAACACTAGCATAAATGTATTGCCGTGTGACAAGATGGAGAAACCACCAGCAGATCATTCAATAAAACTTAAATTATACTGGCATGAGACATCCTGCTATAAGAAATAGTTCTTCATAAATGGCAAAAAATATATGTAATACTTTGGACTAGAGTTATCTACTAAAAATAAATAAAACAAAGTTAACAGTACAAACATGTTAAGTCTATGTACTAGATGTACAAGCATCATTAATCCATGTCCTAGTGATCTTTTGTACAGTAAACTTACACAAATAATACTTTTTTTCTGATAAAAAGAAAAATTGGAGAAGGATCAATTACCACTAAATGTTGATAAAATATTGACAAAAGTCATTACAAAATAATGGGATCAAATAGTAAGTAAACACAGTTTGACTGATCAATAATAACATTTTAAATGTAGAAAAAATGTACCAAAAAAAAAAAATGAAATGGCAAGTCCAGACTATAAAAAGTAGTGGTGCAGTAAATTACTAAAACAAACAAGACTTTGCTTATACATAGCAACACAGACATTATCTCCCACCTCACCAAACTTACTTGAGGTTAGATAAAAACATATATATATACAAAAATACAGTTTTAAAAATGAGTTAACATGTGGTCTTAATAGAAGTGAGCTTTGTGCTCTGTTTAGATTTTACTGGACTAATAAGAAACAATGATCTTGATATTATATCACAATTATGTACTTGCAGTACAAACTAAGAGAAATCTTGAAATACAATAATTTTTTATTTTTTTTTAAACTGGAAGGTTAGGGCAGTGACAACCCTAATTCCTGAATTCCATCCAAAACCTTACAATGTCAGTTTAAAAAAAAAAATTGTTTAAGGTTTGGCTATCATTTTTTAAAAAATACTAATTATGAAAGAAATGAGTGTCGTCAGCATTAACTATAATAATTTTTATATTATAAATCCTAATATGACTAAACAGTATTTTAGTTTTTGAAGATGTGATGATCTGAAGTCTTCTTAGAATGGAATTAATTGAATATCACCTAGGATAACTTTATTAGAGCTAACTGCTACTGACTGTCTCCTGGAAAGCATTTGTTTCCATTTGCTTGACCTACACAATCAAGAAAGAAATGAAAATAATTAGCAAAAATAATGAAAAAAAAAATGTAATTGACAATAAATTAAAGAGTATTGCTTTAACAAGTAATATAAAAGTTTTTTTTTAATCAATTCCTCCTTTATACAGATGACCAAACGTTTGTAAGAGCAATTATTTTGCTGTTAATAACTAAAAAAAAGATCCCCCCCCCCCCCCCCCTATCATTCCTGGTTAAGTGAATGTATACATCTTAAAAGACTTATAAGATTTATGTTAGGGAAATTAAAATCCAACATATTCACAAAATGTATACTTGAGTTGAGCCTTACCTCTGTCATACAAACATCTTCAAAGTGGGTTAATGAAGTTCTTTCGTATTTCCTCCGGTGCATATTATCTACTTCTGTCAAATACCAAGTGCCAGGGAAGAGTACAGATGTAGAACCAACTGGGTTATATGGAGCTGAAAACAATCATTAATTCAGTTAAACTACACTGGTTTAACAAACAAAGAAAAGCAATTCAAGTTATAACAATAGTTAGATACATTGACTAAATAATATTTCTTAAGACTCAAAAATCAAATCCAAATTCAAGATAATTAGTCAAGCATAGTTTCACAAGTTATATTGAAAGTGCTCCTGGATCTACAAACATAAGTGATGGCACTGATTAATGAAACTTAGTTTACAAAGTTAAGATTTAGATGGTGCTCCCCAACAAGTGTATTTGTCAGGTGCCTAAAAAATAAGATTGCTTAATGCAAACAAAAGTTTACAAATCAAATGACAAAATCAGACCTACCAAGATGGTGTGTTTGTTCTCTAAGTTTCATGTTCCTGTCAAAGTCCTCTGGTGCGACACACTGCCGACTATCTAACCTAAGCTTCAGATCTGACAAACTATTGACTAGCCTCTCCAGGGCACCTCCAGCACTTTTATTGTCAGTGAACTTCATAGAAAACATTGAGGAGGCTAGACCAGATCCATAGGAAAACAGCACAACCCTCTTACCAGCTATAAGGTCCAAAGTGTGCCTGCAGAAAACAATCATTTGCAAATAAAATTAGGTTAACAAAAAAAATGTATTAGTGACATTACTGTAATGTTGTCCACATAATAATATAAAAACAAAAGTGAGTTTTTGTGTTTACATCAAATGTTAATTTGATAAGACAACTTTTAAAAGTAAAAAAATAATATTGATATTACTATATTTTGTTAGAGCACTAAGATTATTTCTGAAAAAAAAAGAACTAATTACTTGTCTCAGACTATCTTAATATGGTATCTATATCTCAATCTATTTCACATAAAGCCCTGATAACAATATTTTATGGGATAATCTAATGAATTAGATCTAAATTTGTTAAAATATTCTGTTTGAAATGGAATTTATTAAGCTATTAATGGCAATTATGATAAAAGGATTAGCTAAACCCACACTAGAAGGAAATGAAAAACTATAAATTAAAATTACATTCATTATTTTCATTATGCATTTTAAAACAACTAAAGAAAATAATTAGAGAAATTTGACGTCAGAATTTAGTGCGGAATGGTGAAACTAATCAGAATTTTGTATGATTTTGCAGATCAGCACCACAAAATGTAGGAAGGCAAGTATGTCTGGGCTGATGCTGGGTCATTTTAAAAAAAACAACAACAAATTCTTTATAATTCTGTATCAATCAGACATGGTTATATTTTTCACATTTCATTAGTACTAGCTAAAACATAGATTTGAAAACTTCCTTACCCTTCTGTTTTCATTGCTCTAATATCTTAAAAGCACTAAGACTTAGCACAAAGACACAGGCTAACAAATCCACATCATCATGTAAGTACTGACTGTGCCAAGCTAGAAACACCATACAATGCGTGATATGCATGTTAAATAAAACTAGTCACAGCTATTGACTTACTGACTAATGTAGCTAGCTAGACCACCATACAGTGATGGTGTGTACATATTCCCAACTTGATTGGCCACTAGAAGTGTTGGTTTAGTCTTCAGTTCAAACAGCTCTTTACTTGCTGCCATCACAGCAGTCTCAACAGATCTATCAAAGTAAGTCTCTTCCAGCTTTATGTCTCTGGGAAATCACAAATAGTTCAACTATAAATATCATACTCATTATCTTTTTTTTTTTTAATTAGTAAAAATAAATCAATGCGTCATCATTTAATCAAGAAGAAATGAAATAATCAAAATAATATTCACATATAAATTTGACAATTTTAAATAAATAAGCAGAAGAGTGAATTAGTTTTCACAGATACAAAAGTTTTAACATAGATAAATTCTTAAAAATGTTCTATTACTAGACTGGTAAACACTAGTGATCTACTAAAAAAAACAATATTTACTTAAAGGCTTCTAAACCAGCATATCTGCCTTTGAAATCTGGAGTTTCATCTCTTAAGAAATCATTCAGAAGAAGTCTGGCAAAGGATTTCTGAACCAGTTTACAATATGGAGAATGAAATAGGAATCCATCAGCCATGTCTAGTGTGCTCTTACCAGCTAGAGACATTTTAAAAACAAAGTAAAATATAAATATAAAATATAGATAATACAAGTATTCTTTGATTTCATATAAAAAGCTCTAACATTTTAAAAAAGCTAGAAACTGTTTTCTTTGGGTGGTGCTCATAAACATTATATATCTTATGAATTTGACTTATGGATATTACACTATAAATAGTATCTATTTCTGGTTGATGAGGCTAACATAAACATTCCCTTGACAGTAATACAAATAGATAGGGTAAACCATGAATTGTGGGAAAGAAAACTTACTTCTAATTCCAGCAGCAATAGCTTTGTTGGTGTACCTTTCAAAACATTTATCAAGGGCATGAAGGTAACACTGGATGCTTAGCTTCCCATCAACAGTTGGGTATTCAGATGCCATGTCAGGTTTGTAGAAGTCATAGACATGCTGCATGTGTGAACTGCGCACTCCTAGCACACACAAAAGCAGGACATTAAAATCATGCAAGTTTCAAGTAGAATTGTAAATTAATAACAAAAAAAAAAACTAAGTGCAACAGGATAAATTAAATCTATTCACTTAAAAGTCTAATATCTATATATAGCCTCATAAAATAAGGAGTAATATTGACACAAGTGCACTTCACCCCACTATATATATTACCTATCCACAGACCGTTGAAAAGCAATCCAAAGTATTAAATTACACTTGGATCAATTTACTAATCAATCTTAAAACATCTTGAGAACACAAGAAAGTCATTTTCAATAACATTGTTGCTGTACCTCTATCTATAACAAGTGGAGCATCTGATCCAACAAGCATAGCAACTGCCCCAGCTCCTCCAGTACATCTGGCGTTACCTGTAGCATATACTGCTATATCACCAGCTACAACCAATGCATAGCGACCTGAAGAAAAAATACTGGTATTTTAAAAAATTAAACTTATGAAGTCCAATAATATCAAGCCTAGAAAATAATTAGTCTTTACATTGACTTTTTAATTGCAATGCAAAAGCTGTCAATTTAACATGTAAATGATGTTGATTAGAAGAAACTTAACAAGTTTGATCTACCCAAAAAATTAACTTTTAGGCTGAACAGTGATTCTACACTAATCTAAAGTGATGTGGAACCCATTTAATTTGCTAGATAAAATAACAGATGAAACTGCATAGCAAATAGTTTTCTGCTTAAACTTCATAGTTAATCACTTACAGGTTAAAGAGCTGGGCACCAATAGCAAATGATGCCTCATTACAGAACATCTACAAGCTAAGTATTGTGCAAAACATTTCATACACACTCTAAATAAAAGTTATACGCTTTCAATGTTGTATATTTTTAAAGAATGTAATTGAGACTAGAAAATTTTAAGTCAAGATTTAACTTTCAAGCTAAATTGTGTTTCTTATCTTCTTATCTTATAAAATATAGACGTTACATCAAAAAGATGATTTTGTCCTACACGTAATCTTAGGTCAATCTAGTCATGCATGTTAACCAATGACTTAAATTCTTCCAAGTCTCGTTTTCCTGGCTGGTCCAGACAACCCACTCCATGTTCTAATAGCACTAGGGAAGAAGGAGCATTTGTACAAATTTGTTTGTGAGGATGGGGTCTAGTGAAGTCAATGCAAAATTTTAGATTTCATGGGCACTTTGTTATTTTTGTCACAATGACAATCACAATTGAAAATCCGTCCATTCAATTTGTCTTTGACAAACCCCCTACCCTGTTAGTCCTGGTTTAGACACCAGTAGTAATGCCAGTCAGCAAAAATACTGTAGCAACAAAGAGATAAGAGAAAGCAAGATGAACTTTAAAACATGAAAGAGAAATGAGAGCAAAATATAGAAAGTGTGAGAAGATGGAAAATTATATACATACACATACATACAGCCTTCTGTGTAATTCAAAACTTTTTATTTTCAGGGAAAAAAATATTCCTTCTAATCATTAATACTTATTTGTAATGTTATTCATAAAAAAAAAAGAAGGTATTTTCCTTACCATCCCAGGAACTTGATTCTATCCAATTGACAGCATTAAAAAGTGCAGCCGTGCCACCATAGCAGGCATTTGTTGTGTCAACACCTTCTATATCTGTGTTACCACTGTCTTCAAACAGCTGCATTAACACTGTCTTAGCACTTTTAGATTTGTCTATGATAGTCTCAGTGCCAACCTCCAGGCGACCAATGTCATTGTAGTCTATACTGTTCTTCTCCATCAGTCTTTGCACCACAGTTAGACATAATGTGTTGATGTCTTCTCTGTCAGAACAAAATCCCATCTTGTTCTGTCCTAGCCCGACTGTGTACTTTCCTTCAGAGACTCCGTCAAACTTTTCCAGCTGGGTCTGGTCAACATACTGTGATGGGAAGTAGATCTCAAGGGCAATAATCCCAACATCCTGTGGCCAGCTGAGGGATTTAGTTGCTGAGGGTCCAGGCATCATGAAGATGTGTAATAGTCTGAAAAGAAAATGCTCTTTTAGTTTGTTACATAATGATAAATAGTTTAATTTGTTTATGGAAACGTGACATTTAATACAATTGTTGACACTTGTGCATGGTAACACTTGTTTCAAAAGTATTTCAGCAACCTTTTTTTTTCACCAGAGAGGCTAGATTCTAGATCTATAGATTGTCTAATAGAATGCTAATATGCTAGATCTTCATCTAGATCTAGATACAAGTTGAAGTTAACATTCAAAAGATTACAATACTTAGTGAGTTGGTACAAAACTCAACAACACTTAACAAGATCTAGGGACTAGATTTAGAATCTATATATATACTCATATACTGGGTATATAAATATATAGATCTAGGAATCTAGATTATATATAATAGATCTATATAGTAAATATACAGTCGTTTATCCCAGCAGCAGTAAACATTTGTTGTTTTTTTAAATATAATATAGATCTATCTCTATTATTCTCTGTTGACTATAGACACTATAGTCTAGTATAGTTATAAGTTAATTAGATAAAGTATAGTTATAAGTTAATTAGATAAAGTACAGTTATAAGTCTAGATCTAGTATTGAGTATTGTCATACTCATAGTATGGTCCAAGATTATTTTCCAGGTTCTATCTAGATACAGTGATACTAGATCTAGTAGGCCTATAAAAATCTATATAATATTACAAATGTATCTTCTAGATCTGGAAAAACTGAAGCTATATCTAGATCTAGAAATTAGTAGAATTCTTGATTAAGACTACTAGATTCTAGATCTAGAATCTAGTGACAATCTAGTCATAATCTCTTCAGACTATTGACTTGAGTCTTAGTTAAACAGAGATCTGGAATCGGTATTAGTTTATGTGACTAGATACACAGAATCAGGTTTCTCTTATATTTTTAATTGTAAGAATATGCAGTGAAGTCTACTACTATGACTATGACTGTCACTATGTAAGTAAGTATGTTATTTATATAAAGTTAAGTTATGTATGTTACTATGTAACTTAATTAACTATCATTACTATGACTATGTGATGAGTATGATCTCTATGTATAAGGACTCTATGGCCTTCTTCAGTCGCGAAGCGACTATGGATCATCTCATGGAAATGAGATGAATGCCTGGGCATTAGCTGTGGTCGGAACGATGTCGCCCAAACATCAGTTCCCCCCTCTCCACGCAGCTGATGTATTCAAAGGAACGGCAGTGCCGATACAGTTTGGGGTCAGCAGCGTCGCAGGTTCTGCCAGAGTGTAGCACTGGGTGCTGCAAACTGCCTATGATCTAGAATCTGAGAGTAGTGAGAGTCTATATTAGTATATATACTAGATATCTAGCCTGGAATCTAAAGTAAGTGCTATTACTACTCACCAAGAACTTAAGTTTAATTAGATACGGTAATAATGATAATAGAGCTACAAGACAAGTTAATTCGCCGGTTCCTCAGTAGACACAGACTAGCTGAGTAATCCACACAAACCATCAAAGAAATTCGTAGTGAATAAATAATGCACATAAACGAATATGCGCATGCGTGAAGGAAACCTCCACCAATGAACAACTTTCATAAAGTTTTAGGGTCATCCAACAGTCGTACGATGTTCCGGTCCAATGAGGATATCACCGATTTCACGCTTATTTATCGAATGTCTAAAATATCCGCTTAGACAAAAAAAATAACATTTTAAATAACATTTTGATCGTAAATAGACGTAAAGAGAATCTATTTTTGGTAAAAATTTAGTACTCAATCGACCTGACAGCTTCCCTTCGTCACAGCCCAAGTCGTAATAGTACCCAAGGGGTAGGGTTAAAAAGTTGAACTGAGCTTAGAAGGTGCGGACGTGAAAGTGAGTCGTAAAAAAAGTTGTCCATATATCTATTTCAGAAGTAATAGAGAGATCGGCGAACTGGCAAGTGCTTGAGAATGAATGGAACTATGGGCTGGCATCATAAAATCCAAATCAATGAAGAACGTTTTAAAACATGTTTTCTAAATACAGTAATACAGCTGCTGACTAGGGATTTTGTTACTCGAACTGTCACAGCACCCACCTTATCTTATAAAAACAGACGTTACTTAAAAAAAAAACAAAAATGATTACGTCCTACGCGTGTCCCCAGTTCAATCTAGTCATGCATGTTAAACAATGACCTAGATCTAAATTCTGCCAAGAATTACTAACTGTTAGTTTCGATTTTAGAAGAGCTTCATGTCGCTAAAATACAGATGGAGTTAGAGTTTTAAGTTTTTGGCACATAGGCACAATTTAGGCCATGTCGTGGAACTGAAATTGAAATTTGATGGAACTTTCCTCTTTATCTTATCTTATAATTGGCCTACAGACGTTACTTCAAAAAAGATGATTACGTCCTACGCGTCATGCTTTCAGTCATGCATATTAACCAATGACCTAAATTCTGCCAAGTCATTGGTTTTCCTGGCTAACCCAGGCAACCCATTCCATGCTCTAATAGCACTAGGGAAGAAGGAGCATTTGTAAACATTTGTCCTAGCATATGGAACAAGGAATGTGCCTTTATCTTTGTGTCTTTCAGAGTATTTTATTAAATTTTGTTTTTGTATTTGAAGATTATGGTTCAGTGTTTTATGTATAATTGCTACTTTACTTTTGAATCTTCTGTCTTGAAGGCTTTCTAAATGTAGTGATTTTATTAAAGGTGTTACTCTAGTCAAATGTGAATATTCGTTATATATATATTTCTTCAATACTAGTTCTAGATCAAATAAAATATAAGTTGAACCCAAACATTTTGAAACTTTGCTAAACAGTAACAGAGAGATTATAGGTAATCTTGGCTAGCCTACAGCACTTCGATACCTTCAATAGTTTTATCTTCAAACATTGGCGGATTTAGTTGGAGGGGAGGGGGGGGGAGGGCGTAACGGGAGATTCTCTTCTTCTTCTTCTTATAATACAGACGTTACTTCAAAAAAGAAGATGATTACGTCTTACGCGTCATGCATTCTCTTTCTATACATATAGGCTTATTATTTGTGTTGCGTCCCCCCCCCCCCCCAATCTAGTGGGTAGCTGCGGAATAGTGGGGAACCGATTTTAACACTACTTCTCGATAGCCCCTAGCCTTCAAGCTCTAATATATATATATATATATATATATATATATATATATAAACAAACAAATAGATGGGGGGTGGGGCATATATTCTTCACATATTTTTAATCATGACGATAAGGAGACAATTATTTTAGGGCTATACTTTTTATGCCTGTATGTTTAATATTATTACTATATTTTATTAACGCTATATATATCCCCACGCCCATACATACTATTGAGTTACTAGCTTTAGGCCTACTATGTAACAGGTAGGCCTATGTATACATAATTTGCCTTAGCTTCGAAATGACCTTTTGACATTTTTGTTGAAAATTCAGATCCGCACATATGCACTACTTTAGATAAGATGTGGTGTGTGTACCAAGGTACGCATTGTTGAGACCACAATCTTGTCATGACTAAATGGATGGCTCCAAGCAAGAGAAGTCAACGACATTGAGATACACATTGGTTTGAAACTCAGGTGAACATGCTATACTACTGTCGGATTATTGATTGTTTTTTGAGTCGAGGTCGTGATTGTTTGGACTCTGTACCGACTACCGAGACACCCCCACCCTCCCTTTAACTAAGCTGTATGAAAGATGACTTTCTGTATGAGACGCTCCAAAGCATGGGCAAACTTTTTTCCCCCCAAGAACTTTAACCCCGACTCCTAAGACTGGAGAGTGATACTAAAATGTCTAGAAACCATCATATTTTCCTCCAATGTACCACCACCAGTGCTGGATTTATCTATAGGCAGGGCTTTTTTTTTTGTGATGGTACGCACCGGTACGGAGTACCGGCACCTTTTTGAATGTGGGGAAAAATTATTACTTTTCTTGTATTTTAAAGTATATTATTAATTTATTAGTAGGCTACTTAAACATGACTTCTGTTTTCCCGAGGTTTATAGATAGACCGAAAGAGGCGCATCGTAAGCAAATTCGTTTGCCGCGTTCTGGAGATTATGTTCATTGTGAGCTAGCAGGGCGCAATCATCGGCATAAAGAAGCTCCGTTATGACCAACTCCTTTGTTTTTGTATAGGATAATAGACGCCGAAGATTGTACACATTGTCGTCTGATCGAAACCGGATGTAGATGCCTTTGTGTAATCGCTGCCTCATTTGACCCACCATTACGCCAAAGAAGATAGCGAATAGACTAGGAGTAAGTACACAGCCCTGCTTCAAGCCATTTTCTGTTGGGAAGTAATCAGAAAGGGCACCATTGTGTCTGATCTGGCCTTTTTGGTCCACGTGAAACTGCTTGAGAATGGATAGGAACGTAGTTGGGCATCCCAGCCTAGCCAAAATCCTTCACAAACCATCGCGACTGACCATGTCGAAAGCCTTGGTGAGGTCCACAAAGGCAGCGTATAGGTTTAGGTTCTGCTCTTTGCATTTTTCTTGTAGTTGTCGCAGAACAAATATCATGCCAGATGTACCTCTACCGGCTGTGACACCACATTGGCTTTCCGATAAGACCTCGTCCACTAAAGAGTGGGTTAGTCGGTCGAGCAACACTCGAGCAAAAATCTTTCCTGCTACTGACAGAAGTGTAATGCCTCGATAGTTGGAGCAGTTAGATTTGTCACCCTTTTTGTTTAGGGATATACTTACGGAATCTCGAAGTTTAGGTGGGACCACGCACTTTTTTCTCCTAGCATAGAGCGAACAAGTCTGTTAGTCTCTCAGTTAGGGCGACACCACCCATTTTAAATATTTCAGCAGGAGGTCTATCAGAGCCAGGTGCCTTGTGTTTTTTGAGTTTAGATATTGAGCTTTATCAAGTATAAGTCCGGCTCTGGCCACCACTATAACTGAAAAACGATCCCATCAAGAAACGTTGAGGTGGATAGTGACTTTGTGACGCTTTCTTTCATCTCGCCAGCCTCAATTGCTGTTAACTTGATAGGTTTTCGTCCTTTTCCTTAAAATACATTGTTAACATAAGGAACAGCAGCAGGGATGATCTTGCTATGCGCGCTGGGCTGTCTTTCGGACGTTTCGATGGTCCCGGGTTCATTCCCCATTCGGCCCGTGAGATTTAGATTCTTTCTGAAGGAACATCCGAAACCTTCAAACATGTCAAACATTTTACAAACATACAAAGCAATGGCGGCTATCGTGTGTCAAATATAGACATCTGAGATCATTTCTTAATTTCTTTTTGGAGATTATTCTTTTTCAACTCATAAAACTTAAATCTATCATTATATCTACATAGTATTATAATTTTGCGGTTTTAATCCGGTCTTGGATTAATTTAAAACTCTTAGGCCTAATATTAGCATGGACTATGAAGTAATTAAAAGAAACCTATCCAGTATAATGAGTTTATCAAACCTTCTGTTTACAATATATAGTAACGTCTGTAATCTACAAGATAAGATATCGATTCCGAAGATGATTAGAGTGCTGTGTTTCACATGACCACACGCAAACCCAGTTGTGTGACCCGCATATTTTTCCACATCTCGCTCAGACAAGGTAAAAAGTAGAGCAGAAGATAAAAAAAAACATTTATGTACTATATAGACGATAACTAGATCAAGAAAATAATAAGATAAGAATAAAAAGACATTAAAATATTAAAAAGAAAAATTTCTAGATTTTCTCCACTGGTAAAGTTGACAACTAAGGCCAGTTTTCTTAGAAATAATTATTATAATCTAAAAATAGATTTCCACTTAAACTTACAGTTAAGTTTCGATGTGATCATAACGTTAAGCCGATTTGGTATCTGGAAAATCTAGATCTAAACTAAAATGCTTAACACTAAAGGATAGCCGATATACCTATAGTTATAGTTCTAGAATCTAGTAAGTAATTTAGTATAGTGGACAAACACTAGATCTATAATAGTATATAGATATAGAGTCAAAATCTAGATCTAACTAAACTAGACTAATAATGTTAGTAGTTAGATCTATATCTAGATCTAGTACTACTAGTCTAGTAGTACTGTAGTTTAAAGTTAGTAGTAGTAGGCCTACTCAAGACGTCTATACAACTTATACTCATTTACTGTCTATACTAGTCTATAGACTTACTATAGTACGATAGTAGTATAGTATAATTCTAATAGTAAGTAATAGTATTACTAGAGTAGATATTACTCATTTACTTAGTGTATTAGTATTAATTTAATTAAATGAGTATTAATAATAATTAGTAGATATATCAAATATATGAATTATAAATATGAATAATAATCAAATCTAGATCTAGAATCTATTATCTCAACCCTTCTATATGGTTCTGAGACATGGACACTATATAAAAAACAACTAACACTTCTTGAGTGCTTTCACCAAAGATGCTTGCGCTCCATCATGGACATACGGTGGTAGGACCGCACTACAAACAGCGATGTCCTTTTTGAACGCTGGTATGGACAGTATAGAGGGACTTCTTATGGTCCGACAGTTATGCTGGGCAGGGCACGTATCCTGTATGGGAGAAGAACGTATGCCAAAGGCAGTCTTTTTTGGTGAGCTAAAAGGTGGTCGACGTAACAGAGGCACCCCTTGGAATTGCTTCAAAGACCAGCTTAGGCGTCAACTTTCCTTGGCTGACATAGAAGATAGCACATGGCTGCATGCGGCGTCGAAACGAGACAGCTGGAGGTCACTCACGAAGTCCCCGGGATACACATTTGAGACCAAAAGAAAATCTGCTGCCGAGGACAAACACAGACGATGAAAAGAAAATCTAAATCGACCATCTGCGGACAATAGTTAAGCTTCTTATCTTATCTTATATAATACAGACGTTACTTCAAAAAAGAAGATGATTACGTCCTACGAGTCATGCATATTAACCAATGACTTAAATTCTGCCAAGTCACTGGTTTTCCTGGCTAGCTCAGGCAACCCATTCCATGCTCTAATAGCACTAGGGAAGAAGGAGTATTTGTACAAATTTGTCCTAGCATATGGGACGAGGAATGTGCCTTTATCTTTGTTTCTTTCAGAGTATTTTTATTAAATTTTATTTTTGTATTTGAATATTATTTTTCAGTGTTTTATGTATAAGTGCTACTTTACTTTTGAGTCTTCTGTCCTGAAGGCTTTCTAAATTTAGTGATTTTACTATAGGTGTTACTCTAGTCAAATGTGAATATTCATTTGTTATGAATCTCACTGCTCTATTTTGTGTCTGTTCCAGTTTCTTAATGTTTTCTTGAGTTGAGGTTTCCCAAACGGAGGATGCATATTCTATTAATGGCCTAACCAAGGTTAAATAACATTTTAGTTTTATGTTCTTATTTGATTTATAGAAATTTCTTTCAATAAATCCTAATGCTTTGTTTGATTTTTTTATAGTTTCATCAATATGTGGATTCCATGACAGTTTTTTCATTTATTATAACACCAAGGTATTTTGCGTTTGTAGTCTGTGTTACTGGTTTGCCATGAATAAGATAAGTGGAATTAATTTGTTTTAGTTTTTTTGTTACTCTTAACAACTGACATTTTTCTGGTACACCTGAGTTTACTGTTATCGGTGTTGATTTAGAGCCATTTATTATTACAGTTTTTCTCTCCCTATCAGAAAATCTTTAATCCACTGATGCAGTGGACCATTAATGCCAAAATATTTTAATTTTTTAAGCAAACTATGGTGGTGAACTTTGTCAAAAGCCTGAGAAAAATCTAGTAAGATAGCATCTATTTGTTCACTATTATCTAAACCTTTAGAAAAATCATCAATTAGTCCTATAGTTGTGTTTCACATGATCTATATTTCCTAAAGCCATGTTGGTATGGTGTGAGGACATTTTGTTTGTCTAAGTAGTTTATGATGTTATGTGTTCTAGGATTTTACATGTGATGCTGGTAAGTGATACTGGTCTGTAGTTTCCTGGGTCAGATTTTTCTCCTTTTTTAAATAGGGGGGTGACATTAGCTTCTTTCCAGTCCTTTGGTACTCTGCCCTGGTTAAGTGAAGCCTGAAAGAGTATTTTGAACACTGGGGCTAGCTCATTGCTTAGTTCTTTGAGTAATCTAGCTGGAACACCATCAGGTCCAGACGCTTTATTTGGTTTGATGTTGACTAATAGTTTTTGAATTCCATTTTCTTGTACTACTATATCTTCTATGTTGTCTACTTGGTTCAAATTCAGTAATATGTCTTTGTCTCCAGGGGCTGAGAATGCTGATGCAAAGTATTTGTTTAGGATGTTTGCTTTAGTTTCATTATCATTATGTATTATGTTATGTTCATCTTTTAATGGCGCTATGCTTGTTGTTTTCATTTTCTTAGACTTAATGTATGACCATAGGTTTTTGTTGTTATCTTTAGATATTACATTGTTTATGTATTCACTCTGCAGCTTTCTGCTTACTTTTTGGGTTAAGTGTTTAATTTTTATATACTTTTTGTAAACTCTTTCTGCCTTAGTTTCTTTAAATTTTCTATATAGGTTTTCCTTCTGTTTACAAAGCTTCTTTAGTCTATTATTAAACCAGCATATATGATTTTCTATAATGCTTTTAAGATGGTTTTTAATGAAATTCCAGAGGTCATCGACAGGTTGGTTAATGTCTTTTTCTAATAAGAATGTTTGTTGAAAGTTTAATGCAGCTTGGTGTAGTTGTGTTAGGTTACATTTATTCCAGAGTAAGATTTTTCTTTTGGGTTTTGAATTGGCTACTGCTTTTATCTGACTGTGTATTTTTATGATCTCATGGTCTGATAGACCAGGGATAATATCATAATCAACTACTAATCCAGGTCTGTTGGTTAAGAAGAGATCTAATGTGTTATTTAACCTAGTTGGCTTTTTAATGATTTGATCTAAACTTAGGTTGTGTAAAGTTTCTATGAAAAGCTCATTTACGTCCTTAAGGTTGTGGTGTTTATCTATGGTTAGTGTTTTCCAATTTATATCAGGTAGGTTGATATCACCTATAATCCAAAAAACTGCATTTTTATTTGTCTCTTTAAGTGTAGTAATCTGATTACATAGTTCCTGCATGTATTCTAAACTAGAATTTGGTGGTCTGTAACTGCTGCCTATTATTAGGGATGTTGAGGTGGTATTAATTTTACAAAATGTTGATTCTATATTTTTTGAGTTAGGTAAGGTTATTTTATTCTGCTATAAGAGTATTTTTTATTGCTAGAAGAACTCCTCCATGATTATCAGCCTTATCTTTTCTAAAAATTTCATAATTACTATTGAAAATTTCTGCATTATAAATTTCAGAATGTAGCCAAGTTTCTGTTCCTGCAATTATGTCTGGTTTCTCACATTCTAATAAAATTTCTAAGTCTGCTGTTTTGTTCCTAATGCTTGCCCTGGATGTGGCAAAATTTGCAGGTCACAGCTGGGGCTGCGCAGCCATCGGAAATACTGTATTCCTCACTAATCTTCGGACTCGAAGACAAGCCTTATTATCTAGATCTCTAGACTAAAGTCAAAGACTATCAATATTCAATACTATCAAATAGATCTTGTCAGTAGGGCTATAGAGTATAGACATAGAGTCTAACTGTACGTAGGCCTATATCTTATTATCTAGACTCCTAGATCTACCTAGATATAGATCTATATCATTATATGTATACCTTCCATCTCCCTGTACTAAATAATAAGACTCAAAAGTAAAGTAGCAATTATACATAAAATACTGAACCATAATCTTCAAATACAAAAACAAAATTTAATAAAATACTCTGAAAGACACAAAGATAAAGGCACATTCCTTGTTCCATATGCTAGGACAAATGTTTACAAATGCTCCTTCTTCCCTAGTGCTATCAGAACATGGAATGGTTTGCCTGAGCTAGCCAAGAAAACCAGTGACTTGGCAGAATTTAAGTCATTGGTTAATATAGATGACTAAATGCATGACACGTAGGACGTAATCATCTTCTTTTTTGAAGTAACATCTGTATTATATAAGATAAGATATATCTAGTATAGTATAGCATGTATAAGAGGGGGGGGGGGCTAATCTTTTGCTTTTGTGCTCCAATTTTTTTTCACCTATTATTTTGATGTGCCACACACATTTTTACCCTCTTTCAGTCTGTGAAAGTATTTGATTTTAATTATTATCTAAATAACAATGAGGCTTGTCTTCAGATTATTTCTAAATATACTGCTAATAATATATGATATTTTTGATTTTGGCACACTAATAATATATAAACACTGTTAGCAGTTTTTATACAGGCAAGATAACATTAGTAGCTTTAATAAGACTTTACTTTTTTCTTTCAACAAATCTTTTTTCAACATACAATTCTTTAAATTAAAATATGACAGTTGTGACTTCAGTTTGTTCTTCATCATTTTCATGGATAAAATGCTTGCTTGCATCTGTATGTTGATTGGAAGTGACAGGCATAACTTGAAGAAAATTTTGTTAGTTCTGCAAAATGTTCACATAGTAATTATCGTCAAAAGTTAATAATTTCAGAGTGAGAAAAGTTCCATCAAATTTCAATTTCAGTTCCATCTGTATATATTACTAGACATCATCAGAATATTGCCTTCAGTAACTGAAAATGGATTTATAAATGCAAGCATGAAGTTTTTTTTCTTCAGTCAAAGCTTAAAACAATTAGTAAAGCCCTCTTGTAATAATTTGATTGACTTGATCTTGAAACACATTCACTTTGTTCTTTTAAATGTGGACATTGTCTCATATATTTGTTGTTGTTTTCTTTTGCAGTTATATTTAATTTTTAAACCACTGATCATTTACTAAACTAGGAAACAATGTATTCTTACCTTGCAGTTTTAAATTTAGGTCTTTGAGATGTTTCAATGGTTGTTATATCAACTAAAAATACTAAATCAAATATCCTCTTATTTCATCACATAAATTGTGCTTTCCTTTTGCAGCTCATCTTTCTTTTTCTTGTTTAATATTTTTCCTTTTCCAGAATCTTCTGAGAACTTGTAGTCTAGAAAACCAATGTACCCTGCAATAAAGATGACATCATCATAATCTGTATCTAACAGTTCACAATATTCTCTGAACTGTTCTTCTTTTAATTTACATTTTTTTATTTGGATCAGATCTATACTTCAAATCAAATCAATCAATATTTCAGATCAAAGATTTATTAAAAGAGGTAAGAAACAGTGACCACTCACATGCAGTTGAGGTCATATCAGTACATCAACATACATTTTCACAGTATTTTATATTTGATATGAAAATGTCGACTAAACGGTTCAACCCATTTTCACACTCTACTTTTTTCTTGGCAAAACAAAAAATGTGAAGGGAACATTTGTTATGCTTAACATAGATCTAAATCCAATCAAGTTGATCAGTTATACCCAAACTGAGGCATCCAGGCCGCAGGTTATATCCGGCTAGTATTATAATATATTAATTATAAGGCATTTTAATTGATTCTTATAGTGACCAACATGGATGCTGCAAATCCACCACCAAAGACTAAAAGAAAGAGAAACAGACGATCCAGAAAGAAGACAAATCAGAATACAATTGGAGATACCAACCAAAATAGTGATCCTGAAAATGTAGACAAAACAGCATTTAAAAAGAAAGGGAGAAGGAGAAGGTGGCGGTATGATGACAGATATTATGGGAGATTCCATTGCAAGAAATGTAACAGACACTGGGACAGTGCTCATGTTTACACTGTTGCAGGTACAAAAAAGGTTGGTTGGAAAGTTGAATGCTCATTTAGTTGTTTTTTTTTTTTGTTCTTTCCCAAAGGTGAAGTTCTAAGACATAATTTCATAGTCAAATTTGTATCTCAGAAAAGGCCATCAGAAGAGAAGAATGGAAATATTTTATTTTCACACATATTTCCTTCATCTGTTTTCTATGTTTTCATATGTTTCTTCAGAAATGAAGGTTATTTCATCCTGCAAGTTGGCAGGGAATGAAAACTTTAAGGGTTTGAATTCGGCACCATTGTGATGAAAGACAGTCTGAAGTGCATAACACATGACCAGGCAACCATTTTTTTTAAATTGACCCAGATACATTTATATGCATCTTAAGAATCATCTATATATACTGTAATTGAAAGAAGAATCTTAATAAGTTTAATAGTTTTTATAGTTAAGAGATGCAAGCACAATGTCATATGTTTCTTAACATGTTTAAAAGCTCAGTGTTATTGAGGCATATATATATATATATATATATACAGTGCTTTTTTTTTTGTAAAACAAAATAGGTGCCGGAACTCAGTGATTAGGTGTCGGTACTCAGTGATTGATTGCCTAACTTTTAACTACTACTAAATTAATAATATACGTTGAAATACAAGAAAAGTAATATATATATATGTATGCCTTAGTCATGCAAAGGATATGAGAGGTGTTTTATTTTGTTAAAGCTATAAAGGAAAAAAAAAAAGAATATCTGAAAAAGGATAAAATGCAGAACAGATTTGGGAGTTAAAATTTCCCTAGTTTTATCAAGAGATTGCTTAATGCTTTAAAATAATATGTCCAAAGTGCATAATTATTTTGATTATTAAGGGCACAACTAAATACGTTCATTAAAAAAGAATGTACATTATAGTGAGACTAATGAATTTATAACAATATTTTTATACAAGATTAATGTAACTAAGCTAAGTTACATAATAAGTCATAAAACTATGAATTAATATCATATGTCAGTTGATTTTAACATTGATAGAACTTCTTCTTCTTCTTCTTCGTTCTCATTGTTATGTTGGAGTGTTCAGATGAGTAGACCAATACATGAGATGAACTGCGCAGTGGTTTCCAGATCAGGGAGCTCTCCATATAGTTTCCTTTCTATTGGGGTGATTTGGGGCCAATGTCTTATACAGGCCACTTGGTATAGAGAGCAGTTTTGGAGGATGAGGTCTGCATTCTCTGGTGTGTTATGCTTTCACTGGTTTCACTGGTTCCAATAACTAATAATATTCATTTCTATACAAAAGTTTGTTATTATGCTTATTTTGTTTATTTAAAAAAAAATTTAAAAAAAATGAATTAATTAAAACTAACATACATTTTTTATTTTGTTGTTGACCTAAATAAATTGGCCTACATTATCTTTCAGGTGAAATTCAAACAGAGGTGTAAGGATTGTGAAGATTCTTGGTTGTTTCCATACAGTCTACAAATGTTACAATGTAGTGTATGTGGTGAGAGTCAATGCACATGCAAATGTGATGATTGTGGAAAACTGAGGCACAAAAGGTTTATTAAAAATGACCAAGGTGAACATGTTGGTAAGAAATCTTTTGTTTCTATGAGAAAAAAACAGCTTTGGTCATTATATGACATTATATAAAGTGAAAGTGAATACTGAGTGGAAAAGGATGTATGAAACGTGTATATTATTGTTTCTTAACCCCCCCCTCTCCCCCCTCAGGGCACATTGTACTGACAAGAAGGGATCAAAACTGTTTTGTTTTCAAAGGAAAAAAATCTTGATCAAGTAAAAAACTATACTCGCTGTTACCAATATTTAAAAAAAATTCAATAATTAAATTTTGTTAAATCTTCAAAGTAGGACCTTTTATATAGTTTTATGTGAGCGTCTCATGTCTTTGTCAACCTGATTATACCCATCTTTCTCACAACACAATTTAATTTCTCTGCACCTTTAATCTGTGTTGATATCTTTAATATGATAAAACACACTTGCTACAAAATGTCTTGCTTAACACACAAATAATCTTACTCCATAATGGCAAAAAAAATATTTAAATGATTCATGTTTAGATTTAAATATTTAAAGTATGAAACAAAAAACTTATTGACAAATTTAATAACTATTAGTGTCATTGTGCCTTCTTAATCCCTTGGGTAGTCCTTTCTTTCTTTACTTATTATCTTTAACTCGTAAGAAAATACTAAAGCAGCATGTAAAAATTAATCTTTAATAATTTATTTGACCCTAAACCATCTAACAATCATTCAACCTTACACAGCATTGTTGTCCAATTTTCTTATTCTTGTTATCTAATAAATGTAGTTTTTTCTTCTCTGCGGCTGTGGGACAGTGACACTTGAATTGGACATTAAATCACTTGGGGGTTTTGATCAGTTTCATCCTTCTCCTTTTATCTCTTAAAAAATTACCAACTTTGGTATACGGTCATCTCCCATTTGGGGTGAAATCTAACATTTAGAATGAGAGAGTAGAATAAATTGGTATTGGTGCACACTGAAATATTCACATGCAGTGGCTGCCTCATTTGATTCAGCTTTACTCTAAAGAAAATTTCTAAGAAAGCTGGAGCAAGTATACACATCTGCTATACACCATTCTCTTTAGTAAAGTTTGCCTAACTTAACATTTTTTTGACATGTATTTTATAAAAATAAAAAGGGAACATAGACGTGTGATATTGTTACCAAATTTATGTGTCACAATATAAAATTCTTAGCTTGGAAGACTAACTGATTATCATTAATTCTTCCACTTGCCTTGAATGATAAAATGCAAAAAACTTAACCATTATTATTGAACAACTAGGTCATTTTCAAGATCGAAATTGCAGCAGTTTATTTACCAAAAACCATTATTATTTGTAGTTTTGACCCCCCAATATTTTTTTTTATATGTCTAAAGTATAAAATTGTATTTCCTTCAGCTTTAAGCACTTATTAACACTTTTTGGTGTGCAACTTTCTTTTGTTCCATTTTTTTTAAATTTAAGTTTATTTCTACATAGGTCTACATCTGAATCTTATTCTCCTCTAGATCTAAATGATTGTCAGAGTGAATGTGAAGGATTATTGTTAGATCAGCCTGATAATCAAATGTTTTTTTAAAAAGAACATGAAACATCTGTATGAATGTGTGTGTGTGTGTGATTATAGAAAATTGCTACAGTTGGAAATGTAAAGACTAGTTCATGCGGGTCATTTTAATGAAAGGTAACATGTACTAAACTACACTGGCCAATAGGGAGACTATTGAAATGCGGACAGTTTTATTGACATTTGGGCAGCCTAAATGTTGTGGGAATGAGTGCTTTTTGTTGCAGGATGCCAAAAAAATATGTGATTTTAATGCAATGCTGGCTGTTCCACTGAATATATAAGGGCCTTAAAAAGTGTTAGGGGAGTGGTGTTTCATTTAAAAGTGTGTTTATTGTGTGTGTGTGTGGCATTAAATTGCAGGCAGATGAGAAAACTACAAATTTTGGACCTAAGAAGTGTTTGTACAAACTCTTTATTATGGGATTTCAACCGTAGCATAGCATGGGTATCTGCTTGTGTATATTTTAAAAAAATTTTATGTATAACTTTTTATATTTACCTGTATAGAAAAAAAATTTTGTTTATTTTATTTCAGTAAATATAGAATTTGAATATTGTCGGTGTGAGAAAAGCAGAAATATCCCAGTGGGACAATACATTGATCGTAAGAAAAATCATCCTTCTGACCTGTGTCAGAAATGTCAGAAGGGTAGACGTTGTGTTAATGTGCAATCACATGACTCAGCAGAAGATAATGAACCTTAAAAACTAGTATATGCAATACTTTTATTACAGTAGGAGCAGTCCAAGTTTGTATCCTTTGAATAAATCTGAATTGATACATTTTAAGCAGAATACCACACTTATTTTTGCAGCTCAATTAATCAAATAAGCAGAGCTTGTACGGAACCTATGCATTTATGTGTTTCCATCCTGTTTTCATTTTATTGTGATCATTACTAAATCCAAAACAAATTTTTACAAAATTTGGTGACTGTGATGGTTTTTAAGATTGTTTGTATATTAGCTTCTATTTCTCTTCATGACTTGTTCATAAAATAATTCATTGATAATATTTTATTATTCCTTTTTTTAATAATAATTTTTATTATTTGAAATTTTTACATTTGTTATTATACAAAAATCTGATAATGTCTGCTTACACAATATAAATATATTTCAATGTTTAAATATGTCTAAAGTAGGGTGCAAGATAAAAGGTTGCTGTGGCATTATACGTCTCGAGAGACGATCTTTTCCTTTTGCAACTTCTTGTGTGACTAAAGAGGCCAATCCTTGATAGACAGAACTACCACTCTCCATGTTTTTCAGAGACATTACTGTCAGAGATGGAGTGACTTCTCCATGTAAAGAATCATTAATATAATATTTATTGGGTATTTAGGATTTTTGGTTTATATTCATAAATACATGTCCACTTTCTTTTGTTTTATTTTGTTAGACAATTTATTGATGTAGTTTAATGTTATATCTTTTCTATTTCCTATATCAAAAAGCTCTGTGATGTTTACTTTGTATTTTTTTGAAGGAAATTAATTTTGAAATTGCTTTTAAATGAGTATTTGCATTGCAATATCCTTTCTGTGATACATCAAAGTTTAACTATTTTATTGATTGGGATAAGTTTATGAGTTGTACCTAATACATTTATTATACTTTAAGATAGTTCCTCTAATTTTGTAAGAACTTTCATTATTTGTTAAATCCGATACATTATTGGTACATGTTTATAAAATCTAAACAGTACACAATTCTGTCATGTTGATAGCTTGTTGTTATTCTACATGTTTTATTTTGATAATGGTATTTTTTTAAAATGGAAAACCTAATTAACAATTGTTTTGGAGAAGGGAGATAATTACAACTACACTTAATAAATAGGTATACTTTTTAAATCATTTGTTTTGTTGTTGTTTTTTTTCCCCCAATTATTTAAAGGCCAATTAGTTTTTGATGGCATTCAAGTTTACAAATGTTGCATTGCAGTACCTTTATATTGATTTTAATCTTTGTACACCATACCAGGGAACTTCATAGAGCTCAGATGGTATGAGAGATATTGCTTATAGTGTGAGCTTGTCCCTCTAATCCAAAACCCACCATCCTTGGTAAAGTTGATGACATCAAACAGAGATGAGCAAGTTGTATAGGGCAACTATATATATATATATATATATATATATCATGAACATGTATCCCTTAAAGTAGATTTATGATTGTTAGATTATTTCTTATCTGTAATTTAAATCACAAATAACTTGATTACTTCGTATGTAGTACCTCTGTTTAGGACAGCTTCAAGGTTCTCTGAAGCCAAAGCCCTGAGTCTCAGTACAAATATAAATAAAAATTGTATTAATAATTTTATTACAGCTGATTGATAAAAAATCTACAAATCCCACAAGTTAGTTTGTATTGTACTGTTACAGGGAACAATGTTTCAATGCCTAAACAAATTGGTGTGCATATTCCATTATTTTTTATCTTTTTTTTCCCTTGATTACCTCCCTTCCATCATACTTTGCTAAATTACAACAGTAAATACATTTATTCAGACCAAACAACCATGTCCACTGTTTCGATCCAGGTACTATGATGACTAATTATACTGAAATCTATATTGTTAAATTTTTTAGCAGAAGAAATTTGCGATACAAGTGGTCAAATGAACGCGATAAAATATTTACTACAAGTAATAATAATACCGTCTTCTGCGTAGCCCTCTGACCTATTTCCTTTAATAATCTCTGCCGTTTACAGATGTAAGATTAAAAAGGGGACGTGGTGGGTAGAGCGCTTGTCTTCCTAATCGAGAGGTCTCGGGTTCGAATCCATTTGAAGACTGAGATTTTGTTTTTCGTTATTCTTAGAGCGTACTTTTGAGCAGTAGCGTCACTGGGTGACTGGGGGGTGCGGTCTGCACCCAATTTAAAAAAAGTACGTGTCAGTGGCTAAATATTGGAACATGTTATTCACAATTGATAAATATCAATATACATTCTAAAAAATATTTCGGCTAAACATATTTTAATTTATTAAAATTCTACAAATAGTCGAAAATGTTACATCATACTTTATATTAAAAGCAAATGTGAAACCTTATTTTTTAGCTGTATATTAGCTGCATGTATTTAAACACTGCTTTGATTTTTAACAATGTTTTTATCGAATCTATTGAAATAGTAGTTAGCATCGAAATATCAGAATGACAACTAATAGTCACTGTTCAACAAATGACGACATTCTTCAGGCAGTTAATGTTATTGAAATCTCACATGTAATTAATGTAAATTTTGTAGCATTGGCAAGTAAATAAGTGGCAATTGAGATTTCTGACAATGATGACGTAATTTCAGATGTTGAATGTAGGCTAAAAGAAACTCTAGCCAAGATGAAGAAAATTTTAAAATGAATAATTTTAATGATATAGACTTCAATATTTTAGGGGATTGTTTCTTTTTATCGTGAGCCAATTTAACAAAGGAAAGGCACGCCAGAGGTTAAAATAATGGTTCGGATGCTTCCTATTGGGGATGATTTAGTCACTTTCATGTCGACTGGAACATTGGCTTTGTGCCTGCTTTTCAGATTTTTTCCTATCCTCGTGTACCCATACGAGGAAGACAGGCATGACGGGACATCACCTTAGTGACTGGGGGCTGCCCAGCTAAAGGCGCGCGGTAGCTGTCCTTTGGGATCCTAGGATCCTTCCCACCGACGAAAGTGGCTTCTGGCGCTCTGCTCTACGTCAGTCACTTAATAGCAAGATGCTATAGAAATGAAATACAAATTGAATAAGTGGTGGATATAAAGTCCGCAAATAAAATATCAAAAGACTTATGAAGAATAGACATTAGGATTGGAAAATCTGAAAACAAGGACATGCGGCTACTAATACAATTGACATGGATGTCGTGGCTAGGCTTGGTGTAAAGAAGAAAAACAATGGAAAGATAAATTGCATATGGATGTTTTCTATACAATCAGAATCTTGGACATTTCGTGACCGTACGTTTTTATTTCTTCTTCTTTTTCTTTGTTCTCATTTGACATTTCGAAGGGTTCAGAATCAGATCAGTAATCCTATATCTGAGATGAACCGCGCGCAGGACATGGTCAGCATTCTCTGGTGATGCGCCATAGGGGCAGGTTTCGCTAGTCCCGACTTTGAGCTTCCGGAACATATGTTGTCTCATTCTGTTGTGTCCGGTTCGGAGTAGAAAAATTATGCGTTGGTCATATCGAGATAGCTTAGAATAGGCGTCCTTCCTTTTTCTTATAATTGGGATGTGAACTGGTTCAATTTTCATTTATTCAGTCTTTATTGACTATGGAATGTCCATAAGATGATGGAAATGTTGTGTGAATAAAACCCAAAACTGAAAGTGTATCTATCATGTTAAAAAGTGTATAAACATTTTAGAAAACCACATCAAAGATATATTTATAAGAGTAAGCACATTTGTATTTTGTTTGACAGCACACCTGACATAGTGCACACTGATCAGATTCATAAGTTATAAGATTTTAAGGGAGAAAAAAGCTGTTGATGTTTACTTAGTTACATTAGTTATAATGTCTAGCAAGGGGGTTAACTTGAATTTCTGAAATGTCGAGCTCAGGGATATAAAAAATGCAGCTTCGGTGTATGGAAACATAAAGGAGTACAGGAAATTTTAAGAACCAACAGAAAAGCTGTTTAATAGATTCACTTAGTCTATATGGTCAACATTCTTTTCAGAAAATGCTTCTTGCCTAAAATTTTTGGTACAATGGAAATATTTTTTTCGTTCTAAAATTATAGCCTTTAGAGGCGCAGCTCAAGATCTGTGGCCAGATGTCTTTTATTTGACCTATCTTCGCCTTTTTTTTTATCTTTACCAAAAGCATAACTCATTCGACAATGATCAGACGACACTTTCACAACGGGCACATTGATTAAAAATGAAATCGTTAAACACCTTGATTGCATGTGGTTGATACGTTTTCAAGTTTGAAATCCAGAAAAGAAAAAATCTTTGTAACTTACTTAAGGTTGCATTGTTGCAAAATTGAACTAGAGATAAATTGTCATTTATACTTGTTTAACAATCAATAAATGTAGTTAATTATAAATCATGAGTATTATGTCACAACAGACAAATAAAAAACACGAAATTTTGTTGAGTGGGGGTCTCGGAAATTACTAGCGATAGATATAAATGTAAGTGTCACGTAGCATAAAGCAGCTGTTACACTTAGTTTATTTTTAGTTTTCTACAACTAAGACTAAGTGCTTTATTGATCCTTACGGAAATTTGTTGTGATTACAGGGACTCTTTTCTCATATAAAGACAATACAACAGAAAAATACACATAAATACAACAGAAACAACCAGGGTCGGACTGGCTTAAAAAACCGGCCCGGGAAATTTGGTCATGGCGGCGGCCCACTTCATCATTAGTTTCATATAAATTTTTTCAATAATATAATATTACTACTTATTTTTAATTTAATTTTATTTTTATATATTTTTCTTTAGTTTCTATAATTATTTCATATATATAATAATAATAGTGAAATTTTAAAGTTCAAAAACACTACTTTAAGTTGTATGAATGTTTTTATTTATTACATGTTCAAATTCGTAATTATGCAAAACAACATTAAACAGCTAAATAACTCCTAGTTTTAACAACCTAAACATAAGAAACACTAGAGTCTAAAATGTCAATTCACTATTAACTAGTATAACAGCTTTTTCATCGTTTACTAGTCGATGCTCAATGATTTCATTGTTATTGATTCTTGGAAGACGGTCCTTCTCACAAGACATCAGCATGAATGATTGTAAAGTTGACTGGCTCAGCAAAGTTCTTAATCTGTTCAAAATGTATTTCAATTTTGAAAACGACCTCTTACAAGCAACTTGTGATGAGGATAATGTCAGATACAAATGTGAATAAGCAAGACTATATGCAAATTAAACTTCTGGAGATCAAAATAACAACAAACAATAGGCCTACATTTGTTTGCAAGATTTGCATTTATTTCTGTGGTTGTTGCCTGGTAATTCTACTGATTCAGGCTGTTGAATATTGTCTGAGACAGAGTCTGATACTTCCATTTCAAAGATCAAATTATATTCATCTTCAAGAGTTGTTTGAAAATTTTCCCATTTCCTTGCAAAATCCAATAATTCAGTTTGAAGCTGATCTTTTGTTACAGTATCATCAAATTTTTTGAGCAACCCACTCAGATGCTGCAGTGCATCACTGGGCATTCTTTTCAGAATTTCTGCAAAATTTCTTGGATCTAAACAAGATAAATCAGCGTAAAGACTACCATGCTCAGAGAATCTCTGTTTTAAACTATTAATTACTTGATCCATAACCATGTTGTGAACATTTACACGAAATTTATCTTTCGCACTTTCAAGTGGTTGGTTGGCTATAATCTATTTTCTTTCAAACCAGTCTCTGCACTTCAATGTCGAGCTTTCTTTTTTCTAGTTCACTGTTTGCAAATGTTGAGAAATTTGTAGCTGCTTGAAAAATAGAATCAAAATTTCTATCTAAGACTAAGACTAGGACTAAGACTGCTTTATTGATACTTACGGAAATTTGTTGTGATTACAAGGACTCGTTTCTCATATAAAGACAACACAACAGAAAAATACACATAAATACAACAGACAACATAAAGAGTTCATTCAGCGACTACACAGGTACCTTGGTGCATTTCATGTTCCCTGATCAAAGAGTGGCGGTGATAGAGTCTAACCGAGTGAGGTACGAACGAGTTTTTGTACCGCTCCGTTCTTGTTTTGATTGACAGCAGTCGCCCACTTCGCGATGACCTGGCGTAGTTCTGATGGAGAGGGTGGCCGTTGTCTTCCAAGATTTTTTCGATTTTTCTACTTTGCTTAATTCATTGATACTGTCTTGAACCATCTTGTAGGCTCGTAGTATATCCATTCCAGTTGTTTGCAAATATTCAGATAATGGCGTTGTGTGTTCAAATATTTTCAGAAATAATTGTGCCGTTAGAATAAATCCAAAACTTGTCAATGAATCTAACAGAGCTTTTGCTCTGTATCGGACATCATTATTGAATTTGTTTGATTTAGAAATATCATAAAATGTTTGTAGCATGTCAATGTACAAAAAATCGATAACTTGTGTTTCTTGATTGCGATGATTGGAATGTTTGATGAAGAAGTTTTCCAAATATTTTAGTAAGAGCTCTGTCCTTTGCTCATCAACGGGTTTCACCAATTACAGATATGTATTTCAATTTGCTAAATTCACGCCAAACATTAAACCCAAAGTATGAATTACGAAGAAAGCCTGCACATGTGTTTAAAACCCCAAATAAAGTAACAACTTCAACCTCTTTTTTAGTGACATCACCCATTACTAAATTTAAGACATAGGCATAACACCATACATGAATCTGACCCGGAGAAACTATATTTAACCAGGCATTGAATCCATTGTATTGACCTTGCATTTTAGACGCACCATCGGTGGAATTGCCAATACATTTACTTACATCAATGCCTAACTTTTCAAAGACGCCACAAACCAAATCACACATTCCTTTTCCAGTCGTTGATGTGCCATTGACTATAGCTATTACACGTTCGTGTACAGTATCCGTGACATATCGTATCACAATAGAACACTGATCCTGCACATTAATATCCTGTGTGGTATCAACTTGAACACTAAACATAGCGGCTCCTCTAATCTCTTCCACCAAAATGTTTGTTCAAGATGTTTTGATATAGCAGCCATTACTTTAGTAACAGTCGTTTTGGACAGAAATGTGACCAAGTCCCCACGCGACCTTTGCGCCAACTGAACCATAACGGAATTGGCTATTTCGAACCACATCTTCTATAGGCGCTTCCAACAATGGATCCAATTGGCTAACATGCAAAAGAATTTCTAAAAAATTCCCGTGATCTACACTGTCATCTAGCAAAGTGAGCCCTGACTCTTCTGCCCCTCTGTAGCTAAGTCCACGCTTACCGATCACTTGTAAAGTTTCTATGATTCTTTCTAAAATTAAACAATTCTTTTTAACCTCTTCATCATGTCGGTGTGTAGAAATGCCTCTGCAATATCTTTGGCATTGATTTTAAAACAAAGGATTCCGTGCAGGCTGCATGGAGTGCATTTCCTTCATGTTCTGATAGTCTTTGATAAATATGCTTGAAACGGAAACAGAATAAATGGGAATGAATAAATTATAAAAGTAAAATATTGTCGCTGCGACGCTGTCGGGTTAAAACCTCGTAATGTAAAGTAATGATTTTGCTGTTTCAGTTTGGTTATTTTCAATACAAACTATTATTTGAAGCTATCATATAATCAACGGTATTTTCAGTTAAAATTAAAAATATAATAACTTTCTTTTGGCAGTTGGCAGCCGCCGGCCCACCGGGAATTTCCCGGTGTCCCGGCGGCCCAGTCCAAGCCTGGAAACAACATAAAGAGTTCATTCAACGACTTCACACAGGTATCTTGGTGCATTTCATGTTCCCTGATCAATGAGTGGCGGTGATAGAGTGATCGTTGATTGTCGACGGGTTCTTGCACAAGTATGCTTTCTTGCAACAGAAGTGAAGTTAATTTCCTAAAAGGAGCTAGATTTTTTTTGTTGTTTCTAGTTGGTTGTTGCTAAACCTAGTATAAGGGAGATAATAAAAAGTTTTGGTAAGGACGGGGAAAGTCAGTTGTAGTTATGAGCTTGAACGAAGAGAGTTAAGTGGTTTAATTATAATGTACTGTATATATACTTTTATTAAAGTGATTCCTAGTTCCATTATTTAAAGCTTTGTATTATCTAGAGTTGAACTATGTTATTTGAATTAATATTTTGCATTTCAATCTCCGACATAACGATATTATTGAGTGTTCAGTAATTGTTTAATATAGAAATCTACACGCATAGTCTAATCAACACAATCTCATCGTAACTTGGAGACATCTTCACATCTAACACCTTCCAGCAAGAAACCTACCTGCCTTATTGGCCCTCAAATCTCTGAATCGAATTGTAGCCCACAGAGCTTTGTGTCGTTATTAGGGATAAAAAAAATAATTAGTTCCTTTTTATATTTAAGTCAATTAAATAAATTACCGCATCAAAGCCACGGTATGTACTTAAAGACTTTTCCCCTTTAAGTGTTTTCTGTTGATATTTTAAGGGAATCCCTAACACCTGCTTCTAAACTGAAAGGAAAATGGGGAAGGGAATGTTGCCCCGTGTAACGCCGCTGCTTTGTTGGTGAACGTACAAAGTCCCACAATCTGTCACACAAAACACACAACAAATTCAATACACACATTCTCTTCCCTTGTCACGGAGGTGCAAAATCCTTGAGACCGCTCAGGCGTGCTGTTAAAGAGAAAAAGAAAACATTTTAAATCTCTCTCTCGCTCTCTGTCTCCTTCTCTCTCTCTTTCTTTCTTTCTCTCTCTCTCTCTCACTATGTTCCTAGATTTCCTTTTTTATAAATGTAATGACGTGTAAAATAAACACGTAACCACATGTGGTCGAGGCGCGAGATGAACTCCACATTTATTTCTATCGCCTGCGAGGCCGTATGTCGAGTGTCACTAGACGGTTAGTGTTTTCTTTTAATTTGATCCCAAAAGGTGACACGCTGACGGACACAGAAGACCTCGCACCTATCAACGTCCCAGTTGACCCTTACACCGCTACTCCGTTGTGCTGGAGGCCTGGCTACAAACTTTTCAGAACTATACTAGATCTTTTTTTTTTAATATTAATTTTTATACCTATTAAATATATAAAATTTAAAAATTCTGAACCGTCGTAAGACATTTAGGACTCAAATGAAATTGCTAGGCATTTATTGTTCTTTGCAGCATTTATTGTTCTTTGAGGCATTTATTCTGAAATGTAATTTAAAGGGTGTCAACAAAATATCGTGGATGGTATGTGACTTGGACCATCGTCAGTATGGTCCGAATTTGAAGTTAAAAGCCCAACCAAGTACTCTCTTCTAATAGAAGTAATAGCTTCTCAATAGTTCATCCATTTTTCATGACCAATGTATACCTGTGTGTGAGACAGTAAGATAAAGGGCAGCAACCGTAGCATATTGTCGCAGTATGTACATGGCAACATATGGGAACCTAGACTTATGTACATGGCAACATCTGGGAACCTAGACTTATGTACATGGCAACATCTGGGAACCTAGACTTATGTACATGGCAACATCTGGGAACCTAGACTTATGTACATGGCAACATCTGGGAACCTAGACTTATGTACATGGCAACATCTGGGAACCTAGACTTATGTACATGGAAACATCTGGGAACCTAGACTTATGTACATGGAAACATCTGGGAACCTAGATTCATGCACATGAAATGCGTAGGACGTAATTATCTTCTTTTTTGAAGTAACGTCTGTAATATATGAGATAGGATGATAGGCTAATGTCCTGTAGTTTGACACCATATTTGTGTTTAAGGACATCACTTTCTATGATTGAGACAATACTCGTCTCAAGTTGTATTGTTTAAGTCAGTGAGTACAATGTTTGTTTGCTAAATGTCAATTGTTTTACATGTTCCTTCAGAGTTGAAGATAATCTACTTCCTAGGCCAAATCTCCCGCAGGACGACAGGAGATGGCAGCGGGCTGGATATGAGCCTGAGACAATACCATACGACCAAGCAATATTGTTGTCTGTGATTTCAGAAATAAGAATAAAATGTTATTTAGTGTTTTTTTTCTGGATAAATCGTTCATTTCAAGATGTTGAGATGAAAGCATGGCCAATGGTTGTTTTTTTTTTTTAATCGAAAGCTTCAATATTCGTTTCGAATTATTTGCTAGAGTTTTTTTGTTTGTTCGTTTATGCAGGACCAAATGAAATCATCCTAAAAGTGTATTTATTCATCTAGCACTTAAAACTGCATCAGATCAAAACAGTTTTCAAAGGTAAACAAGCCATTAGACTATGTAATATTAGTGTGTGGAACTATAGCTGCATTCAACTTTCTCGATGACAAGTAAAACTAAACCTCTTTTTTTTTTTTTGTTGATAAAATCACGCGAAAAGCTAAATACATGTGTTAGCTTAGAAAGGTGGTAGCGTACCTGGCTTTTGAACTGATGGGTCTAAGTTCGAATCTCGATGACGGCTGGGATATTTAATTTGTGGATTTTTAGGACGCCTGTTTTGGTGTCGAGGGCTATGTTATGAGTTTTACAAGGTGCTGCTGGTAGTTCAGGTTTGGTTCCTTCATCTGAGACAATAGC